>OX104068.1:29008306-29392397 GCA_944474145.2 Dicrocoelium dendriticum
ATCAGTTGTTGTGTTAGCATAGTTTCTTCCACATTTTTCTTGGGAATACTATTGTAGTCACACTTTTGAACAGAACAAACAAGGCAGGAAATGAATGCATCCGCTGATTCACCAGGTGCTTGTTTCAGCTGCGCAAAATTGTGCCGAGAAGTATAGGTGTTCACTGGAACACCCCAATGTTTATAGAAGGCCGATAAGGCCTCTGGGTTTATCCCGCAGGTTTAGAGCATCAAATCCAGGTCGACCCTCTGAGCCGAGGTGCAAACGGAAAAGCTTCAAAGTATCCTCCGTTTTCAGCGTCACGGATGGATTGAGAACTGGTAGCACAGAAATATAATCTGAAAAACTAATTTTCCAGTCTTCCCAGTATTTTGAGGTAACCGCAGAGTTAGTCCAGAACGGTGAAGGGGCAGTAGCATGCAAAGACATCGGTAACACGCGACGCCAATTTATCGTATCCCGAAAAAGCAGCGGACCAGAGCAGCACCGGAACGTATGTATAGAGGAAACCGTCCGCACACACGCACAGTACAATTAAATCGATGGAGGTTCGATTTGCAACCAATCAAATGCAGGCCCACATGATTGGCCAACGAGTGGTAAATAGCAATGTGAGTAGGATATACGAATCCAGGGCAAACACAAATCAAAAGTATTTGAACACGACATTGTTCCCTCATCTATTCGTAATAATGTAAGCACTACATGTCCATGAACGATCTAGTTTAATGTCAGCACCCCCGAAGAATTGTCATGTGGTGTTATCCGTTAAAGCGTATCCGACCGGAACGTCGTAAGTTTGTATTAGTTTTTACCGAGCGCTGTGTTGTAGCTGTGTTTGTCTGTTCAATAACACCTTGGGAAAGCGCTATGTGCAGCCGTCTTACATTCACCTTTGTCCCATCAGCCAACTTGTAAGTTACTGGCATGCACACAAGTTCCACACGGTTCGGGGGGTCCGAACACATTACCTCCCTTCCGGGAATAGGGTAGTCTCACACAAACAAATGTCCCTGGAAGATACGTTCTCCCAACGCGTCTATATTAAACCTGGTGAACAGCCCGTCTTTTGTATTCTCCATGATCGGCGGTTTCTTCGGATGTAAAGGCTGCATTTAATCGAGTTCGAATTGTTCTCCCCAGCATTAGCTCCGCGGGGGTCGTTGCCGTTGCGCTATGTGGGGTGGTTCTGTATACCTCCAATGCAGATACCATCGCATCAACCAGGATTCTCCCGAAAGCCGAAGGACTTGTAACGAATCTTTCAAAGTACGATTAAGTCGTTCGACGAGTCCATTCGTTGCAGGATTATAAGGTACAGTCTTCGTGTGTCTGATACCATTGCGCCTTAGGAATTCAGCATACTCGTTACTTCGAAGCTGTGGACCGTTATCAGTGACTGTTTCTTCTGGCAAACCGTACCTTGCAAACAAACAACGGATCCACTTTATGATGACGGCTGTAGTTACGTCCCCGCATAGAATAGCCTCTGGCCATTTGCTGTAGAAACATGTAGCCACTAGCACGTTTCGCTTCTACGGGGGTGCATTTGCGAACGGGCCCATAATATCGATGTCGATTTTTGCGCATGGCTTCATTGGGTACACGATGGGTTGGATTGGAGCATTCAGGGGCCTCGCACTCTTATCAGATTGTTGGCAAGCGTAACATTCCCGTATAACCGCCTTGACGCTGGAATTCAACTTCGGCCACCAATAGTATTGTCGTATCCGAGCTTTTGTTCGCACAGTCCCTGGATGACCTACTTGCGCACATGTAACCACCAGAGAAATAAGGGTTGCAGGGACCACAAACTGCTCGCCTCTAATAATGCAGTTGCTCACAGTAGAAAGCTCATGCCGTAGGGTATGGTATGGAAGTAACTCAGGTTGGATCGGTACGACTGGGCCATGAAGTGGATATGTACTCTCGAAGCTTCGCTAGGACAGGGTCTTTGTCAGTGTGCTCTGGTATCAGGTCACATGTTCATGTAAGTGTTCCGTCTGAGAGCTACGATATCATTTTTACCTCCTCTAAGTCCTCGTTTTCCCTTTCGTTGGACATTGGGAGTCTCAACAGGAAATCTGTAAGTTAGTTAAAGCACCCTTGCACGTATTTTATTTCACAATCATAGTTCAATAAACGTGAGTACCAGCGACTCAAGCGTACCGGCTTTTGGCGTTTGTTACCACGACTTAGTAGCGTTGTAAGAGCAGAATGATCGGCGCACAAAGTGAATCGACATCCGAATAAGTAAAAGTGCCATTTATCACATGCCCAGACGCATGCGAGGGCTTCCTTCTCGCCGGTGGAATAATTTCTTTCAGTATCAGACAAGGTACACGATGCATACGCAATCACTTTCTCCTCACCATCGTGCAGCTCGGACAGAACTGCACCCAAATGAACATCTGGAGCATCCGTTGAAACAAACGTTGGACAGTGTTCATTGAAGATCGCTACCGTTGGAGTGCATTCAATCATCGCTCGTATGGTCATGTAAGGATTGCCTTGTTCAGTAGCCCAACGAAATTCCTGGTTTTGGCGCGTCAACCTCCATAAGGGGTCGGCAATGGTCGCAAAAGTCGGTAAATGTCGAAGGTAATAAGCACACAAACCCAAGAAATGTTTCATCTGTGTAACATTGTGTGGTTTGGGACAATCGAGAATGGCTCTGGTGTTCTGCACATTAGGCTTAATACCCGAGGTAGAAAAACATGTCCAATAAACTCGACCTCCATTCCAACGAATTGGCATTTGCTGGTATTTAGGCGGAGATTTCATTCAGTCCATGCATCACGTTATGAAGGTTTTCCCGATGTTCTGTGGGGTTATTACCAAAGACACAAATATCATCCATATACACAACACATCCATTGAGATCTGGTACTGATAGAGTAATAAATTACTGGCAAGCTGTTGGGGTACCATTAAGGCCCATTGGTAGCACTTTGTATTGATAAAAACCGTCTTGCGGGAGGAAAGCAGTCAAATGTCGGCAATCTGGAGTCAGTGGCATGTGGTAGTATGCACTGCGAATGTCCAGCTTTGAGAAAAGTTTGGCGTTTGTAAGTCTAACCATCAACTCATCGAGAGACGACAGAGGGAACTTGTCCACAATTATATGTCGATTAAGCGCTCGAAGGTCAGTGCATAGACGAATAGAGCCATCTTTCTTTTGAGCGGCAACTAATGGATGAACCCATTAAGAACACTGTATGGGTTCTATCAAGTCTTCCGTGACCATCTTTCTCAAAGCTGGCGACAACGCCTCTCGCTTGGTCAGAGGTACAGGCCTAGGTTGTGAATGCTGAATGGTTTGTAATCCGCGCTCAACCGAATGCGGTGCATTGCTTTTGGGACTCTACCAATATCCGAAAGAAAGCGATTTGGGTAACTGGGACATAACGAATGAAAGTTGACGCTGTCAATGTTCATCCGGCTGAAGCATGGTGCTACGTTCAATAAGACCATGGCATTACGTCCCAATAGAGGCTTCTATCAGTTTTAGAGACGTTAACTTCAACTATATGCTTCCTGCTGTTTATAAGAAACATTGAAACGTTGACAAAACCGAGTATGTGGACATCACCATTGGAGTAGCTGCTGAAAGTGTAAGCAGAAGGATGTACAGTTAGCTGGCCTAAATGCTGTTTGTAAAAACAATATGGCACAACTGTGCTTGGGGATGCGGGATCTAGTTCCATGTCTGGACAAATGGTATTGTGAACAAGGAAATGAGAAGACGAATATTGGCAGATGCTAGCATTTCGTATTATCTCATCAGCACCAATACAATAACAGGGAAATCCTTTTATATGTCTTACAGGGCACAGTCAAGCCAATCAAATTTATGGTTGTGGTCCTTGTTGATGGGATTAGGTCCACGGCAACCGCAGGTTGACAACTATTGCTTTTGGACACGCAAAGCTGGCCTAATTCGGCTTATCGCGACGGCGTCGGCAAATCGTAAAAGGCGTGCATTGGTATGACGTAACAAGATCCGGAACGCTGATAAGGGATTAACCCGGTGACGAGTCGCGAAGATGTGCCTGCCTATGGAGGACGCTGGCGGCTTACGTGAGCACGTATCATCGGAGGTGGATTGAGTAACTTCGCGCCGAACCCAGTTTGGTAAGTGTTCCTTCACTCTGGAATGTAAAACCCGTTCGGTCCTGCCGATGTAACTGATTCCGCAGTCACACACGAATTGGTAGACACAATGTGATTTGGCGCCGACGGGTTCATCTTCCTTTACTGAAGGTAACGGCATCTTTCGGGTTCTGTTGATTATCACCGCCTCCGCAGCACAGTATGTACGCTGAATGGTCGAGACAATGCGTTTGGTTATCCTTCTCGCTGCGGTGTCACCCTTGAATGATAGCTCAACGTACACCTTCTTCTTAGGGGCTGTCAACACCATCTCCTTGGGCGGTCTAACTTGGCTATGTTTGTCTATGAATCGCTTTTGATAGCCATTCTCCATAAGTGGTTTTAGATTCCAGAGTGAAGGAACACTTACCAAACTGGGTTCAGCGCGAAGTTACTCAATCCACCTCCGATGATACGTGCTCACGTAAGCCGCCAGCATCCTCCATAGGCAGGCACATCTTGGCGACTCGTCACCGGGTTAATCCCTTATCAGCGTTCCGGATCTTGTTACGTCATACCAATGCACGCCTTTTACGATTTGCCGACGCCGTCGCGATAAGCCGAATTAGACCAGCTTTGTGTGTCCAAAAGCAATTAGTTGTCAACTTGCGGTTGCCGTGGACCTAATCCCATCAACAAGGACCACAACCATAAATTTGATTGGCTTGACTGTGCCCTGTAAGACATATAAAAGGATTTCCCTGTTATTGTATTGGTGCTGATGAGATAATACGAAATGCTAGCATCTGCCAATATTCGTCTTCTCATCATTTCGTTGTTCAAACTACTGAAGGGGACTAACTGTTTTAAATGGTATTGTTTCTAACTTCAAAAAACACACGATGAATATCTGGCGAAGGCAGTTTGGGTTCTTAATTTGGAGACGAAAGTGGATGTTCGCATTCATTAACGCCATATCTGGATTGTTCAGTGGTGGCCGGAGAAGCTCTAGAGTCATTTGCAGAATCAACTAAAGAACTAGCGCGGGAACGACAAACCTGAGCAACATCACCGATCTTACCGCAATTCCGGCAGATTTCACTCTTTGCAGGACATGACTTATCATTTGCACGCTGTTCAGTATTTCCACAACGGTAACACTTATTTCTAACTGAGGATCGCGTCAGAGAGCGTGTAGAATCCAAACGGTCAGTAGCTCCTGTGTTAGAGAGGAAAATTTTGTTTTGTTCCGTGACTGCGGTCTTCGCGCGAGCCACGTCACAGGCCCTGTCCCATGTGAGCTTTTCTGCGTTCTCCATTAAGAGACTCTCTGATTCGAGAATCCGTGAGACCTGAAATCAGTTGTTGTGTTAGCATAGTTTCTTCCACATTTTTCTTGGGAATACTATTGTAGTCACACTTTTGAACAGAACAAACAAGGCGGGAAATGAATGCATCCGCTGATTCACCAGGTGCTTGTTTCAGCTGCGCAAAATTGTGCCGAGAAGTATAGGTGTTCACTGGAACACCCCAATGTTTATAGAAGGCCGATAAGGCCTCTGTCAACGTGGGTTTATCCCGCAGGTTTAGAGCATCAAATCCAGGTCGATCCTCTGAGCCGAGGTGCAAAGGGAAAATCTTCAAAGTATCCTCCGTTTTCAGCGTCACGGATGGATTGAGAACTGGTAGCACAGAAATATAATCTGAAAAACTAATTTTCCAGTCTTCCCAGTATTTTGAGGTAACCGCAGAGTTAGTCCAGAACGGTGAAGGGGCAGTAGCATGCAAAGACATCGGTAACACGCGACGCCAATTTATCGTATCCCGAAAAAGCAGCGGACCAGAGCAACACCGGAACGTATGTATAGAGGAAACCGTCCGCACACACGCACAGTACAATTAAATCGATGGAGGTTCGATTTGCAACCAATCAAATGCAGGCCCACATGATTGGCCAACGAGTGGTAAATAGCAATGTGAGTAGGATATACGAATCCAGGGCAAACACAAATCAAAAGTATTTGAACACGACATTGTTCCCTCATCTATTCGTAATAATGTAAGCACTACATGTCCATGAACGATCTAGTTTAATGTCAGCACCCCCGAAGAATTGTCATGTGGTGTTATCCGTTAAAGCGTATCCGACCGGAACGTCGTAAGTTTGTATTAGTTTTTACCGAGCGCTGTGTTGTAGCTGTGTTTGTCTGTTCAATAACACCTTGGGAAAGCGCTATGTGCAGCCGTCTTACATTCACCTTTGTCCCATCAGCCAACTTGTAAGTTACTGGCATGCACACAAGTTCCACACGGTTCGGGGGGTCCGAACACATTACATCCTTTCTGGGAATAGGGTAGTCTCACACAAACAAATGTCCCTGGAAGATACGTTCTCCCAACGCGTCTATATTAAACCTGGTGAACAGCCCGTCTTTTGTATTCTCCATGATCGGCGGTTTCTTCGGATGTAAAGGCTGCATTTAATCGAGTTCGAATTGTTCTCCCCAGCATTAGCTCCGCGGGGGTCGTTGCCGTTGCGCTATGTGGGGTGGTTCTGTATACCTCCAATGCAGATACCATCGCATCATCCCAGGATTCTCCCGAAAGCCGAAGGACTTGTAACGAATCTTTCAAAGTACGATTAAGTCGTTCGACGAGTCCATTCGTTGCAGGATTATAAGGTACAGTCTTCGTGTGTCTGATACCATTGCGCCTTAGGAATTCAGCATACTCGTTACTTCGAAGCTGTGGACCGTTATCAGTGACTGTTTCTTCTGGCAAACCGTACATTGCAAACAAACAACGGATCCACTTTATGATGACGGCTGTAGTTACGTCCCCGCATAGAATAGCCTCTGGTCATTTGCTGTAGAAACATGTAGCCACTAGCACGTTTCGCTTCTACGGGGGTGCATTTGCGAACGGGCCCATAATATCGATGTCGATTTTTGCGCATGGCTTCATTGGGTACACGATGGGTTGGATTGGAGCATTCAGGGGTCTCGCACTCTTATCAGATTGTTGGCAAGCGTAACATTCCCGTATAACCGCCTTGATGATGGAATTCAACTTCGGCCACCAATAGTATTGTCGTATCCGAGCTTTTGTTCGCACAGTCCCTGGATGACCTTCTTGCGCACATGTAACCACCAGAGAAATAAGGGTTGCAGGGACCACAAGCCGGCGCATGTATCTCGCTACTTTTGCGTGCGATATTCATCGCTTTTAACTTTTCTATATATTGTGCCTTTCAAGTTTTTATATCCATAAAGTACATCTGTTATATTTGCTATCATTTTTACCTCACGGAGTCTCGCATATCTTTTTGCAAAACATATGTGTTTTCGTGTATGGAATACTTTTCAGTGGTCCCGTCTAATCTGCGGAACTCTGACCAGCATGCTCTTGACAGGATCCAGAGGCGCTTCACGAAATAGTTATGTGGATATTCCTCAAAATTGACATACAAAGCGATGTGATGAACTTGGATTTGCCTTCGGCGAATGAAACTGAACTTATATTTTCTTTACAGGTTCATAAATCCTGCAGTTGGCAATCTGGATGACGGCGTTCACATCTCTTCAAATAGCAGATATCCAATCCGTAACAAAGTGTGTAAGTTCATGACTTCAAAATTTTCTATGAGAATCGGAGAACATTTCTTTCCAACCCACTACTCAAGCATTTGGAACAAACTTCCAAGTGATATCAGGACATGCTATACACTGCAATTTGAAGCTTGCGATTAGTAAGTAGTTGACCGTCCAAAACGTGATTACTATACTCGGGGCATCACAATCCCTAAATAACGCTTTCGGAAACGTTATCGGCGGTGCCTGAATAAGTTTTCGAAACACATACATGTAACATTTCGGACCACGGCACATTTCATTTCATTTTTTTCGGCGCAAGCATCTGTCATGTGATTGTGAAGAATCCTGATTCAATGGCAAGAAAATATAGAACGCTTCTGATTACTGTGTGTTACCTATTTTGAAAATGCGTCCATGTTTATTTTTGACGAAGTAGTGATGCATCGTCATGAAAAGGTTGTACCATAATTTGATCTGTTTCTTTTAGGGAACAGCTCGCATCGTCGAGGAATATATTATTTATTTATCTACAACATCACGGGTAGATCCGAACCAAAAGTGCCCGTTGGCAGCCTGAGTATGATCTGAGTCCGCATGGGATGATGATTGATGCCAACTTATTCTGTCGGCTCCTAACTGGTTCCAACTTTTCTTTCATTTCAGCTTACACCAATGGCTCACGCGATTTTGGAGACCATTTTAGATTTCTGTACTATTATTTTAACAGTCGGCTGGTCGGTCTTACTGGAGGCGGTGACCAACCTATGGGCTTTACTTTTTCCAACTTTAAAAGATCTTACAAACGAAACTGTTTTGGTTACAGGTTTTTTCTCAAGTCCCTGGACTATTTTATTAATGCACTTCAGGTGCAGGGAATGGGATCGGCCGCCTGATGTGTCTGGAGTTCGCGAAATACTGTCCCAATCTGGTTGGTTGGGACGTGGACTTAGCAAATCTCGAACATACTGTCAACCTTGTAGCAAAAGAGCGTGGATGTCTCCTTCGAGCGTATGTATGTGACCTTCGGTAGCTATTCGTGCCCTCGGAATCACTTCACTTCTTTTATTTAGCTCCAGGGAAGACATAATGAACACGGCCAAGAGAGTCCTGCAGGAGGTTGGTCGCGTTACTATTCTGGTCAACAATGCTGGTGTTTTGAGCGCGCGTCCGATTTTGGATTTGACACCAGAGGATATCGAAGACACTTTCAAGGTCAACGTTTTATCACATTTTTATGTGAGTCACATTTTATTACTGATCGGAATAGCGTTTAATCGCGAGTTGGGGTGAATCTCCGGTGGCCTCCTTGTGCAACGCTTATGTCCCAATTTCACCACATTTATTCACTGTAACTCGTCGGCACGTGTTCATCTCCAGCATCTAGAACGTTGCATTCCACTAACTGGAAAACCAGTTGATATGAAACTGTGCATCCCGTTGTTTTCGTTATTTTATGATTTACTATCACCAATGACCCTCCAAGCCACTAAACATGACTGAACAGTGTGTGGCCTTATCTTTGACTCGTTTTGCATTCGCATCCAGTCCGCCTTCGTTTAAACTGATTGTTCTATGTCTTGGTCTCTAATAACTAACGTGTCTGAAATCTTGTTCTGTACATTGTTGTCCATCTTGTCTTTAACGATCGGTTCTGCCTGTCTTCTAGTAATCATTTAACTTGGAATGGTTTAAAGCAGTCGTTCGACCTCGGGATAGAAACATTTTCCCATGGACCGCCGCTTTTATATTTGCGATGCGTACTCATCGGACAGCTGTTTTGCATTATCTGCTCAGTCACCCACCTATCAAATAGGGTTTTGCACCAACTTAACAAAATAGAGATGAGTGGTTATCTCGTCTAACTCGCTCACTGTTTTGTCACCTGTAGACCATCCAAGCTTTCCTCCCCTCCATGATTGGCGATAACAAACCGAACTTGTTAAACTATTCTGGAGATGAAGCGAGAATCGCCCCCAGCGGGCACATAGTTGCTGTTTTGTCAGTGGCCAGTTTCATCCCATGTGTCGGGTTATCTGATTATTGTGCTACGAAATCCGCGGCCCTAATGCTGTCAGAGTCTTTGGAACTGGAGCTGTCGGAAAAGGGTTTGCATAATCAAATATATGTGACTCGCGTGTTCCCCTTTCTACTCAATACTCGCATGTTCGCCGGATGTAAACCACGGTACGTTTCTGCTTTAAATTGGCTCGCTTTTTGAATTACTGAATTGTGGGTTTGAGCACTCTTCCAGGTTATGAACACGCTTTTGCTGTTCTATCACACTGTTATTATTTATTTACTGGAACGAACCTAGCCCCATGAGGTTTGGATACAACGGAATACACCAATTAACCAATCTGAAACCACCATATACGCGATGCAACACTTTCAATGCGAGTCACTTGATTGGTAAATACGAAACCTATGGATAGCGCCTGGTATCAGGGTATATCAAGTGGTTATCCTGCACACACTAAGCTGGTCTGGCGGTTTTGTCATTCCTCTTTATGCGGCGCCCTTGACTTTCGATGGTAATCATCTACTTTTGCTTCTTCGCCATACTAACCGTTACATATTGCGTAGGTTTTCATATGTCGATCTAGATGCTGTATGCTTCTCTGGTAATAAGTGACTCTTATCACATTCAAGAGATACGTACGAGTTACATCACCTGGTATGGCTCCTGGCTCCTGGTCTGGCTCTGATGTCGTATCCACAACAGTTTCGTTTTTGGAACTTTGGATACCAAGCAACACCCAACCAACCACTTAGTTGCACCAGGTTGCAAACGAATGTGGAGTTTTTAATGTTTTCATCATGGCAGCTCACATGCTACATAGCTCAGCCACGATCCGGAAAAGCACCAGACGCGTTTCACCCTATTGGGGCTCGTCAGTGGTGCGCATTCCTTCGGTCCCCTACTGGGGATCGAACCCATGACCGCTAGAGGCAGATGCCAACTAGCCAACAGCTTAAGCCGCTGAGCCATGGGGGGCGGCAGCTGGTCAAGCTAACTGAGATATAGCACAGTTGTGGTCATCATATAGGTACCACACATGCTCGCCACCTTTGTCATATGGAACAGCATACCTTTTCACCTTGTCACTGATCCTTTTTCTCTCGGTTCATCCTGTCTTCTGCCATGAACCATTGTTATTATCTAGCTCTTACCGATGACATATTTCTCCATTTATATGATTGGTCGTTTGTTTTCTCTACATCTATCAAATTAACTATCAATATTCCTCATCCACTTGTTAGCACTGTTTTCTCTCCCTATCTTGGTTCTATGAAACTCCTTTGTGCTCTAAGGACTAACTAGTCCCTACTTATTTCACTACTTTGCTATGACACGGCACTTACTGTCTCCCTAGTTTGCTTCTTTTGTGATCTTAACGCGCATTGATGATATTTTTACTCTCGGCAATTTGCCTGGACTTCGCCATTCCTGCATAGACCTTGTCATTGCAGTCTTGGTTCGGGACCTGCATTTGGTCCCGTTGATCGCACCTATTTGTATAGCGTCTATCTTTCATGGCTTTACCTGGGAAATTCTCCTTTATACTACATTTTATACACCACGGCTAAGGTAACCGCGTTAGGGCCCATGGGAAAATCTACGTGCACCATGGCAAGTGGAGCATCTCATGACTACTATATCCCTCCCTTCTTCTTCTTCTTCTTCAACTTTATGGTCGAAATGATCGTGTATAGCTTCCTCTTGCCTCTTCACACTACTTCGGCAGTTCCATAGCCTGCTGTCAAACCTAGAGTATGCGGACGATATGGCTCTCTTAGCATCGGGTCCAGTTGCCACGCCCGTAATTCTGCATCTCAGTGCGAATCACTATGTTAGAGTCGGGTTAGCATAATGGCATGTTTTCACATGCACGTAACGACCGCTCGGGGTCACCGAACGGTTTGCTTATCGTGCTAGTTGCATCACCCCTTGACGGTCGCACAGCCGTGGACGTTACTGCACGTATTACCTAGATTCGTGCGGTTTTTCAAAGTCTCTCACTAGGGAAAATAGGACAGTGAATGTAGGCCTGTTGGCCAATGAAAATGTTCACAACGCTGTGGTGCAGCAAATGTTTTGTGTCCTTCACATATTGGGTTGCTGCAAGCTGAGAGCCATAGACACATGTGAAGTATTGCTCTTGTCTGCTAGAAACACTAAATGAATGTGATGGTTGCGGACCAATCGGTCGAATGGAATTGAAACGGGACTAACAGACGACAAGTTAGCCAACTACCATCCACGCACACTCTCCTCAATTGTATGGGCCTGGTGGACAACACGGAGTTGATGCAACTTAGTATGAACGAAGCTTAACTTGGTTCCAGATCCAGCAGGTATGAAATGACTCGGACGCAGTGAACGAACAGCACCTATGAATTCGAACAGAACCACCTAGTGAAAAGCAGTGGCAATGGAGTAGCGATTGAAATTTGTGCACTTTATAGATGATGTCACTGTTCGTACTTTTTGATAGCTGTTCAGACTGTTGATTCTCGGTGGAATACACGGCACTGCGCTTGCTGTTTCTCCCTGCCTGGTACCCCGACATGACAGCAAATGATACAACCTACCTACTGGCGCGACTGTTTCACCTTGATTATTTAGTCGAAAGCGCTTATTCTTGGAGTGAGTGAACTTGGCGGTGTTTGTGAACATGTTTGATTCAACAAATGTTACCATCACGAAATCGGTCACGGTTCATCCGCTGCTCCACAGCTGCATGTCATTGCTGCTTGGAGACGCCGATACTGCTCAAATCATCTACCCACAGAATGTAAACATCCGATCATTGTTTGTTTCGCATCCAATCCCTTTGTTGTGTTCTACTAAACACTGAGATACTATCACAAAAGTTTGCCTATCGGTTGGCACAGTGCAATTTGAACAGGTGTGCTGCCTTGTCCTATTTCTCCCGGTCTTCCTACTTCGGGTTTGTACCAGGTGTGAGTGGAGCAGTGGTTTGGTTCGAAGTAGACTACGCATGGTCTGTTTGTGTTTTCGGTCCGTGACGTCATCATCAGTTATTGCTAGCTGAAGGTGAGAAACACAATACAGTTATTGCGCAGCAATATAAAAAGCTAAGACATGAAAAGGCGACCTACTAACCATCACAGAATATAAAAACTAACATGAAATTAGGGATACAATGCTAAGTATCTTATTATCCATGAAGTCTGAGATCGTGGTGGGAGTGGATTGGCAAAGAAACAGTAAGTTAACAATCACAGCAACATCCGCAGCTGCAGCAACCAATGCGGTCATGGCCTGTTAGTTGTGCCATTGATCTTCCCTTGCTTCGTACTCAGTGGATTTATCAGCTCAGCGGTTGAGCATTATTTTTCACTGCTCACATTTGAGGCTGCTGTCATTTTTGTGACATTTTTTCTCTGAACTGTCATATTTTCATTTATACTGCATTTTTTATTTTTTTCTTTATAAACCGCTCAGTTCGTTTTTCGATAAACTAACATATGCTAGTTTGTTTCCCTGCACGTGATTTCTGGGCCTCTAGCTGCAAAGACTGGCTACGACTCGATCAGATCACTGTTCGTCGTTATGTTGTTCTCGTAATTCATGATACTGACTGTTGTACCTCGAATTACCTTTTACAACTGCTTGCAGGCTACCTTGGCTGTTCGACATCGTTGATGCTGAATATTGTGCTCGCGCTATTGTCAATAGCGTTCGCACGAATAGACGCGAAGTGTTTGTACACAACCGTTACAAACTGCTTCCACTCATCAAATGGTAAGCGGCTTTTCATCCCGTTTGTTCTTATCATTGTTAGCATACCTCGTGTACTGATGAACTCTCGAGTTTTCATTAATGTTGAGCAACTTGAAGCCAAACACTCCATTTGGATTGCACTTTCGCTCTCCTCCGGAGCCATACTCTTTGCTGCGTTCATCGCTTTATGTATTTCCATTGGATGGTAAAAACTTAAATTATATGTGGATGAATTATTTCCCTCGGGTAATTTCTCACTAGACTAGTACGTGAGTAGGCATACCATTGAACGTATGCCGATTAACACACTTGCTGGTTACAAGGAAATCTCACCATATCTCATTGATGCCAAAGTGCCTAGCTAGCGATGACGCAGCTTCAAAAGCCGGTCAAGCTGTTGTTTTAAATACCCGGGCTGTAACTGCCCTGATCGATTGGATCCCTGTCAACAACCGGATGTGCGGCGTTAGGTTGACTGGATCGTTCCAGGCTTCGAAGTCGCGCGGGGACAAACGGTGCCTGTTTGTCATTGTGGCTTACGCCCCCACAAACTGCAGCCCTGATTCGGTAAAAGATGATTTCTATTACCAACTTAACGATCTCCTTCATTACAGAAGAATCACGGATACTGGGGTTGCTTGCTGGTGATATAAACGTCCGAGTCGGCATATCGTCCTCTGATAAAATCCATCTGAGCGGCCAACATGGTGTAGTATCCCGTAATGATACCGGTGAGCGGTTGCTACACCTGTGGGAAGATGCTGGTATCTTTCTCGCGGGCATCAACTTTTGATGCAACACCTACCAAAATGTGACTTGGTGCCCGCCAGCCTCGGACCAGCCATTTATGCAAATCGATCATATCGCGATCAGTTACCGCTGGAAAGGCTGCATCCAAAATGGTAGCTCAATTTGGAACACGAGCGTAGACTCTGATCACGCTTTTGTGTGTGCCGATCTTCGGGTGCGTTCCGGCGGATATCCGCAACGTCGCTGTGACCGTATATTCACTAGCCAACTGGCGAAGCAGTCTACTAAATGCGTATCAAAGTACACTGGCATCAGAAATGAGTAAGTCCCCACTGAACACCGTCGAAGATCACTGGTTTGCATATTCGTCAAACGTTTCTATGAGCAGGCATGTCTTCATGTAGCAAATCAAATTGCCAACCTGGACATTGGATCTCTACGCGGTTTTTGGAGCTTATGGATGCTCGCCGACGTACTCCGGCTGGAAGCGAATATAATGGGACTGGCAAAAATCTCAGAGCAAAACTGCGTGCTAGCCTGATGAGAGTCTGTGAAGCCTGGTGGTCTCATCGTGCATCGGAAATGGAAACAGCCGCTGCCGTTGGCAACCATCGTAAGTTATTCCGTCTGATACGGGAAACAAGTGACAAGAAACCTGATGTGCGACGAGAGTGGATAGCCTATCCATAGCCTGTCAAAACGCTAGGAGCGTTTGGCCGAACACTTTGCAAGACAGTTTAATCAAGCTGTGTTCTCGTTTTCTTTTTCGGTCATTGAGTGCCATTCTACCTAGGCGGTCTCCTTGGATCCGCCCTTACGCGCAGAAGTCGAACGTGAGATCAGATCCTTGTAATTGCAAATGGCCGCAGGGGCAGATAGCATTTATAAATATAATAATAATAATAGGTATATTTCTCATCGAGTGAGAAACTGTGACCAATTTCGGCACAGATCATATTCTACGGAATTCGTCATGGTCATACATGAATGGTAAACAGTTGTGTGATTTTCATTGTTTTTACTGTTTCAATTGTATTTACTCACCGATATGTTTCAACGCATTGAGCATTAGTTGAAATAGCGGATGGTAACAGCAGTAAGGGTGTCAGAGTGTGAAATTTTTTGTTTTACTTATCAGATATTCGTTGGTGCTTCTTGGTACAAATCATCAAGTGATCTCTCCCAAGAGAACAAGGTCATAATCGTGTTCAAGTCTAGGTAATTGGTGAGCTTAACGCGTAGGGTCCTTGCGCTCTCACACGATCTGATTGTGACTGGGAGCTTATTCCATTGGACATCATATCTGATAAGGAAAAGTTGGACCGCAGATTTACCCTACACCTAAGTACACTCAGGGTAAACTCCTTATTGCGTATCTCCCTTATCGAACTATTTAGTTCTAGGGAGGTCAAATAGCAGTGAGCGTTTTGATGAATCAGGTTGTACAGAAGCATCCGGTTATGTCTCAATCTTCGTAGCCAAATCAGCTCGATCTGGAATTGTTGGCAGAGCTCCCGATACTTCATAGTGGATGTATTGCCTAGCAGACGTTTGGTAAATAACTTCTGTATACTTTCCATAGATACTCTGTCAGATTTCCTCAAGCTGCCACAAATGATACTTCAGTATGATCAGAAGTCAGGATAAGCGAACATATATTTTCGATACTTCATCTTCAGGCTTATACAATTATATGCAAATCAAAAGGTGCAGACAGACATTACAAGTCGTTACTCCTAGAGCGCCTTAATTGGATGCTAACAGTGCTGTCTGCTAAGTCACGACAACCGATCGCGTGTGACCTCGTGGGTCAGAGACCACCGGCCGTTTGGGCTACGGTAGTCCCAAGCCTTTAGCTAGCTTCTTCTGAACACATAGCTCCGGTGCATACAGCCGGATCGTAATTGCTTCAGCGGCTTCTAGTACTCGCTTGCGAACGTAGTTCGAGCGGTTCTTTGGGGCCTGATAGATAATTTTGAACGAATCAGTGAACTTTGTGGCGTGCTCTGTATCGGCTAGATGCGCAGCCATTGCAGAGACTAAACTCATAGGATAAGAGGCTTGTTCACATCAGCTCAGTGTGTATCTACTCCTTTTCGTGTTACTGTGGAGCGGAATACATTGCTCGTACGACAAGGTGTCTATCTGAGAGAATGAAAGAACACCACCACCCGATCGGGCTTAGACTTGGAAGCGGAAAAACTGCCAATTCTTCAATAGCCGCGCATCTAGCCGATACAGAGCACGCCACAAAGTTCACTGATTCGTTCAAAATTATCTGTCAGGCCCCAAAGAACCGCTCGAACTACGTTCGCAAGCGAGTACTAGAAGCCGCTGAAGCAATTACGATCCGGCTGTATGCACCGGAGCTATGTGTTCAGAAGAAGCTAGCTAAAGGCTTGGGACTACCGTAGCCCAAACGGCCGGTGGTCTCTGACCCACGAGGTCACACGCGATCGGTTGTTGTGACTTAGCAGACAGCACTGTTAGCATCCAATTAAGGCGCTCTAGGAGTAACGACTTGTAATGTCTGTCTGCACCTTTTGATTTGCATATAATTGTATAAACCTGAAGATGAAGTATCGAGAATATATGTTCGCTTATCCTGACTTCTGATCATAATATAAGATTTTTTAAACTTTGTAGCACCGCTTGGTACTGCAGTATTCCAACATGTGAGTGAGGATTTTGAACAGTTCTACTGTGGCTGTTGTTATGTGGACCTTATGTAATATATTAGCTATTGATTTTCTGGTCCTAGCCAGCTGGTATTCTACTTGTTCGGAAAAGTTGAAACTTCAATAATGCCTGATTCCGAGGTCGCGGATAGGCTACTGTACACATAAGTGTTCGTCGTTGAGTGTAATTGATCCCTCGGGTATCGAACAGCCGCGATACATGATGCTAGCATTTTCGCCGAGAACTACATCATCCAATTGTCATACCATTTCTCAAGGGAGTGAGGGTCTTCCTGTTTGGGCAGCAGTGTATCTTAAAGTTCAGCTCGTCGGAATTTGTAGACTATCTTTATGTCATCTGCAGATAGGAAAGGCATGCAATGTCTGCTAACCGCACTGATGTCATTAACCTATGGCAGGAACAGTAACGGACCAAGTACACTCCCTTGCATAACACCACTGGTGATTGGACGTGGTGAAGAGTGTTGGTCGGCTATGGTAACTACCTGAGGACGGCCACTCGGGTATGACGATACCCAGCCTAGGAGTTCGTCTTGAATTCCAAAGGAAGCAATCTTTTTTAGCAGTCGTTTGTGGGTCACTCGATCGAATGCCTTTTCCATGTTGAGGAACAGAAGTATGATTGCCTATCCTGGTTTAGCTAACGCAATTGGCAGGTTATGCACGATCGTTTGTCCACGAAACCAGGCTGGGACCTGTCGATTAGCTACAGTGAACTGATGACTTTCATCACACTATTCTTAACCAGTTTTTCTAATAATCTGGCTAATACAGAAGTGTGATGGATTGGTCGGTAGTAGTTAATCTCTTGTTTGGAGCTAGCCTTGTGACGGGGAAGATGAGCGATGTCTTACACTGGTCTGGAAAGTAGCCTGTTTCCAACGAAGGGGTAAACATGTTCAGAGATAGTAACGGCATGTCAGGCCCTCCCAGTTTTATGACGTCTGGTGAGATACCATTGGAATCCAGATGAGAAAATTGTTTGATGGAATTCATTACGTGTTGGATAGTACTGATAGAAAATTCAATTTTTTTACATGGCGTTGGTTGTTTGCTCCCCAGTGCATGCATTTAACCATTTCAGCCCTGAATTATTTTGTGTAAAGGAAATTTTTCCCTTTAATGTATCAAGTATTGAAATGTAAGTAAACAAGAGTCTACAGTTTTTTGTGAATAATTTATTGAATTCTAGTAATTATGAAATGATTCTAATTGGACTGCGATGCAGAGACCGCTAAGTAAACAGTGCTTATTAATTTTGTTGATTAACAGTGCATCTGAAGTCATTATAAGTGGAAAGCTTTGATGCAGTTCTTCTTGTTCAAACAGAATGAAACATTACATTTTCCACCCTTTATTCTGCTGTAACTTCGGATACACAGTTTGCATCTTGCTTTGTCACGTGAATCTTCGTGCCAGTGACCCACATCATCATAACGTACATCAGCAATAGGACGAGGTGCTTTTTCAACTCTCTTTGGTAGGCCTTCTACTGGGCTGCCTGATGGTCGCCCTCTTTTCCTTGGTTCAGTCGTTCTCCTTTGCAAAAGAGCAGCAGCTATGCCACACACAACAAAATTTGTGGTTGGTACTTTTCTTTGTTTTGATCACAGTGTCTCCTATACAAAAGCCATGCATTCACACATGCCATATTTATGAAATGAAATATTATTCTTAGGTAGAAGCGACGGCTCTTGATGTTGGTACGATACAGCTGAACAAGCATATCGTGCAGATCAACGCCTCCCATGGATGTGGTATTACTTTACAATAGATGAGCTAGGGATATTCACATACTGCTTAATAGCAACAGACTACCTTCTCACATTTTTAGCGGGCTCGTAACTTTTATAAGTAAAGATCGCGTGCACAGCCTTATTGTCAAACCATTTCACCAGCATGACATTTTCATTGGTTTCAACTCTAAAATCATAGGAGCCTCTGCCATTTATTTTCATTGAGGCATCTGTCTTCAAAACACAGCCTGCCAACTTGTTATTTCTGACAGTCCCCACCATGTGAATTCCCAAATTCTTTAGTTTTACAGCCAGATCAAATGAGCTGAACCAGTTGTCAATAAATAACTTATGATTCTGGTGTTTAGGCAAATATTCAACTAGCCTAAGGACAACATTGCCACTTATGCCTAGAGGACTATCTTTCACATTTGTCCCCTTGCCTACATAAATTTCAAAGTCAGACAATCCCGCTTACTCCAGCCTGTGTGAATACCTTGATACACCATCGGTGGGATTTGCTCTTCCCATATTGTATCATGGAAGTGTGGGACTTGAGTGCGATCGTCATCTCATCCACTGAATTATATTCCATTGGCTCAATTCTCAGAAACATTTTTCTCAGAGATTCCACAAAAGGTCTGATTCTGAACAGTTTATTATAACCATTATGTTCTCTTGGGACCAAATTATCCTTGTTGTTAACATACAAGTAGTTATTCAGGTTGCAGATCCGAGCACGTAACATAGTACTTGCAATAGGCTCGTAGCATATAGAAGCAGCCCAGTACATACTGCATTTCGGCACATGAACGACTCCAAATAAAATACGATTACCAATACATTGGTACATTTCAATCACTGTTGTTTTGATACACTTCTGTACCTTTTGTGTAGGATACAGGTTTGTTTGATCAACCAAATTTTCAATAAGACTGCTATCCATAAATTTCTCAAAATAATCCAGTGAACTCGTCTTCATTTAGAGGATCAAAAAAGTGGAACGATACCTCAAATGTACTGGTTCCATCTTTTTGTATCGCCAACACTTCTTCCTTATCTCATGTACTGGAGGCTCGGCTTCATTCCAATTCGCACATTGAGGGATGTGTCATCTTCATCATTGTGCTCCTCATCACTTTCACCATTTTTTCTAGTACGAATTTCCACAGGCATGCTGTAGGTGTATGCATTCATAGTTTCACCTGCGACATCCCCATCTTCAAAAACTTTGCCCCGAACAGCTACTGCCAATGCCACCTCCTCATCTGAAACATCTTGAAAGTCATCATCGTCAACATCTGACATATCTCCCTCTAGGAGTATCAAGGCTTGCTCAAGAGAAAAGCGCCTCGAGATATGCTAAAAGACAAAAGATGTAAAAATAATATTATGTTGTGACAGACAATAGCTCGTAAAATATCTAAAACATGCCTAAATCTTATGTCAGAACAATAATAAATAAATAAGTGTCTCTTATATTATATTTCACCCTCATAAAACACTTTATAATTGATGGAAATTAGTATAAAAATAACTAAGTAATTCGCTAAATCTCCATGAAGTCCCTTATAAATAAAAAGCTTCACCCACTCACATGTATATGACCTGTTGATTCCAAATGAAGTCACTACCTTCTGGTTTACAAGTACTCAACTTGTGAGCTTATGTTCTATTTCCTAATAGACGCATATTATTCTTCAATTATATAAGTAATGAAAAACTGACGTTGATTAGATTTTTGTTTAAAATGCATACATGAAATAATTTTGGACAGTTCTAAGGGGTCAGATAGACGCAACGCACTGTGTACGTCAGCAACTAAAAGAAGTCTCCATTTGCGCCCTAGTTTGAACTGAAACGGGAAACTGCCACCACCTATCGGCAAAGAACCGTAACTACGCCGTACGACAACATTTGGAAACATCCGTCACATCGTTTGCGTTAAAAAAAAGCTGAGAGCGGTAGTGATTCCAAATGGAATCACCCGGGCAGAAAAGGTTAACGGGGCCGTCTCCAGGCTCATGGAAGTAACGGAAAATGAGCTAAACGCTTCACAGATGACAACTGGGTCGTGAATGGACTGTCAGTCTGCATTAACCAGTCCATCGATCAAGGAGGAGTAATACTTGATTTTGCGGCGCAGCGTTTTAACAAGTTTTTTTCGTTTCACATGTCGTTTATAGAGCTATCTATTCTTCTTGTATCCTCTTCGTCAACTGTATGTGCCTGACCCTGTAAATAATCTTATGCAACTGTAAGAGCAAGGTGAAACTTTCCGTCCTTCTGTATCTAGCAATTAGTTTTCTGTGTTTCCGGCTGATTGAACGCACGATTGCGTTTTTTGGACGCATCTAAATCCCTTGTCTTGGGGAGTAAAGATAGCAACGGCCTGATGGACCCGATGGTAGAAATACTCCACGGCAGTGCACACATTGTTAGAGGGGAAGAATGCGTCCCAATCGGATGATCTGATTAATTGTTGGAATTGCTTCCAGTTCAACCTATATGCTACATATTGCGGAATAGAGGCGCGTTTTGGTGTCCAGTTTAACACAAAGGTTATCGTACCATCCTGTGGTCGCTACCATCGAATTTGTCTAGTACCTCTGTGCATTTGTGACCCCCAAAGTGAATATCAGGTCAAATATACTGGTCGCTGTTGTTGGTTCAGTAACCCACTGTATCCACCCACCAATTTTGAGAGAGAAAAGGAAAGCTGTATGTGTAGA
The DNA here is from genome assembly GCA_944474145.2 of Dicrocoelium dendriticum. Classification (NCBI taxonomy): domain Eukaryota; kingdom Metazoa; phylum Platyhelminthes; class Trematoda; order Plagiorchiida; family Dicrocoeliidae; genus Dicrocoelium; species Dicrocoelium dendriticum. Next base: position 29,029,658 of record OX104068.1, read on the forward strand.
CGAGGATGGCTGGGAAGACCAGTTAATTTGTAGATAAAAATTACCAGCAATTATCTTCTGTCTGTGTGGCATCTCAGCAGCAAATTCGAAAGCTGAAGTGACGATGGTAACTCTCGCGATGGACGCAGTTGGCGGGTTATAAAAGCATCCAAGTAGAATGTGAGAACCGGTTCCTGAGACTGACAACCAAAGAGATTCGGGAACATTCGTTAGCTGTAGATGATCAAAAACATCTGCTGCAAATGTACAGTGTAGGTATATCAAACATCCACCTCCTTTTCCTGTGCCGCGATCTTTTCGGAAAAGCTGATAATTATGAATCATTAGGGTAGATCCTAATGTATCGGGGGAGCACCAAGTTTTAGTAACGAGGATTGCTTGTGGGTCGTTGATATGCTCAAGCATGCTTAGGAAGTACAATTTGTTGTTAATAGATCTGGCATTAAGTAAAGTACAGAAAACGCTATTGGGTGTGGGGTCATCGTGTTGCTGTTCGTTGTTATACGTGTTATTTTAGTCAGGTACTATGGACGCAGGAGATATGAATGGGGTAGTGGGGTCGAGTCTATTCTTAGCAGGCATGGTGATATGGGTAATATGTCATTTGTGATTGCCGATATTGCTGTGGACATGGAGGTGGTTGAGGAAGCTAGTCTAATTTGCGGTTGACGTGACAGTTGCCTAGCCGAGTCAGGAACCATGGAACAGGTTGTTGGCTTCTGCCGGGTATGTAAGGAGTGAGAAGGGCTGCGGCTCCATTCCCTTCTGGACTAAAACAGGTTCATACTGAGGAGTGTTGGGAAGGGCTGCTCACAAATGAGATGGGATGGGTGTTGGCCTTGTCCTCGCGACATAGCTTATTCTGTCATTATTACCTTGCCTGATTTTGTGGTATGGGAGTGAATTATGGCGAGGGGTATCCAAAAGACATTTGTTTCTGGTTTTTGTCGGCTCAGGATGTCGCTTTATATAGTGTTTGTGCGATGTATGTTGGTAGATCTTATTAGTTTCTACCGTGTTCATCACAGGTTTAAATCTTTTGTTGGAACCGGTGAGTGGCTGTGGGTTTTCTACATTATTGGATTGACTGCCCATGGGGTCCTTTGGGCGTTGAGTTCAGCTTGCGACACAGCTACAGGGCCCTTGATACTCACTTATTCCCGATGGTTAGAAGTTACTCCATCCTTTTTGAACGGTGAATTCAATTCAGTTGGTTCACAGGTGTCAAGATTGGGGAGGTGGTAGTTAGTACGCGCTTGCTTCGGTGACATTGCAGTGTCGTCAGGAACAGTGGTGCCCGAGGTCCTTATCACATGAGGCGAGCTATTGAGCTCCCACCTCAAGGTGTCCAGTAACCACATTAGATAAATTATCTTTTTGAGCTTTGCTCTGAGAACACAACGCAAATAGCCGTTTGAGTTAGTGATTTTGACGAAATATCACTAAGGGATCTTTGTAGAGGCGTGCGATATGGTTTAACCAATAAGCCTTTGAATTGAGTCCGCTGGGCTATAGTGAGCTGATTACTCCACAATAGGTTCGCGGATTTCCCAGTTGAAAATTTAAAAACGATCGGATAGCAAAGTTTAGGTGATTTCTTTTGCAGATGAAGGCAGTTGCATATAATTTAGAACATGCTGCAGGTCGTAAGTAGTGCAGTTTTAACTTTACCCAAACTAAGTATATCAGGAATGTTAAAAACGACCACTTTTTTCAGCCTATACAATCGTTTATGTACCTCAGATGCAATTGAAGAGATTAACTGTCCTGCCTTTCCCATTTGGGCTGGATCAAGGCTTTCCCATGGGTTACTGAGCTAGTCTAATGAAACCAGGTGGTCTCGTATTGGTTCGACGATGGTCACTATTTTCTCATCTCAGAGTGTTGGGATTCCAATGAGTTGACCTTACCACTTCGTTTTGGAAGAAGAGTAGCAATGGGATCAGGACTGGATCGCAGTTTGGTCGGGGCCTCAGTTTTCATTGGCTTTGTTCACGCGGTGTAGGAAACACTACTTTTAGCTTGTCGAGTGAGGCTAGGCCTTGTGGGTGCCCTAATAAGGTGAACTGTACTGATGAGAAGGCTAGATGGAGTAGCTAGGGAAGGTTGATGGAAATAAACGACTCGGTCAAGGTCTTAGGTGCTTGAGCGACGGGAAAATGTCAATACAAAAAATAAGCGAGTGCGATGCAAACCAACCTGTATTTAGTTTTGCGCTATTGGTTCAGTAGGAGTTGGCTCCGGCTGATGTTAGTTCAGCTAAATCCAGACAGTTGCACTTGTCGAGACTGTCGTTGATGCGAGTTCCGCCTGAGGTCACGTGACTGCTCCACACAGGTTAGATTTGTGTAGAAGAAATCCAAGATGGCGGACAGACGGCAGTTAAGCCAATCAATGGGATCTTCGAAAGTAGCCGGAGAATGTTCACCAAATTTGCACAGATTGAAAAATACGCCAAAAATTATTGGTGTACAATTCACACAGAAAGAACACGTGTGACACAGTAATCCTGAAGCAAGAGTGGAATCCAGCACTGTAATTCAGAAATCCGCAGCATCCGTGGGGGACCTGCTCTTGTAGATGATCTACGCGAGTTGCTAGTGAAACTTTGGGAGCAAGAAACTGTCCCGACAGACTGGAGCCGCTCCGTCATTGTCCCAATTTTCAAGAGGCTCCCGTTCTGAATGGGGCAATCATAGAGGGATCAGTCTGATCTTAATTGCCTTTAAGATACTGGCCTCTACCGTTCTTCATAGATTGACTAGCATTCGTGAGAGACAGATTCGTGAGGAGCAAGCCGGGTCTCTTCAGAGTCGAGGCTACATCGACCACCTCTTCACTTTGCGTCAATTGTTGGAGCACCGCCATGGTTATTGGCGACCCGCCTTTGTCATATTTCTCGACATAAAAAGTGCCTTCGATTCGGCGGATCGATGTGCCATTTCGACTGTCTGCTGAGGAAAGGTGTGCCCGATAAATACGTAAACATTATCAGCGATGTACGCGTATGCTTCGGGTAGAGTGAGCGTTTATGACAAACTGTCGCTGCCCTTCAATATCTCCGGCGGTGTGAGACAAGATTGTCCACTGTCGCCTCTCCTCTTTAAATTCGCCATTGACGAAGTGATGGAAGCAGTGTTCGCTGAATACGACCTTCAACGTGTGGAACTACTATCTGGTGAGCTACTTCTTGACTTGGAGTATGCGGACTACATCGCCCTAATCTGTGACAGCTCCTAAACTTGCTATGCAGCACTGGACCGATTAGCACTGGCTGGCAATCGTTTTGGGCTATTATTTGCTCCATCGAAATTCAAAGTCCTCCAAGATTGGCAGGGACCCACCCCTGCGCCGACCCTTGATGATGATCAGCTAGAAGTCTTTCAGGAATCCAAGTATCTGGGCAGCTATATTAGCGCCCGTGGGATTGAAGATGAGGTTACGAATCGTATAGCAAAAGCTCGTGTGCTTTTCCCAATCTCCGCCATATGTGGCGTCGACGCGACGTCATCCTAGCCTTGAAGGGCAGAGCTTATAGTGCGACCGTCCGTTCAACCCTCTTATACGGTTGTGAAACCTAGCTCATCAGGTCGACACATATTCGACGGCTAGTCCAGTTCGATCCTCACTGCTTTCACAACGAGACTGGACCTTAACGTGGTGCGACGGTCTTCGTACCTCCTTGACCCATTGAGCTATACTTGGTGGTGCCCCCGGGCCTCTTGTGAGATACTCCTACCAGGTTGGTCAATGGTGAGAGGTCAGACAAACTCAGCCTCCTAGTCCCCCAGGTTGAGGGTTTGAAACGCGATAGCGTCCATTTATGTAAAACTAAATCATTGCCACATCCCCGCTGCCTTCCGGGCAGACTTTTGAGCCAATAGCTTTGGTTAAGGGCCCTAATCTTCCTCCTGTCTAGGCCTGGGCGCCCTGGTAGTATCCCAGCCCACATACAACCATGACTTTTTCTTCAAACATAAACTTCCTCCTGCATCGGCATTTGTGCAGATTAGCAAGGGTCGCCTTATCTGCTGCATACAGCAGGGCAAATAAGCCAAAATATGCTACTGCTGGTGCCTCCATTCTTTCTTTTCCATCTGTTTCTTAGTCCCATCCCGACCCCCATTACTAACCTTCCTTCTATAATCCCCAGCTTAATTGGCTGATCTCGTATTGCCATTGGAGTAGAACCATCTGAAGCCACCTTCTCGCGACCCCCGCCGGATGCCTATCGTCAACAGTCCCTAATAAGGCCACGCTGTCCCGTTTCCATGACAACGTTCAACGTTCGCACTCTAGGACAAATAGGTCCACCGGCTGTACCTTGGACACACTGGGTATTGATGTGTGTTGTGTCCGAAACTAGGATCAATGACCCTAATGGGGTTGTTGAATTAACTTCGCCTGGCTTATCCTCTCATTGTTGGTTGCACGCATCCGGAGGCGCTGATGCAGCACTCACGGGTCAAGCTGGGGTAGGTATCATTCTCAGCTTCAAGACTAAGCCATCGTTGGTTGATTGGATTCCGGTGAACAGACGTTTATGTGCAGCCCGTTTGACGACATCAGCTAGGGTTTATTCATGAAGTAATATAAAACCTTGTTTGTTTGTGGTTTTCGCTTATGCTCCCACCAACTGGAGTTCAAATGCTGTCAAGGAGATATTCTATCACGAACTGAACGCGTTACTACGCAGTGCTACTAGTGCAGCTATTACAGGGGAGATGAACGCACAAGTAGGGTGTATGAGCTCACCTGAGTGGTAATTATGGGTTTAACTCCGAACTGACTGACAACGGCGAGTGTCTGCTGCAACTGTGTGCGGAGCACCAGTTGTCTCTTAGTAGCACTGCTTTTAGACACAGTGGGTGCCGAAGTGCCACTTGGCCTCCTCCTGTAGCTGATCAGTGATGGACACAAATTGACCACATAGCCATAAGTTACAGGTAGCGTGTTTCCATCTTGGATTGCCGCTGGTACTGGAATACCTGCGTCGACTCTGATCATGCCTTGGTACGCTGTCGTTTCTTCATGAACTATACCGGGAGGTACACCAAGGATGCCCTCCGATTGGCAACTGGGAAATTACTGATGAGTAGGAGAATTTTGTAATTGTAATGTTTTCGTCCCAGCTGCTCACAAACTACATAGCACAGCCTAGTGCGGAATAGCACCAGACACGTTCCGCCCTATTGGGCTCGTCAGTGGTGCGCATTCTCTCGGTATGCTATGCAACTTGTGAGCAGCTGGGACGAAAACACTACAACTGCGAAATTGTCTCGGCCCTCGGTCAGGCATCCTATCAAGACGCACTGCATACCAAACTGTCTTGTTCTAATGACACTGAGCTTCAGTGGAATAGGATCTCGGCCGCCATGAACGACGCAGGAGCATCTGCTTGTAACACTATCAATGGTCACCGCACCAATCACTGGATATCCGAGAGGTCGATGAACCTGTTGGAATCTAGAAGAAACTTCTCGGCTGGCTCTGAGCGCAGTGTGACCAGACGGGCTATTAGACGCGAACTAAAGCGGAGCTTATGTGCTGATAAGGAAACCTGGTGGACCAGTCGGGCTCAAGAAGTAGAGTAGGCAGGAGTAGTGGGCAATTACCGCAAGCTCTTCCAGCTGATCCGCTCCACCGGGCCTAGGAAACGGGCATTAGTGGACAATCAGAGACAGTGCGAGTGCACTGATACACAATAAGGTGCGTCGTATGGCTCGTTGGGGGAACACTTTCAAGATCAGTTCAGCTGGTTCCCTGCTCCCGGACCTCTTCCTACTCAGGTGATGCAGGACGAGCCATGGACGCTTAGTTTAGAGCCTCCGTCGCAAGCCAAGGTCCGAAACTCAATCACAGCCCTCAATCGTTTTCGTTCCACTGGCGCGGATTCCCTCCTGCACTATTTAAGGATGGAGGTGAGGTCCTCTACAAAGCACTGACCTCCCTATTCGTACGTATCTGGAAGGAAGTGTGCCGGCTAATTGGAGCGAATCGATTATAGTGGCAATATACAAGAAGGGCAGTCGCACAGACTGTTCTAACTACAGGGGTATTAGCCTAACGCCAGTTGTGATAGAATTACTGGCCTCGATTCTCGTTCGTCATCTCACTGTGGGACGGGAATCTCGGAGTAGGAAAGAGCAGACAAGTTTCCGCCCAGGGCGTGGCTGTATAGACCATATATTCACTTTGCGGCAGGTGCTAGAGGAGCGCCACGCATACCGCAGACGGACAATAGCTGTGTTGCTTGATTTCAAGAGTGCGTTCGATTCAGTCGATCGATCGATTCTGTTCGAAATACTTACGCGGAAAGGTGTTCCCACGAAATATGTGAACATCCTGCGTGCTCTATACCCGAGCACTACATGCCGCGTCAGGGTCTACGGTGGCCTATCGGATAGCTTTCCGACCACAAATGGCGTTCGTCAGGGTAGTCCGATTTCTCCATTTTTGTTCAATTTCGTCGTGCATTCTATCATGGAGTGTTCCATTGTGGAATCACGATGCAGGCGTTGAAGTGCTGCCTTGTGAAAGATTAGTTGATCTTGATTATGCGGACGAGATCGTCTTGCTTTTCGAGGATGTTGGGAGGCACGATCAACCCTGAATAAGCTGTCTGGAATTGTCCCATTATTTGGTATGTGCTTCGCACCTTCAAAGCGCAAAGTGTCGCTGCAGGACCACTAGCGACTTTATGACCCCTTGACACTTGCTAGCGATTAACTCGAAATGGTTGATCAATCCACTTACTTTGGCAGCTGCATCAGCAACGATGGGGCATAGAAACTGAGGTCAATTCACGCATTTCAAAGCCCGGAGGTGTCTTCTTGAATCTGCGACATCTTTGGTGGCGGAGGGGAGTTTCTCTACGTCTGAAGGGCCGTGTATACAAGGCCACAGTGAAGGCCGTTCTACTCTATGGTAGGGAGACTTGACCCCTTAGGTCTGAAAATCGGAGGCGCCTTCAAGTCTTTGACTATCGTTGTCTGCGAAGCATTGCTGGTGTCGGATGGCACCATCGTGTCCGCAACGATGGTGTGCGTAGACGAGTACTAGGTAGTGATAATGATGCTAGCTCCTTAGAACAACAGATAGCGCTGAATGAGTTGCGTTGGTTTGGGTACGTGCTACGTATGTCTGGTGACCGCTTACCTAGGAGGGCCTTGTTTAGTCTGCCAGGTGTAGGGTGGCGCAGGGCTCGAAGTGGACAGAAGTTGATTCGGCAGCGGTAAATGATGTTACTGACGACCAAACTGGGTGCAGTTGGTCCTTCTCGTCTTCCAGACTGGAGTCCACGTGATTTACCTTGTGCTTGGCTCGAGGCTTTACAGGACATGGCTCGCAACCGACACCAGTAGCGCCTCTGCTGCCGTCTCCTAGTCGGATGGCCTGTTTAAAGTGTGTTTGGTGCTGAGTTATCTGCGGGGTAATGGCTGATTATGACGCGGGGCAGTGAAAACCGCACGGATGCTGCCTTGCCGATGCCACCTTATCTTTGCACGATAGCCAGCTGTTTGTGACGGTACGTTGTCTACACAAGGTGTAGGCGCCTTGACCCTGAATGTTTGCTTAGGACATTAAGGTTTTCCGGTAAATCCCCCTTCTCTCCCTCTTAATTTTTGTTTATTTCATAGGTCATCATGGTTGTATGGCAGCGAAGCATCAGTTCAAATGGGTGATGTATTGCTGTTGTTGATGTTGATGATGATCACAACTTAACTCATATTTGGTGGAAACTGCGTGAGCAATGAGCGCGTTCGGCGTCGCGTATTTGGTGCAGGAGGAGCGAGTGAACTGCTCAGCACGAGGCTCCGATGGCTGGACCACGTGTTACACATGGCAGCATACCGACTTCGGCGATGTGCATTGTTTGCGCGCCGGGGGTGCGTTTGGAAGAGGAAGATAGGAGGCCAAGCGATGACTTAGTAGTGAGAAATGAAAACCCCCACTTCGAAGCTGGCGTCGGTTGGTGCATCCCGACTGCCAGGCTTAGGTCCTAAGGACGATGAACACGTTTGGTTGGACACACTTGCTGATATGACGAAGAGCCGGCCCCAATGGCGTTTGTGGTGTGAGTTTCTTTGTCTATCCCTCTCCCCCTTAGATTCTCCTTCGAATTCCGATCTCATGCAAAGTGCATAGTATGATATACAACCATTTATTACTTTTTTAATTCTTTGTAGCGTTATTTTTTGTATCTGTATGGATTGCGGCACATTATCTAAGGTGTATTGACGATGTCAACCTCGTTTCTTGCACTGAGTTGTGTGGACCCGGTTACGTAAACAAGGCTCTGTCATAACACTCATCTGCTAAGTAGTAGTAGTAAATTAAGCAAAACGAACAAAACTTAAATCGTGTGATGGAATAATCAAGGATCCGAAATGCGAGAACGAATGCAAGATCACCCATGAATCTTTCGCCGCACGGCTTCTGGTAAAGTGTCCAACGACTGATGTGACCAACTGCGAGGGTCCGAGCCAGTGCAGCCTAGTTACCTGGGACGTTTCTCTGTGACTTCGTCCATCCGGATGGAGTATTGGGAAGCAATGCACACCGAGGTAGTCTACCTGAAGGTTTGTAAAACACGTAACCGACTCACAGAAGATGATTAGAGTTTGATAGTCACCACAGTGTAGCACCGAAGTTTCTGTTATCAAGCCCTAATTAACTGCACATTTTTTTCAAACCGATTTTCAGCTATCTGCATTGAAAGAGGCAGCATTGCGAACATCCCGGAGAGGTAATCCCAAGCGCTGCGTTCCCGATGCGGATTTGATGACTATGTGCCCGCTTTCCGAGACTACCATAAGTAGTGGAAGAACTGTGCGATCGTCGCAAACCTAACGATCATCCACTACCCCTTTTCGCTCGAAAGCATTGACATCCCTCTCGTTCCATGCACAGTTGAACTTGTCCACTGAAGCGACTGCCGCATTGTTCGCAATTAAGCGTTGATCTTTAGGCATTACTAAATCCGGCTTACAATGCTCCAACCGGTAAGGGGGCTTGGTTCTCTAGGTGTGTGTGTGTGTTCCCCATCATCTGACTGGCGACCAGATCCGGCATCATGTGTAATACTGTCATACACGCTCTTGTTGGTTTCGACTGCCCCAGTTATAACGTGTGAACTCTTTCACTTGTTGGGTCCCACACACAGAGTATCCTAGACGATTCGAATTGTAACCGCTTGTGGACTTAGCCGGCAGACGTGAATTCGTTACTGAGAATGTGGACGGAACGCGTAAACGCCGCACAACTACACCGAGACCAGGAAAGCGAGGACTGGCCAATAATACGAGTCTTTTTAATGACTAGCCAAGTTAACTGTTCTTTATACACTTTCATATATGTAGTTCGCTAAAGTAGTAGTAAATGTGTAACGTGTAAGGACAGGGGTACGTTTGTTGGCCCATTAGTTTCCATGTAGTGGCCCTATCTTCGGGCAGAGATGGGCTGGGTTGATGCTGTTGAGACTGTGAACACCTCACAGTTGTTTATCGTGCATTTTCTTGAACACAGCTCAGGAGGCAGACTGTTAACTGATATATACGATGGTGGCACTGAATCGAGTTCAGTGGAAACTGTGCGGCATATGTTGACCTCGTATTCACCGAGGAAAACAGTTATGATTTGCGCAGATGAATGGACCCTTGGCGGCAGTTCCCGTGGAGAGAACCCCGCTCTGAACTGCTTAGATCTCTGCATAACAACTGTGTTGTTCGGGCCCGGTAGTGTACTAGCACCGGTGAACTTTGGGTGAGTTTGGCAGGGCTGTGCCAACCCTATAGCATCTCCCCTTGTAGATTGATGGTACCGTTTTTGATAAGGATTTACTTCTATCCTTGTTGACACTCTGCGAATACGTCCTGTGCGGCGGTGGGGACTGTCGGGTTTCGGAATTTGTTGGGTAGCTGTTTCTGGAACCGGTTTCCCCTCTGCGATCTCGAATGTGTGCATGTGTGTAAAAGCAACTGGGTGGGCAACTGGTCCTCTGTAGTAACCATAACGCGCTGTGGTCGCAGTTGGTTGCGGGGACAAAGCCATATGTCACCAAACCCATCTACATCATATAACACACTGCCACGGTTGGCCTTCACTGTTGCTTCGGTCCATGTTGAGTGGCCATCTCGGTAGTCGCCTACCTAAACAGGTCCTCCAACGGTGAAACGATTATGGTTGCCGGAAACAGCAGGTTGTATTGGTGACTCTAATTGCTTGAGCTCCGCTTCGACCAAGGGTAGGGCTGCGTACGGAACGGGCCTATTCTGACGGAAAATCGGCTGAGCCTCGGGTGTGAGCCGTAGCATTGGAGCAAAGTGTCTGTTGATGTCGTCGGTGTTCCCGGTAATTGTGCCGCACTGCAGATGGCCCCAACAGATAGATTGTCCAATCGAGATCAAGTAGATTGAATTTCGACCTCGTGATGTATTCGGTTAGCACCGACTGTGGTACCCCAGAATGATATAGAGCAGTGCAGCTGCCCAGTTAGCTGCACTCGACCACCGCAAGCACTGATGGCGGTTTGTGAGGTCGCCTGGAAAGGTAGCTTGCCAAGAGATAACCAGAGATCCTCCAAGATAATCGTAATGTCCGGGCCGGTGTCCAACTGCAATCGACCGGTTTACCGTTGACCTTGACATATACGAACTTCCTGCGATCAGCGACATCGACTTGCAATGTGGCTAGCAAGCTCATAGAGTTGCCTACCGCATTGTCTCTGCATATTGCAATAACCCAAAATATCCTGTTGAAAGTCACATATAGCTGGTGTGCACCATGTTTCGGTTATACAAACAATGTGAGAAGTTTTAAGGAACATAAACCTTGTAAGAATATCCAGTTTTAGGAATAGCGAATTAATATTTATAATAGCGGATTTAAGTATAACGAATGAGATAGGATACAAACATTTGGTTATATCACACCTTCTGTCTTCATAGACGTAGGTGGTGCGCCATGGTGAGACAACTGGGCTCTGTCGTGCGTCAAGATGTCCTGACTCCAGAGAAGGAACTATTGGAACAATTGGATCATCATTGAGTTTTGTAAGGTCGTATGTGGGAGCTCTATTGGTGGGTGCGGATGTCGGCCTAAAAAGGGTCTCTTGGCAAATGGTGAGAATATTCCGTAGGAGGAAGTGGTGGTGGTGGTGGTGGTGGTGGTAAGTAGGCTAGAAACTGAGGCCACCATCGGTAGGAAATGGAGGCTTGAGGGCCTATGCCTCATACGTATCCTCGGGTCTGTCATGAGTTACTGCGTTACCCCAGTTGGGATGTTGCCATCTCCGGTTCGGAGAGATAGGTTGCAAAAACTTTTGTGATGGTTGGTAGTAGGTCGAGTGGTTATTATTACCATATCTTGAGGTACGACAGCGTACAGTTTTCTTAATATAATTTAATGAGCAATTCCTATATTCTGATGGATGAAGTTTAAGTGTTATCCTTTGTTGGACATTTCCGTGGAATATTGTAATGATACGGTGCTCTGCGTTGTCATCTATGCTTAGTTGGGACGTGGGATAGTGATATTCAGTAAGGGCTAAATTTCCAATAATATTAGTTTCACACTTTGCATTTTGGTTCTGAATTGGTACCACATAATATACGGGGTCGTTGCTCGCAGAAAGGGCACATGATATGGCACTAACCTGCGGAATTTTTAATAGTGCTTACCTCCTCTCCGTGCCCAGTGTCTTCTGGTCAGACCGGATCAGCATTATCGTGCAATAAGACCTTGTGGGTGGGTTGGTGGACTAGGTGCTTGTGAGTATTTTTAGATAGTGTTGGTGATCTGTCAAAGTCCACATTGTTGCCAGTATGATTGGTGTCAGTGCGAGAAATACGAGCGTCTGAATGATTAGTCTTACATGAAAACCGACTTTGTAGCGGCGTTTGGTCGCTCCTGATCAAAATGTTTTTAAAGTCAATTCGTCTTACAATGAGCGGTTGGCTATGGATAAAATGTTCAGCCATCGCCTCATCCGGGAATTTAAGGAGGATGGGGCATGACCTCATTGTCGCCTTCTTCTGGAGTCTGAGGCATAGACAGTTAGAGCAACTCATATTGCATGCGGCGAGCAAAATATTTTTGACTTTATCTATGCTCAGTCGGTCAGGTGTGTTAAACACAACCACGTTCTTTGCTCTGCGTAAACCTTCCTATGTCTCAGTTGTGACTAAGAATAGGATAGAGCCAGCCTAGTTCACATCCTTTGAACCTTTAAGTACTGCGCAGAAAGCCAAGACTTGATCACATTTCGCGTCAGAGCGCTGCAGTTCGGTTTTTTGTGATGTAACTTCTTCCCCAAGAGCAATGATGCGGTATTACATTTCAGGTAATAAATCGACTATTGTCAGAGCAGACAGCTAATGCTTCTTGTTTTCTCGTCAATTTAGCTTAGGTACTTCTCGTTTTTGGTGGCATTGTCGCTGCAGACTACCAGTGATTCCCGTTTGTTCTTCTTAACTATGACATTTCGTATTTTAGTAGAGCAAGCAGGCATTTCAATGTTATTCCTAACAGTTAGAAGTGGTTGCAAATCGAGTTATGTCGTCGATAATTGTCGCAGTATAGAACTGAATACTCAAAAAGTAGCCTACGTTGATCTATTTAGTAGAAATGCGATAGAAACTGACCGTTCTAATTCTGCGTGCTGATTGGTTTTTCCGTTCGTGGGGCGATTTGCTTTACCACGTCTATCGATCCAATAACTGTAAGGCGTGGTTGTGAGCGCAGGCTGGGGTAGGCGGGGAGTAAGGTCAGCGATCGGCCGTCAAGTTGAAACAAGTTTAGACAGTTCCCGTCGCTGTTGTGACCGTGATGCTTGTCGGCAGAGTGCGACTGTGTACATGCATGGTGGCTCGGACTGTAGTAGTATGCGTCCGGTCGAGGATTCCGCGTTCCTCCACGTGCTTCGCGTATACTCGGTCGTAAGAAACCGATGGGGCTGGAATGCAAAATAAAGACTTCGTAGGCGGTTGGATACTGAAATCTTAATCACCTAGTGAGAGCCAGATCAGTATGCAGATGTATTTATCGCTGACTGAGGAGCAGGAAGCCAGGGGGAAGCACGACAGAGGGAGAGGGAAGCTCGAGTTGGGACCGGAAATAGGGGTATTGTTCAAACAGCTTTGCGCGTCCGTATCTTCTTCCATATTCCATGGTTGTTGGTCTTGATCAGAGTATTCAACCATTGCCGCTCGCTCTGTAAAGGAAACTGTAATAGTTATTCTTGGCGCGTAGTACGAATGCCTGCCTATTCGTTACAATACCCTTTTTTTAACGGGCGCTGCCTTCAGCGACTACGACGCGTTTGGCCAGCTTCAGTCGGTTGAAATGTACAACGATCAATGACCCAGGTACACCAGGCTTCATGATCCGATAAGTTATGTCCGATAATGTGGTGAAACTTCGCTGGGACGCCCAATTGTATTACCATCCTTCGAAGCCATACTACATCCCCGGTTTAAACTGGCTTCCGAAGACCTTTGAGGTCGAACTAGGCTTTCTGATGGCGCTGTGAGGTCTCTAGATTTTCCTGTGCTGCCTGATGCGCACGTAACAGGCTAGCCTGCATTCTGTGTATGTGATCAGAAGCAATCAAAGGCTCATGGTGTAACGTCGATAGCGGCGTGTTCGATGGTAATCGCAGCTCGCGCCCGGTGATAATAAAGTGCGGTGTTTGACCGGTCGAGGTGTGGACGGGCGCCCGGTAGGCTAACAAACATTTTGGTAGAGATGTATCCCACTCCCGGGGTGTCTCGCTGTTTAAAAATGACTTTAATAATGCTTTCAATATGCTATTAGTACGTTCGACCAGCCTATTCCCTTCTGCGTGGTATTTGGCTTTCCGCGTTTTTCTGCCCCCAAATATGTGGCACATCTCGCTCATTATCGTGGTTTCGAAGTTTGATCCACGATCTGAGTGTAACTGATTGGATGACCCCACCTCGTCACCCACTTCCTGAAAATGGCCTTAGCTACGCTCCATACATCTGTACTTTGAAGTGGCGCCGCTACGCACCATTTTGTAGAGTAATCCACTATCGCGAGGACGAAGCGGTGTCCTCTGGCGGTCTGTGGTAGGGGGCCAACAATGTCGATGCCCACCAGCTCATTCGAAAACCCATCCGTCATGGGCAGTAGTGGTGCACGGCGGACTCTCGCCGGATCCTTGTTTCCTCTACACTCAACGGAGGCCTGGCAATAAATCGCAATGTCGCGCCGTAAGTGTGGCCACCAAAAGCGACGGCGGATTGCATCTTCCATCTTATTTTGCCAAGCATACTCTAGTTCCTCCTGCATCCGTCACAGCACTTCCTGATTTGCTGTCGTCGGAACGATGATCCTTCGCAAGTACGTCGGCCCATTTTGAAAGTACATTCTGCCATCCACGATACGCAGATGGGGCCACAGTGACCAGACAAACTTCGCCTCCCAGTTAGCCTTCGCGATTTCATGTTGTGCTGGGCGGTCTTCGCGTTGTGCGATGCCTTTATACAACAGATGTAGCTCTGGGTCGGTTGACTGCAACTGAATCTACTCTTCACTCTCAGGCAAATCAAAGATGACGGCGGGTAAACATGCGGTCCTGCATGTTGTACATGCTCCGTGGTTCTTTAATGGCCTCCGTGACAATTCATTAGCATTTGCGTGCTTTGCACCTGAGCGGTGTTGGCACTCTAAGTCATACTTCTGTAGATGTTCTTGCCAGTGTGCAATCTGTCTTTTAGGGTCTCTAAAGTTCTGCAACCAAATTAGAGGTTGGTGGTTAGTCCGGATAATAAACCTGCGACTCAACAGATAATGGCAGAACTACTTAGTGAAGGTGTTGCGGGCACGTCAAATATTCCCGCAAAAACACGCCAGTAACTCCGGCGTAATGGCTGTGGGAAGCGGATTCCAATTTCTCCCCACAACGCAGCAGTGTTCAGCCACTCCGAGGCGCGTCCCAACTGCGAACCTTTTGACAATGCTCATTTACAATCTACCACCTCTGCGTGGGGACTGTTTTTCCTAACTTAATAACCCATAGCACTGACTGCGATCGCCCTTTGTTGGTCGTAAAAGAGCCTACAGAGGACCACTTGTCTTTTCTTTCTCTTCGCCTCAGTTGGGAGTCGGTCGGGTCGCGTGATTGCGTGCGAGTCGTTAACTGGCCAGCCCTCGCGTCTAAGTCATCAGCGCGCGTCTATCATACCCCCTCTCGTGTGCGTCCGTTTTCGAGGCTTCAGCGTCTATACGAACAAGTGCGGCTAAGATCGTTCCCACGCTCGTTCAATTTTCCGTCTCACCGGCTAAGCCAGCGTCATCAGGACAGCGCAATTCCGTTCGAGTGGTCAGCGTAGCAAGCAATTATCGTAGGCGTGCCAGCGACCCTCTTATCAGGCAATTACGCAATTATCTCAAGAGGCGGCGTTCCCCCAATTATAACAGCGGCGACGACTAAGGCAACCTACGCAATCTATAACAGAAGGACACTGGGGAAACCATTTCTTTTCGCGTTGTACATCAGTTTCGCTCCTGAAGATTTCTGATGGCGTACACGATTGCTGACTCAGTTCCGTCCGGTGTTCGTTGTAACAAAACAGCTCCACTACCAGTGCCGCTGACATCCGTGTCCCGTATGAAACAGCCTGATGTCGGAAGGGTATCCGGGAATTTCAGCCCCGACGCTTCACACAAAGCGTTTCGGAGCTTCTCGAATGACTGCTGTTGTCTAGTCTCCCAGGCGAAAGTCCTATCTACCTTCAGAAGGTCGTTCAAAGGAGTCGAAATGATTGCGAATCTCCGAACAAAACCCCGACAGTAAGATGCGAGACCAAGAAAACTGCGCACATCGTTAACCTTTTCTGGGACGGGCAATGAGCGAACTTGCTCCACTTTCCCCGGATCGCAGCACATCCCTTCCTTGGACACAATGTGACCTTAGTAGGCCACCTGTTTTTTTAAGAAATAGCGCTTGGATGACTTCAGTTCGAGTCCCAGTTTTGAGACAGTCCAGAAAAAGAGCAAGGCTTGTGTTGTGCTCTTCTACTGTTCGGCCGTGTACTAAAATGTCGTCCAAATACACTGGACAGTGCTTCGGGATCACTTTCGCTAACGCTCTGTGCATCAGCCGCTGAAAAGTAGCTGGCGTGTTTGTCAGGTCAAAGAGCATGGTCTGGAACTCGTACAAACCTGATGGGACAATAAATGTCGATTTGCAACGGTCTTCCGGGTGGAGCTCGACCTGACAATAACCAGAGGAAAGGTCTAAAGTGGTGAACCACCGTGACCTGGCGAGGACGTCCATGATATCATCCATTCGAGGTAACGGAATGAAACCTTTACGTGTAACCGTGTTAAGTTTGCGATAATCTAAGCATAATCGCAACTCATCAGTCTTATTTTTCACTAAAACTATAGGAGATTCCCAAGGGGATTTAGACACGAATAATGTCGCGCTTTAACCTGTCCGCTACAACGCGATTCCATTCCTCCTGGAAATGAACCGGCACGCGCTTTACAGGTTGGCGAGTTGGCAGGGCATTGCCTGTATCAATACGGTGTTGTCGAAAGTTACACCGTCCCAGTTCATCGTCGGTCCACGCACATGCCTGCTGGTATTTGCTTAAGATCGATTCTAATCTTGTGTGGATGGTGGCTAGAACGTCCTCGACAACGTTCCGAATAAGCCTTTTCACGGGTGTTTCGTCCACTTCACAGGACGAAGCATGATACCTAGCCGGTCAGAAGGGTATAATATGCTTATTCAGTTCGACTATGTTGTTAGTTAAATCAATTTTGGCGTTGAACCGAGTAAGGAAGTCTACTCCTAAAACTGCATCCCAGGAGAGCTTAGCTTCTACGAAAAAATGATGGGTATCAAGAGTGCTTCCTATATTTATCATGACTAGTTCAGTCTAGGGGTTTAATAGCGGTTCCATTGGCAGCTAATGAGTTGACAGAGCTGTCTTGATGAATAAGGGCGTCCATTGGTCGTGCGCCTTTATGCATTATCGAGTATGTGACGCTGGTATCGACTAGCATCTCGGCCTGCCTACCGCACAAACATCCAGACACAATAGGGGCGGTTGCGAGATAAGCATCAGAAATGGAGGTTACTTTAAACGAGCATTTTTGAAACTTACCCTGGCGGTTGTGTACGTAGCGATACCAAACCGTCGGCAGTAATAGTGTGGTGGATTAAAGCTAGATACTACTTCGCCGGGTATAAGTAGTGTGGTGCAAGATGACACACCAACAGCGAGCCCTGCCGACTTCCCCAAAGTTGAAGATGACATCAGGATTACAGTTCCATGTGCACGAGGAGTGAACACAGAGGCAAGCACCAGTTGGGGAACACTCCATGGAAATCACGCAGATGAGTGGACGCCTCCAAAGTATAGACGAACACACTCTGTGTAAGCCACTTTAGCAATAAACAGGTTGCCGCATGCCCCTTGGGTTCTAACAATGGTACTTGCTGCGTGGCTGCTTAGATGGGTCACAATCAGGACGTCGATGATTGTTCGTCACGATTTTTTGTCGCCCGGAACTCAGGCTTGCTACTCAGTCTGGGAAAGTCCCTGCTTCGCACTGCGGCCACCGGCCGACTATGCTCTCCGCTCGAGTGCATGCTCTCGCGCGAGAGGAAACCACCGATCCGTTCACATTGGTCCGCTAAGGTTAACGCTTCATCGAGTCCAGCAAGCTGCTGCTCCAACGTTTCTATGAGTGTGTCGCCGTCCTTCGTTCCATGCATGATTTGCCGGAACACGTGTTCGTCCCGGGTTTTGTTGTCATGCTCCGGGTAACAGGGTACTGCCAACCGCTGTAACGCCGCAACAAAACAAGAGAAACGCTTCCCCGGCTTTTGATGGCGTCCTTGGAAATGTCTGCGACGATTCCATAGGTCTAGGGAGTGACAGAATAGTTCGTAATCGGCTGAAGGTTGAATCGTCCACGGTGGCACGTGAGTTCACAGTGGAAGCCGCGATGTCATATGCCTCGCCGGCGAGAACGCTCAGTAAAGGGGGCGCCTTCTCGCCTGTAAAACGTGTGACATACCAACGGACTTGCAGTTCCCCTCGGTCGTAATTACCGCCAATCAACTTCTCCAGGGCTGGTGGCGGAAGAGGAGCTGTTAATCCAATCTGACCGGCATAAACAACGGAACTTAGAACCCCGATCGTAGCTAAGACCACCAGTACAAAGAAAGATAGTTGCTGTGAACGCTGCCCAGCAACGTTTTCCGCGTCGCTTTCTGCGGTGGAGCGGGATTTCACTTCTTTGTTCATATCGGCGCTAAAATCAAACGGAATAGAAAAGGCAATAACGATTGTGTACGGCTGGAATTTACTAGCAAAATCTGGTTTCGAAAGCTGGCAGGGTCGCCAAATATCTATCATGCATCCGGTCGAGGATTCCGAGTTCCTCCACATGCTTCGCGTATACTCGGTCGTAAGAGACCGATGGGGCTGGAAGGCAAAACAAAGACTTCGTAGGCGGTTGGATAATGTATTCTCAACCACCTAATAAGAACTGGATCAGTATGAAGATGTAGTTATCGTTGACTGAGAGTAGGAAGCGAGGGAGAAGCACGACAGGGAGAGGGAAATTACAAGATATTGTTCAAACAACGTCGCGCATCCGTATCTTCTTCCATATTCCATGGTTGTTGGTCTTGATCAGAGTATTCAATCGTTGCCGCTCGCTCTGTAAAGGAACCAGTAATTATTCATGGCGCGTAGTATGAATGTCCGCATATTCATTACAGTATTGATCGCCCTCAGTCAAGATACCAATCGGCAAAGCAGACCTGTCCGAGGGTTGATAAGGATTCGTTGCACTTAACACGTAGATTACTCCGTTGATGCTCCCACAGTGATGAACTGGAGCGGGTGAGAGCTCCTCCGAACGCCGCTGCAGTGCTCTATCAAATGAGACTAAAATTGTCTCTGACGTGTGGAATTACACATATATTTCGGAATAGGTGTGGGTGACACTATTCGTAATTATCAGTTCTGTGTAAAAGTGTGATGTACTGGTAGCGTCCTCTAGAAAATAGTATCACAAGGTGGTGCTTTTCAATTCAAGACGTATAAGTATACATCTAGTGGTGTACAGCAGATTGCGGCTGAACAGTCGCGAAAATACCCGGTGTACGCATGTGCGCAATTAGCACGCATGTTCGTTCAAAGACAAATGCACAAGGTCACTTTACGAAGGCCATTGATGTGCTTTTACAACAGTTTGGTTATCGTTGACGGTTTTTGCGACATTCTGCTGACATGCGGCTTTGTCTTATTTGAGCAGTTGGGTACATTGATTACGTTGGACTACATATTTGTCCCAAGTTTCTGGCGTTGGCGTTAATCCATACGCTGGCCATACCACGCTATTCATTTTCTAGATCTGATCCTAACGAAAACAACTGTTTTAGACCGACTGCAAGCTCTTGTCTGTGAATAATCTCTTATCAGTTATTTGATTTTATTGATTATTTCGAGCCAGGCGAATTCCGGGGGGTCTCCGATGAGGAACGGCCAGGTTGTGTCACTGACAAGCTGGACGATATGACTTGTTAGTTTTCCAGCTTTTGCCGTTTGATAGAGAATGTTCTCAAAAATTCGTGTTAGGTAGAACATCTAATGCCCTTTCCGTAATCGATAGTACGACTGAAATGATGGTGCCAGTAAAGGCGCTGAAGCGCTCCAGTATGTAACGTCCACGCCCAACTACCCGTGATGTTTCGACAGTAGCTTCCATGGATCTATTTCACCCACTGAATTCAATGACAATAGGTCTTCATGTATATTTTTAAGATAGGTGATGGCTATACGAGTTTTATATTTTAATTGAGTAGCTTTGAACTCCAACACATTGTTCGCGTAGATTAGGAAAAGTGGTGGCACAAGCCCATTTCCTATAACTTTTTGTCTTGTAGTAGAGCGTCACTGACTCATCTTAGTATTTTATGTCCGATCTTTCAACTGATCTTTGACCCATTCTATCGCACGGTTACCGTGTCTGTAAGATTCTATCTTAGTTCGGGTGGTGCGAGGTAAAATGCTTTTTCTATTTCATTTCTTTGTATGCCTTTCTATTTATCCATACTTCAACAGCATCTTGCATCGGCCGTCCCTCCGCTTTGGACGGGTCGTGCTATCTGTTGCACACAACGAGGCGGATAAGTGAACACATACTACTAGTGATGCGTCTTTTCTTTTCCATCTGTTCCTCTTACTCCCCTCACTATTCCCATTTGTAACATTTCCCAGCTCAAGTGCTAACAGCAACTGCGATGCCACTGGAGTTATACTATCTGCAGCTATCTTCCCGCACCATTCACTGGATGGCTATCGGCAAAAGCCTCTTATAAGTCCACGCTGTCCCGTTTCCCGAGCGACGCTCATCGTTCGCACTTAAGACAAATAGGTCAACAGACTATACACGCACGCATGTTAGACACCCTGGGTATTGACGTGTGTTGTGTGTCCTAAGACCTAGGGCCAATGATACGTAATTGTTGTATTAGATCTTCACTTATTTTCGCTATTCCGGATTAACCACCCAAAAATTTCTCCGCAAAAATTCTAGCCCAGCCGAAGAAAAATCAAAATCCCAACAGTCTTGACCACGAAAAACGTGTTAACAAAAAGCTCTGCCAACGTAGCCAGATAATGCCACCGAAAACACTGTCCTCTCAAATCTGAGGCAAAAGTGCAATTAGCTGGGTGTTGGAAAACGCATTCGTCCGCTCGATCGATTGCCTGATCGACAGCACGGGGTAGGCGATTCCCTTCAGCCCAGCTTTCAATCACCATTATATACTTTCCTTTTTTCTTTTATGTTTTTATCTGATTCCCGGATACCTCCCTTCCTGAAGCTGCTGCCGTTGTATATGATGCTAGCCTGGGATTAACCTGAAGCCTCCTGGAAGGGGTTCTTCGCCTACCGGTGCATCGCCTTGGCTGTAGTGTTCTGTATTCGGATTCCGTGCTCTCCAGTTTGATACTATTCGTCTGATGACAGGATTCTTCTACTGGCTCTGTAAGCAAGTTGAAGCTGTCTGTCAACAGGTCAAATGGAAGCTTGGCGGATTCTGTTGCTTGTGGCTGACACATTGTTGTTCGCAGTTGGTTTGCATGGCTTACCCATACCTGCATTCCAACCAGCACGTCGTAAATGACGCTTCCGCGCTTGCGCTGGATCGTGCCTGACGTCCATTTCACGTGTCCACCCCGATTATCGCGCACAAGTACTGGCTGACCCGGTCTAAACGAACGTTGCTTGGCACCAGACCACCTATTAAAATCACGTTCCATCTTGAGGTTCCTTTCACCAGCTATGGACTCTGAGGACGGCTGAACTGCATCATATGTCATGCGAAGTTTTCTCTTCATCATTGCCTCTGCTGGTGATATTCCACCCAGTGTTTGTAAATTTTGCGTAGATCGATACAGAAAAAGGAAGCGGTCGATCAGCTCCTCTATGTCTCCCTCCCTCCTTGATTTGAGGAGAGCGCATTTGAATGTATCCACAAACTTCTCCGCTTGGCCATTCGATTGTGGGTGGAATGGTGAAGACCGCACGTGTTTGATGGCGCAACGTTGGCTGCAGTTCGATACGGCATCAGATATAACGATCATTTCCAAGAACACTTGGAAGCACATAAAGAAGCCGAAGATGATTGATTCCAACAAAGTCGCTCACAATGCATCCGGTGGAGTGCTGAAGTTGGTCGGAGAAATAAATTGCAAAATTGAATTCAACGGAGTGGAAAAGGCCGGAACCTGCTACTTATCTGATCGACCAAACTTAAACCTCCTTGGACTTGACTGGATGGAAAAATTACAACTGTTTGATGTTCCAATGAGTCAGATTTGCAATAGAGTACAAGCCGACCCAGTACATTCATCATTGTCGATAGAAGAGATGACCAGAAAGCTAAAGCAGCAGCTTGTCGCCTTGTTTGAAGATGGTCTCGGCCACTGCACTAAGTTCAAAGCAAAGTTGTGTCTTCGTGAAGGAACCAAGCCAGTCTTTAGAGCAAAAAGACCGGTACCGTATGCAGCCATGACAGCAGTTGATCAGGAGCTCGACCGACTGGAACGAGCCGGTGTCATCACACCAGTGAACTACTCTTCATGGGCTGCGCCGATTGTTGCTGTGAGAAAGCCGAACGGTAAAGTGCGAGTCTGCGCCGATTTTTCGACTGGCCTTCCGATACCAGAGGATATCTTTGCCAAGCTGAATGGTGGGAAGTGTTTCGCCAAGCTCGACTTGTCCGATGCTTACCTCCAGGTTGAGGTTGATGAAAGCTCAAGAGAATTGCTGACCATCAACACTCATCGTTGCTTGTACCAGTACAACCGCCTCCCTTTTGGCGTGAAAACAGCACCAGCCATCTTCCAGAAGCTGATGGACACCATGCTCGCGGGAGTTTCTGGAGCCGCGGCGTACCTGGATGATATCATTTTAATGGGTCGGACGGCAGAAAAACTATTTCAGCGGCTCGCTGAAGTGCTTGTACGTATCCAGTCATATGGTTTCCGTATCTGCGAAGACAAGTGTACCTTTTTTGCACCAACCATCAAGTTTCTCGGTTTCATTTTCTCAAAAGGCGGTCGTCGCCCGGATCCAGAAAATATCCGAGCTATTCGTAAGATGCCCCCACCTGTAGACTTGCAGTCTCTGCGTTCATTCTGTGGCCTAATCAGTCATTACGGCGCTTTTCTGCCCGAACTACATCGCCTGCGTGCCCCGTTGAATAAGTTGCTGAGCAAGGGCCAAACCTGGAATTGGACGCCAGATTGCTAGACTGTGTTTGAGCGGGTCAAGTCATTGTTGGCTTCAGACTTACTCCTAACTCCTTTTGATCCTTCCCGGGAAATTGTCCTTGCCACAGTCGCATCGAGTCTAGGGATCGGTGCCGTAGTTTCCCATACGTTCCCACATGGATCTCAGAAGGCGATTGCACATGTCACCAGGACGCTAACGAAAGCTGAAAGAAATTACAGTCAGATCGAGGAGAAGACATTGGCCATAGTGTTTGCTGTGAAGAGATTTCACAAGATGCTGTATGGTCGCCGCTCCAAACTCTTGACGGATCACAATCCGCTGCTGGCCATTTTCGGCTCGAAGAAGGGAATTCCTGCCTATACAGCCAATCGACTCCAACGATGGGCACTCACCTTGCTGGGCTATGATTTTGAAATCCGTTATCAGTCAACGAATTCGCTGGGCCAAGCAGATGCGTTGTCACGCCTCATTGATTCCCAGCAGCAAGAACACGAGGACACCATCATTGCCTCAGTTGAGATCGAACCTGATGTCAAATTCCTGGTGAACGAGGCACTACATGGTATGCCAGTTACGGCCGATGCTGTTCGGGCCGAAACGCTTCGAGACCCAATCCTGAAGAAGATGATGCTGCAGAAATGCAGCAGTTCTATCAGCGAAGACATTCGCTTTCCATTGTGGGCGATTGCATCATGTTCTCAGACAGAGTAGTCATCCCGCAGGCGTTGCAAGAAAGAGTGCTGCGACAGTTCCATGCAGGACATCCAGGGCTCAACCGAATGAAAGCGCTTACCAGAAGTCATGTGTATTGGCCGTTTATGGACAGACAGCTGAAGCAGCTAGCTAGAAGTTGTGGCAACTGCGCTACCGCCTCAAGGGCATCGCCGAAGACTGAACTCCACTCATGGCCTAAACCAACTAAACCTTGGAGTCGTGTTCATGTCGACTTTGCAGGCCCAATCAATGGCCAGAGCTTTCTCATAGTGGTCGACGCTTATGGCAAGTGGCCCGAAGTGTTCCTCATGAGAAACACGAAAACCAGCGCAACCGTCTCTAGGTTGCGACAAATCTTCAGCAGGTTCGGCTGCCCTGAAACAATGGCGACGGACAAGCACGGACATGTTACAAATTTTTCTGCCGAACATTTTCAAATGCTGCTTCTTCAGCAACAATCCCAGATGGAAGCACAAATGAAACTGATTGAAAGTTTAACGCAGTACTTAAACGTACAATCAAACGGAGCAGCTACACGGAACACGCAGGCTGTTTCACTTGATCTTCTTAGGAATTCAATCACTGAATTTCATTATGATGCTGATTCCGAATGCACTTTCGAGGCGTGGTTCAAACGTTGGGAGGATATGTTCCAGACGGCTTTCAGTCGCCAAGATTATTCATGGAAAGTGCGTCTTTTGCTCGGCAAGCTCGGTACTAATGAACATACAAGCTTCCTTGACCACATATTGCCCAAAGAGCCGAAGGACATCACTTTCAACGAAGCAGTGGCAACACTCAGAAATTTTTGGTGAGTCGACATCTTTGTTTAGCATTCGCTATCAATGTCTAAAAATTGTTAAGCGTGATACAGACGATTATGGGGCACTAGCAGACATGGTTAACCGTGAGTGCGAACGTTTCAAGTTACGCTGTTTGACGGATGACCAGTTTAAGTGTCTTATATTTGTCAGTGCTTTACAGTCTCCACGCGACACGGAAATCCGCACTCGGCTTCTTGCTAATTTGGATCAAGACCCAGATTTGACATTGTAGTCTCTTGTAGGCGAATGCAAACGGTTAATTATCTTGACACACTGCACGGCTATGATTGAGCAGAGTCGCCCCACCATTGCCGATACTGTTCATGCTATGCAAAAGGCATGAAAGCCTGGCTCGAATAAGTCGTTCAATAGAAAGCCGAACAAGCCGCCTACACCTTGTTGGTCATGTGGTGAATGGCATTTCGCACGATACTGTCCATTCAAGCGTCATATTTGTGATAAGTGCCATAAATGCGGCCACAAGGAAGACTTTTGCCATCAGTCCCGGCCAAGAAATGTGAAGCAGTCCTACCGAAGGAAGAACTTCAGAAAACCTGACGCAGAATCACTATCGGTGATTGCTACGTTTCACAGCGATTCTAAAACACGTCGCCGATTTATCACTGTGCTTATCGACGGAATCCCACCTCCGTCGCCATTGTTAGATCTTCACTTATTTTCGCTATTCCGGATTAACCACCCAAAAATTTCTCCGCAAAAATTCTAGCCCAGCCGAAGAAAAATCAAAATCCCAACAGTCTTGACCACGAAAAACGTGTTAACAAAAAGCTCTGCCAACGTAGCCAGATAATGCCACCGAAAACACTGTCCTCTCAAATCTGAGGCAAAAGTGCAATTAGCTGGGTGTTGGAAAACGCATTCGTCCGCTCGATCGATTGCCTGATCGACAGCACGGGGTAGGCGATTCCCTTCAGCCCAGCTTTCAATCACCATTATATACTTTCCTTTTTTCTTTTATGTTTTTATCTGATTCCCGGATATGTTGAACGGACTGCGTCCGGATTGTCCTCTCGCTATTGGTTTCACCATCCGGAGACGTTGATGCGCCTATCACTGGTCAAGCTGGGGTAGGCATCGTTCTCAGCTCCAAGATAGTCATCGCTGGTTGATTGGATTTTGGTGAACAGTCGTTTGTCTGCAGCCCATTTGACAACGTCAACTAAAGTTAATTCACGAAGTAGTACTAGGCTAGACGCTATTTGTTTGTAGTTTCTTCTTATGCCCCCACCAACCACAGTTTCGATACTGCAAAGGACACCTACCAGAAACTGGTAACTACTTCGCAGCGTGCTTTATGTATATGAATGCGCAAGTAGGTCGTCTAGGCTCTTTAGAAGCTCTACTAGCTGGTAAGTATAACTTTAACTCCGAGCGGACGGACAACCGCGAATATCTGTTCCAATTATGCACGGAGCACCGGCTGTTCCTTAGTAATGCTGCTTTTAGGCACAGTGAGCACCGAAACGCCACTTGGCGTTCCCCAATAAAGGGGCAGGGATGGCCATCCTGGATTACCGCTCATTCTGGAATACCTGCGTCAACTCCGATCATGTTTTGGTTCGTTGTCATTTTTCTTTGATCTATATCAGGAGGTGTACGAGTGATAGACAGCAAGAATCTGATTTGTTCCTTAGAACAATAGATTGCAAGTTACTTTGGTCTGGCACCTACTGCGTATACTCGGCCACCACTTACCGAGGAGAGCTGATATTGTTGATGATTGTGAAGTTAAATGCTTTATGTCTGAAGGATGGCGTCACGTCGCTTCGAGATGCTGACGTGAGATGGCCAAAAATTGTGGTTGGCATGTTAACCAGAAGTGCTTTGTAAGCAAGCCATGTTGTTTGTCAGTTTTGTCTCAGCTATCGAACGACACACTCTTGGTAATTTGTTTCAAGGCCCTAGATACAGCGTGAGCATGAGGTTTGTCATTTCATTTCGTGGACCGCCCTTATGCTTTGGCGTTATTATGTACCTTTTTCACTGAGACGGAGAGCGGACGTCATTTAATGACAATGTGAATATTTCTAACGGCAGTAAAGGTAGGCCTTTTACTACCGAGATTTTGGTTGCTATTTGAATGCTATCTGCTCGTGGATGGGATAATAGTTTGATACATGCGATTCTTTTAGACTCATGTAGATGCTTGATAGTCACGCATTTGTCTTCTTGTGTCTGTAGTATCTAACATGCGAGTTTTAGTAGTGCAAGAAAATTTGAAATTAAATTTGGTGACACATATTAGGATGGTGGCTTTCGTTGTGGGACCACCGTCCACGGCGAGGTTTTAAATTTCATTGTATTGTTTCGCATTTCTCCTGTAGTGCCACTTCAGTTTTGTTGACTGCCGACGAATTGCTTTTCATTGATGATTTATGAGCCTCACGCATTTTTAGCAGTATATCCAAGCCGCCTCTCTTCATGTTATGTAACCCAAATTTCTTCCCTTTGGTAGCGTCTTTGACGCGGCGCTTATATCGCGCATCAATAGTATATGTGTTTACCTCGGACTTTCCAATCTGCAAGATATATGTGGACAAGCGTCAGTGCCATTTTGATGGCCTAGTTTTCGCTATGCAAAACACCTTAATACTGTCAAAATTTGTAAGAGAATTGCCATTAGATACGCAGACAGATTAATCTCGGTCTGGCACGTCGACTCTTTCAGTAGCTACTTTAACGCGTTGTTTCTTGTCATTGCTGTTGGTGCTATGGACTGTTTCCGCAATCCAGCCGGTCAGTTGGCTGAGGCTGACGTATCTCCCACGGATATATGCTTATAAGGAATAATGAAAATCACGTTAATAGCGCTAACTAATTATTTTCCCTGCGATTGTCCTGAAGAGATGTATACATAGAACTCTGCGTTGGATTATGGGTCTAAACCTTAGTGCATCGCAATCTGAGGTGCTTGCTTTCCGCTCGACGTGCCTCTTTGATTGACGATTCACCTATTCTCACCAACATAGTATGCATGTGAATTTGACACCTTTTCTAGGTCTTCTCATCCTCTACAGCTACATGAACCACCCGAATGCGACGGACACGCGTGGCAACATTATTGCGCTTTATATCTGTTTAAGATTCCACGGGAGTAGTTTGCAGCTGGATTAACATAAGAATGTGGGAACCCCCGACGGTGCCCTTGCGGCTTGTGTTTTATTTACTCTAAGCTTCGGCAGGCCACCTACTGTATCCTCATCTAATGTATGACAGGTTGTGGAACTTCACTCGTTCTCCCATCAGAGCGCATCTGTATGAACGTTTGCCCTTCCCTGATATGGGAGAAGCCACTCTTTCAAGAGAAAATTTTGCTCCAAATCCAGTGTGCTTGATCGCACCAGGGCTTTCGGAATATCGCTCGCATTGGGAGGGGGGCACCTGGTGAATAGTGCCAATTGTTGGACAGTGGTCATCCGATACCGCACTGGGTTGTCTGCTAAACGAACCGCTTGCTTTCACCTGGCCATGTGTTCCGAGTGCCTGTCAGTTTGTATTACTCGCCACAGTTACATGTAGTTGGTGGTATCGCAAGGTGACCTGTCAATGTGGCGGAAGACGTGAAGCAATTTTTGTGAAGCTAGCTTAGGTTGGTGCCTGCCTTCTCCATGGATGGGTCCTTAGAGCTTTTCTGTTCAGCTAATTGCGGACTTTATCCACAGTCGCTTATGTACATTAATCACTGACTCGAAACTGAAGTGTGAGAGTTCTAGCACTTTACCTGGTAGATGGAGTGCGCACCACTGACGATCACCTAATAAACGAAGCGACCGTCTGTTGCTTCTCTGGATACGCATTAGTTGTCTATTACACAACGCATGCAACGCTTGTTGCGACGACTACAGTCCCAGTGTATTTGCTTATTGTACTACAAATGCAGCGGGTTGCCTAAACCATAAAGTGACTTTCGTCAAATCAGGGTTTCAGTGTCAACGGAATGCACATTGTGATAAGGCCAGTAGACAACACCATCAGCTCCACCGATTTAATTATATTGCAGCGTTTTCAATTTGACCATTTCCTCGGCGAATACTTTTCAATAATTGGTCACTATCCTTTCTCCAACTTCCACATTCTGTTGTGCCTCACACATTAATCCATTTTCTTAGAGAGCAAATTCGCGCCGCACTTCGTTGCCGCTGTTCCATTGAGTGGGACGGATGTTAATCAAGCAGCACCGTTTATAATGCTTCGTTCAGTTCAGGATTTTGCTTTTTTACAATTTCACTTGTCTGTTCTGTAGTAATTTAGGTACTTTCATTTTCCAACTGTTATTTACAAGCGCAGATTTTAGCTTCCCTCTCCAAGATTTTGTCTAGACCAACCATTTTTCACTTTGTTTACCTTCCGATTTCAATCACACATTCTCGGTTTGCTGCTTTGTTCTCTTCAGTCTATTACCGGATCGTGCACTTCGCTGCCTGTACAATCTTACGAACACGCGACAATTGATCTCACAAAGGAATAAATTTGTCTCGACAGTCAACTCGTAGGTGCCAGATTTCTTCTGGTGGTGTGCTCAGTTTGCATTCACTTCCTCCAAACGATACTCCAACTGGATTCTGCTTGCTGTCCCCGCAACTTTGTCTGGATCTGTTTGCCATTTTACCCCGACGTCTTTTCGTTTCCACTTGCGATTAAACATTTTGTCATGCTTTTTATAGTTCACGCGACTGTCTCTTCCTTTTCGCTATCTTTTCATCACCCCCATATGCACCGTTAGATGCCGAGGGACAGCCGCATTACATCATAGTAAATTGCAACATCTTTCTGCCTTATGCTTGTGCATGTGTCTCTGTGTTGACTGTGGGCCCTGTGTTCACAGTGGACCACAGTCTTCTTTACTGGCATGTGCGAATTTCCTCATGTTGTCGCCACGATGGTTCGGTTACGATTTTCCTCAGTTAGTGTACCCGATGCCCACGAATTGCAATCGTGTGGCTGGTGGATGTGACATCGTCACGTCCGGGTGCTATAGCTCCACCAGCTGACTCGGTTGGGCGTGCCATCATTGCGCTTGATGTTATGCAGTATAGCAGCACAGTAGAATGGAACAACGGATAAAATAGCCAAGGCTTAACATGTCCCGTGGAATGATTTTGTGAATTATATAAGTTCAAAAAGAAGGCACTGGATTTTCATGACTTCTTCAAACCGACTTGAGGGAATGGTATTGTACCGGCATTCCGGTGTAGCTTGATGAATGCGGGCAATGAAATCATTTACACTTTCTCCGCATCGTTGCTGTAGCTTGAAAAACTTATAACGAGCGGAAAACACACTTTGTTGTATTCCCCACAATTCCTCAAACAACTGGATCACGTGCACAATACTGGTCTTAGCCATCAAGTTCATAGCGTCAAAATGACGTTGTCCTTCTGATCCAAGGGCTTGGCGGAATAACATAATCCAATGGGTATCGGATAACACGATAGAAGGGTTTAACACAGGAAAGAGAGTCATTTGATGTTGGAAAGATGTTTTCCACTGTATCCACGACTGTAGAGAGGGTTTTTCTGCACCATCAGGCCACAGGCATGACAGTCCCGCAAGAGGGCTCGTAGCAACCGTCGCCATTCTGATACGTATTACTCGAGTATTGCTGGTTTGCACCTGGACCCTTAGTCCGCGCAAGAAGTGAATAAGAACACACCGGATGGGACGTGCCAAAAACTGTAATGATGACCTGTAAGTTACACCAGATGAGTAAGTTGAAAAGGAACCAATCAGCACAAGGAAAAACAGTGGACGAATCAGCTATTGGTCAACCGATCTGCATGTGTCTGTGTGTTGCTCCTCGTTTTAGCAGAAGACACACATGTAACAGTGGAGATGACCAACAGCTGCTTGAAGAACGAATGATCCCAACCTTGAGCATGTGCTCAAACTCTTTCTTAGCAACCTGTAGTTTTTCAGGTGTAAGTGGTCGGGGTTTCGCCGTCTCGGATAGACCAGTTGTGGCGATGAGATGTTGCACTTCGTGCCTGCATTCTATCGCGTCGTGATTTACTCCAACAAGTGATGGAAAATATTACAACAATACGGAATACTGTGAGCAATCGGGCCTAAATACTCGAAGGCTGATGGAATTAATTGCAATCAACTTGCCGGAAGCAGTTAACGAAGTGGTATCATCACGCAACTTCCCACAACATAGATCTACTACAAGGCCAAATTTGCTAAGGAAGTCGACCGATGATAGGCTTCTGTAGGTCGGCGATCGTAAACATGAAGGAAAACTGAGACGCAGTCCAAGACTGAGTGTGGGGAGTTTCTGAACATAAGTCGCGATCTTCGTCTGGTTATCAGCCAGTGGCGTCATCCCAGTCGTCTGTGCCGAGCGTTTTCCGCACCGGTGGCAACCCAGAAGTGGAGTTTGGTCGTGGAATTGAATACGTATAGTAGGCATTACTGGCTGCTTTCAACGTTTCCTTAGTTGGA
Source organism: Dicrocoelium dendriticum (assembly GCA_944474145.2). Taxonomy (NCBI): domain Eukaryota; kingdom Metazoa; phylum Platyhelminthes; class Trematoda; order Plagiorchiida; family Dicrocoeliidae; genus Dicrocoelium; species Dicrocoelium dendriticum. The sequence goes on from OX104068.1 coordinate 29,060,455, forward strand.
GTTGGTGAATGTCTTTGGGTGAGTACATCCTGGGCGGCAGTTTCGTGCAGCAACACTAAACTGGTAGGGAAACTAGCAATACGGGCACGATGATCGTCTGTGGGAGTTGCCGCGAAGTCCGTTTCTGGAGGAGGATTTTTAGTTTCGTATTCGACAGCTTTTAAGGTGAGAAATACTGAGCTCCACATTTGAGACTGTCTCATTAATGGGGTCGAGTGTGGCAGCCGCCGAAGTGTTTGCAGTGGATACCTCATCCACCTGATTCATTGCATGTTTAGAGAAACTTCGTGTACTTTGTAGCCGCTTCAGCCAGCTTATTCAATGAAAGTTCACCAGCCAAAACAGCTAGTGTTGCCGTCATGTTTGCTGGCAGACACTTAATCCAGAGTTGGCGAAGAATGGAACCATCTAAGGTTGATGAACCGATATGTGACCGTATGTGCCAGAGGGACTGAGACGGTGTACGATCACCAAGCTCTACGCCGGAGATTAGCTGTTGGAGGTGTGCCTCGTCGGATAAAATAGTGCGTTTTAAGATGAATGCTTTAAGCTCTTTATAAGGTGTCAGTCGGCATAGGCTCGAGGATATCGATGACTTCTGAAGGCACGTGTGTAGATAAATGGGCAGTACCACATGAATACATCGTGGACTGCGATGTGATGTTACGGAAACGAAAGATAACTTCCACTTGAATAAACTAGACACGTGGGTTGAGCACGTCGAAGGATGGGCAAAGAAAATGCGACGGAGTTTTCATAGAACTGTTCACAAAAAGGTTGATCAAACATAATGAAAAAATAAAGTGTTCCAAAAATCTATATGGGGTCACCGATTAGTGTAGTGATCCGTTATCTAAAGTGTTCTAAATCTAAGGCAAAATGTAATCATAGGCAAAAACACAGTGGAGGAACGATCAAGCACACTTGCGTTATAATCTTTCCTGTAATTACCGTTGTTAGATGCTGGCGAGCGATTCGAATACTAGCACAGGCAGCAGCAAACGAAAGCAGCATGACGCGAACGCGTTGGAGATCTTGTAATCGAAATTCGTGAATTTCAACAACTGGTACAAATTGGTCGGTAACGGGTGATAAGAGCAAAGAGAAAATATAGTGTAGCCACAACCGCTACAGCATCGCGATATGTTCCAATGTGCTACCAGAGTGGGTAAATTTTTAGCATTTTACAATAACCACTGCTGATGTACTTAAGCATTATCACTAAAAATGAAAAATTGCGTAACTAGAAGATGGTATTAAGAGTACAAATGTCATTCGAATATACGGTTCAAATCTGCATCCGGTTAATAGAACTGCCTCAACGTCCAGTTTGTCGATCCGGATTAATATTACTTAAGTTACAAAACGCCTTCTAGTAACTTAGCCAGTTGCGCGCGGTATCTCGTAGTCCATTGTCCAAAAGCTTGAAGTGACAGCATCGGTGAACTTGTAGCTAGTCGAATTGAAATAAATGTCAGAAGTCTCAGTGAAAACTGATAAATCCGCAGAAGACAAAGAGCGGTGTTTTAGCGGAAAGGCAACGGCCGATTTAAATGCCCCGCCATTTTGTGTGGTACATTGAGCGGATAATTGCTTCAGTAGTAAGACAACGGACGCAAATGGTTACAGTAGACAATGTTCTTACTTTTAACAGCCAGCACATCAGTTATCTTTTGTTGGAAAACCATTCCGTTAATGGTATTAGGACCTACTTCTTGCTTTTTGATAAGTTCTAGACCGTTGACACCTCAGCTTAGGAAGACCTGTTCTCACCAGCCGCTTCCTTTCATCCCTCTAGACACGCCTTCCCTCTTCACCATTGGAACATTTTCGTTTCCCTAATTTCTATTATATTCCTCATACTTATCAATTCTGTCTCTTCGGTCCACATATCGGAAATGCTAGTTGAATACCTAGTCACGTCTGACCAGTCCCTTGTCAGCTGTCAGTTTTCAGACCACTGATGCCTCTGCACACTGTGGTCCCTTTCGCACCGATACCTTCATTGCACACATCATGATGGGTTCCTACTCCTCATTACCATACGATATTCGTTTTTTGAACTTGTATCACATCGTTCATAGTAAGTAATTCTCTTTTGTTAGACAACGATTCGGCAAAGCGTGTCAGTACCTTAGTCATGTCTGCCCTATCTCTTGCTTTCTGAAACCTTCACGATCACTGACGTTTCAGCTTCGGATAGTCCGATCTCACTGACAGCTTTATAATTCTATAATCATGGGCTTCTCCTGTTCCGCTTCACTCTCATACCATGCACATTTTCTTCATTCTTTTTTTATATCCATCACGCTTACTGATTCCCTTCGGTCCACATATAGGAAATGACTGTCTTAACCATAACCGAGTCTGCTATGCTATAAATCTGACTTTTAGCACAATCCCACGATATAAACGTTGGGTACTTTGTTATTCTTCCCTGCTGCATGCATACACTGCAGTACCACTTCTCCCACAACCTAACCGTCGTTGCATAGGTACTTCTCATATATTTTCATATTTTATAGGCATATACATGGCGCTATATTAATTATGTGCTCACAAAATAAGTATTGCGTACCAGCATGGGCATCAATGAGGCAGTCCCTTTCCTTTCCTCCACTGCATGACGATGTAATCATTTTGTCGGCATTTCGTCCTCATCTCATCTCTACTGACCAGCATAGAAAGGATATCTGAAATCTCTTGGACTATCATCCGTTTCCGAATTGTTGAAGAACCCGGTTCACTTTATTATGAATACTGTCCTCCCGAACTAAATATTCCTGGATTATGGACAACTGGGTAAACCGTATTTATTTTCATGCAAATTACCGCGGAAATTTTCATTATTTCCAGTTAAAAAACCATGGAAATCCTGCCCACCTCGCCACTGAGGATTGCTGCAAACATTATGCCTCTCGGAGTGACATTCATTGTGGTCAGATCTATTGCGTTTAACCCTATCGGTATTAAGGAGATCACGTCAAGCAATGTGCATTTCTATCGACACCAGGGCGCTTTGCGATGCTCATCAAGCTGGTCGATAATTTCCAAAGCAAAAGCTGTCATCTTGTAGCAAAAATGAAGCGACAATGAAGCACAGTATTTATTTGCGCGATCACAAGCTATATCACCAACCACACAGGCGTAGAGTGATGAGTCATGTCTCTTTCCCCCGTAGCACCATCTATCCTGGCTTCTGATCGCGACGCGCCCATTCACTTTGTGTGTTTCGCCCCCGTAGTTCCGCTTCCACGAGTCCCATTCTGACCGAGTCGGACTCCTTCGATACTTCATGATTTGCTCCACTTGTGGTTGTTCTGAATGGATGAAATAACGGTGGTTTTGTCCGATTTATTGCGTTCTCGACAAATACTCTCCCCGTTCAGCCTGGATCAAGCTCACTACCACACGCCGCTCCTGCCTAGTTTTCGCCTCTTTACGTCAGACCAGTATTGCTCGGTCTGCTCCCCCACATTGCTCCCGTTCCCCTTTCCTTCCACCCCCGTTTTAGTGGTCTTTCTGTCCTCCGGGAAACCATTGTCTTCCACCCGCCTACACCTGCTCCTCCCAGAAATTACTTTTCTCTCCCGTGCCACCGCTGTAACAGGGCGGCACTCATCCAACGTTGCGGTATCCCGTTGTCAATTTCGATGTTCTCTCCCTTCCGATCGAGTACTGCGTAGGAGCGTTCCCTAAACATCCGTGCTCCTGGCTCTCCAAGTTTCGGGCGATCGTGAGTTCGTATCTTGTCTTACTCTCCTACGCTGTATGGCCTCCAATTGGGGGCGGCATATATGGCGCTTATTCCTTGCTTGTCAAGATATGCTTTCTCTTCTGGCGGTTGCTTCCAAACCTTCGCAATGTGTTGCTGGACTATCCCACTCCTGCGTATGAGTTATGCATGTATCATGCGGAATTCTTGGTTGTCTGCTAAACTAGAACGCGAATGACACAAATTTGGTAGTGGACTGCTTGCTGGTTCTATACGCGAGTAGTACCCCAGGTAATGCTTCCTCTCATGGCAACTTTGTACAGTTTATCCACGCCTTCATGGTTTGATTAAACCTTTCAGTCAGCCCGTTGGTCGTCGGATGGTCCGGTGACATGCGTCATCTCTGGATGTTCAACTTGTCCAATAATGTATGAAACGCCTTCGACTCAATACTGGGTCCTTAGTCGGTACTAATACACTGTGCTATTCCATATCTTGCGGGGACATTGAATACAAAACCTGTACTATTATTTCACTTGTTTGATCCCTGATCGGCACAGCTTCTACCCATCAGGTGAAGTGGCCAATCATCACTAGGATGTACCTGTTTCCTAACCGACTGACCGGCAAGGGCCCAAATCCTCCACTCCCAAAAACGGGAATGGTTGGTTGACTTCGATAGATCGCATCGGAGGTTTTGCTGCATGCATATGGCGGTTCGTTTGACAAGATTGGCACCCGCGAATGTATGCCGCGACGTTCTTCCTTATGGTTGGACAAAACATCCACTTCTGCAGCAGGTCGAAGATTCTCTCGAATCCCATATGGGCGCCATCATGGGTCACTCGCATCACTCGCTCCCGTAGATTCTGTGGGACAGAATAAACTTTCATTCCGTTTGTTATCACCATCAGGGTGCCATTTGTGACATCAAGGTTGTCCTAGATACTCAGGAGTTCCTCAATCTCTCCTGATGTTGGCTCTGGCTTGGTCCCGGCTTGTAAATGAGCGCGAAGTTACTCCATCAATTCATCTGCACGTTGGTTTTCCAGTAGGTCTCGATCCTCAGCGGTAACGCCACACATCGGTATGGCAGTATCTGGCAGGAACTTGTCCAGAGATAGGCGCAATAACATGTCCGGTATTACCTTCTTCGTTCCCTCTTTGTGCTGGATTGTAAAGGTGAATTCTTGGAGCCGGTACGCCCATCTTGCAGGTCGTCCCCGCGGATCTCTCGTCGTCATTAACCATGATAGCGGCTGGTGGTCAGTAACGACATGAAATTCAGTCACTAGAAGGTATGTTCTCCATTTTTCCAAGGCACACGCAATGACAAGGCATTCTTTCTCCCTCGTGGAGTAATTTCGCTCTGCATTGGTCAGCACTCTGCTGGCATATTTGATCACAACGGCTGGTTGAGACAGCACAGCTGCGATTGCAACATTGCTGGTATCAACCGCTACGGTGAATTTTTTCCCTGTCTTTGGTAGACCTAAACATACTTGTGCCTCTGCAAACGCATCCCTTTAGGTCGTTAAAGTCCCGATCCGCTTCAGGTGTCCAAGCCAGCTATTCGCTTTTATGTAACAGCATTACTAATGGACTTATCTTCTCTGCAAAATGGGGCCAGAATTTCGAATTTTACGCTACCATTCCGAGGAACTGCCGGAGCTGACGTTTAGATTTCGGGGCTTTGAACTTCTTGATTGCTTAGCGCTTCTCTGGAAGTGGCTGAACTTGAACATTCCCCACAAGGTGGCCCAAACACACAATAGACTTTTGAGCAATCTGCGACTTTTGCGACTAAACTTCAGACCGGCTTCCTCCATTCGTTGTAGGACGGCTGCGAGTTGGGTACCATGTTCATGTCCCATCTCCGAAAAGACAATGATGTCCTCTCCACAGACAACCACACCTTGGAGGTACTCCAGGACCATCCGCAGTAAGCGTCTGAATGTCGCACAGGCGTTGCACAATCCAAACGGCATTCCAAGCATTCATACTATTGGCCGATCACATGGAAAGCTGTTTCATGCCGGTCTTCTTCTGCTATGGGAAGTTGCCAGTATCCCGATCGGAGATCTATCAATGAAATCAGCCTACTATTGTGAAGAATGGAATAAGTTTCATCCATTTGTTGCTTCGGAAATGCGTCTTTCACTGTCACTTTGTTTGGCATTCTGAAATCGATGCAAAATCTGTAGGTTCCGTCCACCTTTTTCGTCAACAATACGGGCGATGAATGCCGACTGTTTGTTCGGCTGATGATCCCATTGGCTTCCATCTCAGCCACCTGCTTCTGTGTCTCCGCCAGAGTATTCTGCGGTATCCGCCTGAATATCAGCTTACACTGTCCACCTGGGATTAGGGGTATCCGGCGTTCTGCCCAGTTGCAGAGTCCGTAATCATCATTCACATCCGTGAACAAATGCACGTACTTCTGCAGCACATCCCGTATTGTGCGGTTTAGACACTCGGCAAGAATCGTCACAGCACCTATCTGGTCGCATTTTCCTGTGCTCATCTTGATCGTTTCGCTGCCCACTATCACAACATTTTTAAAATCAATCGTCGCACCGAGCCGCTTGAGGATTTCATCACCGATGATTGTTTCCGTTGCCACCTCGATAATAAACATGGAATGGCTAATAAACGTCTTCCCAATTCTCACTCGTAATCTCTGAACCCCTGTCATCTTCAAACGGTGTCCTCCGATCCTTTGCATCCTGACTGATGACTGAGCTAACAGGACACCGTCTAACACCTTTGTAATGGAAACACCCGCTCCCGTGTCTACTATCGCACTGACCACGACACCCTCGCTTGTTATCTCAATGGAGGGTACACGCCACCGACCCAATATAGATAAGGATAAATAATGATAAACTTTTCTGTTTGTACAATATGCAGCATAATGACCAACCCGGTTGCATCGGAAGCAACGGCGCTCATCCCGTCTTCCAGGTGCATTGCATGGTGTCTGTGTTCTCGGCGTTTCGCTCAACAGCCGTTCCATCATTCGCGATAGCTGGTCCACTTTGCGTTCTAATTCTGACAGCTCGGTTCTTCCCATCGTCACAGGCTGGGAAAAACTTTGGGCCACAGCCACAAGCTCTTCTGCCTTGCTGACCCCAACCATGGATGCCAGTTCCACTGTGTCCCTTATGGGTTTGAGCAAACTTCGGTCGGATTGTCCTCACAGTAACCGTTCTCTCGCGTCGCCATCCAACTCCGGAAGCGCAATCGCCAAGTGTCTGTTCAGTCTCTAAAAGAATACCACTGGTTCTTCCTGCTCTTTCTATTTGGCTGAGTGAAACTGTTCCAGCGATTGTTGTCGGTCAATCTCCTTCCCGAACTCCGACTTCAACTCAGCAAATAAGCAGCCAGCTTGGACGTTCCGCGTTAGTAGATAGGTCGCCTTCGCTCTTCCCATCAGCATCGTGCCCAAGACGGTCAACAACTTGACATCTCCTCTGACTCCGTTACAAGCTGCAATCGCTTCAAACTCCCGCAGCCAAGTTTCCACGTCTCCCTCTGCAAACGGCGCTAGCCAGGTTAGCCTCATTCTGATTAGTCATGTCACCTGTGTAGCGAGAACGACGCAACAATGAAGCACAGTATTTATTGGCGGGACCACAAACTATATGACTACTCACATAGGCGTAGAGTAATGAGTCATGTTTCCTTCTCCGTTGCACCATCTCTCCTGGCTTCCGATCGCGACACGCCTATTTACTTTGAGGGACTCGTGTTGAAATTTTCCATGCCCATTCCATTCCCTTACCTCCGCTTCCACAGTCCTATTCTGATCGGACCGGAGTCGTTCGATAGCTCGTGATTTGCTTGAACGTGGGTGCATCACTCTGCTTGGGGTTGGTACGGGAGGATGCAATAACAGCGGTTTTGTCCGATTTATTGCGTTCTCGACGGATATTCTCCCCGTTCAGCCTGGATCAAGCTCACTATCGCACGCCGCTCCTGCCTAGTTTTCGTCCCGTTACGCCGGACAAGTATTGCTCGGTCTGCTCCCCCACATTGCTCCCGTTCCCCTTTCCTTCCACCCCCGTTTTAGTGGTCTTTCTGTCCGCCGGGCAATCATTGCCTTCTGCCTCCTTACAATATGACCTGTAGTATTGATACAACAGAATCGCCTGGCAAATCAAGTTATTATGCGAACATATTTAGGTTATCTTTTTCAGTGTCGATGACACACCTTTGGTTGTTTGGCCTGCGCCAACATCTGATTGGATGCGATCAATGGTTGTGATCGAGTGACGGATGCATCATGTGTGTTGAACTTCCGCACACGACACCAGCAGTCAGTCCGTGAGTATCGAAATTTGGTTGATCGTGAAGAGTGTAAATAGCAAGGATGAGCCATGCGCAAAACATTCACAGTGCATCGAGCTCTTTATCCTCGTTCAATACCCTCTTGCATTCCACGTAGCTGGATATATCTGGCCATTTTAGCTCAACTATACTAACTATGCCGACGAACCTCACGGTCATTTCACTTGACGCATTTGGACACTAATCTATCAGTTCGCGGCAGAAATGTTACCTTACTTGAGCAAAACAACTCAGTCCCATTTCACTACACACCTAATTAACAATGCCTTCATCGTCTGACGGCTTTCAGCACGAGAAGACACGAAGATCCTGTAAATTGCCAGATATTCTTGTAACAAAATAGCAACAAATGCGTAATGCCTGATCAGATTGTCACTGGCACGGTTGAAGAACGCCTACGGTAACGGCAAAGAACGCCGAAAATCGAAAGAATTTGCTCTCATCTGATGGCGTTAGATTAACAAGGGGTACGCAATGGTGAGACGGAAATTGCCCGACCGTGAGAACGAACCTAGCTGCATGTGTTCGGGTAGATGCTGACTGCTCGGAAAGTACAAAGACACTGTTAGTGAACGTCGTGTATTTCGGGGCCAACCCTGTCCTCCGCAAAGTTTGGAACCTCTTAGCAGTGGAGGATGACACACCCTATATCGCAGTTAGCTTGTAAATCATGACTGTTGGAAGATGTCCCAAGTGGCCCAGTGGCTTAAGCTGCTGAATGGCGGTTCACCCGCTGGTGGTCACGCGTTAGAATCCTGATGGATCCGATGGATGCGCACTACTGACAATGCCCAACAAGATAGACATTTAGCCTCATACATATCTAGCCATGTGGACGACTATCCGATTTGGAAACTGGCAGCGAAGTGCCTCACCTGATTACATTAAAATCCTCTACACATGAATATATTAAAACATATATACGCCATGACAGTTTCTAAATGCTATGTCGTACGTAGCTACTGTTAGTGAACGTCGTGCAGTTCGGGGCCAAAACTGTCCTCGAAATGTTTGGAAATTTCATGGCAATGTAGGATATGATGCGAAATATCGAGGATTGCTTGCAAAATATAACGGTCCGAAGCTGCCCCCCGTAACCAAGTGGCGTATGCTGCTGACTGGCGGTTCAAGCCGCTGGTGGACATTGTTCGAATCCTAATGGATCACAAAGATGTGCAATACTGACGATGCCCAACAGGCTGAAACTGCAGCCTAGTGCTCTTCCGGGCATACATGCGACCATTAAAATTGGAAATTAGAAGCGAATAACCTTACTCAATTACATCAAATTCCCCCACTCATGAGTACATCAAACTATATATATCCGCCCTGACAGTATCTAAGTGCTATGTCGCACATCGCTACTGTTAGTGGACGTCCTGTATTTCGGGGGCCAACCCTGTCCTCCGCAACCATTAAAACTTTTATGGCACTGGAGGATAACACACGAAATATCGCAGTTGGCTTGTAAATCATGACGGTCCGAAGCTGTCCCCCGTGGCCCAGTGGCATATCCCGCTTACACGCGGTTCAAGCCGCTGGTGGTCATGGTTTCGAATCCTGATGGATCCGATGGATGCGCATTACTGACGATGCCCAACAGGCTGGAAGTGTAGTCTAGTGCTTTTCCGGGCATACATGCGACCATTACAATTGGAAACTAGCAGCGGATAACCTCACTTAACACTAGAAAGACCGCTCCGCCGTTATACCTAGAACGCCCGGGACCGGTCAGAATGACCGCACTGCGATATTTTTTTATCCCAACTTTCAGTTAAGAATTTTTCACGGCATTTATTAAAAACTAATGTACTGAACATACCTGTAACAGAAAAATGATTGTATTAAGGTTTAGTTTTTTTCAAAAAATTGTAAACAATTCCGTATACCTACTCCAATTTGCACTTGAAGCAAGTGATAACTCGCTCAATCTGTCCACATGAGCCGCAAACTATGTTTTCACAAACAGAGCACTTGTTTTGTGATTTGTTACCTTTACAGTAACCAATCTGACACGTTTAATGTTCACACGACTTCCCGACTCCGCTGAGTTGTTCGTCGTAATTCCCGTTGTCACGTGTGTGATGTATACATGTAAGCAGTTCTTCCGAAAGACCCACCAGATACGACCGGCGAGAGATTTTAGTTCCGCAAACACTGCTATAAATTATCCAGGAATTTATGCCAGCCAAATCCAGTACGTTGAAAAAGACTTGGACTAGCCCTCGTCGAGATGATGACTTCACAGTGAGTGCTCTTGTCATTTGGTCGAGTACACCCACACCATACTTTGTGGAGTTGTAAAACAACACAGTCTCGGGTTTCTTCTTTCCAGTCTTGAACGGAAGAGTTACTATGCAGGGAACTGAAAACCAAAACTCTCTTATTCCTTCTACACTGGTAGGATGTTAATGTGTGCTTATTTTCATTCCTCATCATAAGTGAACTGAACAGCTCTCTATTTCTTTGCTTCGAAATCGATGGTACTTCCTTTCGAAGTGTTCCCACCATACTTGTGTTTTTCTTGGCCAACATTTCTCCTAACGCTGCCGATGTAGAGAAGTTGTCACATGTGACATTGTACCCTTTCCAAATAATGGTGACACCAAGCGCAATACCACGCTCTCTGCAAGACTTTCTCCTCTTGACCGAGGTTCGTGCTTCCCGAGATATGGAAATCCATTAACGAGATACTTGCTGTCTACTTCTGCCAGCATCCAAAATTTGATACCGAACTTATCTGGTTTGTTGGGCATGTACTGGAGAAAACGACAACGGGTTTTGGAGGGAAACAATTGCTCATCAACTGTGAGATTCTGCGCAGGCACATAGCATTGTTGAGAGTTGCGAATGAATGCATTGCACAATTCAGATACCAAAGCAAACTTATCAGTTAGCAGTCTTTCACATCGGGTAATTCGCATGTCAAAACGGAGGAACCTTATTATTTCTTTGAAGCTGTTCTTGCCAGTTGTCTCCCTGAAAATAGGCAGTCCATATCTATCGCACCACATCATATTCAACGGCATGTTCTTCAGACCCATGAAGCCTCTGATGTAAAGTAGACCAATGAAGGCACGCAGCTCTGGAAGACTTACGCTCCACTGACAATTGACACCTAAAACTCTCTTGGCCTCAGCTTCAGTACATACTTGAATATGTTTCAGCATCTGGGGCGTGATTATGATGTCAAAAGTGCTCGACAGCTCACCATATTTCGCACATTTCTTAGCCTGGTCTAGCCTTAAACACATTCTGTGATGGAATCCTACCAACAGTAGATGTTTCGAACTCCACTGCGATCCACGTGCTACCATCTTTCGATACGTGAAGCTCACCGGGAGATACCGAATCGGTTGATACACTCTCTCTAGGGTCCTCATATGGAGTGTAATCATCAGACGTTTGACTATCAGACATGCTGTGATCTTCTGCTGACTCATGGAAGATGGAGTCCTCATCAACATCATAATCGTTCTCGTCTCCAGACTCGTTGTCATCGATGGTTGTAAGTTCTCGTAAAACCTCAAAGGCTGTTTTCCTCAGAAGTGCCATTGTGTACAAAAATGTCACTGGAATTTATCTGACTGAACGCACAATATCACAGTAAAATCGTGATTCGGCTAGTTTTCACTCCCGTTTTGACTGCTATAGTATATAACTGTCAGAAATGATAGTGGTGGCTAAAAATAAAAAGAGGAACCGGATTAGAGAGAAGCGGTCATTTTGACCGCTAACGGGCTTTCTAGGTAGTATGAACACAGCTACCTCTTTTCTCGAAAACTATAACAGATAAGAAAACGAAAATTCACAGTAATGAAGAACGTCCAAAAATGTTAAAAGTCACGAAGTATCTTTGAAAAATGTCCATAAATGTAGAAAATATGCACATTTAAAAAAGCTGAGCGGTCAAAATGACCGCTCCGGGCGTTCTAGTGTTAAACACATCAAATTCCCCTAATTATGAGTACAGCAAAATATATCCGCACTGATATTTTCTAAATGCTATGTCGTACATAGCTACTTTTAGTGGACGTCCTGTCTTTCGGGGCGAACCATGTCCTATGCAACGTTCGGAACTTCCACTTCGGGGGAGGATGATACGCGTTATAGCGTAGTAACCATGTAGATCATGACGGTCCGAATCTGTCCCCCTTGCCCAGTGGTATATGCTGCTGACTGGCGGTTCAAGCCGCTGGTGGTCATAGGTTCGAACCATGATGGATCCGATGAATGAGCACTACTGACGATGCCCAACAGGCTGAAACTGCAGTCTAGTGCTTTTCGGCAATGTTGATGGCTATCACATTTGGAAACTGTCTGCGACGAACCTAACTTACTTACATCAAAATCCCCTACTCATGAATACATCAAGCCATATATCCGCCCTGACAGTTTCTAAATGCTATGTCGTACATAGCAACTGTTACTGGACGTAGTGTATTTCGAGGAAAGCCATGTCCTATGCCACGTTGGGAATTTTCATGGCAGTGGAGGATAAGACGCGTTATATCGCAGTTAGCTTGTAAATCATGATGGTCTGAAATTGTCCCCGTGGCCCAGCGGCATAACTTGCTGACTCTCGATTTAACCCGCTGGTGGACATTGTACGCATCCTAATGGATCCGATGGATGCGCACTACTGACGATACCCAACAGGCTGAAACCGCCGTCTAGTGATTTTTCGGGCATGTATACGTCCATTTTTTTATAAACCAGCTGTGAACAACCTAACTTGATAACATCAAAATTCCCTCCTCAATAATACATCAAACCATATATCCGCTCTGACAGTTTCTAAATGTCATTTCGTACGTAGCTATTGTTAGTGGACATCGTGTATTTCGGTCCCAACCCTGTCGTCTGCATCGTTTTGAACTGCCATGGCACTGGAGGATAAGACGCTCTATATCGCAGCTAGCTTGAAAATCATGATCGTCCGAAGCTGTCTCCCGTGGCCCCGTTGCATAGGCTGCTGACAGGCGGTTCAATCCGCTGGTGGTCATATGCTACACTCCTAGTTGATCCGATGGATGCGCAATAATGACGATACGCAACCGGCTGGAAATTCAGCGAATTGCAATTCCAGGAATGATTAACACCATTTGAATTGGAAACCAGTTGTGAAGAACCTCACTAAATTACATCAAAATCTCCTACTCATGAGTACATCAAACAATATATACGCCTAGACAGATTCCAAATGCTATGTCGCACATAGCTAGTGTAAGTGGACGTCGAGTCTTTCAGGGCCAAACCTGTCCTGCTTTTCCGGGCATGTGGACGAATATCTGATTTGTAAACTGGCTGCGAAGTACTTCAATAAATCACAACAACTTCCTCTAAACTTAGTACAACAAACCCTATATCCGCCATGACGGCTTCTGAATGCTATTCTACTGACGATGCCCAACAGGCTGAAACTGATTCCAGCGCTTTCCCGGGCATGTGGACGAATAATTGATTTGGAAACTGTCTGCGAGGAACCTCACTTAATTACATCAAAATCCCCTACTCATGAGTACATCAAACCATATATCCGCCCAGACAGATTCCATATGCTATGTCGTACATAGCTACTGTTAATGGACGTCGTGTCTCTCGGGGCCAACCCCGTTCGTTCGGAACTTACATGGCAGTGGAGCATAAGACGAGTTATATCGCAGTTAGCTTGTAAATCATGACGATCCGTAGCTATCCCCCTTGGCCCAGTGCCGAATCCTGCTGACTGGCGGATCAATCCGCTGGTGGTCAAGGGTTCGCATCCTGCTGAACCCGAACGATCCGCCCTCCTAACCATGCCCAGCATGCTGGAACTGCAATCTAGTGCATTTCCGGGCAGGTGGACTACCACTTGTTTTGGAAAATTTTCGCGAAATACCTCACGTGTTTACATCAAAATCCCCTACTCATGAATACATCAGACCATATATCCGCCCTGACAATTTCTAAATGCTATGTGATACATAGTTACTGTTAATGGACGTCCTATTTTCGAGGCAAACCCTCTCCTCTGAAACGTTCGGAACTTACATGGCAATGGAGGATAAGACGCGCTATATTGCAGTTAGCTTGTAAATCATGACGATCCGAAGCATTCCCATCTTGCCCAGTGCCATAGGCTGCTGACTGGCGGTTCAAGCCGCTTGTGGTCATCGGCTCGCATCCCGGTGTGTCAGATTGATGCGCCCTATTGACGATGCCAAACGGGCTAAATCAGCAGTCTAGTGCTTTCCCGAGTAGTTGGAGAATATTTGATTTTGAAACTGCCTGCGGGGAACCTCACTTAATTACATCAAAATCCCCTACTCATGAGTACATCAAACCATATATCCGACATACTGTTAGTGGACGTCCTCTATTTCGGGGCAAACTCTGTTCTCTGCAACGTTCGGAACTTTCATGGCAATGGATTTTGGGCGTTTAAGTTCTGTAAGTCAACACTTAGTCAAACCACGTGAGGCTGGTAGTATACTTAGCGTTGCAAGGTCAAGCTCGTCCGACCAGAGGTGTTATAATCTCGTTATCTTTCACGCACCGGAGTCCAGTGATCCACCGCCCCAAGTGCGCTACGATCACGATGTCGAGATTTTACGGGGTCTAGTTGACAGACTCCTTGTCGCTGGTGAGGACTCGGTAAAAGTGAGGCAAAGTACCCGTCTTGGAAAGCAAGGTGATCAACGAAATCGGCCTATGAGAATCACTTTTGTGGACGAAGCCAGTCCAAGACTGATCATGTCCTGCCTAAGTAGGCTGAAACTTGAAGATCCATGTTCGTCCAGACCTGGACCCCGTAGACAGTGAGCGGCTCAAGTCTGCCATCATTGAGCTGAAAAGACGCACTGGTGAGGGGGGAAACAAATCATCGTATCGTAAATTTTCGGATGGTTTCCAACAATCTGCGAATCAGGATAAACAGGCTGTTCACACTTCAAGCACGCTCGGCGGCGCCTGCTGCGGCCTCTGAGCACCCTTCACAAATGTTTGCAGTGTTATGAACAAGCGAGATGAGCTTTGTTTTTCCGTTGCGTCTGAGCGACCAGACGTAGTGGCTCGCAGAGACATGGCTGCATTCAGTTATACACCCAAGGACTTGAACTCAATGGTTACTCCTGCTTCCGATGCGATAGACTAAAGAATGTCCACGGTGGTGTCTTACTTTACATCCCGTCTTCCGTGCGTGGGAAACTTGTGAGCACCTACCGAAGTGACGATGGTTTGTGTGAGCTACTGTGGTGCTCCATCCGCCTCAAGCGCGGAGAACTACTTGTGGGCGCAGTTTATCGCAGTCCCCTGAGTCGTTGTTTGGATTGGCTGCCCATTCTTCGAACTCACATGAGTCGTCCACACTTCCTACTTATGGGCGATTCTAACTGTTCTCGAATACAATGGCCTGATGTGTATTTGATGCCTGGACATAGTGAGGTTGCAGCAAAGTTAGTGGATTTGGTACTTGATACTGGTGCATCGCAACACATATGCCAGCCAACACGCATAACAACACGCTCAACCCCGTCCTGTCTCGACCTGATGTTAATGAGCTACGAACAACGAGTGCGTGTCGATCGGATTCTGGAGCCCCTGGCTACAAGCAACCACTCAGTGCACATAGCTGAGATGGTATTACCTTTGCCGTATTCACGTCCGCTGGAACCAGTTCCCAACTACTGGAAAACGGACTTCGATGGTCTAGCTCGAGCCGCGAGCCAACTGGATTGGTCTCGGTCACAAGCAGCATCTGTGGAAGACTGTTGAATATTTATAAAAGAGAGATTGACATCATTGTGTCCCCAATTTGTGCCATTGAGATGTCGGAAGGTTGGACCGATTAAGCCTCAGTGGTTTGACAAGGAGTA
Organism: Dicrocoelium dendriticum; assembly: GCA_944474145.2. Lineage (NCBI taxonomy): Eukaryota > Metazoa > Platyhelminthes > Trematoda > Plagiorchiida > Dicrocoeliidae > Dicrocoelium > Dicrocoelium dendriticum. The sequence goes on from OX104068.1 coordinate 29,076,376, forward strand.
TGAAAATTTGGCTCGGAGGCGGCGCAAACTGTAGGACAAATTCCTCATCTCTGGCTCTGCCAATGATTACGAATGGTATAAATGTCACCGGAACCTCTGCAACAGTGCAAAAAAGAATAAACGCCAAAATTTCGAAGAGCAGCTCGCAGTAGCCGCGAAGACCGCCCCAAAGAGAATCTTTGCATACGTGAAGCGACGCCTGAAGCCGGCAGATGATGTGCCAGTGCTGGATGGCCCCAATGGACAGCCCCTAACCTCCAGCACTGAGCGTGCGTCCGCGTTGGCGGCGCACCTCGCTTCTGTATTTGCAAATGACCAGGTGTCTGTTCCGAGTTCGACGTGTATCACTTTTACCGAACTCGATAGTCTGCATTGCTGCGTTGAAGAGGTAGGTCAACTACTCGCCAACCTTGATGGCACCAAACCTGCCGGCCTTCATCCACTCATTTTCAAGTAACTTTTGAACATCATCTCTCCTGTCGTGACTGATCTTTTCAACAGGTCGCTGTCTGAAGGTTCGTTGCCGATAGACTGGAAATGTGCGGTGGTGAAGACTATTCCGAAATACGGCGACCCTAGCAAGGTAGACAACTACAGGACAATTTGTCTGACACCTATTTTGGCAAAGGTTGCTGAGAAAATCGTGAAGATGGGATTGCTGCAGTTGTTACAGTCAAACGAGGTCCTGACGTCCGCACAGCACGGTTTTATGCAAGGTCGCTCATGCATTCCGAACCTGCTTGTGACGAGGCATGAGTGGTTGAAGGCAATAAGCAAGGGGAAGTCCGTCGTAGTGATATTCATCGATTTCAGTAAAGCGTTCGACAAGGTCAAGCATGAGGTTCTCCTTCACAAACTCAGAATGTGTGGTGTCGGTGGCTCACTGCACCGGTGGATCCGCGACTTTCTTGTTGGACGAAAGTGGAGGGTACATGTCGACAACCATCTAACTGACTGGTACCCCTCTACAAGTGGCGTGCCTCAAGGCACTGTGCTAGGGCCCACTCTGTTCCTGATTTACATCAACGATCTATCGCAGCTTCTCCAGTCGCCGTGTGACTTGTTTACGGACGACATGAAGAGTTGGAGAGAAATTGACGCTCTCGATGACTGTCGCCTACTTCAGCAGGAACACAACCGCCTATCCACATGGTCTGCAGAAGTTCATCTCCCGGTCAACCCAGCCAAGTCTGTATTTATGAGCCTGGGGAAGGGTGCTGACTGCCGAATCTACATCCTTGACGGCCAACCGCAATATCCCACACCCTCCTAGGTGTACTCTCGAGCTACGATTTGAAGTCCGTGGACAACACGAACAGGCTATATCGTAACAGACTGCGCATGCTTTGGGCGCTCAAACGTAGCTTCGGCACATAGTATGAAGAGCTTACCACTCGCCTCTTCTCTTCCATCATTAGACCAATGCTAGAGTACGGTTCGCCCGCCTACTTTCCGATTACCCGAGGCGAGGCACAATAGATCGAACGGGTCCAACACGTTGTTACCAGGCTCATCCCGAGTTTACGTGACTTGGAGTATTAAGACCAGTGCGAGAAACTAGGACTCTACACCTTGTCCTACCTTCGGATGCGAGTCGACCTCATTATGACCTACCGTATGCTACATCTCGGTGACTTCCCAAAACTAAGGCCAATGCTGCACTTACGAAGGTCACTCAGCACACGCGGACACAGATACAAACTTGTCGTGTCGGATGTGAAACGTGTTCCCTACCCACTGTGCTTCGAACGCAGAGTGGTAAATATTTGGAACAGTTTACCTGAACATGTGATTGAGGCAACCTCTGTGCAGCAGTTCAAAACGTTGTTAGATTAATATTTTACCACAATTCGATTCAGAGAACGATTGCACACTTACGATGACACATTACATTTGTGAGTCCTGAAATATCGTGAGCCAGAGATTTTTAATATTACATGAGAACGAAAACGATATTCACGGTTGATAACTTTATAACGTTTTTCACCATATTTCGAAAGAGTAGTACAGCATTCATTTCTACTTACTCTATAATACAGTACTCAGTACCCAGTATTCAGTATCCAATGGAGGATAAGACGAGCCATATCGCAGTTAGCTTGTAAATCATGATGGTCTGAAATTGTCCCCGTGGCCCAGTGGCATAAGCTGCTGACTAGCGCTTCAAGGCGCTGGTGGTCATGTGCTCGAATCCTGATGGATCCGATGGATGCGCACTACTGACAATGCCCAACAAGATAGACATTTAGCCTCATACATATCTAGCCATGTGGACGACTATCCGATTTGGAAACTGGCAGCGAAGTGCCTCACCTGATTACATTAAAATCCTCTACACATGAATATATTAAAACATATATACGCCATGACAGTTTCTAAATGCTATGTCGTACGTAGCTACTGTTAGTGAACGTCGTGCAGTTCGGGGCCAAAACTGTCCTCGAAATGTTTGGAAATTTCATGGCAATGTAGAATATGATGCGAAATATCGAGGATTGCTTGCAAAATATAACGGTCCGAAGCTGCCCCCCGTAACCAAGTGGCGTATGCTGCTGACTGGCGGTTCAAGCCGCTGGTGGACATTGTTCGAATCCTAATGGATCACAAAGATGTGCAATACTGACGATGCCCAACAGGCTGAAACTGCAGCCTAGTGCTCTTCCGGGCATACATGCGACCATTAAAATTGGAAATTAGAAGCGAATAACCTTACTCAATTACATCAAATTCCCCCACTCATGAGTACATCAAACTATATATATCCCGCCCTGACAGTATCTAAGTGCTATGTCGCACATCGCTACTGTTAGTGGACGTCCTGTATTTCGGGGGCCAACCCTGTCCTCCGCAACCATTAAAACTTTTATGGCACTGGAGGATAACACACGAAATATCGCAGTTGGCTTGTAAATCATGACGGTCCGAAGCTGTCCCCCGTGGCCCAGTGGCATATCCCGCTTACACGCGGTTCAAGCCGCTGGTGGTCATGGTTTCGAATCCTGATGGATCCGATGGATGCGCATTACTGACGATGCCCAACAGGCTGGAAGTGTAGTCTAGTGCTTTTCCGGGCATACATGCGACCATTACAATTGGAAACTAGCAGCGGATAACCTCACTTAACACTAGAAAGACCGCTCCGCCGTTATACCTAGAACGCCCGGGACCGGTCAGAATGACCGCACTGCGATATTTTTTTATCCCAACTTTCAGTTAAGAATTTTTCACGGCATTTATTAAAAACTAATGTACTGAACATACCTGTAACAGAAAAATGATTGTATTAAGGTTTAGTTTTTTTCAAAAAATTGTAAACAATTCCGTATACCTACTCCAATTTGCACTTGAAGCAAGTGATAACTCGCTCAATCTGTCCACATGAGCCGCAAACTATGTTTTCACAAACAGAGCACTTGTTTTGTGATTTGTTACCTTTACAGTAACCAATCTGACACTGCCGACGTTTAATGTTCACACGACTTCCCGACTCCGCTGAGTTGTTCGTCGTAATTCCCGTTGTCACGTGTGTGATGTATACATGTAAGCAGTTCTTCCGAAAGACCCACCAGATACGACCGGCGAGAGATTTTAGTTCCGCAAACACTGCTATAAATTATCCAGGAATTTATGCCAGCCAAATCCAGTACGTTGAAAAAGACTTGGACTAGCCCTCGTCGAGATGATGACTTCACAGTGAGTGCTCTTGTCATTTGGTCGAGTACACCCACACCATACTTTGTGGAGTTGTAAAACAACACAGTCTCGGGTTTCTTCTTTCCAGTCTTGAACGGAAGAGTTACTATGCAGGGAACTGAAAACCAAAACTCTCTTATTCCTTCTACACTGGTAGGATGTTAATGTGTGCTTATTTTCATTCCTCATCATAAGTGAACTGAACAGCTCTCTATTTCTTTGCTTCGAAATCGATGGTACTTCCTTTCGAAGTGTTCCCACCATACTTGTGTTTTTCTTGGCCAACATTTCTCCTAACGCTGCCGATGTAGAGAAGTTGTCACATGTGACATTGTACCCTTTCCAAATAATGGTGACACCAAGCGCAATACCACGCTCTCTGCAAGACTTTCTCCTCTTGACCGAGGTTCGTGCTTCCCGAGATATGGAAATCCATTAACGAGATACTTGCTGTCTACTTCTGCCAGCATCCAAAATTTGATACCGAACTTATCTGGTTTGTTGGGCATGTACTGGAGAAAACGACAACGGGTTTTGGAGGGAAACAATTGCTCATCAACTGTGAGATTCTGCGCAGGCACATAGCATTGTTGAGAGTTGCGAATGAATGCATTGCACAATTCAGATACCAAAGCAAACTTATCAGTTAGCAGTCTTTCACATCGGGTAATTCGCATGTCAAAACGGAGGAACCTTATTATTTCTTTGAAGCTGTTCTTGCCAGTTGTCTCCCTGAAAATAGGCAGTCCATATCTATCGCACCACATCATATTCAACGGCATGTTCTTCAGACCCATGAAGCCTCTGATGTAAAGTAGACCAATGAAGGCACGCAGCTCTGGAAGACTTACGCTCCACTGACAATTGACACCTAAAACTCTCTTGGCCTCAGCTTCAGTACATACTTGAATATGTTTCAGCATCTGGGGCGTGATTATGATGTCAAAAGTGCTCGACAGCTCACCATATTTCGCACATTTCTTAGCCTGGTCTAGCCTTAAACACATTCTGTGATGGAATCCTACCAACAGTAGATGTTTCGAACTCCACTGCGATCCACGTGCTACCATCTTTCGATACGTGAAGCTCACCGGGAGATACCGAATCGGTTGATACACTCTCTCTAGGGTCCTCATATGGAGTGTAATCATCAGACGTTTGACTATCAGACATGCTGTGATCTTCTGCTGACTCATGGAAGATGGAGTCCTCATCAACATCATAATCGTTCTCGTCTCCAGACTCGTTGTCATCGATGTTTGTAAGTTCTCGTAAAACCTCAAAGGCTGTTTTCCTCAGAAGTGCCATTGTGTACAAAAATGTCACTGGAATTTATCTGACTGAACGCACAATATCACAGTAAAATCGTGATTCGGCTAGTTTTCACTCCCGTTTTGACTGCTATAGTATATAACTGTCAGAAATGATAGTGGTGGCTAAAAATAAAAAGAGGAACCGGATTAGAGAGAAGCGGTCATTTTGACCGCTAACGGGCTTTCTAGGTAGTATGAACACAGCTACCTCTTTTCTCGAAAACTATAACAGATAAGAAAACGAAAATTCACAGTAATGAAGAACGTCCAAAAATGTTAAAAGTCACGAAGTATCTTTGAAAAATGTCCATAAATGTAGAAAATATGCACATTTAAAAAAGCTGAGCGGTCAAAATGACCGCTCCGGGCGTTCTAGTGTTAAACACATCAAATTCCCCTAATTATGAGTACAGCAAAATATATCCGCACTGATATTTTCTAAATGCTATGTCGTACATAGCTACTTTTAGTGGACGTCCTGTCTTTCGGGGCGAACCATGTCCTATGCAACGTTCGGAACTTCCACTTCGGGGGAGGATGATACGCGTTATAGCGTAGTAACCATGTAGATCATGACGGTCCGAATCTGTCCCCCTTGCCCAGTGGTATATGCTGCTGACTGGCGGTTCAAGCCGCTGGTGGTCATAGGTTCGAACCATGATGGATCCGATGAATGAGCACTACTGACGATGCCCAACAGGCTGAAACTGCAGTCTAGTGCTTTTCGGCAATGTTGATGGCTATCACATTTGGAAACTGTCTGCGACGAACCTAACTTACTTACATCAAAATCCCCTACTCATGAATACATCAAGCCATATATCCGCCCTGACAGTTTCTAAATGCTATGTCGTACATAGCAACTGTTACTGGACGTAGTGTATTTCGAGGAAAGCCATGTCCTATGCCACGTTGGGAATTTTCATGGCAGTGGAGGATAAGACGCGTTATATCGCAGTTAGCTTGTAAATCATGATGGTCTGAAATTGTCCCCGTGGCCCAGCGGCATAACTTGCTGACTCTCGATTTAACCCGCTGGTGGACATTGTACGCATCCTAATGGATCCGATGGATGCGCACTACTGACGATACCCAACAGGCTGAAACCGCCGTCTAGTGATTTTTCGGGCATGTATACGTCCATTTTTTTATAAACCAGCTGTGAACAACCTAACTTGATAACATCAAAATTCCCTCCTCAATAATACATCAAACCATATATCCGCTCTGACAGTTTCTAAATGTCATTTCGTACGTAGCTATTGTTAGTGGACATCGTGTATTTCGGTCCCAACCCTGTCGTCTGCATCGTTTTGAACTGCCATGGCACTGGAGGATAAGACGCTCTATATCGCAGCTAGCTTGAAAATCATGATCGTCCGAAGCTGTCTCCCGTGGCCCCGTTGCATAGGCTGCTGACAGGCGGTTCAATCCGCTGGTGGTCATATGCTACACTCCTAGTTGATCCGATGGATGCGCAATAATGACGATACGCAACCGGCTGGAAATTCAGCGAATTGCAATTCCAGGAATGATTAACACCATTTGAATTGGAAACCAGTTGTGAAGAACCTCACTAAATTACATCAAAATCTCCTACTCATGAGTACATCAAACAATATATACGCCTAGACAGATTCCAAATGCTATGTCGCACATAGCTAGTGTAAGTGGACGTCGAGTCTTTCAGGGCCAAACCTGTCCTGCTTTTCCGGGCATGTGGACGAATATCTGATTTGTAAACTGGCTGCGAAGTACTTCAATAAATCACAACAACTTCCTCTAAACTTAGTACAACAAACCCTATATCCGCCATGACGGCTTCTGAATGCTATTCTACTGACGATGCCCAACAGGCTGAAACTGATTCCAGCGCTTTCCCGGGCATGTGGACGAATAATTGATTTGGAAACTGTCTGCGAGGAACCTCACTTAATTACATCAAAATCCCCTACTCATGAGTACATCAAACCATATATCCGCCCAGACAGATTCCATATGCTATGTCGTACATAGCTACTGTTAATGGACGTCGTGTCTCTCGGGGCCAACCCCGTTCGTTCGGAACTTACATGGCAGTGGAGCATAAGACGAGTTATATCGCAGTTAGCTTGTAAATCATGACGATCCGTAGCTATCCCCCTTGGCCCAGTGCCGAATCCTGCTGACTGGCGGATCAATCCGCTGGTGGTCAAGGGTTCGCATCCTGCTGAACCCGAACGATCCGCCCTCCTAACCATGCCCAGCATGCTGGAACTGCAATCTAGTGCATTTCCGGGCAGGTGGACTACCACTTGTTTTGGAAAATTTTCGCGAAATACCTCACGTGTTTACATCAAAATCCCCTACTCATGAATACATCAGACCATATATCCGCCCTGACAATTTCTAAATGCTATGTGATACATAGTTACTGTTAATGGACGTCCTATTTTCGAGGCAAACCCTCTCCTCTGAAACGTTCGGAACTTACATGGCAATGGAGGATAAGACGCGCTATATTGCAGTTAGCTTGTAAATCATGACGATCCGAAGCATTCCCATCTTGCCCAGTGCCATAGGCTGCTGACTGGCGGTTCAAGCCGCTTGTGGTCATCGGCTCGCATCCCGGTGTGTCAGATTGATGCGCCCTATTGACGATGCCAAACGGGCTAAATCAGCAGTCTAGTGCTTTCCCGAGTAGTTGGAGAATATTTGATTTTGAAACTGCCTGCGGGGAACCTCACTTAATTACATCAAAATCCCCTACTCATGAGTACATCAAACCATATATCCGACATACTGTTAGTGGACGTCCTCTATTTCGGGGCAAACTCTGTTCTCTGCAACGTTCGGAACTTTCATGGCAATGGATTTTGGGCGTTTAAGTTCTGTAAGTCAACACTTAGTCAAACCACGTGAGGCTGGTAGTATACTTAGCGTTGCAAGGTCAAGCTCGTCCGACCAGAGGTGTTATAATCTCGTTATCTTTCACGCACCGGAGTCCAGTGATCCACCGCCCCAAGTGCGCTACGATCACGATGTCGAGATTTTACGGGGTCTAGTTGACAGACTCCTTGTCGCTGGTGAGGACTCGGTAAAAGTGAGGCAAAGTACCCGTCTTGGAAAGCAAGGTGATCAACGAAAGTCGGCCTATGAGAATCACTTTTGTGGACGAAGCCAGTCCAAGACTGATCATGTCCTGCCTAAGTAGGCTGAAACTTGAAGATCCATGTTCGTCCAGACCTGGACCCAGTAGACAGTGAGCGGCTCAAGTCTGCCATCATTGAGCTGAAAAGACGCACTGGTGAGGGGGGAAACAAATCATCGTATCGTAAATTTTCGGATGGTTTCCAACAATCTGCGAATCAGGATAAACAGGCTGTTCACACTTCAAGCACGCTCGGCGGCGCCTGCTGCGGCCTCTGAGCACCCTTCACAAATGTTTGCAGTGTTATGAACAAGCGAGATGAGCTTTGTTTTTCCGTTGCGTCTGAGCGACCAGACGTAGTGGCTCGCAGAGACATGGCTGCATTCAGTTATACACCCAAGGACTTGAACTCAATGGTTACTCCTGCTTCCGATGCGATAGACTAAAGAATGTCCACGGTGGTGTCTTACTTTACATCCCGTCTTCCGTGCGTGGGAAACTTGTGAGCACCTACCGAAGTGACGATGGTTTGTGTGAGCTACTGTGGTGCTCCATCCGCCTCAAGCGCGGAGAACTACTTGTGGGCGCAGTTTATCGCAGCCCCCTGGGCCGTTGTTTGGATTGACTGCCCCATCTTCGAACCCACATGAGTCGTTCACACTTCCTACTTATGGGCGATTCTAACTGTCCTCGAATACAATGGCCTGATGTGTATTTGATGCCTGGACATAGTGAGGTTGCAGCAAAGTTAGTGGATTTGGTACTTGATACTGGTGCATCGCAACACATATGCCAGCCAACACGCATAACAACACGTTCAACCCCGTCCTGTCTCGACCTGATGTTAATGACCTACGAACAACGAGTGCGTGTCGTTCGGATTCTGGAGCCCCTGGCTACAAGCAACCACTCAGTGCACATAGCCGAGATGGAATTACCTTTGCCGTATTCACGTCCGCTGGAACCAGCTCCCAACTATTGAAAAACGGACTTCGATGATCTAGCTCGAGCCGCGAGCCAATTGGATTGGTCTCGGTCACAAGCAGCATCTGTGGAAGACTGTTGAATATTTATAAAAGAGAGATTGACATCATTGTGTCCCCAATTTGTGCCATTGAGATGTCGGAAGGTTGGACCGATTAAGCCTCATTGGTTTGACAAGGAGTATGAAAATTTGGCTCGGAGGCGGCGCAGACTGTAGGACAAATTCCTCCTCTCTGGCTCTGCCAATGATTAGGAAGAGTATAAAAGTCAGCGGAACCCCTGCCACAGTGCAAAAAAGGAATAATCGCCGACATTTCGAAGAGCAGCCCGAAATCGACGCGGAAACCGCCCCAAAAAGAATCTTTACATATGTGAAGCGACGCCTGAAGCCGGCTGGTGATGTGCCAGTGCTGGATGGCCCCAATGGACAGCCCCTAACCTCCAGCACTGAGCGTGCGTCCGCGTTGGTGGCGCACCTCGCTTCTGTATTTGCAAATGACCAGGTGTCTGTTCCGAGTTCGACGTGTATCACTTTTACCGAACTCGATAATCTGGATTGTAGCGTTGAAGTGGTAGGTCAACAACTCGCCAACCTTGACGGCACCAAACCTGCCGGACCTGGTGGCCTTCACCCGCTGGTTCTCAAGTCACTTTCGACCATCATCTCTTCCGTCATGACTTATCTTTTCAACAGGTCGCTGTCCGAAGGTTTATTGCCGATAGACTGGAAATGTTCGGCGGTGAAGACTATTCCGAAATACGGCGACCCTAGCAAGGTAGACAACTACAGGACAATTTGTCTGACACCTATTTTGGCAAAGGTTGCTGAGAAAATCGTGAAGATGGGATTGCTGCAGTTGCTACAGTCAAAAGAGGTTCTGACGCCCGCACAGCACGGTTTTATGCAAGGTCGCTCATGCATTACGAATTTGCTTGTGACGAGGCATGAGTGGTTGAAGGCAATAACCAAGAGAAAGTTTGTCGAGGTAATTCATCGATTTCAGTAAAGCGTTCGATAAGGTCAGTCATGAGGTTCTCCTTCACAAACTCAGAATGTGTGGTGTCGGTGGCTCACTGCACTGGTAGATCCGCGACTTTCTTGTTGGACGAAATTGGAAGGCACAGATAGACGACCATCTAACTGACGGGTATCCCTCTACAAGTGGCGTGCCTCATGGTACTGTGCTGGGGCCCACTCTGTTACTGATTCACATCAACGATCTACCTCAGCTTCTCCGGTCGCCGTGTGCCTTGCTTGCGGACGACATGAAGATTTGGAGAGAAATTGACGCTCCCGACGACTCTGGCCTACTTCAGCAAGAACACAACCGCCTATCCACATGGTCTGCAGAAGTTCATCTCCCGGTCAACCCAGCCAAGTCTGTATTTATGAGCCTGGGGAAGGGTGCTGACGGCCGAACCTACATCCTTGACGGCCAACCGCAATATCCCACACCCTCCTAGGTGTACTCTCGAGCTACGATTTGAAGTCCGTGGACAACACGAACAGGCTATATCGTAACAGACTGCGCATGCTTTGGGCGCTCAAACGTAGCTTCGGCACATAGTATGAAGAGCTTACCACTCGCCTCTTCTCTTCCATCATTAGACCAATGCTAGAGTACGGTTCGCCCGCCTACTTTCCGATTACCCGAGGCGAGGCACAATAGATCGAACGGGTCCAACACGTTGTTACCAGGCTCATCCCGAGTTTACGTGACTTGGAGTATTAAGACCAGTGCGAGAAACTAGGACTCTACACCTTGTCCTACCTTCGGATGCGAGTCGACCTCATTATGACCTACCGTATGCTACATCTCGGTGACTTCCCAAAACTAAGGCCAATGCTGCACTTACGAAGGTCACTCAGCACACGCGGACACAGATACAAACTTGTCGTGTCGGATGTGAAACGTGTTCCCTACCCACTGTGCTTCGAACGCAGAGTGGTAAATATTTGGAACAGTTTACCTGAACATGTGATTGAGGCAACCTCTGTGCAGCAGTTCAAAACGTTGTTAGATTAATATTTTACCACAATTCGATTCAGAGAACGATTGCACACTTACGATGACATATTACATTTGTGAGTCCTGAAATATCGTGAGTCAGAGATTTTTAATATTACATGAGAACGAAAACGATATCCACGGTTGATAACTTTATAACGTTTTTCACCATATTTCGAAAGAGTAGTACAGCATTCATTTCTACTTACTCTATAATACAGTACTCAGTACCCAGTATTCAGTATCCAATGGAGGATAAGACGAGCCATATCGCAGTTAGCTTGTAAATCATGATGGTCTGAAATTGTCCCCGTGGCCCAGTGGCATAAGCTGCTGACTAGCGCTTCAAGGCGCTGGTGGTCATGTGCTCGAATCCTGATGGATCCGATGGATGCGCACTACTGACGATGCCTAACAGGCTGGAAATGCAGTCTAGTGCTTTTCTGGGCATGTGGACGACTATCCGATTTGGAAACTGTTTGTGAAGAACCTCACTTAGTGGACGTCGTGTCGTTCAGGGTCAATCCTGTCCTCTGCAACGTTCGGAAATTTCATGGCAGTGGAGGATAACACGCATTATATCACAGCTAGCTTGTAAATCATGATGGTCCGAAGCTGTCCGCCGTGGGCCAGTGGCATAAGCTGCTGACACGCTAGTGCATTTCCAAGTATGTGCAGAACTATCTGGTTTGGAAACTGTCTGCGAGAAACCTCACTTAATTACATCCAAATCCCCTACTCATGAGTACATCAAACCACATATCCGCTCTGACAGTTTCTAAATGCTAGGTCGTACATAGCTACGGTTAGTGGACGTCCTCTATTTCGGGGCAAACTCTGTTCTCTGCAACGTTCGGAACTTTCATGGTAGTGGAGAATAAGACGCGTTATATCGCAGTTACCTTGTAAATCATGACGGTCCGAAGATGCCGCTGTGGCCCAGTGGCATAAGTTGCTGAATAGCGGTTCAAGCCGCTGGTGGTCATGTGCTCAAATCCTGATGGATCCGATGGATGCGCACTACTGACGTTGCCCAACAGGCTGGAAGTGCAGTCTAGTGCTCTTCCGGGCATGTGGATGACTATCTGATTTGGAAACTGGCTGCGAAGAACCCCGATTAATTACATCAAATTCGCTGCTCGTTAGTACATTAAACACAGTATTATTGATCGATAAGGTTGACTAAAAACACATCTTACTGGTAGTAGTAGGTTTTAGATGTAATCATTTTTAAGGTATTCATTTCAGTAGTTCACAAGCTTCATACCAACGCCTAGTCGGGAAACGCAGCAGACGGGTTTCGTGCTATTAAGTCTGTCAGTGTGCGCATCCCCTCGGTCTCCTACTGGGGATCGAACCCATGACCACTAGAGGCGTATACCAACTAGCCAGCAACTTAAACCACTGAGCCATGGGAGGTGTTGGCTGAGCTAGATAGTTTGCAAGCACTTGTTGATTGATCGGTGGAGTGCCAAGCGCATCATGCGATCACTGTAGGCTTTATCAGCTATCTGTGCTCTGCCCCCCCCCCTAATTTTATAATGCCTGAGGAGATTTGTCGAGAAGAGTGGTCTTCGCAAAATTGTGTTCTTGCATCATTTTATCGTTTAAGTTCGGGTCTTTATCAAAGTATTCGAACAAAAACTTCCAATAATGGATAGAGTTCCTTACGTACAGGTTGCAACAATTGCGCAATCCCTTAGGCAATTAAGTGGTACGCAGAAGCGGACATGTCAATTATTGGACCAGTGGCTTGTGCATAGAGCCGAGGAGGATGGGAGCCAACTAGCGTTAACTGCTGAAGTTGAACATCGGTTATCAAATTCATGTTTTAATTTCTTCAAGAACTTCGTAATCTTTGCCACATCGTCTGCCATCTTGTCCTTCTGATCTGTCTCACGCAATGACTTACTCGTTTTGCAAAATAACTCCAATTCTAAAATGTAATCTGATTTGTCCATTAACACCCATCCCGACTATTTATCTGGTCAAAAAGGATAAGATTGGGGTTTGACCTCAATTCTTTGATTTCGTCTCGGACAGAATGTTTGATGATCTCTTCTCGCAGCGTAGATACTGTTGACAGAGGTGCACTAGGGTAGTTTTGATAGTGTCTCTGGCCAGAGGCGAAGTGGGTGGTAATGCATATAGTTGGTGCATTAGGTTAACAAACTGCATTTCCATATGGACTTGTACACCGGCCGGTTGGATAAGGCAGAATTTTGGTCCAGGGATAATGAATGCCTCCAGTGAAGTTGACTCAACGGTATCCTGGACAGATTGTGCATATATCTTCCTGGATTGGGTAGAAATTTCGGTTCCGATTGCGTTGTATGCAAGCCTCTGGGGAGGCTTTTGTACTTCCTTTCTTGCACATTTGCGCACATCATCTGCACGCATTGTTTAAAAAATTTACTCTGGGCTGTATCAATCACTTCGACACTTCGTTGCTAAAGTGTACACAGTCGTTCCAGCTCAGTTTACATCTCCCATCGTCGAAGATTTCTGTCGCCGCCATTACATCCAACACCGCTCTCCGCCATACCATCTTCAGTCTAATGGCCATGTGAAGCGTTTCGTGGACACCTACAAGAGAGCCCTCTTGAAAACCCGTGGCGGACGATCGAGTAATGTCTTCAGACGTTCCTGATCTCCTACCGGATCCCACCAAATCCAGCAGCTCCAGGAGGTCAGTTTCCAGCCGAAGCATTGACGAGCCGTAAGCTGCGCACCACCCACGAAACGCTCATCTCAAGCGAAGAGCAGCCAACGCAACCTGCTGTCTTCGTCATTCGCAGTGGGTATGTAGCTGGAACCCCGGTTTACGTCCGTGACAATCGAATAGATCGTCCAGGCTGGAGCGAGGCAACAGTTACGACCCGTCGAGGTGGTTTGCTGCATGATGTAGTCGTGGACGAGGATAAGTGAGTCCGCTACCGCAATCAACTTCGGGCGCGACACGGAGAATCACCTAGGTCAGCCAGTCGGTCCGTACACATGCCGCTGCATGCTGTGCTGAACACCTTCAGCATTGTAGCAACAAAACTGAAGTCGGTAGAAGTCATCCAACCACAGCCAAGTCTCAACAACTCTCGTCGCCGGCAAACAGGATGAATCCGTAGATTGCCAAAATTGCCCCCGGTCAACCTTTGTCAGATATGGTGTAACCTATCTTAAAGGAGAGGTTATTGTAACGCTTCTTCTTTGATCTCTGCCACTGACAACCATTGTACTGCTGCTTTGCTTCCCTGTGAGACTGCGACTGTCTGACTGCTTAGGCAAGCGCCCAGCCAACCGAAAGAATACAAAAGGCCAGAACTCGGCAGTTAGAGAGTATATCTACAGGATATGTTAGCTCCATTTATTGGTAAACGAAACATGCTAAGTTGGGAAACAAGGTCACGCACTATGTTGCATCTGGTTTTCAGCCAGTGTGAGTGAGTTCTGCTCCACCGGTTTATCATATTGACGGAATAGTTCGATTCCTTTGACGCAGGCTGGTATTTGCTGGTCGGTCAATTTTCACTCGATTCCCAAATTCAGCGGAAAGATGAAAGCTCGTAATACGCCCGTGCTGAAGACCTTTGCATGTAGCGGACAGCCTGTGCTCCGCTTACGTCTCCATTGCCTCCCCTTTCGAAGTGTGTACGCCAGCATACCGTTCGAACACGACTTTGTTCACAGGTTTTCACTTTGGGATCAACTTGTAGCCATGGTGGTCGTCTCCGCTTTCGGATCGGCCTGCGTTGTGCGTCATCTGCTGGTTGGATCTTATGTTGTGATCCACGTAGCCGCTCAGCTTTGTCTTCCAAACAAAACTTGTTCAACAATATGTCACATGGTAGAGATGGCGGTTCTGGGGGGCTTTGAGTCTTGTGATTCTGGTCCAACTGATTGGCGTGCCTGACCCTTTTCTCATTTCCTACCATTAGCTCGTGGATGACCCAACCGTTTCTGCGGATCACTCTTCCTGTCGACCACCTCCTCGGTCCTCGAAAGTCTCGTGCGTACACCATGTTCCCAATTTGGTAATGATGCACGCTGTCTGTCCGCTTTTCCCCGCATAACTGCAATGCTTTTCTTTCCTGCTTGGATAAAGGCGCTTTGCCCTGGATACTGGTTTAGTGACTGACTTGAAGTTCAGGGCAGCGCTTGTGATTCTTCAACATTCTGGACCTAGTTGGAGTATTGCTTCGTGGCGTCCATTCATCTGCCATTGATTTCCACCGTCGCATCCTCAGGTCTGATGGGCACATCAGATAGTGAACTGGCAGTGTGGCAGAAGTGTTGCTCTTCCCTGGCTTCCGAAATTGAGACCACATTTGTACCAGGATTCAAGTTGAGCAACCTCTGGCATTCTGGAACAATTTCTTGCGATTTCAGCTTTACTTTCGATTCCCATTCTTTTAATTTTGTGATTTTAATTTGCGTGACAGCAGTTCGAGTAAATGCCTTTGTGACTTTTCGAACTGCGACTGCTGCAAAAGTGCCTGCAATTGTTCGAAGCTGACTGTCATTCTGGGTTCGATTGAAACTCGCGTCGCCACTGTTGTAAGGGTTCCAGGTGGATGTGTCCCCTGGATAGGTGGCGACGTCAGTGAAAAATTGTCTGCATATCATATGGCATAGATACAGCCGCAACAAGAGAGGTGTTGCAGGAGCGCCAAACGACTCCAGAAAATTAACACACCACCGCCCGCGCGGAGCGGGACGAATTTCCTGGTCCCTAACGCAGTAGATTCAGGGCTAACGCCGCGGGCACAGAATTGAAGATGTTCTTTTTTGAATCTCACGACGTAGTGAGTTATTTTCCCTACAATCAAAGCGGCGTGCTGATCTCTATTCGCCTTTACTTAGTCGGAACAAGCACTTGCAAAGGTCTGTCTTCTTCTGCTCTTGCGCGCGCGACCAGATGTGCGTCAAATAATCGGCACAGCCGTGATGCACCAGTCAATCAAGCGGCAGGACTTCGGTGTGTGCGGCTAATCGTGACTAAATGTCCGGAGGTGTTGCAATCCGTTCGTCTGTCTATGCGGGGCACAGTTCGCGAGGACAATTTACGCGTCGATTGGGCTTACCTACGAGCGGAGCTTGGCGCGCCGCGTCACCGAACGAGGTCAAATTGGTTACTGGCATCGAATCCAGAACAGGGGGGAGCCGAATCTATTACCGATCGACGGCGACTTTATTACAGATCTGTGATGTTTCACACCAACCAATTAACTTTAAAGAAATTGTCGCTCATCAACAGGAAGACCCTGAGTTCCAGAAGGTGAGATTGTGTCCGTTTATTAAACTGTCTCTTCTGCTTCTTCCCAACTCGGATTCCAGTATCTATTGTGATATTTCCCTAGAAAAACCGAGTCCATTCGTCCCGAAGCGATATCGAACGCGCTCGGATACCCGACAGTGGGCGAAACACTGTATCACCTGTCAGAATAGCAAGATCCAGCGCCACACCATTACCGTCCCCGACACAGTCTCGTTGCCTGATGCCCGCTTCAAACTGTCCATCTTGATATCCTTGAACCTCATCTTCCATTCAGCGGTTTCACCTATTTACTGACATGTTAATCGCTTCACGCGTTGACCCCACACAGTGCCACTACCGGACTTTTCAGCCGAAACAGTAGCCAGAACGAGCATCGGAACGTGGATGTCCATGTTTGGCACGCCTGCCACTTTCACCACGGACAGTGGGCCTCAGTTCACCTCTATCACGTTCCGTGGCCACAACTGCATGCTTGGTTGTTCGCATCTACACCAAACGGCTTAACACCCGGATGATAACGTGCTAGGCGAACGGTCAGTGGTCCGAGTGTCTACCGATCATCCTCCTCGACATTCGTAACACTGTAAAGTAGGACATCGGTGGCTGTCCAGATGGATTAGTCTTTGGCATAGCAATGAGACTTCCCGTAAAATCGCATTGGATTCAAGTCACCGGCGAAGTGAACCTTGGTTTTTATGTTGCATGGTTGTAGCAACACTTTATTGTCGTACGCCCAACGACATCTTGACCTAACTCTCGAAGTCAGTGGATTCACCCCGATTTCCGCATTTGTCCGTAAACCGGTAACACCGTCTTACGAAGGTACTTCCAGATTCTTAGCGCATAAGGAGAAATAGGTATTGGACAGGAATAAAATAAAGATTCCATTAGCATCGACCTACTAGTGTCCACCCAAGTCTAACTGCAGTCGCCTCAACAAAATACCGACACTTGTATTTTTAAACAGACTCCGCTTCAAGGCACCCTTCCCAAGCAGTCGATGAGTGTCCCCAGTGTTTCCTCCTCACATCCACACTTGTCACAAACCTCGAGATACCTAAGAGTACCCCCCGGACGTACAGACATTATTCCCTCCGGAGTTGCGACTTACGAATGCTGGCACCTGTCCAGCGTTCGCCCCTTTGATTCATGCTCTAGGGGGAGAGAGTTGTAGTGCTTATGCATTTCCCCTTTACCCCTGTGCTTTCTTGCTCCTCTTCGCATCATTTAGTGCAATCACTTTTAATCAACTAAATCGATACACTCCACTAAGAATGTGGTATCGCGTTGTTGCTCCGGTCTGCTGCATGTTGCTTCTTGGTGTCTGCTCGGTGTTGTGACCTTCGCCCAAACGGCTAGTAACTATCACCTTGATAGAGCTACGCTATCCGCTGGATCTTAGCGCTACTTTGGGAATCACTCGAAGTCGGAAGCCAACCAAGGGTCAGCGACTGTTTCTTCCTAGATGGACTGAGTTCTGAGAAGGACAACATTTTAGCGTTAGCTCGTTCACCACAAGTTGCCGCAATCATGGATCATCTTTCCAAGCAAGTAGATTGCTCAACGCCACCCGCTACATATTCGCCGAATAACTCTAACGTCTCTCTACATCCACCTAAACTATGGGTGACGATCAACTCTGCAATGCAATGGGATGGGGATAAAAACGATAAAGCTGTCCTTTCGTACGATAATCGTTCCTGGTTTCGAAAAATATATCACGTGCGAAAGCATATTATTGTATTCATTTGTTTATCTATATAAAAAGCGACAAAGGAGAATTGCACGAAAAAGTACAAAAGAAGGTACAGGATTAAAGTTGACAGTCAGAGAACAAGGGTATGTAGTTACTGAGCTAAAATGGCGTACTGGGCGCCCTGTGTGTCTGATGAAAGATGCACTGTTACAACAATCCGTAACAAGCACGGTCGAACGATACTATCTAGATCGAGCGATATCAGTAAAATAGCTGATCAAGTCTTCAATTGTGAATTCCAAGGCTAAGCCGGAGTCAGGATAGCACTCACTGATTAGCACATTGAACAGCTGGCATTGTTCTAAAAATTGAGCCTGAATAGATCGCCAAACCACCTGAACAGAATAAAACGAAAAATAGACGAGTCATAAGCTCTAATGGAATGATTTGAGTGGATACGTCAGTAAACTGTGCTCGCAATTAGAGAAGGTAAGTGAGGGACATGGTAAAAAAACGAAAACTTGAAGTGCAAATGAGTGCAATTGTGCTAGCTCCCATAAGATATAAGGCTGTACGTGGTGGGTAGGAGATGCAAAGTCGGATGCACCAAACATTGGGGTCCAGGATGCACTTCGTTTGCAAATCATGCGCACAAACCCCAAACTAATCTGAATACTCGACGATGAAGCATTTCGATAGTAAAAGTAATTGAACATCACATATGTGCAGTCTATGGCCATCGCCGATGTGACACATGGTAGGTTAGATGTGCTTTACATTAGCTTAAAAGTGATGATTCGTAGTATGATTGTCCACACAGTGGGTAGGTAGCCAGAGCTCATCTTAGCTACAGCTACATCTAACTGAGAAGCGCGAACAAGGTAGAGGCCAGTGTTGGAAGCAAGTAATATTGAGAATCTCCACTTCACATCTGATCCTAGCGACCGTAGTCAAAGGGAGTGCCTGGAAAAGCAAGACGTGTTGGCTTACTTAAAAGTAAATTGTGGTCCAAATTAAGTGTGTGCATTGCAGTGAAAACAGACGCTGGATGTTCCAAAAAACAATTGTTCGAACAAGAATTAGCACAAAATTGGAAACTGACTGTTTATCTAAAATAACCAACTCTTGCTTATGGGTTCCTAATAAAACCAGGTCACATCAACCAGACCAATAACGTATACCTATCTATTAGACATTTTGGTTCAGTGACTCACCGCGTGTAAACCTCATGAGTCCATCTTAGCCTGCTTAGCTGTGGTCGTAATAGTATGATGAGGAACCACTGAAAACAAGCTTGTTCGCTGTCTTCTATTCCTGTTGTCTTCTCCGGGAATTATGACTCAATTAAAACTAAGGCGTCGAATATTTACTCAGTTCCCATCGGAACAAAGACAATGCTCACAAAGCTATCATGTTTCTAAGCTCGATAAACAGCACGACGCAGTGTTAATCAATTATCGGAAGGATGATATGCTAGGTGCGGACGTAACAACGATATTCCGACCGCAATCAGCAAGAGTGGGTGAGAGAGGAGACATTCCTCACGATGTTGTTTTATCTGCTTACCGTCGCTCTTAAGCGGCCATATGAGAATGCACATAACACACCAGCTTACACTGCTTCTTGTAAAGCAATATTAACAATTTATGACGCGGCTACAGATTCAATCGGGGGATCAGACTAATCCAAGTAATACTCTTGAAAAAGCTAGAAAGACGAAAAGCGTAACAAACAATTAGTTCCTGGATTTGATTTGTCTACTCAGCTCATATCGTATTCAGGAAAACGAGTAAGTTGGGTCGAACTGACGCTGAATAAACTAAGCAAAACTGAGTTGAGTCGATGTATATTTCACCATGGATTCACGTAGACAGGGAACAGTTTAGTGTCAGAGTGATAATTCAAAGATTAATCACACCAGATGACCGGGCAATGAATTATCCATCACGAAGAGATGGGACCTTAAGGTGGTGCGACGGTGATTGGAGCCGCAACATTACCTTCATGCAGCGCAGGTAGATTGCCGATTAGAGTATGAGAAACAATGAATCTAAAATTATTTTGCTAAGCTGTAACTAATCTGTCAGTTCGATATTGATGAAGAAACCATCTTGCATAGCGGTAGCGAGGGGTTAGTGAACATCAAAAAAGATAGATGCAAGTATATCTAGAGAGGATGATAGAGAACTGCAAAAGAGAAGGACAGTATCTAGGCAAATACTACCTGAAATAGGTTTCCCTCCTCGGAAAGATGTTTCTCCACTTTCTTGCACAAACTCTCCAACCCTCGTTTGACCTACAGGCATAAAAAGGGAAAAGCATCAAAGTGCAATGGGTAGTCACCGTACCCCAGTGGCCCTGAGCATTCCTGGCAATACGAGTAATGGCCGATAGAAATGTAGCGGATATAATGTTACATAATCAACGGATTCATGTTTCTCAAAAAACGCGGTCTCAAAATGTGTGAAGCCACTACTAATGTGTAAAAGTAAGGTGATATTTTAAAAGACCGCCAGTAATCCATAAAATTGGTTTCCTTTTCGCGCAAGATATATGGAAAATATCAAAAAGAAGTAAACACTGAAATAAGCAGGAAGCAATTCATCAAAGCTGAATGTGGCCAAAAGTGAAAGCTAGATCGACAGTTTGAATGGGAGTCTGCAACCAGAGGGACAAGACGAATTATGTGACGAAGCAAGTAAGTAAATTGCAGCAAACGAACGAATCAGATAATTGGAAGTTTACGTGTCTCCGCCTCTACGCGGATTGGTTAATAATTGGTTGCGCTGGAGTGAGTTTGGTAGACCGAAGTAAGGAGAGAACCTCATGAACGCAGGAGTGTCGTTTTTATGAAAGCGACTCAGTTAAATACATCGAGGATTCTACAGGCTAGTCATGCTGTTATTTTCTCCGGGATAGCTTTGTTGAATAATCCGTGGCAGGAAAGGCCGATGCAAGATCACCGAGTGATGCTCAGTCGCAGATTGGAGCGCAACCAGCCGTGCAAAACCTGTTGTGTATCAACTTGGCTAGTAATTGAGGATTTTGGAAGAGCGTGGGAATCGATTTATGCGTACTGGTGCGTCTAAACGAACAACCGATGGCGTATCCCCTTGCAATGATCCGACAAACAATTGGAGATGAAGCACACCGCATGCTGGAAACCATGCAGTACAAAAAGGACGGATACCCGGCTGCTCTGGAAACAATAATCCGAAAACTCGGTAATATCTGTGTTGAACGATGCGGTAAGAAGACGAAAGCTGGTAGATGCATGCATTTCGTATTGTCTCGTCAGTACCATTAACAATAACTGGGATACAAGTGCATAGGTGACTATGGGTGTGACCAAACAAGCTTGAGGTGCAAAATGAATCACGGAAGTTCCATCCCAATGTCCATGGCAGTTTTAAGCTCACAAATAATTGTTTTTGAACACACAGGGCTAGCTTCATCCGCCTTATTGCCACAGCTTCGGCGAAAAGGGGGAAGCGAAGATTAGGGTAACAAATAACAAAAATACGACATGAATCCTACGTAGACCCTAACGACGCAGATGCTCAATGTGGACGTTCTATATTCCGACAGTCGAACACCATCGGGATGAAAGTGATGTAGTAATTCTCGCACAACATTTGGCGGTAGCGAAAGATGGCCTGAAAAAATAAGGCAACATAAGGGAGCCGGACGCGACGTGCAAGGCGTGGAGCTGTTCCCAGGTGAACGAGTTCTTGACTTGGAGCAAGACGACATTGGCCTTATCTGTGACAGTTTTCAAACGTGAAAAGTAGCACTGGACAAATTAGCACTGACTGTCATTTCGGGCTTTGCTTTGCACCCTCGAAATTCAAAGTCCTCGTCCAAGATTAGCAGGGACCCACCCCTGTGCTAACCCTTGGTGGCCATCAGCTAGAAGTCATAAAGAAAGTATCTAGACAGCTATATCAGCGCGTGTGGAGTGGAAGGTGAGGTCACAAATCGCACAGTAAAAGCTCGAGGCCATTTGCCAATCTCCGTCACGTGTGGCGTCGGTGAAACATCGCTCTCGCCCTGAAGGGCGAAGTGTACAATGCAGCCGTTCGTTCAACCCTACTGTATGGTTGCGAAAACCGGTCCATCAAGTCGACTGACAGAAATAGCCTAGTTACGTTCGATTATCGCTGATGGGAGCAATTCGTGAGCAATGGGCTTGTTCGGTGGTGTGTATTTGGTGCAGGAAGATCGAGTAACCGCTCGGCACCGTCATATTACAAATCAGGCTCCGATGGCTGGGCCCCGTGTTGCGCATCCCAGCACACCGACTCCCGCATCGTGCGTTGTCTGCGCGCCGGGTGTGGGGATGGAAGGAGAGTAGAGGTGCCAAGCGATGAGTTGGTCAAGAAGAATGAAATCTCTCACGTCGAAGTTGCCGTCCATTGGTGTGTCCCGACGACCTGGATGGCATTTGAAGGACGATGAACACATTTGGTTGGATAGATTAGTTTACATGGCGAGGAGCCGACCTCAGTGGCGCTTGTGTAAGGAGTTTCCTTGTACCTCCCTATCCCGCTTGTCTTCACCCTCCAACCACGATCTCGTTCTTGCCGCATAATATGTTACTAAATAGTGCGTCGCCTATTTTTTGCACTCTACAATTTTCAGCATCTTGCTTTTTCGTATGTCTTATTTTTAGGTACTGCGGCACAATAGTTGAAGTGTGTTTCTCAGCTTTAGCTAATGTGTAATGGTGATGACAATGACTTAATCCTTCGGTCAATGGCCCTTTGAGTAGGGCCGATTTCATTGGAACCGTCCCGTGGATCTCACAGTAATTTCTCGATAGATGCACGACGGATGATCATCACAGCAGATAAGCAAAGTTGCGTGAGGCTGTCTCCTCCGATCTCGCGCAATCAACCAGAACCGACTGCTAATAGGATAGTACAGTATACTAGTGTCCGAATCTAAAACTCGGAAAATAGCTTCATATCAAAGGACAATCTGGTATACCAGAAGGCTCCTGACCTATCCACATTAGGATTGCAACGTAATTTCACTAACAGACTTGGTAACATGAGCTGTACATAAATTGTACGAATAAATAGGAGTCATTCGCTGCAATCCTTTCCTCACCAAATACACTATTCTGTCGGGTAGCCCACCAGCTACCACCAAGGCTTGTGCAAGCGCAAGAATACTGCACCAAACTTGAAAGTCTTTTCGATCAGTACTCGATAATAAACAATGAATTTTTCCAGCATGGGCCGATAAATAAAGAGCCAATGGGGAAATTTACACAAAAATTTAGCGATAATAGAAATTGTACATCCCAAATGCGGCAACACATACTGCCGAACTATGACCTTACTGATGCAAAAAATATGATCACGACTGCATTAGAAGAACAGCCACTCATATAGCTGTGAAACGCGAAATGTTGAGTAATTTAATTGTAGTAAGGAATCCCATTGGTAGATGAAAACTCAATGTTATCAAGTGAACATATGTTTTCAATAATTCTTTCTCAGGCTTGTACAATTATATGCAAAAAGCGATCGAGAAATAGATACAGTACAAGGACCGGTAAAGCACTCAGTTTACGGTCACTGTTCACTGTCAATCACTGCTCCATAGGACACCGTTGTAGCACGTGCACAATTCCTTGGTTTGAACGGAGCAGTTCGTCTGGGCCAAGTCAAGCACAGCGTATGAGTGAATATTTTCTGGACTCACAATTCCGGCTCGTAGTCTGATCGCTAAACTCCCGGCCGATTCAAGGAAGCGCTTTCGAACGCACTGATTGATTTTCAGATGGTCGATAGATGATTCTGAATGCCCCGGCTAGGTTGGGGGGAACTGTCCGTGTCCGCAAGAGGTGTGATTGGTTAGCGTTCGGCATCCAGTCACAAGTCAGGGCGGATGGTGTTCTTTCACCCTGTCAGACAGGTGCCTCGTCGTACGGCCAATATATCCTGAACCACAGGAACTAGTGAATGAGTAAACACACATGGAATTGCCGTGGACAGGCCTTTTGTCTTTTGGGTTAGTTTTTGCCATCGGGCTACTGGTGAAGTGAACCTGCATTTTGGCTGCTGGGATGGTGTGCCTGAGAGCGTGAGAAATACGACGAGTCAGAAGTTCAGTAACGATTTCACCTTTGTACGGTAATTGTAGAAAAAAGTTTCTTTCTGACTGTGAGAGTTACAGGAGCTTCCCTTTGCTCCATGTTGGCCTCAATGAGGCAATCCGGGTACGCATTTTCCTTCAGGGTTAAGCGTTTGCGTTGCAGTTCCTCAGAGAACATGTCATTTGAGCAAATTCTTTCCGCCCGACTCGGTAAACTGAAAATCAGGTTCCGTTTTGATCTAAGTGGAACAAAACTAGGAATTCGTGTAATGTCCGTTCTAAGTACGTTTCCTATGCACACGACCCTTTAGCGCACCATCATCGAGTCGCTTTATGGCCACATCGAGGAAATGAAAAGAGCTATCTTCCTCCACTTCAGATGTAAACTTTAGCACTGTGTGCGCTTGATTCCGTGATGTTTCGAAAGGAATGGAGCAATATAAAGATGTCATCGATGTAACGGAAATAAAGTCTAAGGCTTTTGATGACCGATCTTAACGTGCTCTGCTCTAGCATGCCCATAAACACGTCAGCAAGAAACGGCCCTAGTGGGGAGCCCATGGCAACACCACCATGCTGCTGGTATATTTCCCTGTTGAACAAAAACTGGATGTTGAAGGTGCATCGGAGCAACAGTTCCTTTAGGCCAATGCCAATGATTATCTGATTCTAATCAATATAATCACAAATGTAATTAAGTTTCAAATAGTGGCACGTTAGTGAAAAGTGAAGAAACGTCGAGAGAACATATTTCGATCACGCACGACATCTACGAACTCAAAACTGTCATTTAGGCTGTGCACAGCAACCTGCTTTCGGATAGTCTCCAAAACCTCAACGAGCCACCGTGCAGTGGTATGGTACGGAGAGTTCTTCATGTCCAAAACTGGTCTCAGAGGAACGTTAGGCTTATGTGTTTTAGGTAGACCATATAGCCTTGGAATCGCGGTGCCTACGGGACGTAGGTTTTCACAGTCACCTTCACAAATAAAGACCTCATCACGGAGGTTTGTAAGGCGGTTGCAGATTTGATTTTCGATTTGCTTTGTTTTGTCTTTCTCGCCCAAGATTTTGGAACACTTGGTGTCATGTGCCAATATTGCATGCATTTTCCGAAGATAGCCTGTTTTATTCAAGACAACTATTCCCGCACCTTTATCGGGTCGAGTGAGCAAAATATTTTCGTTCCCGACTAGATTGTTTAGGGCCTGAACATGATCCCGTCTCACCGGGTTTTATGCGTTAGCCGTGCTCGGCGATATTTATAGCAAGCGTGCACCAGCAGCGACTTAAACTCTTAGTTGCGAATCTGATGACGGAGACAATTGTGAAGTCTGTCTGTATAGATTTTCAAATTGGGATACAATTGTTAATTTATTGTCCCTTCTAGTAGGGAGACAGAACTTAGGGTCTTGCAATAAGACTTCCATTGTGGTACGACCAAGTGTCATGCAAGGTAAATTGTATACGTACTTTTCAGGTTCGGTATGGAAACACATTGTCGGCTTCTCTCCTTTTACTGTCTTCGAGAGCGAAGTATGCAGCTTTGCGTCTTGTTTTCTAATAATTTCGTTAAACATCTCTAGTTCCACGCGATTTCTCCCTGGAAGACTGTTTATTACAGCAGTTAATTGTCTCAGGCCAAGATTTAGCTCGTCTCTCTTAACATGTGTGGCTTCGATCTGGCTGAGCGCAAGACGCCTAGGAGGGCAGTGATTGACAGTAACCAGTGACTATAAAGTGAGTGCTTTGCCGGTCCTTGTGCTGTGTCTATATTCTTGGTCGCTTTTGCATATAATTGTACAAGCCTGAGGAGTTATTGGAAACATATGTTCGCTTAATTTAATTGTGTAAGAACACGGAAGCGAGTAAACAATAACAAAGTTGCTGCAGTAGTTTTGTCCAGCGAAGCAAGCAAAGCGCTTTCATGCGCAAGTAGTGATCACTTAGCAACTCGGTGATCGCCTGTAAGGAGATAGACAAGTCAGTAGGCTTATAACCCGAAGTCCATTAAAAATAGGCATGCGGATAGTAAGTAGGCAAGACCATGGTCTCTGAAATATAATAGTCATCCATTTGACCGGTGGTTGTTAAGCAGGTTATACCTCTGCACAGATGGACTACTCAAGAGTCACGATAGTTGGTCTAAAAGAAAGTTCAGATACGTAACAGACTGGCTAAAAGATGGCGCAACCCAAAGTAAATGTCCATTTGTTGAGATGCAACTTCCAATTGTACCACATTGAGAGTGAGAAAGGTCAAACTGTGTTCCGGACGATATGTAATATTGGGTGACGGAAAGACATTCAGCTTGGTTGGTCACGTATGGGTTCGGCGCCAAGGAGTGGATTAGGATGAGCTGTCAGGATGAGATGACTGTAAGGCGCCTAGATGGATAATTAACCTCGCACGGATAAAGCATTTGCATGGTTACGAGAGAGAAGCGATAACGCAAGCAACAACCGTGTGTTTCCGCCTAGCATAGTGGCGAGCTTCGCCGAAGCCCAAGTGAAAAACAAGGAGACCGCAACTCACCTCTCGACCTGGGTATTCACGGATAACTTTTTTAAGCTCATGCTTCGAAAAAGCGAACTGGTACTGGATTACTTCTGGTCGGATTCCAGCAGTGAGAGCCGCCTGAACGCCTTCGAAAAACGTCTGAGTTAATATGAAAATGTAGTGATAAAAATATAAAAGAGTTGCGAAGAACCGTGTGAAAAAGAAGCAAAAATGATGTAGGCTATGGTGTACAATATGGAGGCTTCTCATGAAACCACATAAAGAAAGAGCGTACAAGACAGAATTGGTTGCCCTGATCATCTGTCGTTCTCGATTGGACGCCAGAGTAGAGAACATGAAACCAGCGTGGTTCAGGTTGTCGCCTGTCCTCTCCTTAACCCCCTAATGTGGTACGTGGCGAAAACACTTCAAACCATTTCCTTTGCAAATGCAACTTAGAGTGCACATATTTTTTGTCAGTGCCGGTGTTGGCATTTTCGGGACGTAAATTGGATACTATCTGTATACAAATTCACCGCACTTATCGTTTGATCTGAAGCTACAACTACTTGAAAGTAGTGTGTGAACGTAGGTTTGACGTGAATTGTGGTTCACAACTCCGAAAACCTTTACAAAATTGGAGGTAAGTTATGCGGAAACAAAAATATTTACTCACTTATCGTTCACCGCTACTACTAATTTACCAGAATGATTTATCTGAGACGAAAAGTTTAGAAATTATTAGCAATAGTATGTATGATATCGTGTGTAAATTTTTCGCTACATTCGGCACTATTGGTAGCATATGAAAGATACCGTGTTTAGGTTCATTGTCCTATAAATGGAATTTCTGTACATCGATGTCAAAGTTTCAGCCTCTATCAAGCGGTTGACGAGTAAATGGTCCCATTCAAAGGGAGGTCTAGTCTGAAGCAATATAGTCCCAAGAAAGCATACAAATAAGGATAAAGATCTTTGTGATTTGAGATAGAATAGGACTTGTGCATTCATTTGACATGTTCACACGGAATATGGATCCTATCCCTGGCGAACCTGACATCGGTAGAAGTGGAGACATTGTTATACAACTTGCACAAGTTATTCGGGCCAATGACAACACTGCTTTACTGTGATAACATCTCTTCTTCACTGCATTTATTTGTTGCGCTTGTGGAGAAGGAACAGTACAGCAAAATCAGCTACAAGGGTGCCGTTTCAGTAAAGACGCGGACAAGAAGTAGGACAGAGGGACATTTGAAGAAAAGAGTAATTGTTGACAATTTAGAAGCAAAGTTGTCAAATGGTTTGACAACAGAGTAACTTTGTTGCCAGCACTTCTTCCAGTGCCCAAGCAGTTTGTAAGACTCAAAGATGGGATAGAAAACCGAAAGCAGAAATATCCGTGGAGTGTTCAAGATTCAAAACTCTGTCTAATAAGTTCATGGGCGATGTTGATGCTCTGGATGCACTGGTTACTTATTGTTAGATCTATATAAGGTCCCGAAAAAACTAGCAATATTTTCCGTTTTGTCGACACGGTACCAGTCAACAGCTGGTTACTCTATCGACGTGATTGCGACTCAATGGCTGTGCCTCTAAAGAAACAGAAAGACGCTTGCTTTCAGATTATCAATTACAGAGGCACTCCTCATGCAAGACGAGGAAATGTCGAGGAGGAAGAGGGGATGGTCTTCATCATCAATTGAAACGGGGTTCAAAGTAACGAAACGCCGGGGTCAAGGTAGGGCTATTCCATGCAGTCAGATTCTATGGGTCATTGGCCAGTGGTTGGGTGGGGCACTGCAACGATGCAAACGCCTAAATTGTCAGGGTCACTGTCGATCAAGTGGACAAAGTGCAATGCGCACCTTAGCCTCAGCAAGTAGAAGTAAGGGGCGTACAAACTGTTTGCGTCCACATAATTTGTACGCCTCTTACTTCTACCGTGGCCTACGTATGGCGTCCCATTAATTGATTTATGTCCGTTAATCGTTGTTTAAGATGAGTTGCTCTTGTAGACAATCTTCTGCCTTCAATGACTTCGTGATTTACCAATTCGTTTTCATTGGAATCAAACTATATAATTAATAGGGGTAACCCTATCCGGCATACTTAATATGCAATAGTCAGCAAAAGAAAAACTGCATTAGGGAAATTCATGAGAAACACTGTTTCTCCTTATTTGACTTTGCCTGATTGTTACCAGATTTGTTGTGATTTGGATAGATGACAGAAAGCATTGACCGATTGCCGCACCAATAAAACAATTATACGATTGAGCCGGGAAATTTGCTCAGTAGCTATTTGGCCCATTTGTGCCGGATGTCACGATTTTGCATCATACCTAAATGTATAGCTAGATGTTACACGGTCAAATCAACTATCTCCACCCGCATTCGCATGTTAGTGAAATCACAAATAATTACCTTTTAAACGTGGTAAAAAAACAAATTCGACTACAAGGGGTTAATTGCAGACATATTCGACCAGAAAAAACTAACTACATGTCAAAATAGCAGGAGAAAAGGACTTTCAGTTTAGTTTAGTTTAGCTGAACAATTATGATCCGAGCATTGTGGTGCGGTTGATCCAGTTGTCACGACTCACACCGTAAGAATAACATTAAATAACAACGGTAGTGCAGTGGGTTTGGGTGCGAATAGGACGTAGAGAAAATAATGCAAGAAGGAAATTCGTTAGACTAACTAGAATGGGGGAAATTAGCAACCAGATGAAAGAAACCGAAAGCAGAAACGCCATTGACTGCGTGAATGAACCATGTCTGATCCGCTCTCCAACCAGTAGAGTGGGCCGTCCCGAGGCACCCATTCACGAAGACGGCACCCAACAGCCTGATTGTTTCTCCGTCAATTTCTTCATGCCTCGATGCCACGTCATGGGTTGGCCGTCTCAAGGTTTCGCCCAACTTGGTGCTGCCACGGCGTAAAGTGTACGCTGAGGAAGATGATCAACGGGCATACGGAGAACATGGTCTAGCCAACGCAAGCGACTAGGATTTGGAAAATAAGAATGATGCAGCAGAAGGCTTTTGCCAGAAACCAACTGGCGGACCTCAGCATTGCTCAGCCGGTGTTCCCACAAATGTGAGCAATACTCCGCAAGCACCAGTGGTCAAACACGCCCACCGTTTAACGTATTCGCCGCGAACTGGCCAGGTGTCTGATCGATACAGTAACACAGGCCTTATCGCAGCGTTGTACACCCTACCTTCCACTGACAAGCTGATATCCCGCCGTCTCCATAGATGGTTGAGCTTCTGGAAAGCCACACATGCTTTGCTGTTATGGGAAGTAACTACTACAATGATGTGATTACCAGAGGTAACACAGCTACCAAGGCAAGTGAACCGATCCAGCACTTCTAGTGGCAGTTGGTTAATACGGATTTTCAGCGGTTCTCCGAGCTCGGAGAACCGCTGAAAATCCGCATCAACACCCCGAGTTGGTTAATAGCTAGCACAGATGTGTCGGTCCAATCCTGCAACAGCACTTTGCATATTGAAGGTGTAAAGCACGTGCCAAAAAGTGCAGCGCTACGCGTGAGTTTGAATAACCAATGTATCAGACTCAAGGAGAACTATGTCGTCCGCATACTCCAGATGTGTTAGTCGGTCACCTGGCATAAATTCCACTCTGGCAGAGTCTGAAAGAACTGAGTCACTCAGGAGCATTTCGATAAAAATAAGAGATAAAGGGCGACCCTGGGGAATCTCACTTGTCATGGGGAACTCAGGAGACGATTTCCCGTAGACTCATGCACGGCTTCCGGAGTTACGGTACACGGACTGTATAATGGAAAGCAATTTAGCTGATGCGCCGTTCATGTATAGACATTGCCACAAGCTGTCTCGATCGACAGAGTCGAATGTAGCTTTCAAGTCAGGGAAAACCACCATAGCTGGTCGTCTGCATGTGTGTCGATTCTCTAAAACTCGAAGAAGAGTAAATAGGTGGTCGATACAACCACGACCAGAGCGAAAGCCAGCCTAGATTTCAGTGATTCCGTTCTCACGTCAAAAAATGATATCCGTAAGAAGTTTTGTGGCAACAGAAATAAGGCTAGTGTCTCGATGATTTTCGCATAAAGTACGCAGACCCATCAAAGTTGAATTTGAAAAACCCGCTGTGTGGTTGGGTTGCGACGCGTAACCTCTATTGAGACCTCGGTTCACTTTGAGGTAAACGGTCATTCAGATCGTGAGGACAGTACCCGAAATGGAAATATTTGGGTGTTGCTTCTCCCAAAACTGGCACACCATGACCGCGGTTTCGTCCTGGTTTGGACTCATCAGGTGGCGATAGCCTGAGCTGGGGTGGAATTCGGAGGTTGCGTGTCACAACCCAACCACACAGGGAGTTCCCCAAATTCAACTTTGAATTCCTTTCCGCTGTGCCAAGCGTTGAAGTAGGACGTTAGTTCCTTCAAAAGCTACTTCTGTCTCTGGTCACCCATTTAGAATAACGTCTCGCAAAGCGGAAAGCGTTGCATTTTCTTCTGTGTGGCGCCTTATTTCCTTTAGGCGATCTTTTGTCACTGCCAGATGTTGTACTAAGGTTACTGCTTCGATCTCTTTCGGATTATGTTTGGGTACCGGTAGATGATATCTTAACAGCGTATCCGCGATGCACGTCTGTGCATCAGGCGTATAAACAATATCTACGTCGTGCTTTTGAAGACGGATAAACATACGCTGAAGGCGACGAGGAACGATGTGCAACGGTTTCCTGGCTATTGACATACGCGATTTGTGGTCGGTATACAACGTTGAGGAAGAAGTAACCGAAAACAATTGTTCGCTTAAAGCTTCGTGTTTTGTTTATCTTTCTCCGGAAGGTTTTATCATTGAAACGCTTCATGCCATAGACTACCGCAAGCATATCCTTCTCCAATCTGCGCATAGCACTGCTCAATCACATTGAGTGCTCGACTGCAGAAATCCAATGTTTTCAATTCTGTAATAGAACAGCACCTATTCCGTCTTGGCTACTGTCACACTGTACCTCCAAAAGCTGCGCTGGATCGTAATACCCGAGTACAGGCGTGACAGTTGGACGAGAAAGCTGAGAGCCGACGCTCACGCGTTTACCACCAAGCGTGCTTGGGAAGGACTCTACGAGCGTGTTACCAGGGTCCAGCCGAAATCTGATCAGACACCAGGCGTGTTGCCAAGGCCAGACCGGAAGTTGATGAAATCACGCGTCAGACATCACGTGCGTTGCCATGCCCCGGGTAGGCGAACGAGGACTGTAGTACCCGAGCAACACGGTGAATCGGACAGATGCAGCGGACAAGTAGGTGTGCAGTGTGGGCTTAGAGCCAAATCCGCCTGGTGATAGTGACATATAGATATGACCGTTCTTTGCCTTAATACAACTCTGGTCTGCTGAGTAGTCTTCTGTCTTCGTTCCGGTCGGGTTTGCCAAGGCGTAAATCAGAGCACGCGTGAAGTCGCAGATTTAGCAACAGGCGTGAATCAACCAGGCGAGAGCGAGCAGGCCGCGCAGCGTTACAACAAGGCGGGTTGCTGATGAGGTGCTTAATAGTTTCGAATGCGGTTTCCTGTTCATTTCCCCAACTCCACTTTACTCCTTTGTGAGTTAATTTCCTGATCGGCGTCATGGCATCAGCGAGTCTTGGCATAAAACGGCTCAAGTAATTCACTATACCGTTTAAGAGATAGATTCCCTTCACGTCATTAGGAGGCGGCATCTCTCGAATTGACTTAATTTTTCCTGGATCGACCCTGACCGCTAGGGTTGTTAGCAAATGCCCATGGAAAAGCAGCTTGTCTTTCCGAAATTCGACTTTCTCACATTTAAGCTTGATGTTCTTTTGCACACAACACTGTAAGAAACGGTGGAGATTAGCGTCATGATTTGCTTCTGTCGAGCCATAGGTCAAAACATCGTCTGCAACGCATGTTACACAAGCTAAATCGTTTACCGCTTGCACGAGTCACTTTTGAAAAATTTCACTCGACACCTTCAAACCAAACGATAAACGCAGCCAACCATAACGCCCGGATGATGTTGTAAAGGTAATAAAGAAACTGGATTCATCAGTTAGAATCATGTGCCAGAATGCCGAAGAGAGGTCTACCTCCGTGAAAAAATTAGCTTTGGCCAAAGACGACAAAATGTCTTCTAGAGTAGATAGAGTATAATACTCTCTACTCAAGGCCTCATTCAACGGTTTTGGGTCAATACACACACGCAGTTCGCTCATATTCTTCGTAATGATTGCGACCTGAGTAACTCTGTCGGTTGGCTGGTTGACTTTGGCAATCACACCCTCTCACTAGTTTGTTCGATTTAGCGGAGAACCTATCACGCAGTGCAAATGGAACTATCCTAGCCGGTAGCGCTGTCGGTCGTATCAAAGGATCTAAGGACAAGTGTTCGGTTCCCTCAAACTTTCCCAAACCTGGGCTAAACGCGGACGGATACTGGTCACTAATATCGGTTTCTCCCTGCCAAATATGCACAAAACGATCATGATTAAAAACAACAAAACCGAGAGACTGGATCAAATCAATGACGAGAATCGGCGTGAGCTCCTTCTCCAAGATCACAAACTCCGCCTCTTGGGTTAACTACTTCGATTGTAGCTGAAACCATTCCACATATGCAGGCAGTCTTGATCGGATCGAATGCACAGTCCAGGACAGTGCTTCCTTAGTAGAATGTTGACAGTAGCACCTATCTTTAACTGGAATCGTACGGCTTTGTCTTTGATCAAAAGACTTGCATAGACACATTCTGCGGTACCATCTGAGACACGTTGCCAATTGAATGTTCTGCATCTGCGGGGGGACGTGTCACGAACGACCGCACTCATATTGGTTGATTGGCAGTAAGGAGCAAAGTAGTTCCTTTTTTCATATCTGGCGCATTTCCGTCCCCACGCCGGACACTTTTCGCGGGTACTCGGATGTCACGTGGCGCAAAATTTGCAGATTTCCTGTCTCACGTTAGTAGCCTTTGCTGCTTCGTCTCCAGTAAACGCACACAATTCTGCATCTGTTACGAGCTTCATTTGTTGGTATTGATAGGTGGTCGAGGACTCAATGTTGCAGATATCAATGCACTGCTGGAGCGATAAATGGTGTTGTTGCAAAAGCCGATTTGTCGTACTTTCGTCATTGATTCCTAGAACGATCCGATCGCGTATATAACTGTAGCCCAAGCATTTACAGAAGTTACAGGATCGGGCAAAAATCTACAATTCAGTGATGTAAGCGTGGACTGATTCGTTTGGGTCTCTGTTGCGCGAAGAGAAAAGATAGCGCCGGTAGGTCTCGTTGGTTTGATCTTCATAAAATTTACAGAACTTTCCAATGACCATCTCCAAATTATTTGGGCACTTCGCCTTTGTCGTAGTGCAATGTCCCTAGAACACAGCGCGCGTCATCCCCAGCTGCGTGTCGAAAAATGGCCAAGTGATATGCCATCGATTGTTCGTCCAAACGTATTAAGGTGCAGAAATCCTCCCAACTGCTCCTCCATAGACGCCAAGTACTCGCCAAGTTCCGTTCATCCATGTTCAGTGGGGCGGGCATCTGAATAGACGTTGGTAATCCAAACAGCATCCGCGCGCCGCCGGTGGGGTTTATCTTTATCCTCTCTGAGGCCAGGTTTCAGAACTCAGTCCTTCATGGTGACAGAGGTGAAGGAGCTGTACGCTATCGGGCTCGTTCCCCAGGTTGCGGATCGGGGAACACCTTCCTTGTGAAGGTAACTGTGAATAAGGTTCGTTTGTTTTGCAGGCGATGTATAATCAGTGGCGGACAATCAGCAGCAGCGTCTCAGAGCGTGGGGAGTTCTGGACTGATCACCTGGTTCTCCATCTATTAACACAAGAGCTCGTACGGTGCTGTGTCAAAGCCAATGTGACCGGCTACAGGGCCAGTGACCACTCTCTTCTGTAACCATGGGACTAAAAAGAAGGTACAGAAATCGTAAAAGAAAATACAACACAACACATCAAGGTCCATGGTTTTGTCAGATGGCGAGATATTAACCGGTTGCCCAAGCCGAAATAGGGTGTTGACTTAGGGGACACCATCCCGAGTCTTTGGCCGAATAGCCTACCCGCAAGGCAGCGGGGCGAATTCAGGGAATCGCGCCCATTGGGATCCGGTGACTGATTGCTCAGTTCATACGTCTTTCGTTCGTTCCTCTGTCAAACAGGGGCCCAATGCTCCCCAGAAGTACAGCATAAAGTTGCTGGAATACAATGCTTCGCCAGGATGAAGCAAGGGGCAGTGACTTTATTTAGTGGCGAGTCACATCCGCCACGTCACATTGTTGTTAAACGGACATATGTGGTTTTTTATAGGAAGAACGCTTGTCAGGCGAAAACCCACCACGTCCTGGAACACTGCCGCCGAACCATTTGCTG
This sequence comes from Dicrocoelium dendriticum, assembly GCA_944474145.2. Lineage (NCBI taxonomy): Eukaryota > Metazoa > Platyhelminthes > Trematoda > Plagiorchiida > Dicrocoeliidae > Dicrocoelium > Dicrocoelium dendriticum. Next base: position 29,111,498 of record OX104068.1, read on the forward strand.
GAACGGGAAAATCCCGAATCACCCAGCTGGCACCACGAGGAGGTTGTTCGGCAAGCCAGCGTGCAGGCCACCGGCTTCTCTGTGGACAGCTACTGAACACAAAGAAGGCGAATGAGCTACCCGGATGTCAACAGTCTTCGTTAATCGCCCTGCTGCCTTGCGGGTCAGGTCTTTATGACCAAAGGCTCGGGGTGGGGTGACTTAAGTCAATCCTCTTCCTCGGCCTGGGCAATCGAGAAGATCTCTGCCCATACAACACATTAACTTTCCAAACCCTTCCACTGACTACCTGTTTTCCCTTTTTGTTGTTGTTAACTATGTGTTGTGGCACTACAAATTGTATATTGGTCAATTGTAGAATAATAAGAATAAGAATAATACTCAGGAGTAACATCCATTTGCCGCGTTTTTGTTACAAGTATGATTTGTTCATCAGCTAGTGAGATAAGTGAGCGTAGGAAGTGAATTTGTTTTTACTGGAGCGTGCATTAAGCAGCAGAATCCACCTGGAATCAACTGATGGGGTAAGTTCACTAGAGGTTGAAACAGTACAGCGATATTCACTGATGAGGACGTTGTATCTGTCTTGTTTGATGTGAATCCGGCGACATCTAATTTGGGATTACCGAAGGCAGTTGAGCATGTATCTGTGGGCATGGAGGGTGGATGCGAGGGTGAAGATGACGCCATCGTTATCACGGCTGGTAACTTCGGGCGCAGGGACAGTTTATCCCTTGTGTACTCTGGAATTGCTAGGAGTAAGGTATATGTTGAGACAGTGGGTGCAACTGGTGACTGGCCTGGTATTGGGCCGTTCTTGCCATCTGTACAAATTGAATAAAGAGTGAGACCATGTAGCTGGTTTCTGTCGGATGTACTAGCGCTGGGAACGGCTGTGAGACCATTCCCGCCTCCCCTAAAAAAAGGCTATCTGAAACTGCTGGATCGCGATCGTTCTTGTGTGTATGGGGTGAGGTACAGGGCAGCGTTGATCAGTTATTCCTGACGGCATAATTTTCTTGACTATTTCGGATGTTCGCTGGAAGACAACACATAGGATTATCCAGGGGATAATTTTTCTAGATTTGCTCACTTTGGGGATATGAGTAACGGTTCGGTGGCGATGGCTTTTTCAGAAGACGAGAGAATATGTTTGATGGTCTTACATTTGGAGATCCTTTGCCTGCTTTGTTTGTCCTACTGATCGATTCATCGGGCAGTGACAACATTGCGTTCGCAGAAATTCGTTGCTCACCTGAAAATGCAACTTGTTTTGCAATGCCGATCAATGTCCCAGTGATCGGACCCATTACAAGTGCCTGTTTCTCATTCCGGGATATTAGGGAAATCTTATGTATGGGACATTCGGTTCACCGGTCGAACCATTTGTGGTAGTTCTTTTGTTTACCGGTGTTGTGATGGGATCAGGAGCATAGGTATTCAAAGTCGCCAGCCCAGTATGTGTGTTGTCAAGGTCCAAGTCCACGCTGCTGATATCTACATCAGTTTGGTCTGCTTCCCGCGCCTTTATTCCCGAATTCGGGTTACATGGTGTCTCTACTTTTAGCGTTCGTGGTACAAATGCAAGAAATAACCTGTGCGGGTGTGTTAGATCATGCTTAATCACCACATCTTTGAACTGAATAGGTTGGGCTATGGCAAATCGACATAGCATGAAACTATCCGCAGGTTCTTTATTAGAAAATATGAAAATTAACGAGCAACGTTGCTTCGGTGTTTGTTTTCTTAATTTTTGCACTCGACTGCTGACACGTTGCAAGCATTCAGCAATGTTGTTTTTACGTTGTCTACATTAACCGCATCAGAAAAGTTGAGAACTACAGCGTTTTTAAGCCTTCGCATTCGTCCATGGGCTTCGGACACAACGCAGGCAATAAGTTGTCCGAAATTTTTCATTCGGACTAGATCAGGCCTCTCCGATGGGTTGTTGTTATAACGCTGAGCCCGCAATCGACCGGTTGATTCAAGCCTGCTGCTAAATCTGCGCCCCTACGCGTGCTCTGTTTGACGTCTTAGCAAACCCGACAGGAAGGAAAACAGAAAAACATTCACCACACCAGAGTTGTATTAGGACAGAGAACGCTCAAGTCGGTCTCACCAACCCTCCAAACAGCACTAGGCGGATTTGGCTGTAAGCCCACGCTCAACACATGCTTGTCCGCTCCGTCTGTCCAGTACACCGACTTGCGCGGGCACTCGTCTTCGCCCGCCTACCGGGGCATGGCAACGCACGTGATGTTTGACGCGCGATTTCATCAGCTTCCGGTCAGGCCTTGGCAACACGCCTACTGTCTGATGCGTGATTTCATCAGCTTTCGGCTGGGCCTTGGCAACACGCTCGTAGGGTCCTTCCCAAGCACGACTTGTGGCAAACAGGCGCGCGTTGGCAATCAGCTTTCTCTCCCAGCTGTCATCTCCCTTTCCGAATTGAGTCAGCTTGTACACCCTTCGAACCTGATTGTGTTCGTAGCTTTTCCCCCGGGGATCGATTTGCAGCCGGTGTGCTCTTCTCCGCTTCCGAGTCGGCCTACATTGTGAAGCTGATTTCTGCGGCATTTGTTTTGTCTCATCGGGTTGCTGATCCTCAACTTCCAGCCCGAACGTGTCTAGTAGGATGTCCCAATGTAAAGCTGGTGGTTCGTAGGGACCTTGGGTTTTGCCATGATTCGGTCTCAACTGATTGATGTGCATAATCCATCTCTCACGTCCAACCATCACCTCGTAGATAACTCTGCCTTTCCTTCCGATAACAACTCCGCTCGACCACCCCTTCGGCCTTCGAAAATCCCGGGCGTAGACCATGTCACCAACATTGAACGTACGGAGCCTGACTTTGCAATCTTCCTCCAGGTGACCGTTGCCGTGCTTTTCTATTCTCCTTGGTAAAAGATTATCGACCAACGTCCGAATTTTTCTTCCAAATATTACTTCTGTGGGGGTTTCCCATCAGGGGAGTTTGGATTCGGAGCGTTCTGACACATGCATAGGAAAGCTTGAATTGCATCCTGTGAAGTCCTTCTTTGCGCTGCATTACAGTGCACGTTTGAACGTAACCCCGAACCTTTCCGCCTGTCCGTTGGATTGCGAATGATATGGTGGTGAGAACATCTGCTGAATTCTCTTTTCCTTGCACCACTCGCGGAAAGAAGTCGAGATACATTGTGTTCCATTGTCTGTCACTAACACCTCTGGCAGGCCGAAGTATCGGAACAGCTTCTCCAGCTCGTTGATAGTGTGCTGTGCAGTCGGATTGTTAACCGGAGTCACATCAGGCCACTTGGTGAATGAGTCAACCAAAACGAGATAGGATTGGCCATTGATCGGTCCTGCATAGTCTAAGTGTACTCGTTGACACGGTTTCTCTGCCTTAGGCCAAGGTTGCCACTGACACTTGGGAGGAGCCTTCGCTGCAAGTTGACAGGATTCACACTGTTGGCAGAATTTTTCAATTTCCGAATCCATTTCTGGCCAGTAAACAAAGCTGCGTGCCAAGGCTTTCATGCGGCTGGTACCAGGGTGCCCCGTGTGGAACTGCTGCAATATTTGCCTCTCTAATTTCCTTGGCACCACCACTCGATCTCCAAACATCAGACAATTGTCCACGACTGACAGGGATCCACGTCGATGGTAAAACGGCCGCAACTCTATAGGTATGCCTCCATTTGGCCAACATGTTCGTACACAGTGCATCGCTTTCTCCAAAATTCTGTCCCGTGATGTCTCCATACGAATAGTGTCGGTTGTTACTGGTAGTCTTCTCACATTATCAGCCAGGATTCGTTGGACTTCTGCTTCGAAACTGATAGCTGCAATCACACAATCATCATTCTCCTTTGGGTGTGAACTGATGAGATGAGACAGGGCATCCGCTTGACCGTAGTTGCGTCGGTTTATACTGTATACTGAAGTCGTAGGCCAGTAGTATGGTCGCCCATCGTTGTAATCGGTGTGCCGTAAAAGCTGGAATTGCTTTATTTGACCCGATTATCGGTAGAAGTGGCTTGTGGTCAGTCAGGAGCATGGAATATCTGCCATACAGCATCTTATGGAACCGTTTCATCGCGAAAACGATCGCGAGCGCTTCCTTCTCTATCTGGCTATAGTTCCTTTCAGCTGGCGTTAGTGACCGTGCTGCGTGCGCGATAGCCTTCTTTCCTCCATGCGGAAAAACGTGGATAACTGCACTGACATCATAATTGGAATCATCCGTAGCAACATCATCATCATCATACACGTTAGCTAGAAGTGGGGAACACCTCAGCTACTGTGCCGCAATACAAGTATTGCGTAGCAACAAAAATTGTGAAATTCGGATTAAAGTGAGTCAAGAGTAGATCAGAAGTGAGAGCTGCTTTGACTACAGCAAAAGACTGCTGGCACTCCTTCGTCCATTTCCAATCCTTGTCTTTTATCAGTAGCTGGTTCAGCGGACTTTTGATTTGCTGAAGGCTTGGTAAGAAAGCGCTGTAATGGCTAACAAGCCCAAGAAACGAGCAGGGCTCTGCAATGTCTTCTGGTGGCTTCATCTTTTTGATGGCCTCAATATTGGCGGGATCCGGGCGCCAGCCATGTTTGTCGATGATAACCCTAAGAAAATTGACACCTTCTAATAGGAACTCACATTTTTCAGCCCGTAATCGGAATCCAGCTTCCTGAAGACGCGAAAGCACTCTCTCCAGTGTCTGTATCAAGTCTTGCGGATCTGAGCCCATAACCAGCGCGTCGTCCAGGTATACTGCTGTATTTGAGATATCGCACAGCAGGGTATCCATTATTTGTTGAAAAATGGCCGGTGCGGTTTTCACTCCAAACGGCAGCCGGTTGTACTGAAAAAGTCCGAGGTGGGTATTTAGTTTCAGCAATGTTCTACACTGATGGGCAATTGGGATTTGCAGATACGCATCAGGTAGGTCAAGTTTTGCGAAACATTTCCCCCCACTGAATTTGTTGAACAAGTATTCTGCAACCGGCAGGGGATACTGATGATCTTCCAACACAGAATTCAAACCTGTCGAGAAATCAGCACAAATACAGAGTTTGCCGTTTCCTTTCTTTACCACCACGATAGGTGCTGCCCATTCGGAATAGTGAACTCTTTCGGTTATCCCTTCAGATTGTAGTCGATTTAACTCGGCTTCCACTAAGGACTGGGTTGCGCAGGGCACCGGGCGTCTTGGTCTAAAGACTGGCTTGGTGTATGGTTTAAGGTTCAACGCGGCAGTAGCTATGTTGCAGCATCCGAGACCAGGTTGGAACAATGCATCGTGACGTCGTTTTATCTCGGCAATCTGACTGAAACATCGGGCTTGAAGGTGACGGTTGTGACAGCAGATTGACTTGCGGTGGCTGACATATACTGTTCACTGATTGATCAAGCAGTTTGAGTTCATCCATCCAGTCGAGCCCCAACAAATCTAACCCCGGCTGGTCTGTCACGAAACATGTCGGCTGGATTTGTTTATCGCGGAAGTTTGCCTGACAATTCAATTCACCAAGCAATTTCAACGAACCTCATGAATCATTCCATGCCGTGTGGCCCGTTTGTATGAATGTCAGTGATTCCGCCATAAGTAGCCATCGAACGTTTCAGTGCATACACTGTTTATGTGCTCAACGACAGCCTGGAAGTTAAGAATTCTATCCGACCGGACACATTATTAACACCATTTGCCAGTGGACGAATTTAGTCGTTGATACATTTGTGAAAGAGGCTAAGTAGAGTAACAGAAGTGTATTGGAACGATCGTTGGTGCTAGTGAAGGATATGTTCAAAATGCCCGCCGGCCTTCGGCTTGCAGTGCAGAAACCGCTTAATGCAGTTGGCAGCACTTTCTCCTATGTATCCCTTGTGATCGCGCGACATTCGTTTACAATATTTACTCTCATTTGGTCCAATGTACGCGGCCTTGTTTTGTACACTCACCGCTTCAGATAGCCCCGTAGAAAAAAATTCATAGGGTTCAAATCTGGTGAGCAACCTGGCCACTCCATTGGTCCACCGCGTCCAATCCCATTGTGACCAAATTCGTTGGTGAGGTAATTACGCACCATTTAAGCAGAATGTGCAGGTGCACCATCCTGCTGCCACCAAATGGTACCGCATATCCCTTCGGACTCCAGCTGTGGAAGCACAGATCTCTGTAGCATTTCCAAGTACGACGATGCTAGGAAAAGATAAGGATTTAGTACGTCAAAACAATAACCTACCGATCACATTCCCGGAAAAGAAATATGGGTCCAAGATTTTCTGTATTGTAATTCCGGCCCAAACCATCAGTTTCACATCGTGGTGCATATGTGATGCGGTATATTTTCGTGGGTTGCTGGTAGCTCAATAGTAATGTTTCATTGTTCCATGCAGATGAAACCGTGCCTCATGTGTAAACTTGACAGAACGAATACCCCTGTGATCCAGAAACCAGCGGCAAAATTCACGCCGCTTCTCCGGATCGCAAGAGTTCAAAACCTGCACTTGAAGTGCACGGAATCGTCGAACTTTTCGTTCCTGTAATATCCCGTGTACCGCATATCGGGTCGTGTCAGTGCTGTGCGATCCAACGCATGCTTAGATCGTGACTTTTTGACACTTCACTGATTACGGCGCAAGCTGAACAGTCGTCCGTGGTGATGCGAGGCGATCCGGTTCTCTTCTTGTCACACACACCCAGTTTGCTCGAACTTCTTCACTAGCTTAAGCACGTACCGGGCGGTGACGGGACGCATTCCTGCGTTCATCGCATTGTATCTTCGTGAAGTTGATGCGACATTTAAACCGCATTCACCGTAGAGCCGAATACTCAGCGCGCGCTGAGTAACCGGCACGTTACGTGATCCCCACTGTATTGTCTGCTCGTGCTCCATTACCTGTGGCAGTGATTCAATGACATTGACACGAGTTGCAATGCCTAAGCTCGTCCTCAGCTGAAATGCCATCACGTGCGCACATACACACCGCAGTTTTGGTTGCGCGCTTTATCTTGCCTACGCCGACTTCGTTGCGTAGCCAGCGAGACACGCAGATAACCATCGATCTCTCTAACGCCTACGGTTAGCCATGACCTTCAGCACTCAGCGCGAAGTTAGCTGACGGCTAAAGACCGCGAGAAACACGTTGTGACTGTCTGTACTCATCTCGCTCGATAACCAAAACAGGCGTACGTCCTTTACCAGCTTACGCCTGCACTCAGCTGAGCCCTGCACTAAACCACTCGTCTGCCGAGAATTCCATACGTTCTCACCACTAAGGTGAGATAAAAATTCAGGTTTCTGCACGCGCAGTAGCACTTTGCGAATTTCACTAAACATTGGATGGCTATTGGATATTGGGGACAACAAACGTAAATGACCGGCATTCACCAGAAGCGAGCCACGGTAGGTACATGAACGCGGTCATCGGCCTTCTCGCGTGTGCTTTGGTCCGCTGCGTATCACGCGATGCACTCTGGGGTCGAGTCTGCGGTCACACCAAAGGGAAGATTAACAAGTTTAACGCCGTGCGCGCGTGCAGTCGTATGGACGCTTGCGGTCAGGTAGATTGGACAGTTCGACTTCAGAGAACTCGCGGGTTTATTTCAGGCGCGCATTGGTGCGGCTCGGAAGGTGCCGGTTGTTTTAAACAAAAGCACATTTTGGAAGGATTGTCATGTTTTGTAAAACCACCTGCATACTTGCGGGTTCGCTGTAGGATTAGCTCGGTTCGTCGGTCACCTATCTGTTGACGGCAATGGGTATACCAGCACACTACTATAGTGTCGAGGATGGACAGCCAATCGGAGACATAACAGGTGATTGGTCATGCTGCCTATCTGGCGTAAACAGGTTTCACTTCCACGCGAGCGGGATAACATCTAAGTGATTGGTAATAAGAAGCGGATTGGTTGTTTTGTTGAAGCGGCAACATTTGCAGAATGTAGGAAGAGAAGCGTTGAAGGCTTATGGGTGGACTGTACGGTTACCTTTCTTGCTCGCTTGCCTATCTGGCCACACGTGATACAGTATGCATGGTGTAATCGTGATACTGCGAGCAAGTTGGAGAATCGATACGTGTGCGAGTTCGTTTAAAAAATGCATGTGTTTGCTAAGGCAGAGGGATGTAGTCAGAAACAAAACAATACTTCGTATGAAGAAGGTAAAGCGAGGACTTATTCGCAAATAGAAATTTTAAATCCTTTACAGTTACAAAGTTCCCGTGCTGTGTTGTTTCAGTGGACCGTACACTCTGTGAATAGTATACCTACGCACTGCTGATGTAGTCGGCGCAGTGTTTACTAAGGGAAAGTGCGCTGGGTAGGTAATAGCATCATTGGATCTGTAGCCATTGTTCCAACTAGGAGGATTCCTAGTGTGACGGTAACACGACATAAGTGAGTTTTCTTTCTTCACACCTGTTGGCCACTTCGGTAAGCAATTACCACTTCCGTTCCCATACACCTGCCGTTAGTTAAAAATCGTAAGATGCATGTTAATCCTGCGTTTCAACATAATATTTACGCTTCAGTTTCATGTCATTGCTAAGCTTGAAATACCAGGTGACACTTCGGTCCTGATATGACCCGGCAACAAGCACTACATACGCATTGTTAGCATAAAGTTTGGAGCAAGTTCCCTCATATAACAATGCAGCCGGAGTTAGCTACTTTCCAATGATAAAATGTTTCCGAATAGTTGCCAAGTCTATAACAACGTGTGTCACGGCGTGCACACATGACTGCTTCTAAGACTGGCTGAAACGGTGGTCCATATGTGGATTAGTGGGCAAGGTTGCCTTTGTAAATGATTGCAAACTTCCTGTAGGAACGCCCGTGGCTGATACAACAGTGTTTGCCTGTTCCAAGTATTCACCTGAAATGCGTGCGCTGCCACTAGTTATCGGCTTTTGCGTTTATAAATACGGTAGTCTTTGTAGCCCCTTTGGGTATTTCTTTGTTGACTAAATCCCATTCCATGAGGATAGTATTCCACTCCATAGACGTAATAGGGAGGTTCCATCTGCATTTACTATGCTTGTAATGGTACCATATGGAGAGCCAGTTGTCAAAGCGTCTCTACACCTATGGGCGAAAATATGGAAATAAAGCCTAATTACCCTATGATTACGTAGGTTCCGCATCCTTCTTATGACCTTTAAATAACGCCATACCTGTTAACACTGAAGCGATGACTGATTACGAAAGTCACCCATGGGTGTGGAGACAAATGAACATTCACTAATGTCGAGTCACTGACCCAGTAGGAATCCTCCAGGTTGGAACAATGTTTGTGTCTAGTCATTAACTGTGATAGAAGTAAGAACCCATAGAACATAAGTTGTCAAGTTTCAGGTTGGTCTACTTACTTCACTAGGAACAGTGATCCCCATGGTCATCGCAATAACAATAGCACAAACTTGTCCAACCGTCGAAGATGTCGTGCAACGACCGCTAGAAGATGTCCAGAACTGCGGTGTTGTGCTTCTCCCTGGTGCCAAAATCGCGGACTTGGATTACGTCGATGACATCGCTCTGCTAGGTGACGATCTGCAAACCGTTTGTGGCATTTCCTTAAAATATATTTTCTGACCTCTTGAACTTATCGGGGATTCGTTCGTAATCAATTTTTTATACGCCCATTTGGTGAAGAGTTGTGACTCCGCATCTGTATGCATTATCCGATTTATCATTTATATATATATATATATATATATATATATATATATATATATATATACATATATATATATATATTGGCAACCCTGTATCAGACAACGTGCCATCAGAACCATGAAAGAATGAAAGACATTAAGCTTACGAAAGAAAACAAGATAAAAGCCGGTGCATTTTGGATTTCACACACGTCATTTTGAGTTTTCATATATGCTGGAGATTAGTCAACAGAAGTGAAACTCTTGGTTTGATGGAAGAACAAGATATATCGATGGCAGCAGCCGCAAGGTCAACGGCAGTCTCTTGCTCAATAAACGGGGGAGAAGTGAGAGACGAAAGAAGAAGTGGGAATACTGTCGACGTGGTCCAGACAGCAGATGATACACTGCGGTTGTCCATTCCGAGAGGGGTTTCGCTCGAGGTGACCTACCTCTAGCCTTTGACTCAAGAGTTTGACCCACAAGACAGTGGGGTACATGGAGGTTCGATTGAGGGACTCCAGCTGGAGCCTTCGGCTCAACAGCCTGACCCACAAGGCAGTGGGGAATTTTGTGGTTCGCTTGAGGAACTCCACCTGGAGCCTGTGGTTCAATGACCTGACCCACAAGGCAATGCGGAACAAGTTCACATCGAGAGCGTGATTGCGGATACCCACTGGGATCTGCTTGAGGTCTGTCACACGCAGCTTTTGAAGATTTAGTACAATGCACGTGCTTTACGGCCGTATAGTGTTATTTAACTGCGACTATGGCCAGCTGCAGAAGGGAGTTGGCGGGTTTGCACCAAGTTGACTGAGAGCCGCCTGGTTTGGGGCGAGCGGTATCAAAACATTGAGCACCGGAAAGTGCCCTCCCACCGTCAGAGACAATGCGTGGCGTTCGTGCTCTACGTCAATCGAGCTGTGAGCTGAGAGCTAGGTTCCAAAAGAAGAGGATCACCGACCTCTCCCCAACCTCCTAAGAGGATAGGATTGTGAGTGAGTTAATCCGACCCCTAACCATTTACCTGTCTGGTATGAGTGGCTCTGAAAGTAATTGGAAAGTGCCACCCAGCGTCGCTCAATGGGTCAAGGGGGTACGCAAACCATCGCACCACGCTAAGATCCAGTCTCGTTGCATTAACAATCCCCAAGGAACCGGTGAGGTGAAATAAAATCAAGATGGAAGGAGAACTTTGTTTAGGCGAAGGATAGTACTATGCATTGTAAGAAGGCATAAAAGATAAGTTCCAAGGGAGGGATCAGTTCATTGGGTTGTAGAGAGCAGAGGGATGAACTCTTGTCAGCCCCGTCGATTCCCATTCATTGTGGGATAGCTGTGTGTCTTGGTGTGACGATGTGCCTCGCAGGCTCGTCGCAGTAGCAGCAGGAGCAGCAGGACCCCAGTATTTGTCTAAAAGCCTCTTGAAACATTCCTCCCAAGTTGCGTCAATCATCCCCTTAAATAAACTGTTCCACTAATTCAGCACCCGGGTGAACAGGATGAGGTCTGAGCGATCGTGGAGCCTTTGTGGTTTGAACAGCTTCCATTTGTGACATCGTATCGAGCAGTCGGCGTTGGGGTGGAAGAACTGCAGTAGCTCGTTTCCGAGTTCATTAAGAAGAATGCGTCTAGTGTAGATGAGATCGCGGCGGCAACGACGGAACTCCATGGAAAACAGGTTCAGCTGGTGAAGTCGGAGAGGGTAAGGACAGTTTTCGAGGCATGCCTCTGGACGTTCTCTATTAAAGAGCATTCAATCTTAAAAAGGGGAAAAACGGCTGGCTGCTCATATTCTAATATGGGACGTACGCATGCGTTGAATAGAGGTCGGAAGAGCTTAGGAGTCATTCGGGAGAACGACCTTCTCAAGGCACCTAGAAGTCTCTGTGCAGCTGCGACTTCCTTCAGTGTGTTCGGGGACGTCCTAAGGTCAGAGGATATGATGACCCCGAGATCCTTTTCTTGAGTGGTGTTCTTGAGAAGAAATCTACCAATGTGGTATGTGCCGTATGGGTCAGTGTCACCGATTGGGAAAACCGCACATTTATCGCGATTTACTGGTGATCGCCACTTGGTAGACCACTTGTGCAGCCTATCTAGAGCCTCTTGTAATTTGTCGGCATCGTCTAGGCTGGATACTGTTGACCAGAGCTAAGATCATCAGCGTAGATCAAGCAGTAAGTTTGGAGCACAACCGTTAGGTCATTTATATGTATTTTAAAAAGTTCTGGTCCAAGTACGGATCTTTGTGGAACTCACTTGTCAGTGGTACAGGGACGGATGTGCTTTGATTAACCTTTAAGCTTAGGCTGCGGTCTCGTAGGAAGTCGGCGATTCAGGAGAGGACTTTGCCCATTACACTGATCTGCTGAAGTTTGAGCAGCAGCCTTTAGGGAGGAACTTTGTCAAAGGCTTTGCCGAAGTCGATGAAGACCACGTCCATATGTTTTGGGGCATCTATGGTTTGTGCCCAAGTTTCTTTGGCGACTAGCGAGTTGGAGATGCAGGAACGTGCCTTCAGGAAACCATGTTGGGATAGAGAAATTACGTCGTAGTTCTCACAGGGTAGCTGGAGCGCGCGTTTGAGGATTCGTTCCATGGTCTTGGAGACGGCGAATATCAGGCAGAATGGCCGGATTTTGGTGGTCTCTGCCCTTGTAGTTGGGTATCACTGTGCCTTCTTTCCAGCCAGTGGGTAAACGGCGAACTTCGAATAAGTGGCGAAATATTTGGCAGAGGCGATCAGCGATGTATTCGGCTATAGCCTTAATGAATATGGAGGCAGCTCATCGAGGCCAGTTCAGATCCAGTTCGAGTAGGAGTTTCATCACCACCTCAGGGTTGATTTCGACTTGATCAAAAGAGGGACAGCGTACAGGCAGAGAGTTTATGTGCAGAGGGGGCTCCACTGAGTAGAGCGAAGAGTACTGCGAGGTTAATATGTTGGTTTTTCCTCGTCATCGTGAAGTACAGTGCCTCGGAGAATAGCGTGGGGGTCACACTACCCGTCCTGACATTACGTTTAGGTATGAGAAGAGTTTCTTGGGATAAGTTGGAGATTTTGTGGCTAGGTGTGTTCGTATTGGAGTAGCTCGTTGCGTATTTTTAAGGTGCAAAGGTTCCTTACAGTCTTGTACTCTGAGTAGCTCGATGCTAGTTGTGTGATCTTGTAATGATCCCACAGTTTCCGTCGTCTTTTCAGTAAAGATCTTACTTTGCAGTTTGGAACGTGTTGTTCGAAAAGCAGCAGCATCTTGGATCGTAGTAGCTGCCATGAACCGTCAAGATCCAAAGACTGCGGAAAATTCCAATTCAGGGCGGGTGCCGCTGCTTTAAGTCTGGGCTGCGCGGCTCGCCAGAAGTTGCGACCATGTGACCCCTGGCCATGAATTTTAAGGCGTCGTGTCCACTGGAAGGTGATGACATAGTGGTCACTCTTGCCCAGCGGATGGAGGATCGTTAGGTCGGAGAAGTGAGATGGGGCCGGAGTGAGCAGCAGGTCCAGAATGTGAGGTGTTTGGCCTGGGAGTATCCATTTTTGTGCTAGGATGTGCTGCGTGAGGTTACATTCGAGGACGGCGTATAGTAGACAAGCATCAAAGGACTCCGTAGGGAGGTCGCTGTGAAGAGGCCCAGTTGATGCTGGTGGCACTGACATCCCACATAAGCAGTTCGTGCCCTTCGCCTTATTTCTCACTGAGTGCAGGAGATAAGAGCCAGATGATGATGGGGTCTGTAAACTACTCCGACCCTCAGTGAGTGGAAGCCATCGTGAATTCGACACCAGAGTACTTCTGACGTATCATTGTTGTCGCAGTCCGTTTTAAGAACGTTGACTTTGAGGTAGGATTTGGAATAGTGGATTGCTCCATCTCCAGATCTCCGACAGGAGCGGTAAGACCGAAAGAGCTGATAAAGTGGAAGTTGAGCCTCTGAGTCCGACATCTCTGATGACAGCCAGGCCTGTGAACGCCATTAGATCCAGTCGCTGCTCTGAAATAAGGAGTTGTATCAGCTAGCTTGTTTCTGAGACCGCGCACGTTCGCAAGTATCACATGTGATCCATAATTTAGGCTTGGGGTCCGGGGAGTAGAAAGATTGGCCCCCATGGAGCTCCCGGAGTTTTCTGCAGTATGTGAAAATCCACAATGTGGGGGTCGGTTTCGCCATTCACTCGCCGAGTGCGGAGCTCAGTAACAGCTTGTCTCATTTTGACTCGGTCCTCTAGTGACAGGTCTTTCAGAACATATAAGGTTTCTCCTTTGAGGCGTGAAGCATATCTCAGAATGTGCCGGTATTCTTCCTCGTCCTGACAAACGATTTTAAGTGGGCGCAACTTAGACGGATCTTCTGTTTTTTTACCAAGGCGAGAAGCAGTGATAATGTTAATCCCCTGCTCGCTCTCACCGAACAATTTTGAAACCAATCTCTTGAAGAAGGCTTAATCATCGAGTATCCACTTAGCAGAGGTGTCTTCGTTGGATTCAGGAACGTTTGTGATGATCAGGCAGCGGTTGCAGAGCGGAGTGCTGTTTCTACCCGGAGACAATGAACTTTGCGTGCAAGTCTGTTTATTGAGCTGTTCCAGTTGCGTTACTCTGTCGACTACAAATTTTATCTCCGAGTCTGCGGTTACGCTGCATCTTAGGTTTCGAGGCGAGCTTCCGTAGGGGTTTGTTTGCAACTGGGCTCAGGCTGGATGTTATTGCAGCAGTGGCGCTCGCCACGACAGCATAAGTCTTGGGCTTGCTTTCAGGTCTACACTTCCTCTCACTGGGAGGTAGTGATTCTGCCGATATGGTGGAGGAGTGCGGCATCGCTTTGGACTGCGTGTAACAGATCTAGACGCTAGTAGGGATACTGATGAGGTGTGTGGCTTATCTGCGATATTGGACACGGCCAGGGCGGCAGCGCTACATATATTGAGAAGATGAGGGTTAGCCAGAAGACGTTTTTCATTTACTAATGCTCGACACGAGTGACAATGAGAGGTTATGACCTGAGATGCAGGGTTACGTCGTGCGCCATTTTGGTTGAACCTCCCCCCGTAGCCTCGGCGTCCTTCCTGCCATCGTGCTCTTGTGCTCGGTTGCTCGTAGCTATTCCACAACTTTCCGGTGTCTACTTGCCAGCAGACTCTCGATACGTTGTTTGTTGAGATTCGTGCTTACTAAATGGTTATACAGCCGCCTACGCTCTCTCTTTGCTTTCCATTGCTGGTCTTCCGGTCTACTGCGTTTTACGTCTGAGGACGAATACGGAAGAACTTATCACCCCGAACGGGACGAATATTACAGGCAGTACGTTGTAGGAATTCGTATAAGGCGTCATCGATGTTATAGCAAGTTGGGTGGAGCCATCCTTCGTACAGGGCGCACTGAACAGCTTTGGAGCGGGAAGTGACGCGTTTGCAACAATCTATTCATTTGGATGCTATAGCAGTTTGTTGTTTTGAGACAGAAACCTCGAAAAATCAGGAGCCAAGAATTTGACACGTTGCACCAACAGGTTGGCAACAGTACCACCAGTTAGGAGGACAATGTCGAGCACCTTAGCAAAAGTAAAAAAATATGTCCACAGAGTGACAAACGTCAGCAGTCGCATGCCACATTTTCCGAGCTGCCACTAAGTTCGTTACACACGTACATCCCTTACGAAATACATGTCGCGCAAACCTGAGTGACTCAGATCTATTCAAATGATCTCCAATGCGGAACTAATTAGACCCAGTATATCCAAGTCGCCTAGAAATTAGCGGATCCGGATGGAAGATGCGCCTGACTGACACCTTGTGGCGAGCCAGACGACGCTGTCGCAGCTGCTCATGTGAGACTCAGCTTGAGGTGAGTTGCTGGCGTGAACATTCTAGGGAAATAGCTGCCATAAGTCCAAGTTCGAATAGCCCTGTCAGCACAGTCAGCGGAATCTAGAGAATTTGTAACCGTTTTAACGGAATACTTATATTTCTTACAGAAGATGGCGTGTATTTTTCAATGAGGAATTACTGAGTGCGATAATTTGCACTACATGTCATGAAATCGTTTCCCTACCAATTCGCTGTCGGATTATCAGGATTTCACTGACAGTTCGAGGCGGATTGTCAGCGGATTACTCTGAAGAAGTTATGAGCGGTTTATTTCACTATCAAAGGTTGGATTCAACATACAGCTGAGTGTGATGGTGTGGACCTCCTACCGGGGGAAACGACTCGTTCCTGAGACGAATATGTAAATTTGCCGTAGTAATAAATTTTCGGCACACATGTCTGTGTTTCCACGAAGTTGCGTGCGCTAGTTGCTTTCACTTGCTAAAACAAAGGCAGGAGGTGGGGCTACGATAATAAGAAAAGATAGGGCAATGCGAATTGCCCTATATTTTCAATCATTTTAGCCCCACCTGGGAAGGAATAGCGGGTGTGCTGCAAAACCTTTCCCACGGTCATTTGACAGTCCGAATCATGCTCAATTGGGACTCATTTCGGACTCGTAG
Organism: Dicrocoelium dendriticum; assembly: GCA_944474145.2. Taxonomy (NCBI): domain Eukaryota; kingdom Metazoa; phylum Platyhelminthes; class Trematoda; order Plagiorchiida; family Dicrocoeliidae; genus Dicrocoelium; species Dicrocoelium dendriticum. The sequence goes on from OX104068.1 coordinate 29,127,630, forward strand.
CGAACTGTGGGGGGAATGTCAGTGGAGGAGTGCAACAGCAGGGAATGCCCATGGATGCATTTTCTGAAGGATTGTTGGAATGGAGATAGAGTTCGTCAATTTGAAGACATTGAGGGCCAAATGTTCGCTCAAAATAGCAGTCAATCAACCAATTATCATGTTGCAAACTAGCAGTCCCCGCTCTACCGGCCAGGTGAAGTATGAATGATAGAAGGAACTTCTACCATCATATATTCTTACTACCAGAAGCAAGAAAATCAAGCAAATACCTATACTGTAGTGCATCACGGAGATAGGTAATCCATTATAGGGAATTAGAAGTCAAAGAAATAGGTTAGGACACCAAGGGGAAATCGAGTCGGTGTCCAAGCTAGCACACTCGGAGATAATACCGCATGCTGAGGTAACGCATTCTAAAAATTGACTAGGTAGTGAGGGACGGAGCAGGATGCTGTGACTGACTTACACTTCGTGGTGAGCTGACGGCGTAAACGCCATCGTCGTAGCTCCGATGGAGGACAGAGCCTGATGATCAGGCTGGAGGTGAATATATGGATGCCTGAAGTAGAACGAAATGGGAATGCAAAGAGCAGAAGGAACGACAATGACCTAGGCTAGGCGTGGTAATCTTAAGCCAATAATTGTTGGCTTGTCTCAACGACACTTTTTGACGCGCGTCTCATCAATGTAATACGCAATTAATCCCAAATGGGGCTTAGGTAGTTCTAGTGGCTGAAAGAAGGGAAGTTCAACCTCGTGGAGTTACGTCGCAGGCAGTATCACCAGATCAAGTGGGGAAGCAAAGAACGCGTTGTGTGGGGACAGAAGAATAATATAAACGTCCCTGGAAGGGAAACAACAAAAAGTGAGTAACAGTTATCTCATAAACAACTGCAGAGTATAGTTAGAAGAATAGAGTTTAGACAAAGATTTGCGTAAAAAGTGAGCCGTGTGAGAAATCAAAATAGCTTTACCTCGTGCACAAGCTATGCAAAAAGTGCGAATCGGAGTGAAGCATAAACTACCAATCCCGGCAAACTGCTGTTTATCCTAGAGCCAAGCCTTGTAGTCACAAAAAGTTTCGATAGCAAATTAAGACAAGAGAAAAAGAGGTACCCATGTAAAACAAAGGAAAGAAAAATAAGATTATTGCAAGCTGAAAACTCACCGCAAGCTTCTCCAAAGGTCTACCCATGGAATTCTTGGTGTACTCTTCCAGTGCGTGAGAGTACCGATTCTTTGCCTCGTGCAGATACTCGTCCAAGCCAGGAAGCTTTAGTCGTCTCAATATGTCACACAGTCTGTGATAGTTTTCTAGTATATCAAATGGTATGTAAGATCACGGAGTGAACATATCACAAGGTTAAAGTATCAAACAAATTCGATGGCACTGTGAGCACTGATGAGAGAAAATAGAGGACAGGTGACATACAACCACAAATCTGAGGACCAGGATGGTTCATTATCAAACGCATCTGAAGAACAATGTGATATCCGTGGAAACAACAACAGTCGACGTTGCTGATATCATTTGTATATGATAAACATTCGCTAAAGAGCTAATCTGGAAAGCGCGCGAAACGAACTGTAGCGCAGGTTAATGATCCAAAAGCGATCGCCTTTTCTAAACTTCGAAAATATGATTTCCCATCGGGAAATAAGGGGGCACAGAGTAAAACATAAATGCCAAAAGCGAATATCTAGGACCAAGACGCCTATAACTTGTCAACAACATGCATCCAAAAAGAACTCGATATCGTGCAAAGACAGCCTCCTTGCGACTATGACTGCCCGCATCATACTCAGCATGAGACAATTTAAACAGATGCACCAATGACCCCAACCGGTGCGAACTTACTTTTACTGACACATTTTCCTTATTCTGCAATACTCACCATGACCATTCCACAGGACCTGTTGAATTTTAGTTATTTTATCCATTGCGAACCGAATATTGTAACGGACAGTAAGCACAACGCTGGTCACGTGGACTTAAGCCTGGAAGGCGAGATGAATAAACTGCATCCAGTTTTGTCATCAGCGTCTTAGTTACCCTCCACCAAGTCAACGTAAACCACGATGTCTATCGGGCCAGCCAGGCAATAGCACTAAGATAATGCAGGCTTATGAAGGGCCTCGTCCAAAGTCACGATGAATGACAATTGTGAAACGAGTTTGACAAATATCCCTCCGTGGATTAATCCCGATCCAGTCTAATGTGGAAACAGCGGAAGCATACTAGGAAGATAAATCGATAGAGACGACACAAAGTCAAAAAACAGGCGGCTCGGAGTAAAGAACTGTGTGAAACGGAGTCAAAAGCATTAGAGATTCCCAGTGAAGCGAAGGACAAATGGGTAGGATTCACATGAAAAGAATGAAGCACGGCCTGCAGAACACTTGTCGATTCAAGACATCCGTATGAAGAAATCCAAGCTGAAGACAGTGCACAGGAAAAGATGGAACCCATTTGTCGAAGAAAAGTGGTGAAGTACGTGGTTGAAGATAGAGGTCACAAAAAGTTGAGACGAAAGCGTTGGGGGAGTGGCGATGATACATCTTGGGTACGAAGGTAATCTGAGCAATATTGATGTGAGGTGGAGGAAAGGAAGATGCAAAAGATAGTTCAAAAGGAGATTGGTGAGGACGGATTACTCAGGGTTACATCCTTCGGAGTAATGCGATCGAAACCATCTGCATAAAATGTGTAACGGTTAACGGGTTAGCGAGTTTGACTTCACTGCTCTCTGCAATTGCTATTCAATTGCAGCCTTTGATGTTTGGTTCACTCTTCGCGCGGCCACACGGGGCCAAAATCAGAGATAAGTCAGCTGAATAGGTAACCATTAACAGCGCAGCGTTTGGTGAGTGTTACTGCAGAAATGCCTGGTTAAAGGCGAGCTGACGATACCTATTTAAACGCATGGTCTGGGCTGTGAATACTGAATACTGGTTCGAAGAAGCGAGTAGAGCTTTCTCTATGTAGCTGCATCATTCGTCGCTCTTGGACATATACTCCTTATTTATCGTTCCGCTCTCTATATTTTGCCTCTGCAGTGTTTGTCTAGGAGCTTCTTAAATTCGGACACTGAGTTCGCCTCTACTATGTGCTGCGGCAGGTCGTTCCAGACATTCACCACTCTGCGTTCGAAAGAGAGTTGGTGAGCGACCCGCTTCAACTTCGGTACGATAAGTTTATACCGGTGTCCTCGCGTGCAGCTTGATGTGCGCAGATGAAGCAGTTGTCTCAACATGGGGTAATCACTCAGATGTAATATCCGGTGCGTCATGATGAGGTCAACTCTCAGCCGACAATAAGCTAGGGTGTACAGCCCTAGTTTCTTACATCGGTCTTCGTATGGTATACCTCTTAAGTTTGGAATCAGCCTGGTGGCTACATGCTGCACCCGCTCAAGCTTTTCTACCTCGCCCAGGGTGTTGGGACAATACGCTGGAGAGCCGTACTCTAGCATTGGTCGTATTATCGAGACGAAGAGGCGAGCAGCAATCTCTTCGGACCAAGTGCTGAAGCTGCGCCTGAGGGCCCAAAGCATCCGAAGGCTGTTTTGGTACAGCCTATTCGTGTTGTCAATGGACTTTGGGGTCGCGGCGTGAGAGCACACTGAGGTCGCGCACGAAAGGCGCGGAATGCAACGACTGACCAGCCACTGTGTACGTTCGGCTGTGCTCACACTTACCCAACCTATGAGAATGAAAGTCAGAGCAGAATAAATTATACCGAAGCAACCGTGGTTCTACATAAATGATAATGAAGGAAATAGAAATGCATAACTTACGAATAGGTGAACAAACTCGTAATTAGGTACAGAAATAATTCCACGTGGTCAGTTCGGGCAGTCCGCGCTTATTCTAAGACGTAATAAGTGGTGCATTCAAACAAAGTGTTCGGATGTCTGAGCTTTGCGCATCCTTGTCAGTAAATAATGAAAAGTCATATAATAAAGACTAGGAGGAAAATGTAAAATAGGCAGTACGGTTAATTCAGATTCTGAGGTGATCGTTAGTAATCTGTTCAATCATCGTGGTGACAAATGTGAAAATATGTACTTACTGATAAATAGATAGTAGCAAAGTTACACCAATGAATCAGGATTGCGCAGGGTCAGTCGGTGAATTAGAATTCAAATTCCCCCGACGATTTACGTGTCATTTCGTTCCTGATCATCCAGCTAATTTAAAGTCTCCTCCAGTAAGCACACTTGCCGGACGTCTCTGCGAAACGTTCCCTTGTTCGTACGTACCAGGAGTTTTCGAACCAGTCCGCCGCCTCATCGATTATGCCCTTCGGTCACAGACCTGTTGGAGTGCGTACATCGGAAACTAGAACTAAACCACTTGTCTTTAAGCGGCGCCTGTCCGCATGACACTTTTGGCGAGCCTGTAGGGGCGGTAAATAACACAATAACCATCTTTTCCAAAATTCGATGGACAGCTGCTGCACCTGACGCCAACGTCTTGTCAGTCGGTTGGGAAGCGGTGTCTGCTCGTGGTCCAGGACTCTGTTAGATGTTCAAGTCAACAACAGACTGGGTGATATAGTGCCGAATTCGTCATGTTGGCCGGGAACGGGTATCAAGAGTCTGTGGTTAAGTATTCTTTCCAACTCAACCACCGCTGTCTGAAGAATTTAGTCGTTTACAAGTTGTTTACTAAGTATCACTCTGTATCATTCGTGAAGATCGGATCAGGCGTTCCCAAGTACCGCCACGGTGACTCGCAAAAAGAGGATTGAAAATCCAGTCGCAATTCCTGTCATTCAAAGTCTGGTGCAGCTGATCTTGGTTCCAGGACCGACTAATAGCTTTTCTTCACCTTCAGCTCCCCGGAAATTCGGTCCCTTATCGCTATACACTCTCATTGGTATTCCACGTCGCGATACAAAACCCGAAAAAGCGCAAAAGAAGGAGTCTGTGTCCACATCGTGTGTTATTTCAATATGTACGGCTCTAACTGAGAGACAAGTGAAGATACAGCGGTACCGCTTCCCCGATATTCGTGTTTCCTTTAACAACGAAATAGTCGACGCCGACTGCGGTAAAGGCTGTTTGATATGCTATGCAACGGTCATCGATGAAAAGGGGTCACCTGTTCGCAGGGCCGGGCCTTCCATATCTTACAGAGTGCGCAATCCTCCAGGACCTTTCGAATTGCCGAAACACGATGTAGGATTCAGTTACCAGGACAAGATCCAGATGAGCCTCTCAGTTCTGATCTTGAGTGCAGGTCATGGGAATCGAATGCGGTTGATTGGCGTGCATTTCGCGATCTGATCACGAAGGCAGTTGCCGAAGTGCGGGAGAAAGACTTCATGCATGCAGAGAATAAGCGGTAAGTGCGAAAGCGGCAAGCGCCGATGGTGCAGTAGCACATGTAGTCGCGAGTACCTGAGTCAGGCAGGACAAGTGAGCCATGAGCGAGGCCACTCGGGGCGACCACCGGCGCAGCGTTTGTAGGTACGCTGCATTCGATTACTTAACCGCTTGCTTACGTGCTGAGTTTCATTGTTTCAGGTGGTGGGTTTGCTACATTGTCTCCTTTATGACTAGCTGAACTATTTTCTGTTAACTTGCATACTTCCCTTAAGCTAATTATAGTTAACTTGATAACAATTTCCCGTTTGTGACATATTCTTAAAATATATTTTCGGACGTCTTGAACCTATAGCGGATTTTTGGGCAACCAATTTATTTCATACACCGATTGATTGAAAAGATATGTGGGCACAGTCGTACGCATTATCCGACTTATTTTATTTGATATCGTCGTTTCAAGTGATTGGCTATTTGACATACCCGGTGTGCCTGCGGTTGGTGTGTATGTTGTTAGTGGCTTAGTAGGTTACTACGACTAGTTGGCGGATTGAAAATATCAGAAGGTGTGCACTAACAAAAATGAAGTATAAGTATTGAGGCGTGTTCGTTATGTATCAGTACAGTAAAGATATAAAAAGGAGAGGCCGGCCCTAAGAATACAATGTACGAAATAGAATTTAATAGTGTCACTCAAAAATAAGGTAATGAGAAAGTGGTGACTTATCTCAGAGCACAAATCCTGTTCGTGGGGAAATTGTAAGTCGCGGCCTGTCCGGTCGTGTGACGATTGCCTTGTCGTCGTGGGCGTAGCGCTTTTCGTGACGGTTGTCGAAGCACTAGTCGGAACGGTCGTGTGACGTTCGTTGTAGTCGGTCAGGGTGTCGTTGTCGATGTACTATACGGTTTATATAATGCTTCATTCAGGCGTTCAAACAGGTGGGCCGTAAGTAGTACGATGTGTGAATGTAGGTCAAGGGGAAGAGAAGTACGCAATGTGAGAATGTGGTATCCGAGACAATCTCGATAAGAATGAATCAGTTTTGTTATGTTGACCTCGGTCGTGATGTAGGTCACGCGACTCAATTACACGATGTGAGGATGTGGTATCCAAGGCAATCTCGATAAAACTGTAGTAGTTTTATTATGTTGACCTCGGATTTAAGTACACGTGCACGTGGTGATGAAATCTTCCGTTCCGAAGATAGTGTAACGGAATTAAAAGTGCATGTGCAATGCGACCTCACAATACCCTCCTCCTTGAAAAAGGGTATGCATCGGAGCCTGAGTTGTGTCAGCCTGCAACAAAACGGTCAGGCCAATGTACCTGTCTTCCAGATCGCGTGGTGCGTTCTTGATTTCGTCCCGGAATTGTGGGTGGTCGTGTATTGTCGATCGTCAGCGTCTTGGCCTTGTCAGTGCGTGTTGGAGCGTTGTCCGTGTGGTATGTCTCCACTGAATCCGTATACGCCGGTTTCAAACGATCTATGCTGATAGTATCAGGTTTGCCACGCCATAGAATGGTGAAGTATTTCTCCTGGCGTGAAATTACCGGAAATGGGCCCTCATAAGGAGGTTGTAAAGGTTGTTTTACCCTGTCAGTGCGAATGAAAACATGGGTACAGGTCGAAAGTTCTGGAGGAATGTGGGGTAGTTTTGTTGTGAAAGTGGATGCGCAGTATTGTAGTTTGCTCATGTGCGTTTTCAGACGAGCCACATACGTTGGAGGGTCACTGAGTACTGCTGTGTCGGGTGTGAAAAATTGGCCGGGTATACGTAATGTTGTGCCAAAGACCAACTCAGCCGGTGAACAGTTCAGTGTTGTACGAAACATCGTGCGTATGTGAAGTAGGATGAGTGGGAGTTGTTCTGTCCATCTAGCTGAATCACCGTTTGCTTTGAAAGCGGTTTTTAAGTGTCGATGAAAACGTTCGACTAAACCGTTCGCTTGTGGGTGATAGGCCGTTGTACGTATACGTTTGCAACCGAGTAGTTCGGTCAGTTGCTGAAAAAGATGTGACTCGAATTGTGAACCTCGATCAGTGGTTATGTAGGAAGGAACACCGAAAATGGCAATCCATCTGGTAATCAGTGCGCGAGCAATAGTTTCTGTCGATGTGTCTGCAATAGGAATGGCTTCAGGCCATCGAGTGAAACGGTCTATACAAGTCAGAATGTATGAATTCCCGTTAGAATGGGGTAGTGGACCAACTATATCAATATGAATATGGTCGAATCTGCGATCCGGTTGTGCGAAAGTACCAGTATCAGAGTGCGTATGCCGAACGACCTTAGAACGTTGACACGGTATGCAATGTTTAGCCCATTTGCGTATGTCCACGTTCATATTCGGCCAAACAAAACGTTGCGCTATTAAACGAAGGGTCGCGCGGATTCCAGGGTGAGAAACGTTATGAAGGGCGTTAAATATTTCTCTACGCATAGGTTCGGGTACCCATGGTCTGGGGTTATTTGTCGCCATATCACAGTCAATTGTACCTGGTGCCGAAGGTATCGGAAATGGTCGTATCTTCAATGATGAGGATTGCCTATCCGTATGCGTCGGTAGTGGCATAGCTTTCTGCAGTCGTGCCATGCGTTGGAAATCGATGGAGGATATACCGGTGATCTCGTCGACAGCCGGTCGGGACAAGTTATCCGCTACAATATTACTAGCACCAGTTATGTGTCTAATGTCGCATGTGAACTGTGAGATGTAATCGAGATGACGAATCTCACGAGGTGAATAGCGGTCGGGCTTAGCAAGGAAGGCGGAGACTAACGGCTTGTGGTCAGTAAAAACACAAAATTCACGGCCTTCGAGAAGATGTCGAAAGTGCTTAATAGTTAGATAAATGGATAAAAGTTCCCGGCCAAAGGTGCTATAATGTGTTTCCGTCGTCGTCAATCTTTTTGAGAAGAAGCCAATGGGTTGCAGTTGATTATTAACGTGTTGATTCAGGACTGCTCCGACGGCTGTATTAGAAGCGTCGGTGTAAAGAGACAACGTTGCGTCCGGACGGATATGAAACAGATTCAATTGATTTTTAAGAACGCTTTTTATTTGCGTGAAAGCTTGCGTAGCGGCATCGGACATTTCAAAATGTTTCTGAGGTCCAACCAAGAGATTTGTTAGAGGAGCTAAAATCTCGGCTGCATGCGGGATGAAACGTCGGTAATAATTAATCATTCCCAGAAACCTCTTGAGTTGGCGGAAGGATGTCGGGGGAGGATACGTTGTGAGCGATAACGAGTTGTGATCTGTTGGTGTCAGGCCAGTGCTATCGATTCGGTGACCTAGGTAATCTAATGACGGAACTCCTAGGGTGCTCTTTCGTAGGTTGATGGTGATACCAAATTTGTCTAGACGCTGAAATAACGTACGCAAATGTTGTTTGTGCTCTTCTGGTGTCTTACTGGCTATTAAAATATCGTCCAAGTACGCGAAAACGAAAGGTAGACCATGTAAGACTTGATCAATAAACCGTTGAAAAGTTTGCGCAGCGTTACGCAATCCAAAAGGCATACGTAAAAATTCGAACATACCGAACGGAGTAGTAACTGCAGTCTTATGTATATCGTCAGGATGCACCGGAATATGGTGGTATGCTCTGAATATATCGATGTGCGAGAAGATTGTGCTACCAGCAATGTTCGATGTGAAATCCTGTATATGTGGGATGGGGTATCTGTCAGGCTCTGTAACATTGTTTAGAGCTCTGTAGTCGCCACAGGGTCGCCAGTCATTTGGATCTGATTTCGGTACCATGTGTAGAGGTGATGACCAAGTGCTTTGTGAGGGACGTATTATTCCTAATTGAAGCATGTGTTGGAACTCAGCCTTAGCTATTTTCATCCTATCAGGATTCATTCGACGTGGGCGAGCGTACACTGGATTACCTTGGGTTACTATGCGATGGGTTACGTCGTGTTTAATCTCCGTCTGATGGAACTTCGGTTTTAGGAGAGCGGGAAAATCACGTAAAATTGCGGAGAATGAAGAATCAAACATATTCGCGGCAAAAAGGCTTGGTGTGAATGATGGACTTGTAGTAGTCTGACCAGTAACAGGTAATCGGGTCGTCAAATCTCGGAGACAACGATTGTTAAGATCGACTAACAATTTAAAATGGGTCAAAAAATCGGCACCAAGTAAGGGCTGTTTGACATCCGCTACGATGAATACCCATGTGAAAGAGCGACGTAAACCAAGGTTCAGAGTTAAGGAGCGTTGTCCAAAAGTGGAAATACACGTACCATTAGCTGCAGTCAGTCGTAGTGAGCTCTGTTTGAGGGCATGCTGGCCTTGAGAGGGGGGTATGACACTGATGTCCGCTCCCGTGTCGATCAAGAAATGTAGTCCGGATGTCCGGTCCTGTATGATCAGTCGGCGATTGGTATGTGTCGGGCAGATCATGGTCGCCTCGCAGATCCGCCCTATTCGTTTCCCGGAGCCTTAAAATCCACTCTCAGTTGTGATCTAAATGTACAGGGGTGTCTACATTTCTTTGCCTCTGGTCCAAATGTCTGATGGTACCAACAAAATGCGGGGTTCGATGCCTGACTAGACGAAGAACTATGTGAGTAAAAACGTGAAGGAGATCGGGGGAAATTACGGCATTTGGAGTTGCGGGAAGGAGATCGCAATCGACGTCTGAAATGAGGTGCCCTAGAGATGCTCATCTCATTTAGCTGTTGTGACAATCGTGTTATCCGGTCTGATAAATCGTTATTTGATGGGCCGGGGGTATGGTGGTCTAGCGAGTTGACCTGCGGTTGGACATCCAGTATACGGTCCGCCATCATTGCCAACTTATCAATTGGAACTTCCATTACGGATGGGGCTAGAATGGCTTGGACATGTTGAGGTAGCCGTTTTAAAAATATTTGAGTGAATAGACCAGTGTCTATCTTTCGTTCTCCCTTAACGCAAATCAAACGGCGCAGGAGTTGCGATGGTGTCAGGTCTCCCAGTGCTTCGTCTGCTAGAAGTTGTTCTAGCCTCTTGTGTTCTGAAATTGAGGTACGACGGATTAGAGCATCGCGGAGCTGTTGGAATGGAGTGATGGGGTCGGGAGATAACAAAATATCTCGAACATCGGCAACTACTTCTGATGGTAATGCGGCAAGCACATGATAGAACATTGTCATCTCCTGTGTAATTCTGCGGAGGGCAAATTGTGCTTGAACTTGCGTAAACCAAATGGCCGGATCGCTGTGCCAAAAAGGTGGTAAGTGAAGAGACACTACGTTGGTTTGAGGTTCGTTATTGTCATCCATCTTATATGAGTTCGAGTGATGCTGCCGTTTGGACGTATGAGAGAAATTGCCTAACACACGATAGTTTACTGCAGTTGGTTTCTGCCTACTTGCTTACGTCGGGGTCACCAATTGTTAGTGGCTTAGTAGGTTACTACGACTAGTTGGCGGATTGAAAATATCAGAAGGTGTGCACTAACAAAAATGAAGTATAAGTATTGAGGCGTGTTCGTTATGTATCAGTACAGTAAAGATATAAAAAGGAGAGGCCGGCCCTAAGAATACAATGTACGAAATAGAATTTAATAGTGTCACTCAAAAATAAGGTAATGAGAAAGCGGTGACTTATCTCAGAGCACAAATCCTGTTCGTGGGGAAATTGTAAGTCGCGGCCTGTCCGGTCGTGTGACGATTGCCTTGTCGTCGTGGGCGTAGCGCTTTTCGTGACGGTTGTCGAAGCACTAGTCGGAACGGTCGTGTGACGTTCGTTGTAGTCGGTCAGGGTGTCGTTGTCGATGTACTATACGGTTTATATAATGCTTCATTCAGGCGTTCAAACAGGTGGGCCGTAAGTAGTACGATGTGTGAATGTAGGTCAAGGGGAAGAGAAGTACGCAATGTGAGAATGTGGTATCCGAGACAATCTCGATAAGAATGAATCAGTTTTGTTATGTTGACCTCGGTCGTGATGTAGGTCACGCGACTCAATTACACGATGTGAGGATGTGGTATCCAAGGCAATCTCGATAAAACTGTAGTAGTTTTATTATGTTGACCTCGGATTTAAGTACACGTGCACGTGGTGATGAAATCTTCCGTTCCGAAGATAGTGTAACGGAATTAAAAGTGCATGTGCAATGCGACCTCACAAAGTTGACAAGGTGCATATCTGTCTACTACCCACTACTTCGTTCATACTGGATCCAGGAGACAGTCGCTCGTTGCTGGAGGGGACGGGGTGCAAGGTCCTTGTGGCCGTGCTCGGCTCGAAGAGTGGTTCCATGCACTCAGTGTGGAGCGGACTACGGTCCAGCCACCGCCTTGTGTGCGCTTCATTCCCCAAATACAGCGTGCTTGTGGTTGCCTGCGAAGGAGTGTCGACCGGCTCCATTGATGAAACGGGGCTACCATCCACATGCCACCCGGCCTTATTACTTCGGGTTTACATCGGATATGGCGTTTCCAACCAGGTGTGCACATTGTCTTTGGGCCCCCAATTGGGGAGTCTACAACAACCCACTGTGGCCAACTGCTTTGGCACTCCGGGTCCGGGTTGTGTGTTGGCCACATTTCCGTCGCTTCCAATCAATGCTGGTGCATGCATACAGACCATGGCTGATCAACTGTAGAATACTGAGAAGAGCGAGAGAATATAAAGATGTGTTGCCCCACCTTAGGTGGATCGATCACATGCGCGGAATCACATCGCTGCTTCCTGCGCGGTGGCAGCATATTGCAGCTGCATTATATCTTATCCGCATACGACAGGCTCCCTAGACCTGTAGTCCGCAAAGTGGGCGTGGAGGAATCTCTTAAATTCCGACACCGATTTGCCTCGACTAGCGTCTCCGGCAACTTGTTCCAATATTCCACCACTCGACGCACGAAGCATAGGGTGTACCGATGTTCGCGTATGCTGCTTGTTGCGCGAACGTGCAGCAGCGGCCTCAACATAGGGAAGTGGCCCAGGCGCAATATCCGGTGCGTCATAATGAGATCAACTCGAAGCTGACGGTATGACAGAGTATAAAGCCATGGTCTCCTACATCGGTCCTCGTACGACATACCCCGTAAACTGGGGATGAGCCGGGTAGCTACATGCTGCACCCGCAACGGTCTCTACACCTCACCTATGGGCGAGTGAGTCGTACTCAGGCACCGATCTTATCATGGAAGCGAACAGACGGGTGGCAAACTCTTCAGACCAAGTGCAGAAGCTGCGTCTAAGTGCTTAAAGCAGGCGTAGTCCGTTTGCGTACAGTCTGTTCGAGTTGTCGACAGACTTCAGATCACAGCGTAGGAGTACGCTTAGATCCTTCACATAAATGGTGGGATGCAGCTGGTGGCCGGCCAGGGTGTACGTACGCCCATTACCACCAATCCACAGGCTCATAAAGGAGGATTTGGCCAGGTTGACCGGTAGGTCAATTTCTGGAGACCACCGGAATAGGTGAAAACATTGCACAACTACGATGCGTTTCGATCTGATTTGACCTCATTAGGTGAAGACAGTAGGCCTGGAACCCGCGACCATTGGAATAGTACCTGAAATTACCCCTTTGGCTACCTGGTTGCGCAGGCAGGCGGAGAACCTTCCCGAGCCATTGGAGCGCGCGCAAGGAAATGATGCATGTACGACTTGAAAATCCGATATCTAACGTCGTCATTCCTTACGCGATGCTACCGACCTACACCAGCGAGGTTCCGGAAGTCGCGTTGTCAAAAACAGATAGCCTCTGAATATCGTTCACTCGAACAAGCCAGGTCTCATACCATACAGGAGCATCTTTCGTATCGTATTGTTGTAGACTCGAGATCAACCTGGCGCCAAAGATGACGGAGATTAGTAGAGACTACTGTGGCTTTGGGGATGAGCAAGTTGATCTCGTCGGTTAACCCGCCCACTATATTGCAATTCTCAAGGTTAACAACTTGTCGATCACTTCCAAGGAGTCGATGAGGGTGAGGGTGGAAACAGCTGCCATCCAGTGCTGCGGGATAAACTTGCAGTTGGACTGGTCATAGGTCATTCTGAACTTTGATACAGATACCTTCAACCTGGGCAGTCTGCGATGAGTCTTAGATTACGGCAATGCCGTCAGCGTACTTCAACCCGCGGAGCCGATCACTCGGGAGTAACTCGATGTCACTTTGCCTACAATTTTCTAGAGCGATCTCTAGGATATCATCCATAGCGAGGTTGCGCAAGAATCCTCATGTCGGGCAACTATATTTCGCGCCGCCATTAGATACCAAAGGATTGCTGAAGTCCATCGTACACCCCCACCCGGCCCAAGGTTCGAGAGTACATGATTTGCAGAATCTCAGTGCTGTTTGTTTCCATCTAGACGAATAGCTTAACGAGTACGTCTGTCGAAGAATGACAGACAGTTATGTTCCAGTTCACAGGTGGGCTGCAAGTTGGCGTGTGTGCTGTTAAGCCGCCTCAGCAACTGCACTGTCTGCTGCTCCGACGAACTAAAGGCCAATATGTCATCCACACAACGTTTTGCTGTTTCTTTAGTCATGGCATTATCAACTCATTAACACGACGTCGATTTGGCGGTACGATGTGTTTTGAACGTGGAAGCTAATGGCGATTTCTTTAGAAATTCGGGGAGTTGACAAGGAATAACCAGATCACTCAGCTAGTTCACCTTTGTAAGCAACAGTCTAGTGTAGCGGGAGGTTAGGGAACAGCTACCACTTCCACAGAACACATGATCTTATCAGACAGTTTGATGTTATCCAAGTCATGGATAAGTGAAAAGGAACCCTTAAGATTTAAAGGATTGGCCACTTGTGGCAGCGTTGCAAGTATCTTCACTACTCAGCGAGCCAGTTTATGTTGCGGCGCGTTCATCATTGATAAAATCGGCCTAAGTGGCACTCTGTCTATGCGTTATTACTAACCCATACACAGTTGCGGAGTAGTGCGGTCACTAGGCTTCAAATAATCATACGTTTCACCATCGGTCGCACGGTGAAGGAGAAGCGCTTCAACGTGGCGAAGTACCCGGGTTTCGACATCGACTACGTTCCCCTTTTCTGAGTTTTTAAACTTTGCTAATCGACTATGACACCTATTTTCCGAGCATACTAGGTCCTAGTCTTAACAACCACTCCAGAGTCCTTATCCGGCTTCGTCACAAGTACGTTTTTAGTACTTAGTTCAAGTCAAGTCAAGATAAGCTTGTACATACTTGTGGGAGCATTTTCAGCAATTTACACCAACACTGCGGACATATACCATATTCGGTGGGAAAATGGTGTGAAATGACACGAACAAGGAAAAGAGTACATTTTAACCAAGCAAACGTTCTCGCAATTGTTGTGCCATCCCTCTTGGGTCGACTAACAAGCGAGACAGATAAGGCAAAGTGGAGTTGCGATAGGAGGAGGTATGGGAAAACAAAACTCTAAATTTCGACCGCGTCGAAGAAATGAATTCCGAATTAGCTATAACGGCATGTAAGGGGTGAGAGAGGTCTTTTAGAATCTTGGAGAAGTTAGCATGAGTCCAAATGTTTGCTGACCACAAAATCAATGAGGGTTTCTCTGCTTAATCCAAGGCATCAGGAAATAAATTTAGTGTTCGCACAATAAGAGTATAATCCTGTTGAAGTAGTCCCGGGGAAATAACAGGGGAACAGAACAGCCAATGAGGAGGAATATATGTATTTACAAACCTGAAAATTAGAGCACACGGTACGGAGAGCAATTTGAGCCCAAGAAAGATAAAAGGACAGTCTTCTGACTCTGAAAAGTTTCAAGAATAGGTGTCGACCAGGATAAATTATAGGACAGGAAAACACCAAGATACTTTACGGAATATGAAGGAGGAATGCTTTGGTCACTCACAACCAAAGGAGGAGAGGCGTTTAAAAACCTCAGTCTGTCGGGGTGGAGAAAAGAGTATGACATATCACAACATGCAGAAGGGTTCAGAGAGAGGAAACGTAACCTTGACCAAGTCATGAGTTCGTCTAATACTCGTTGGAGTTTCGAAGATCCCTTAATTATTAGGACGACATCGTCAGCGTATAGGCAGGGACTCAACAGAGAGAAAAGAGAAAGAGAATAGAAAAGATCCTTGTGAAAACCCAAGGTTTTGCTGGGACTGAGGAAGATTTTCTGCCCCATAACCATGTTAAGTGTATGCGATCCGTAAAATAGTCACGTATTACATTACATTCGTGTGGGAGAACGCCGTTCTCGTACAAAAGGTTGAGTAGTAGCGATCTGTCAAGTCTACCAAATGCATTAGTATAATCAAGGAACAGGAGCCGCACAGTTGCATTTTTTTATCTACGCCTAAAGCTGGACGTGTTGCAAATAAAACTGGACAGTTTATTTGGTGCAGAAAATGTGCAATTTGTTGGTAAATTTTGACGGGGAAGGCGACAGGACGATGTTCAGGCCACATTGCTGTCAGGCTAACATGCGAATTGTGCAAACAGCGGACGCTGGTAAGAGCCCTTCACTTGATCGCGAGGGTCGCTCCCCTCTTTCAAAGGCGGTGACCTAGCTTTCCCTTATTTCCCTTTCGACTTTCGCGTGTTCTGTTTCTCTCTCTCTCTCTCTCTCTCTCTGTGTGTGTGTGTGTGTGTGTGTGTGAAGCTGTGTGGTTGCGCGACTATGAGAAAAAGGTAGGCTCTTATGACTCCACCAAACCTTGACTAGGTTTATTAGCATACTGCTGCACGAACGGACCTAAATGAGCGACGCACGATGAGAAGGCGTATTTCCGAGACAATGACGGTGCAAGCAAACGTCATACACGTAGAAAGAGATCCTTACCAAGCTTGTGTTCGTCGATAGCCAAACCACTCCTGGAGCTGCTGAAGCCGCCGATGTCAAGGAGATCACGACAAGAAACATCATCAATGCCTACAAGCGAGAATGTATCCTTACTCAGAGCAACTGTGGAGGAAACAACAGGGAGACGCTGACTCCCGATATCCTGCAACATATCGAAGAGACCGTTGTACGGCGTTCGGAGGACACTTTGGTACAGATACAACAGCGACAGAAAGATAACGAGATCCACATTTCAGTATCTGCGCACAAGATGCGCCACTGCGAGCTAGATTGCGACTTATCGGTACACTCACCGCAGGACAAAGAGAGGTGTATATTCATAGATTAGACCAGGTACAATTTCCATCTGCTTTGAACGCATTTTTGCCTAAGAAGAGTGGTGCGCGCGTGAACCTCTTCTTGTCGCAGTCAAAAACCGCTTAGTGACGCTGACTGTCGCAATGAGTAACCAACGCATCATTCACCCCAAGATCATCAACGATGGCACCTAAAATAGGGCAAAGTTCTCACCAACTTCGTTCATTCGAAAAGCGTTGAAATGGTAACGTCGCAGGACTGCATCAATTGCGTCCTCGGTGTGATGGTGAACCTGACAAACGCAGCATTGGAACTGCGCTTCAACTGACCACCTCTATCGACGCTGTTTTCTTCCTTGTTGATATACCATTTTCATTTTGAAGTAGGCGTTTTTCAAACCAAACTGCTGGATTCAGCATGTCAGAATAGGCGAGAGAAACACCAGTTGGTAGCACGAACATAGGATCATTCTTAGATTGTCCGGCATGTAGATTCTGGCGTTGTCTATAATTGGCTATGTACTGTTCCTCTTCACTCTGCAATGTACACGCGTCACCAGTTCTTGGACGAAAATCGAGGATAAGTTTATCGGAATTTGTCGGTTTCTTAAGAATATGAATATGATACTGCTGAAGATATTTTGGATAGTAGGAAAATGGCTTCACCATAAGTATAAGGTGTGAGTAATTAGTTTTTACAACCATTGACGGTTTCTTTGCTCATGGCTACTCAAGCATATCGGATGGTGCAGTTTCAAGTTACAAATTCACAAATCCCAAATTTGTAATTTGCATCTTTCTTCTCCTACTCATCAGCATATGTAAACATTTATTCTGTCTTCACTATGCCCTTGTGCACAACCATGCGGATTATAAAGCACAATCGTGACGTTTGTTTATTTGCATCACTGTGGTTAACCGAAGCATCGTTCTAGAAGCTCATGATGATGTATTTCACCGTTGACATGGTGGCCGCTGGTGTCCGTCTCACGGTTGCCCCAATTCACCGCTGACCAGCAATACAGACTGCTGGCATTATTTCGGCTCACAGTTGCGCTACATTGAGGCTACGTCTACAAACCTAGTCGTAAGTCATTTATGCACCTTTAAATTTACTGCTATAGGACCACGTTTGCGATTTCCGCTACATCGGGTTTTGCTCCTTTTGTCCTGAGAATCAAGCCGTGGATGGGACTAGGCTCATAGAGTGCAATACTTCGACTATCAGAACTTACAGTTGATTAGTGGACGCGCAATTATCAATCCTGATGACCATTCGCCTACTACTGATGTTCTTTCTGGTTCCAATGTTCCTGTTGCTGACCGCTTAGCTGCCACTGAGATGCGTATACTAGACTTAGAATCACTGTTATCGAAGACCAGTTTGATGAGTGACGATAGTAAAATTCTCACCCCACACAAGTTGGACGGACAGACTTAGTTGATCTTTGTCGACGATCGAAGCGCTGTCGATAATAACATTGTGGCTTCACCTAACAAGACCTAACTAACCGCATGCTCACATGAGTCAGCTTAGCGTTATGGTTCCCGTCTACCCTCCGTTGGTGCACATGTTCTACCCTCCTGCGCGGTGTCTTCGCACACGAATAATCAGTCCACATCAACGAGATAAGCCAATGCATGCAGCCAATTGGATCCATAGCGCTTTCAAATTCCTCCTTAAGGAACTCATATTCCTCCATAGATCTTTCAAACTGAATCAAACGGGCGTAAACACCGCTAAAAATTACCTACTGTCCGTTAAGTGACCACTCTCAAATAAGCTGTTATTATAATAGACGAGCATAGAGTGTGGAATGATACTGTCTGATTTGGACTTGGTCACTCAATGAACCGTGGCATTTAGTGGTGTTCGTGACTCCTTGATTCAAGTTGAAAGATTTTGTAAAATCTATGGAAGAACATGATTCTCTTAAGGAGGAATTTGTAAGCGTTCTAGATTCCATTGGCTGCAAAAGGGTATAGTGGGCTTCCGAAACGGGAGACTGTCCGATTTGACGGTGACCCAATGTAGTACTAGTTTTTTATCCGCAGTTTCCAGTCCAATGCTCTGACCTTAACCGATGTATCGGGAGTGCTGTTGTCGTATTTGATGTACTACTGACGTGGACCTAAAGAGACTCGATAGCGGGATAGTACAGCGCCAAGTATATAGAAAAAGCTGTTGGAACGGCCAGTGCACGAACTTCCACAGCTTCGTGTTACTGAGGCTGAAACGGAATTTAATTTAAAATCTAGTCAGTAGAGCAGAAAGAATCTGTTTGCGTGATATACATGCAGTTGAACTACAGTGAATACGCACGATGTTGCGGGAAAGTGGTTATTCAGATGCCTTCATAATAGCCCACATGGAGAAGAGGATGAACACACCGGTGGTCTTAATGGATAGCAGAAGAGCAATTTCCCTACAACTCCCTTACAAAGAGTAAATCGCTGTCGAAATTCTTAATCGCCGTCTATCACTGGAACTCAAACGGACATTCTCAGCAATAAAATGACACCTACTTTACCAGCACAACGATGGTGAGGCTCAGCATCAAGGATAGTAGACCTGTCCATGACAACTCCATATGCATCTATTCATTTACCTGTTTCCTGTGGAGTAGGATATATTGGTTATACGATTAGAGAATGAAAGAACACTGTCCGTCATGGTTAGCGACTGGATGCAGTATGGTGTGTAACAGCTATAGTTGACCACCTCGCCGACACAGGGCACAACCCTAGACTAACCGAAGCATACCAAATAATCTACAAAGCCCCGGATAATCGATCTAGGTATATGCGCAGACGGATATTAGAAGCCGCTGAATCTATAGCAATCCGGTTGTACGAACCAAAGTTGTGCACTCAGAAGAGATTTGCTCAGGCCTTATAATTGTCTTGGCCCGATCGAACAGTGATTTTTACTCAGTTGGATGGCGTGAAGGTGCCGACATCGACCTGATTAATGGCGGTAGTTTACCTCTTCTAAAGTGATTTTACCCCGTTTCAACAAACCCAGCAGTTTGTCTAATCGATGTAACTGTTATAGAATCGTAGTAGCCCGATGAAGAATTATCAAAAACATATGTTCGCTAACAGGCTTGATTATCTTTATGGGTTTCTTTAAAATCCTATATTTCTTAATATCACATACGTTTGATTGATAGAGTGGGTTGTAAGGTATATTTCCTCAGATGACAGATGGCTAATCGAAACAAAAACAATTTGCAGGCGACGAGAAAAGCAAGGACGAAAACCAAAGACAAGGTGGTACGAAAAAGTGACAGTCGGAAACTGCCCGTAATACAAAGGCTTCAGTGAACATTAAGTTTAAGCAAAAACCCATACCTAACTGCACAACTTCCCGAGGAGTCTTCACAGTTTGGGATGCGATTTGCTCTAGCTGGGCCATCAGGGCACGTACCAGTTCCCCATGAGCACGTTCCAAATCGACCAGCCGTGAGCTCTGGGAAAACACTGCAATCGAACGTTCGGCAAAGTCTGCGTAGCTCCTCACAATCTGCAGCACACCACACCGACTCTTTTTGCTCGGCTTACTATCGTTGAAAGACTGGATCAACTTTTCCTGTAGGGGATTAGAAGTGCTCAATGATATGGAAATAGATAAGGGGTGCAACTTTTTTTAAAAATATCCCTTAAATGTCGAAAACGTGGTACCGGTCGATAGCGGAGTGGTTCAGGCGTTTGGATCGTAGTCCGCGACCAACAGTTTGGGTTTGTGTAAATGCGAATAAGTTCGCAATATCATAACCGGCATACAACCGCTAGTGACTGCGTGGTAGTGAAAAATCGGTACGAAGTCCCTCTCTTCCTCCTTTGAAGAAAACGTCCTTTTATAGTAATGGAAACACTGTGGCACTTTCCATCTAGCTGCTTTTACGTTTACGCTGAAGTTCGGCCACCATCACAGCCAGTTTGTGAAGCAGCAACATTGTAGAGATAAAAACAAGTAAGATGGATGTATTAAGGTGTCAGCAGCGAAGTTTAGGAGTGGCCAATAAAGTCCATTAGATGCAAACCGAAGATAACTCTGTTGTATCGAACAGAAGAACAGTGCTTCCTATGCAGTTCCAGTGCAAGAAGTGGTTTTGTGAGGTGAAACAAACAGAATATATTGGACAGTAAGTTGGAATGGAACATAGCGGGTTATGAAACCCAGTTGATAGGTCCCATAATGTAGAACCCCTGATTTAAACAACAGCCCTACCGGTTTGTTTGAATTTGAATACTTTGGTGGCAACTTCGGCGGTTTGCAAGGTTACCGTGAGCAGTAACAATCTGCGTCGTACAAGACAACGAGACGTTCGGTTCGGATGACAAAGCGTCTACCTGATCTGACGGCTTGCTCGGTACGATTCAAAAGTAGCGATTCTCCCTAACATCTAAAACGCCTCGAGGGGGCCATACATCTAGACAATGGCGTCCTATTTGCAAAAAGTGAATCTCCCACATGATACACTAAACCTGCTACAATTAAAAAGAAACACAAAACAATGGATAAGGCAAACTCAAGCCCAGATGGCAGGATATAGCTGGAGGATGAACACACGTAAATGCGCAATTACAATGAGTTTATAAAAGCCGAAAAAAACACTCCGATAACCTGCTCGCTGCCCTACAGAAGAACGAACGGTTGAGGGAGCTCAGTCTCAAATAGTCGAAAACAAGTGGTTCGACTCATAGGGCTGGAAGAAGAAACCATTTCTGACTAATTGGAAAACAAATAAACCAAGAAATTGCCTAACCTATGTTTCTGACCAGTTGGTTAGTCATGACTCCATATGATGAAACGGAATCGTGCTAACGATTGCGACGAAGCTATGAATAGAGTAGTCGAGTCAGAAAACAAGGCCAAGTCGAGCACGAAGATGGTTTGGTACACCATGTTCACCAACCAGTAGCCCACAATAAGTTTAACTTCATGGAAGAAGTTGGACAAAGGTGTGAAAAGCAACCCAGAATAGTTTTTCGGTTAGCATGTGCCCTAGCAAGTAAAAAGGGGCTCAAGTGAAGCGACAGGTGCTATCGTGTCTTCGACACCAGCAGTGCAAGGCAAGTGGGCTAAAAATCAATCAATCGGTAAACGTATGATGTAAACAACTTTCCAGATGAGGCTATCTTAACGACAACTGGAAATGTGGCAATATCGTACGGCAGCTCATAAGCACCTCCACTCGCAAGCTGAACTCAATGTGAAGGCGGCCTACTCATCGACGAGTTTGGATCGATAGAGATCTATCGTGATCATATCAAGACGACTAATCAGTGATCGTCCGACGCCAGACTAAACCTCCGTGAGACAAACTGCAAACAAAGGCATACTCTACTTGTATCTGCGCGAACTATGGCTAAACAGATGACTACCGATCAAACTGTAGCAAAGTTAAGGTGAAAATGAGATTTAAAATGAATCCGGAAAAATGGGTTGTGTACGCAAGAGGAAGGTCTTACGATGTAGCGATTAAAAGATCGCTTTGCAATCATGGTAAACCGAGAAAGAGTGAACACTACGAAGGAGGAGTTTTCGTATTCGCCATCAACAGTTGTCCCCAGTTGGCCACCACGACGCGCTTCAGCTTCGGCGTGACGCGATATCACTACCAAGATTGGCATGATCACTGTGGGCTGAATTTGTTCACACGCCGAGGTGAAATTGAGTGCGTCAGTCTCGATATCCCGAAGGAGATTCCACATGCACCCATTCAGAGTTTCCATGTCATCCGCTGTTTGGTGAACGTACTAGGTTGGAGGGAAAAGGATGGTAAGCACGCACGTGTCAACACCGATAATCAGTAGAAGACAATAGTGTCCGAATCAACATCACCACTCTACATGTTAACTATTATGCGGCAATACAACCCAATCAGGTAGTGGTAAAAAAGGGAAAAGTACAAAAGCAAAACAAAACAAAATGCGTCGTTTTGCAGTATACATTGATTACAAGGTTGTGGTTTAGAGAAGGTCGAGCGGAATGGGAAGGAACAAACCAACTCAAAACACAAATGCAACGGGGGTCGATTGTCCACCATGTCCGCAAGTGTATGCAAACTAATGTATTCATCGTCCTTCAAACCTGACCACGATGTCGAGAGGCTCTGACGCGGGCCAACGTAGAAGTGAGGGCCTTCATTCCTTTCGACCAAGTAGTGGGTTTACGTCCTTCCTTCTCTTTTTGATACAGATACGGTCACGTAAGCAATGCACGACGCAGGAGTCAGTGTGCTGGCACGCCTAACACAGGACCAAGTCATTGGAGTCTGGTGCGTGAACTAACGGTGACCAGACGCACCATAAACAAGGTGCTGAATACGCACATGGCTTACACTGTGTTAACAGAAGATATGAGCCACATAACGAAGTCACCGATGATCGAACGTAACTGGCAACTCTAGGTCTGTCTAGCTGATGGGCCAGGATTTAAAAGCACACAGTAGAGTTGAACGAACGGCGCCAATGTAAACCCGACACTTCAAGACGAAGATGATGTCGCGCCAGCACCACAAGTGGGAAAGGTGAGCAAAAACACCTCAAGTTTCGGCTACACTGTTTATCTCTCCTGTTCTACAGGCCCAGATACCCTTTCCTAGATAGGATAACTTTTGAACAACTTCCAGTTGGTCCCGAACAAGGGTTAGTGCAACGGTAATCCCTGCCAATCACCGAGGAACCCATGGATTTCACAATTACAACTACGTCGTTTACTTCTGCTGCTACTTTCGCTGCTATTCGTGCTTCTCCATCACACACCAACTTCTCTCTTGTTGATAATCCACAACCTGTTGAATCTAGTTCCAATGCTAGTCTCGCTGATATCCAAATCATCCGGCCATCATCTATCCTTCGACCCCGTACTTCATTCCATCTGGCAGCATTCAATTTTCGGACCCTCCAACAGATTGGACAACAGGCTGACCTGGCGCGCACACTATAGTCCCTCGCCATGGATGCTTGTTGCCTTTCAGAAACTCGATTGCAAGATCCCAGCATCGTGGTTAAGTTGTCGTCCCAAGCTGCTTTTGAGACCACATAGTACCTACATCTGTCGAGTGACATGCAGGCAGCAGCAGCCGGTTTAGCTGGTGTCAGTATCGCATTGAGTGCCAAAGCGGAGGCTACATAACTCGACTGGTTTCCAATCGACAGTCGTATATGTGCGGTTCGGCTTCAAGGCTCATGTCGAATCAACAGACATCGTGAAGAGAGGCGTCCTCCTTCACCAACGCAAGTGTGGCCACAAATAGATCACATTGCACTCAGCTTTAGATGGCGAAGAAGTGTCCAGGGTTGTAGATAGATTTGGTCTACCTACCTCGATTCAGATTGTGATTTCGTCTGCGAGGACATCTGAATGCGCTTCGGCGACTCCTCAAAACGAAAGCTCCATCCGCTCGACAACAACAAGTTAGCTGACTCGCTACTCGATCAAGTTATCAAGCTTTCTTATCGCATGCATTCATTACTGCTCCACCTCGAGACATCGAAAATCATTGGAGTTTCCTGCGTGAAGCGATGCTATCTTCCAGTCATGCAATCTGCGGAATCACAAGGCGCCCTCGGAGAGGATGGATTTCCGCACACTCGCTGGAATTGACTGATCGTCGTAGAGCTATCCCGACAGATTCAAATAGCAGTGAATTGCGTTGCATTCTCAGCCAACAACTTAAGCAAAGCCTGAGTGCTGATCATGAAACTTGGTGGTCCCAGCGCGCCTCAGAGATGGGAACGGCAACCCTCTCTGGAAACTTTCGCAAGCTCTTCCAGGTCATTCGGGCCACTGGTCACAAAAGACCTGGTACCAGTGAGGTCATTTGCGAGGTTGACGGGGCGCCGATATGTAACTTGCACAGGCGCATGGACCGCTGGGCTGAACACATCCGCACTCAATTCAGCTGGCCTCCGCAGGCGAGCCTATTGAGTATACTTAGTTGCGCGCCTTGGAACGTCTCATTGAAACCATCCATTGAAGCTCAGGTCTGCCTTGGGCTCCAACAATTGAAGCGATTCAAGGCTGCTGGTCCAGACGGACTTCCTCCAGAGCTGTTCAAGTTCAGGGGCGAAGTAATTAGCAACTAGCTAACAACGCTGTTCTCAAAGATCTGGTGTGAAGAAACAGTTCCATCCGCTTGGGGGAGTCAATTATCGTCCCGATATTAAAGAAAGGTGCCCGTACCCTATGCGCTAACCACCTAGGAATCAGTCTAATGTCCGTTGCCTTCAAGCTGTTAACATCCATTCTACTCCGCAGACTAACCCCAATTCGAAAATTTCCCTCCTGTCAGGAACAGGCAGGTTTCCGCCCCGGTCGAGAGTGTATAGACCACTTGTTTACGCTCCGCCAACTCCTTGAAACGCGACATTTTTACCGCCAGCCCACTAGCGTTGTTTTTCTGGACATCCAAGCCCTTCGACTCCGTCGATCGGCCAGCTTTATGGCATTGCTTACAAAGGAATGGAGTACCCGTAAAATATATTGCCATCCTTCGAGCATAATATTGCAATGTCTCAGGTGAAGTGAGGGCTTATGGTAAGCTCTCTTCACCTCTTGCTGTCACTAGCGGTGTACGATAGCGTTGCCCCATGTCCCCGTTTCTCTTCAATTTTGCGACCGAGGATGTCCTTTTAAACACTCTCGAGGGCTTTTTGGGTTCTGGAACAGAGCTTCATTCTGACAACCGCGTGACCGATATAGATAATATTGATGATATTGCCTTGCTTGGCGATGCACAGAGCAGACAAGTCGTTCTAAACCGCTTGGCGATTGAAGTATCAAAATATGGAATGACGTTTGCCCTTACGAAATGCAAAGTCCTGGTCCTGGATTGGCATCCACCTGCCCCAGTGCTCACTCTTCAAGGTACGCAGCTTGAACAAGTGGACAAGTTTGTTTACCTGGGAAGCTGTGTCTCTCGTGATGGTAACATTGGAAAAAAGATTTCCTTCCGCATTGCCAAAGCCCGTTCGGCATTCGCCAACTTGAAGCATCTGTAGCGACGCCGTGACATTTCACTATTGGTAAACGGCAGGGTTTACAATGCCTGTGTTCACCCGGTGCTGCTGTTTGGGAGTGAGTCCTGGCCGTTTCGAGTGAATGACTTGCGTCGGATTTCGGCCTTTGACTATGGGTGTCTCCAAAGAATAGCTCGAGTGTGGTCGATGAATCAGGTGCGCAACGATGATGTTGGACGTCGCGTTTTGGGTAACACGGGACTTCAACTTGACAGATTGGCACCGCTGCGCCAACTGAGATGGTTGGGCCACGTTGTACGCATACCATGTGAACGGCTGCCCGACGCGCTCTCTTCGCTCGCGCAACACCAGGCTGGAAGAAATCTTACGGTGGTCAGACTATCACGTGGAGACAAACGATTAAAGCGCTGACTTCCAGGTTAGCTGTCGTAGGTCTCGTGCGTCTTTCGGGCTGGGGGATCGAAAATGAAGAACACCGCTGGCTGGAAACCGTTTCGGAGAAAACTCAGAACCGGGCCTAATGGAAAAGATGTACAAATATTTCTCTTGATTTTCGTGACAAACATTAAACAGGCAAAAAAGATAAAACAGCGTGTAAAAATAAACGAAAAAAATGAGATACAAATACACAAAAACTATTTTGCAACTTTCATTCTTTGCTTTATGGTCTCTGTATTTGTTATTTCCGTTTCGTGGTTGTCGCTGGCTCTATGTCTATCGTATAGACTGCCGATTTATATATATATATATATATATATATATATATATATATATATATATATATATATATATATATATATCGAGGAAAGCATCGAATTCGGAAGGTGCAAAGTAAAGCCCAAAACGGTTGACAGCCGATGCTAATCTGTCGAGTTCTGCTTAGCACGTTTGCTGTCACAGATTAGAGCAATATCATCTAGAAGCAGCAACTTCACAGTTTCCCAGTCGTGTTCAGTGGATGCAGTTGAAACAACTTCGTCAATAGTAAGGTTAGAAAGAAAAAGTGACAGCGGGCATCCCTGTCTTACACTGCTGGAGATATGGAAGGGCGGTGACAGTTTACCAAAGGCCATCACTACGAACTATGCGTACGTATTTCACGAGTACAGTTTTCTTAACCAAACGGTTACGAAGAGCACACTGATCAAACGTATCAAAGGCGTCTTTGGTGTCGAGGAACACGAGTACAGCGGGTCACCAGTATTTGCAGCGGTGTACTACAAATATATTGTAAAAGGTTTTATTTTGTTACTATGCCCTGTGAAATGTTTTGAAACAGTTTTTGTCACCTGTGCAACACAGTTACAGATTGCGTTTAGTACGCTTGAACCTACTGCGTCCTTTGCAACCCTCAACCTTGCAGCGTTGTTCCAGTCCCTTAGTGCAAGCAGAAAAATGCTCAAACTTATGATATCTGACTTCAGCAGTCTCTCTACAGGCTTTGCACACTTTGTAGGTAGAGAAGTAAACTTCACAGCAGATGTTGTTGAAGCCTCAGTAGAAGCTATGACTGGAGTTGTGGATGTGCGTGGTCTTTCCACAGGTTTGTATGGATTTAGTGTGGTCAAGTGTGCTTTCAATAAAGTGTTAGCAACCTTACTACAAAAATAGAGGAGATTCATGGTTTGATGTGCAATTTATAATTCTATTGTCTCTATCCTCCAGTCATGAGTTTGCAAGTGCAAGGATAAGAAAGTGAAAAATCATCCATAAAAGCCAATTCTTTGTTTCGACCTTATTTACGCACAAAAATGAGAAAATCGAACGTATACACGTCTCCCATGTTTTCATCGTGCACATTTGCACATTTTGATCTGGTCATACGAAAAAATTCCGTTATGTTATTACTCCGAAACAAAGTCTGAAATTCTTCTTTTGAGAGTGTGTTATAAACCTCCTGGTTGGGTTTTGACTGTCCTACTCGGAACGGACGAACTCTTCACTAGTTGTTCCTCGCGCGCAGAGCAGCATAGATGATTCTGATTTGAAAAGCTAGTGGACTTGGCCGGCAGACGAGAACTCGCAAATGATAAGACAGACGGAGCGCATAACGGTCGCAAAACCGTACCGAGACCCACAGAAAGAATGGCCAACCAAGCGACCACAAGCACGCTGTATTTGGGAATCAATCACCCACAAGGCGGTGGCTGGGCCGTAGTCCGCTCCACACTGAGTGCATGGAACCACTCTTCGAGCCGAGCACGGCCACAAGGACCGTGCACCCCGTCCTCTCCAGCAACGAGTAACTGTCTCCTGAAGCCAAATGGACGAAATAGTGGGTAATAGACAGGTAGGCACTTTGTCAACATGCACATCAACCGCAGCCACACGGGGTATGTCAAACAGCCAATCACTTGAAATGACAATATCAAATAAAATATATCTGTTAAAGCATTTGGCTATGCCGACAAGACTCTTCATTAAATCAGCATATGAAATAAATTGGTCACGAAAAGAGCCAAGATAAGTTAGAGAGGTTAGACAATAATTTTTAAGAAAATGCCACAAACGAGAAAATGTTTTCGAAGTCAACTACAATTGGCTCAAGCGACGTACGCAAGTGGATAGAAGATAGTTCAGAAAGACATTTATATGACATAAAAAAGCATTAAGACATTACAGCAAACCTACCATCTAAAATAAAGAGACTCAGCACGCAAACACGCGGTTAGTAAGTCGAATGCAGCGTACCTACAAATGCTGCGCCGGTTCTGCCTACGTTCTCAGCAGGACCGTCCTCGCTTCGGTGGTGGCCCCGAGTGGCCTCGCTCATGGCTCACTAGGCCTACCTGACTCAGGCACTCGCGACTACATGTGCTACAGCACCATGCGTTCGATGTCGATGGAGTACAACCCATCGGCGCTTGCCGCTTCCGCACTTACCGCTTCTTCTCCGCATGCATGAGGGATTTCTCCCGCACCTCGGCAACTTCCTTCGTGATCAGATCGCGAAATGCACGCCAATCAACCGCATTCGATTCCCATGACCTGCAATCAAGATTAGAACGTGAGAGGCTCAATTTGATCATGTCCTGGTAACGTAACTTTGGTTTCCCCACATGCCGCTTCCCAACACTCAGCTGACAATAAGATAGCCGATTCGGTATCCGCGTCGAAATCATACGGCTCATATGACCGAGCCACCTCAGGTGTCTCAGCAAAAGTATGTAGTCCACTGCATACATTCCACTTCGGCGCAACATTTCCGTGTCCGCAACTCTGTCGCACCAACCGATGCGCAGAATCCGTCGCAAACATTGTTGATGGAACCGCTCGAGATATCGCACATCCAGACGGTACATCGTCTATGTTGTAATGTCGTACAGAAGAACGGACAGCACCATGGATTTGTACACCATCAGCTTGGTGCTAACGGTAAGCTGATGGTTGTTCCACACTCGGTACTCAAGCTTCCCGAGTGCCGCCGCTGCCTTCGGGACGCGGATATGAAGCTCGCTTTGCCGCTGCCGGTTAGTCGACATCACATTCCCAAGGTAGCAGAACCGGGAGGTGATTTTCAATACTTCAGCACCAATGCTGATTCGCAGCACCATCGCAGATTGCACCTCCTGTGAAGGCTGAAAGAGACAGACAGTTTCGCTTGTGTTGGCGGCGAGCCCGAATTTGGCCGCTGTCGAAGCCAGAGCACTATACCATTTCCCGGCCAAGTTGCCCTCTTGGGCAACAGAAATAATCTGAGGGGGCATTCAACATGAGTCTACTCAGTTAATTTGTTCCGTGCGTACGCCAGTCACTTGTGCAGGTGTGTAGGTGTGCGTGTATAGCCCGGCGCCCCGGTGCCCCATGCTGAGGCTGATGTTGCATTCTTGATGCTACTTCACCGCAGTTGGGCTAAACCAACTTACACTTAAACTAGGTCTTTTTAAGCTGGCTAAATTTCATTCCACTTTATTTGGTTTGTTCTGCCTACCTGAATACTCTTCTATTAACTGGCCACGTTGCTTACATTATTTGGACTTATGTTCGGTAACCTTGTTGCGTTTGTAGCATTTTTATCTAACTTGCGGACATTTTCCCTTATCGCATATTCGTTGCTAACCAACTTACTTCATATGCTAATTTAGCAAAGTGTTATGCCACCGTATGTGTATGTATTATTGGATTTATTTTATTTCATCTTGTCGTTTCAAGTGATTGGCTGTTGCTTAATATCCTCGGTGTGGCTGCGTTTGATGTGCATGTTGACAAGGTGCCTACCTGTCTATTACCCACTACCTCGTCCATACTGGTTCCAGGAGACAGTTGGTCGTTGCTGGAGGGGACGGGGTGCACGGTCCTTGTGGCCGTGCTAGGCTCGAAGAGTGGTTCCATGCACTCAGTGTGGAGCGGACTACAGTCCAACCACCACCTTGTGTGCGCTTGATTTCCCAAATACAGCGTGCTTGTGTTTTCCTGTGAAGGAGTGTGGGCCGGCTCCGTTGATGAAACGTGGCTCCCATCCACATGCCTCCCGGTCTTATTCCTTCGGGTTTACACTGGATATGGGGTGGGTGGATGGAGCTATGGGTGGTGCAGCGCAAGCCACCCGTGGTCCCTCTGTAGGCGCAGGCGTCCTGTGGCTGGCCACAGTGACAGGCAAATCCGAAACCGGATGCCGCCAACCATAGCCCGGCGCCTTCAGCTAATTGGACCTCAGACGCACTAAGTCATAGGGGTGCAGGTGGGACGCTTCAGCTCCTACACACGGAACAAATTAATTGAGTAGACTCGTGTTGAATGCCCCCTCAGATTATTACTGTTGCTCAAGAGGACAACTTGGCCGGGAAATGGTGTAGTCATGTGCTGCAACTCATACACACTGTGTGCAAACAACGCACAGTCGTCAGCAAACAGCAACATACGGATAGTTGTCTCACAGACTAAGGTTCTCACACCGAAAAGCCGGATATTCAGCAACCCACCATCAGTAC
The DNA here is from genome assembly GCA_944474145.2 of Dicrocoelium dendriticum. Taxonomy (NCBI): domain Eukaryota; kingdom Metazoa; phylum Platyhelminthes; class Trematoda; order Plagiorchiida; family Dicrocoeliidae; genus Dicrocoelium; species Dicrocoelium dendriticum. Next base: position 29,157,981 of record OX104068.1, read on the forward strand.
GGTGCTCCACCCCAACACCGTAAGCACAAGCGGCATCAAAAGCATAAGACATCATGGCATGAAGATAAATATTAAACAGAGCAGGAACTAAGACATAGACTTGCATCACACCAATGACAACTGCAAAGTCATCCGAGGTCTCTCCACTCAGCTGCACTCTCGCTCGCATATCACTGTGCAGACATTCAATTAAACTTACAAACTTAAGCGGGCAACCAAACTTACCCAACACCAGCCACAATGCCTCGCGGTTCACCGTATCATATGCCTTGGTGAAATCAACAAAAAGCGAGTACAATGGCTAGTGTCGTTCTCTGCACTTCTCCTGCAACTGACGAGCCGCAAACACCATATCTATAGGGCTTCGGTTCGAACGGAATTCACACTGCGCTCTCGTCACGTTCGGTTCCACAGCCTGACTGACGAGGCGGTTGCGCAGGATTTGGGCAATCACCTTCCCACACAACTTAACAAGTTGATGCCACAATAATTCGTGCCACGACTGGGCTGATCTCCTGTGCTGACGGAGTATTATAAAAGACTTTACCTATGCAATGCACATTGCCACAAATTGACTGGAGTATAAAAAAGCGCCATAATTGAATGATCCGCATGACGGACTGGGCTGAGGCTTCATCGCTCATAGAACATGCATAAAAGCAGCCTTAAAAAGAACACAACATACGATAAACAGATGATGGCTCATATGCTACTATGCCACACCGGCACGCGGCCAGGTATAGCATGGAAGTGCGGGAGAAAGCTTTCGAGAGAATACCTTGCATGGAAGCAGATCCCCTGGGGACGGTTCCACGAGTGGCCGTCTTACTTTAACTGGACATCCGTTCAAATCTGCATAAGTTATTGTTCCTGGTTTTTTAATTACTTTAATACTTTAATCCTGCCAAGTACTTTTATAGCTGTTTGGAACCCATTGTAAAAAGCGTGAACAAATTGATTATATTTTGCGATCCTATTGTACACAATGATCAGCCCACATAGTTGGACTGCACCTCGAATCACCGAGGAATATACCATTTATTTATTTATTTATTGCTCCCTTTGCCCTTGTACAGTAGTAGCACAAGGGCATCCTTTAGCGCAGAAGGCACCTCCTCCTCAATCCACATGCGTTGCACCAAGTGATGCAGTACAGCCACCAACGTGGGTCCGCCGTGTTTCAATACTTCAGGCGGCATCCCGTCGGCACCGACACACTTCCGGTTTCGCAGCTGAGCAAGTGATCTCTGCGTCTCATTCAGTGTCGGTGTGTCAGCCAGACTCATCTTCACATCTACTGCTTCAGACCGCTCAAAGTAGGCCAGTCGAGCACTGAACGATTGTTCAAGAGACAGTCAAAGTGTTTCCGCCAGATCTGCATTATGTCTGCAGTCTGGGTGCAGGTAGCGCCTGAACTGCCATCGATCAGTGTCCTCAGCGGCTCCAATCTCGGTCCATACACGGTCTTCCAGGAGTCAAAGAATTCCTTGTGTTGGCGGCGTTCGGCGTAGCATTCCATCTGCTTCGCCTTCTCCGTCCACCATGCATTTTTAATGGGACGGAGCTCTCGGGTCAGTCGCCGTCGAAGTTTGCAAAACTGACTACTCTTTCCCAAGTCACTGGGGTCTGGCAGATGTGCAGCAAATGCTGCATTCTTCCCCGACACTAAAGCGCCAATCGTCGCACTGTTCTCATCAAACCAATCAGGCCGCTTACAGTTTGAGCGCCCGATGGTCTCTTCTGCAGCTGCTGTTATCTCGTCGCGAATGTGGTGCCACGGGTCGCCCACTGTGGCTATGCATTCTACATCACGCAGTCGTGCAGCCATCGCCTTCTCCAGCTTAATATATTTCGCCACAGTATCGAGAGAAGGTTAAAGGTACACCGATTCACGGCGGAAGTGCAATATACATAGATTTATGAAAATACATGTACAGTTTGGTCCGAACCAATTTGTGATCAGTGCCACACTCAGCTCCACGCAGTACACGTGTCATGCGCACTTCACGCATATCACGCTGACGCACGATGACATAGTCGAGTAGGTGAGCGTGACCACTCCGTGGGTGCATCCAAGTTGCTATATAACTCGCACTCAGTACAAACCGAGTGTTCGTGATCGTCAGACCGTGAGTGGCACACAGTGAGAGCAGCCTGTCACCGTTCGCATTCGCTGAACCAATGCCATGCGCACCGATAATATCTATCCACACCGATGCATCACGCCCAACAAGCGCGTTGAAATCACCCAGCAGAAATAGTCAGTCGCTCCTCGGCACAGACCGTATCACGGATGATAACTGAGTGTAGAATCGAGCACGCGTGTCATCAGGATAACACATGATGGGACCGTACGTGCTTATAAAAGTGGTGAACTTACCTCAACCTAGTCGTAGGCGAGCAGACATCAGTCGCGCGCTGATGCCTGTTGGTTCACCCACCAAGTGGCAATGGAGGCGATCGGATATTGCAAATCTGACCCCATGATCACGTAGTTCTGACGTGGTGTTGCCCACCTAGTAGAGCTTATAGCCAGTACATGCTTCATGCAACTTACCATGTGCAGCGAGCCGAGTTTCACTGAGTGCCGCAATATCGATGTGGTAACGCGCCAGCTCCATCGCGACCAGTGCAGTGCGTCGCTCGATGCGCTCACTCGAGTTCCGGTCCAGTAGTGTGCGCACGTTTCGGCATCCGACGCTGAGTGCTTTGTTCGCAGGCATACGATTGCATTAGTGGGCAATCGCACGCGAGGTGGCAGTTGTGCTTCGGAGGTTTACTTGAGGGACTCCAGCCGAAGCCTTTGGCTCAATAGCCTGACCCACAAGGCAGTGGGGAGAAGATCCAGCTCGGGAATGTGATTGCAGAGACAGATTGGGATCCGCTTGAGGTCCGTCACACGCAGCCATTGCAGACCTGGAACAATGTATTGCGACCGTAGTAGGATACGCACCAGCGACCACGGCCAGACGCAGGTGGGTTTTGGCGGGTTTGCACCAATTCGACCATGGGCTGCCTGGCTTCGGGTCCTCTGCCGAAGCCTTCGATTAAATGTATACCCGAAAGGCAGCGGGTCTAGCACATGGTCGGTTCACAGACTTATGCGAAATAGTGTCCTGCATCTTAGCAGGAAGAAGAGGGTTAACCCAACTCCCACTCAGCGGTCGCTAAGAGGCGTCCAGGACATGAACCTATGGCACAAAAGTAGCAGCAGTGAGTAGACAATTTGTCAGAATCTAGCCACCACTAGCCTCAGCGCAACATAGGTTCTTCCGCCCGCCGGCTCACTATATATATGGTTGGCGGCATCCGGTTTCGGATGTGCCTGTTACTGTGGCCAGCCACAGGACGACTACACCATGACTAGTTTCCTGTGTCAGCGCGCCCCGCCAGTCTGTCCTCTCTTTTGTCTTCCGATCCAAGCTGTAGTGCGCAAACAGAAGCTTTAAGTCTAGCGAGCTCTACGCAGATTCATTTAAGGAATCAGCTATAACTAGTTCGGAGAACACTACGCGCATTCTGCCAGTGACGTCAAGTGCGCTGTAGTACACCTGTGGCTTGCATGGCAGGCCGCTCGACGGACTCGTTCGTTTTCCCATTCAGCACGGTGCTGGGCCATCTGACTGCCGCTGCCTTTGTTAACGAGGCACAGAGGAATGTGTCTTCACGATCTAAAGTTACTACCCAATAACTGTTTACTTTGCCTGTCTTTATTACTGTTCATTTATGGGAGCAAGCTGATGCACCCACTTATACATTCGTTTCGCTTCGTTTGACCGATTACCTCGATTGTTTACGTGCATTCTTGACCGAACGTGTTGCGCTGAGAAACGCCTCGTGCCGATCTGCCTGTTCTACCTTTGCTCGTCCGAGCATCATCGTTTGGTGATTGATTCATCGATTTCGTGCTCAAAAGGTGCATAATTTTAGCACTGACCGTCCGTCGGCATCGAGAACCCGCACTATCGAACGTAGTACGCACCTCGGTTTCCGCTGCCATACTCGGCCTCCCTTCCTAATTGAGACACTGTTTCCAGTGTCAGCGTAGCCGGAACCAAACTGACACCCCTTCAGCTGGTACTTCCAGTGTCCGGGAGAAGACAAGAATTTCCCGAAAAAGCAATTATTCCAGCGAGTAATTGATCGTTACAGAGTATCGCATTGATTTCGAACTTTCTGGAATGTTATTAGGCATGCACGTTACTGCCGACCTCCTGAAGATTGGCCAGATAGGCATGGAAATAATAATTTGACAATTGACCTTCTTACCCCAGAAGTCAAAAGTCAGTAAGCGACCCAGATCATTCATTATACACCTGAAGTAGGGTTGGAAAAAACCTCAGCTACCTTGCCGCAACACATAAGAAAAGAAAAAATGCTACAGCAGGTGCACGCCAGGTGGGTTACCAGTAACGGATGGGCATCGTTCCGGAGTTACCAGGCGGTTACTATGCATAAAAAAACTTTATTAAGCAAAAATGGTATTATAGTAAGAGATGAGATCGCAATTGGAGAGGCTAACAGGGATGGGAAGGGACAAAGAAACTCTCAACACGAACGTCACTGAGGTCGGCCCCTAACCACGTAAGCAAGTGTACCCAGTCAAACGTATTCATCGTCTGTCGGAACCAAACTAGGGAGCCGAGAGGCTCCAACTAAGGCCAACGTCAAAGTAAGGGCATTCATTGCTCTCGACAAAGTCATCGCTTGGCCACCTCTCCTCTTCTTACATCCAAACCCCCGCCGCGCAAACAACGCATGTCGCAGGAGTCGGTGGGCTAGCATGCATAACACGTGACCGAGCCATCGGAGCCTGGTGCGTGAAATAACGGTGCTGAGCAGGTCATTTCGTTTACCTGTGCTATAAATAAGGCGTCGAACACGCTCATTGGTCGCGCGGTGTTCCAAGCAGAAGTGAGCCAAAAAGTGAAGATACCGTAGCCACTTGAGGCCTGCTGATCTAATAGGCTAGGTTTCACAGTCGGACGGCTGCACTATACACTCTACCCTTCGGGGAGAGAGTGATGTCATGCAGACACCATGAATGGCGAAACTTAGCAAAAGCGCCTCAAAGTTTCTGGTATATGGTTCGTGATCCCATCTTCGATTCCACAGGCACTGATACAACTGCCCAGATAGTTGAATGTTTGAAGGCGTTCCGGCTGATCTCCGCTAAGGATCAGCAGAGGAAGCGGTCCCTGCCAATCTTAGATGATTGGCTTTCCACTTCGAGGGTGCAAAGCAAAGCCCGAAACAACTGACAACCAGTGCCAATCTGTCCAGTGCAGCTTGCCACGTTTGTGAGTTATCACAGATTAGGGTAATATCGTCAGCATATTCCAAGTCAAAAAGTCGTTCGCAAAGGAGCAGCTCCACACCTTCTAAGTAGTGTCCTGTGAATGCGATCGCCATGACTTCGTCCATAGCGAAGTTGGAGAGGAAGGATGAGAGCGGGCATCAATGTCTAACACCACTGAAGATATTGAAGGGCAGTGACAATCTGCCGTAAACGCTCACTATGTCCAAGCTACGCGCGTAAAGCGGTCGGATAATATTTACATATTCCTCGAGGATACCTTTCCCCAGGATACAGTCCCAAAGAACACATCGATTAGCCGATTTGAAAGCACCTTTGAGGTCGAGCAACACGAAAAACGGTGGACCGCAAGATATGTGATGGTGCTACAACTATAGACATAAAGTGAACATGTGATCGAAGCGGCCTCGACCTCGACGAAACCCGGCTTGCTCCTCACGAATCTGACTTTTACGAGTGTCAGTCAATCAGTGAATGATGATAGAGGTAAGCAATTTGGAAGCGATGGACAGCAGACTGATTCCTCTATGGTTGCCGCATTCCGATCGTGAGCCTCACTTTAAAATTAGGACCATAACAAAGTGGCGCCAGTCTGTCCAGACAGCTTCCTGCTCCCATAATTTACTAGTAAGTCATGTAAATCATCTACAAGAGCAGGGCTCCTCAGTCTGAAGAACTGCTGCACAGATGTTGCCTCCATCACATGTTCAGGTAAACTGTTCCAAATGTTTACCACTCTCCGTTCGAAGCACAGTGGGTGAGGAACACATTTCACATCCGGCACGACAGGTTTGTATCAGTGTCCGCGAGTGCTGCATGGCCCTCGTAAGTGCAGCATTGGCCTTAACATTGGGAAGTCACCGAGATGTAGAATACGGTATGTCATAGTGATGTCGACTCGCATCAGAAGGTAGGACAAGGTGTAGAGTCCTAGTTTCTCGTACCGGTCTTAATACTCCAAGTCACGTAAACTCGGTATGAGTCTGGTAGCAACGTGTTGGACCCGTTCGGTCTTTTGCGCCACTTCCCGTGGTTACCGAAGGCAGCGGCCACTTTCATCTCTGACGCACAATGAGACCACCAGAAATCGCGGTCTCACTTTAGGCTAGCACTGAGTTTTGCCCTGAAGTTGTTGCCAGTCGCATCGCGTTCGCTTCCAGCCGGGATGTACCGCCAAGCATCCATAAGTTGCAGAAACTGCGAAGAGACCCGCTGTCCATGTTGGCCATTAGATTTACCACATGTGGATTCGCCTGATGGTATTAAGGTCTCTTGAGCATGCGACCGGTGACTTGCCACTCTATTCAGTGAGCGTTTATTCAAATCGGATGCCAGGGTGCTTTGATACGCATTCAGAACAGCTGGCTTCTCCAGTTGGCTGGTGTCAATGCACTCACTGCATCGTCGTGGGCGTTGCCGAAACGCACCTGCAGATCAGCACATACAAGTGCATGGTCAGTGTCCACACATGTGCTCCAAATCGAGCGACAGTTTTGGACGCAGCCTCCAGTAGTAACTGATCGCGAGGTGATCGATTTGCATCTAAGGCTGGTGAGCGTCATGTCACCCTCCGGCAGGTGATGTGTCGGAAGTGAGTGCTCAAAGGAAACAAGCGAGCATCTTCACACAAATGAAGTAATCACTCACCATTATCATTACGGGAGTCTATACCATGTTGGCCACCCAAATGCAGCTCATCAGTGGACAATATTCCAACTTGTGCGTTCAGATCCCCAGCCAGCACTACAGTATCCGAGCTTCTTCTGTGGCTAAGCAGTTCGTTCAGTTGGCGATAGAAGTCGTCTTTTACCGAGTCATCGCTACAGTTTGTCGGTGCATAGGCAGCGATAACGAATAGACACCTGTTAGTCCCATGCGACTTCGAAGTTTTGTACGAGCCAGCCAATCGGACCGCACACATCCGGCTACTGATTAGGATTCAATGAACCACAGCAGTTTCAGCCCGGGGACGCAGGGCAATACCAACACCGGCTTTGTCGGCACACAAAACTGCATTGTCTCCGGATAGCGGCAATGAGAAAAGACTGTTAGTGTCACTTGAATTGGATAGCAAAACGAGCAGATAGCTCGAGACTCAAGTCAAATCAAGTCAAAATAAGCTTTGTGAACCCTAATGGGGTCATTTGCAGCATGTACACAGCCACCGCGAACACCTGGATGATAATATCAATATACATGACTAGGAAGAAAATGGGGAAATGCACAACCGTTACTCAAACAACCGTTCGCGCAGCAGGTTAGTAACTTTCACTGGGTCAACAAGCAAACGTAAGAGATAAGGCAAAACAGTATTACAATACGATGATGTGCAGGAGAATAAAATTCTGAATTTCGGACAAGTAGAAGAGAAAGAAAGCGTTTTGGTAAAAGCGTAGTGAAGTAGATGAAATCGATCATTTAGGAACTTAGAAGAAAATCATAGCAGACATCAAGATGTCTAGAAATGACCAACAACTAAAGGAACTCTAGCCAAGCCGATGCACCTAGAAATGTGATTTATAGATCGCATCAATAAGATGTAGTCTTTCTGAAGCAGTCCAGGGAAAATGAAAAGAGAGCAGTATAACCAACGGGGAATAATGCAAGAGGTTACTAACCTGAATATTAAAGTACGGTGTACTGAAAACATCTTAAGTCTGGCGGCATAAAAAGACAGCTTCCTGAGTTTTTGAAAAGTGGTACAGACATGCGTGGACCAGAAATTGTTCCGGAACAAAAAGACGCCGAGATACTTGACAGTGGAAGAACTGGGTACGGGACTTTCCTTCACAGTAAGAGTGGGAGAGAAATCTATGAGGAACTTCAACGTATCGCCTCGGAGAAAAGAAAATATCACATCACTGCATTTAGAAGCACTAAGCGTAAGAAATCTGGATGATGACCATTCCACCAGATCTTTCAACCCACGTTGAAGTGATGAGAAATCCTGGTAAGTGGGAGCCATAGATCAAAACATAACATCATCAGTATATTTACACCCTATAAAGGTGGGTTGTATAGGGAGATGTTCAACACAACGAAAAGAGAAAAGGTGATAGGATCGCTCCCTGCAGAACACCACAGTCGGCACGGAGGACAAAGGATTCCTTATCGTCCAACTTGGTGAAGTGAGTACGACCTGTAAAATAGCCACGATTCAGATTACACACTCTGGTGAACACTATTTCCGGATAGCAGGTTTAGCAACATTGACCTATTCAGGCTTCCAAAGGCATTCGAATAATTCAGGAAGAGAAGTCATACGGATTTACATTGTTGATCTAATGCAGAAGCTATAGAATGAAAAGATATGCCATTGCATCCAATGTGGAGCGCTGGGGTCTCTACGCAAACTGGTAGACATCGTCCCCAGGAGCGGCTGAGCAAACTCGCGGAATTAATAGTCTCTCAAAAACTTTTAGAAGCACAGATGTGTATGAAATTTGGCGATACTTTTGAGATCCATTTTTGTTACTAAAGTTATACTGGCCGTTCGCCAAATGTCCGGGATCACACCTGTAGTGAGGCAATTGTTAAAGAGATCTGTAAAAGGCAGTGTGAGAGAATTAGCCCACTCCTTCGAAGCTAATAATGAGAGAGCATCCGGACCACAAGCTTTGCTTGTCTCTATTCTTGTGATGTCCTTGTGAACGTTGCTTTTATTGAAGAGTGCAGCTGAACTTGAGTTAATGAAGGAGAGCAAGTAAAATGAGCTTAATGAGTCGGAACTAAACTCAGAATTCAGTGTATCCACAGCCAATACACCGCCCTGGCTGCAAACGCTCTTACCACAGAGCTGCCTCAGAAGCCTCCATAGATCGCGACAGTTATGGTTGCCTAGACCTGCTTCGACGTATAATTGGTTTAGCCACTTTATCTCGGATTTAATTGCTGTGGTTAGGCTTTTGGCACTTGTAAGACATTCTTTCATCCTTCGAAGCCGCTTTAGTAGTGGTGATGAAAACATATCTACAATTAGATAAATCGTTTCAACAGGGCAACACACGTCAAAGCAATATTTGATGTAGTCCGTAAGATGGTCACATTCGAGCGACAGGTCCTCACCGCTGAAGACTGAAAAATCAGATGAAAAAAAAATCGTCTGGAGCCTCGTGATATTTTCAAAGAAGCAATTTCACCATTTGTAAGGATGACTGGTAAGCGTTAAATGGTTAGACCTGCTGTATATGACTGGACACAGTTTTAAAATACAATGGTCGAAGCTGCTCAAAGGAGCCCGCTTTTGAATGGAAAACAACTGTCGTTTGTTTGTGAACACAAAGTTAAATTGGGCATCTTGTCGAGTCGAAACAGTCACAAGGTCTACCAAGTCAAGTGTCTTGAATATATTGTATCCTGTCGACTGAAGTCGCCAGCAACAAAACAGATAGAAAAATCTAAGTTAAGCAGTAGCGTTGAAGAAACTGGGACCTCAAAAAGCATTAAATCTGGTGTAGATGTGTAAGGAGCAATACATACGTTTTAGGCCACGACTGATTGAAAGCCACTGAAGAACTTCGGCTTGCATTCAACTAAATGGCAGCTTATAGAGATCGTTCAGTACGTAAATATTACGATTGATAAATTGCACCAACAATGAATAACGTTAGCTACAACCCCACCATCACGAAACTGAGGCTTTCCGGGTCAGAACTGATGAGAAAATAACCATCGACTTGAATTACCACATTTTCCACATCAGTATGCAACCAGCTTTCATGTATCAAAATGATTAACGTATTAGCATACTCATTTCGCTACATATTGGCACCGAGATCACCGATTTTACCAACAAGCGAGTGAACATTACTGGAAAGTATCAGTGGGACTAGCGCTATATCAACAGAACAACGGCTGAGGCCAGATTGCCAGCCAGCGCGATGCATTCGTTTTTTCCAAGGCATTTATCCCTAATTTGTGTCAAGGTGTTCCTGATTTTATGACCGTACGCCATGAAACACGGATTTAAAGAAATAGCGCGTAACGTTTACAAATGATTGACGGAGTAGGACACTGACATTAAAAATTATATATATATATATATATATATATATATATATAATATATATATATGTATATATATATGTATATATATATATATATATATATATATATATATATATATATATATATATATATATATATATATATATATATATATATATATATATATATATATATATATATATATATATGGTTGGCTGCATCCAATTTCGGATTTGCCTGTCACTGTGGCCAGCCACAGGACGCCTACACCTACAGAGGGAACATGGGTGGCTTGCGCTGCACCGCCCAGAGCTTCATGCACATACCCCATATCCAGTGTAAACCCGAAGGAATAAGACCGAGAGGCATGTGGATGGGAGTCGAATTTATCAACGAAGGCTGCCAACGCTCGTGCAACATGCACAACAACAGCATTCCCGTCTGTTTGGAACTCATGCGTACCAGTCGTACAGTGGGTGCTAGTTGGGCCGTAACGGATGAAACCACTCTTTGAGCCTAGCGCAGTTCCGAGGACCGTGTGCCCTGTCCCATCTAGCAACGACGAATGGCCTCTTGGATCCGGTAGTGGTTTTCGTCAGGTAGGCACCTAGTCAATATTCACATCAAGCGCAGCCACTCCGAGGATATCAATCGACCGCCAACCCCTAAAATTCAAGAAACCCAAGATGTATGCACACTTACAGACCAAATGCATCGACATTGTAGCATGCGTACCGCATCGGCCAGATTATTACCCTGAGTTAAAAATTGTAACCGGAAACAGCATTCACTGTGAATTCCTAATTCACCGAGTAAACTGATACTGTGCAATCCTGATTCACTTGTGTAATTTTGCTACTAGCTATTTATCAGTAGTACATATTTTCACATTTGTCACCACGATGATTGAACAGATTACTAACGATCTCCTCAGAATCTGAATTAACTGTACTGCCTATCCTACATTTTCCTCCTAATCTTTATTATATGACTTTTCACAATTTACTGACAAGGTGCAAAGCTCTGATATCCGAACACTTTGTTTGAATGCACCAATTATTACGTCTTACAATGAGCGCGGACTGCTCGAACTAACCAAGTGGAATTATGTATGTTCCTAATAAGTTTGTTCACCTATTCCTAAGTTATAGGTTTCTATTTCCTTCATTATCATTTATGTAGAATCACGGTTGCTTCGGTATAATTTATTCTATCCTGACTTTCATTCTCACAGCCCAGACCGTGCGTTTAAATAGGTGTCGTCAGCTCGCCTTTAACCAGCCATTTCTGCAGTAACACTCACCAAGCGCTGCGCTGCTAATGGTTACCTATTCAGCTGACTTATCTTCTCTGATTTTGGCCCCGTGTGGCCGCGCGAAAAGTGAACCAAACATCAAAGGCTGCAATTGAATAGCAATTGCAGAGAGCAGTGAAGTCAAACTCGCTAACCCGTTAACCGTTACACATTTTATGCAGATGGTTTCGATCGCATTACTCCGAAGGATGTAGCCCTGAGTAATCCATCTACGCTGCTCTCCTTTTGAACTGCCTGCTGCATTATATATAAATATTTATTTATATAAATATAAATATATATATTTATACAAGAAAAAGTCAGATATGCAAAATCGTGCCTTCAGACAGCTCGACTCAATATTGGAATTTGGATAACAATAATTGTCTCCTTGCCTATCGAACTCACACGGTTTAAAGCAATTTATCCCAGCAGATCTATCAATGGGCTCATGATACGTGACAAACCACAATAAATGAGGTTGCAAATAACACAAAAGTCACCTGGACGTCGTCACTTCCACGAAGATCAAAGAATCGGATCAAAAATCTCTCTTCAGTTGATAAAAGTGATCGAATTTGGAGTAACGTGTCATCGACAATCTGTAAAGTAAATCGAGCACAAGTAAGTGCAGAAAAATCGAGCAAAAAGCTGTGCATGAAGCAGAAAGGTATCGGCAAATACAGGTACTAAGTGTTGACGCATGGCTGTCGCACAACTTCAAGTGGCTGTACGCGAAGTGGGATGGGACAAGGAGCGCAAAACCCATGTAAGAGTGGGTACTCGAACCCGGGATGTGGATACTGCAAAAATGCCTGCACATCCACGTAATGGAGAAAATAGAAGGGTAGATAAATGTAGACGTGTTCATGCTCAAGAGGACATTTGATTGAAAGGCAGCCCTGTGATATCGGCAGTTGAAACGTGAGCGTTAGATACAAGGCGCTTCGTCGCGGTGAATATATACGGCTACTCTAAGCAGGAACCGATTAAGAAGCCCAAGTTACATTGGTAAAAACGTGAAGCGAGCGAAGGAAAAAGAAAATGACTTCTTATTTGCCCTCATGCTATGACTATTAAAATATCTACAATATTACAGCAAAGTTCATGCCTAGGGTGCGAACATGCTAGTAAAAGGACTTGTTGATTCTCCGTGGCAATTCGTTGTTAACAGCTTAGCACACTGTGTTCAAGGCCGGAGAGAAGACGTGCATTGTGAGAAAAGCAAACACGTAAATATACTATGTACCCTAAAAACGATTAGACCATGCTAAACCTACTGAGACGTTACTGGTACTTGTCTAAGTGGCCGTGCGAAGTACCACTCAGTGTCACAAATGCTGTGCTGAAGCTACACTGGCAGTCAACTCTAGTGGAACCTTGGCATCACCCTAACGCGAGGAACAAAAGCTATTAAAACGTGCACACCGCCCATCAATGACAGGGACACAATAAGTGCAGAAAATGGAAGAAGGGGATGATGAGCAGCCATAGCAAAATGGCGTGGAATCAAGTAACGACCTTACATTCACTTTAGCTGAGTCCCGCTGAAAACCACAACGCACTAATAGTCGCGTGCAGTGTGCAACATGCTGGATGTGGTGGCACGGTGGATTTATTGAATGTCCCGTAAAGTGCCCGACACTGAATACAGCATGCTTCGCCTACGCGTGTGGGCTGCTATGATGTTTTACAAACGCGAAGCTGGAACTAAAACTATTTGCGATGAACGTACTGCATTGTACCTCACTAACCATAATTCCACCAAGAGTCAAGGAAGAATACTGTGAACACTTCTTAAATGCATGGTGAAATCGACTCGCAGAACTATTTGGCGGTGAATTATATACGCAGCAGCTTCCTAGTCCATGAAAAGAAACATAGCTTCATCGTCATTGTCAAACTGTTGTAAACCAACAGAAATCCCTGACGTACTTGGTCAGTCGCATCAATTGCGAAATTCTTGACATAAAATGGCATCAGGAAAAGAAAGCGTTCAAAATAAAATCGCGTCCTTAGTATGATTTTATGTTGGTGGACAGTGACATGGCTTACGTTCGAGATTTGGCCGAGTACACTGGCTTCTGGATTGTGTACGGACAGCGTGCTCCCAACTTCGGAAGTGGCCACCTCCGGTGCACGAAGAACGTTGCCACCTAAAAACTCCAGAGAGATTGGGAAGGTAAACAACTGTTCCATTGTAAAAGGTTTAGGGCGACTCAGATTGCGTGAATCGCTTCACTGACGCGACGAAAGCAGCAAATTCGTACGGACAAAGCATTAAAATTGTGGGTTTAGATTACAGTTACAGTTTAACTGTAACCAGAAAAGCAACTATCAGTAGAAAGATGATATTGTACATAGTGTCCGAAAGTAACCAAAAAGAAAAGGTGTGCGATTTCAAGGATCGGATTCCAGCAAATCAGAATAGCGCCTTCTCCAAACGGTGTTCGTAAAACGAGCGACAACCAAATAGTAACAGATATATATGCACATCTACAAACATATTACACTTCAAAAGACTGTGTAAGCGAACATGTTTTCGGTGATTTCTCATCAGAATCAAAATTTGTATACAGACCCAACGGGTCGTCAGTCAGCCAAATTGATTCTAGCGCGCCATGGCAAACCGTCGGTCAGGTTCCAGTTGTAGTCGTACGCTCGCACAGGTCAACTGCAGTCCGTCCTGGCCAAGGTAAACTCAACGCGTGAGTGAACCTTTTCTGCGTGCACAGCTCTGGTTTATACAACCGGATGGCGATGGCTTCTGTGGCGTCTAATATCCGCTTACGGAAACACGGATCGATTTTCTGGGGTCCGATAGATTACTTTGAACGAATCAGCCGACTTGGTGGTGTGACCCGTATCCGCAAGTTGCGCGGCGATGGCAGTGTTGGTGGACTTTTGGCCTCCATTTCCGAGCCAGGCCGAATGGTGTTCCCTCACCCTTTCTGATTAGCGTCTTGTCGTACGACCAACATAGCCTGCTCCACAGGAACAGGTGAAGGAGTAAACACACACTGATTTGGTGTGGACAGGCAGCTTATCCTTGAGGTTTAGTCTCACCATTGGGCTACTGGTGAACCGGATTTGCAGCCTCGCCGCTGGGAAGGTATTTCTGAGTGTGGACGATAGACGGCGGGATAGATTCTCTGATGCTATTTCCCCTTTGTAAGGCAGTTGCAGGAAAATAGGTTTCCGTTCCGCCGTCAGGACCTCAGATGCCTCCTTGTTTCGCCCCATATTGGCATTAATAAAATTCTATGGGTAGCTATTCTCTTTAAGCGTCGATTGTATGAGCTGCAACTCTTCGAAAAAAGTAACCTTCGAGCAGGTTCTTTCGGCCTGGTTCACGAGACTGAAGACCAAGTTTCTTTTAATCTGAAGCGGCACAAAGTTGTGAAAGTTTGTGTACTGTCTACTCCATGCGCACTTTCGGTAAACGCTACGTTGTACTGCACCACCATCAAGTCTTTTTAGAGCTACATCGAGAAAATGAAAAGGACCGTTTTCTTCTACCTCGTAGGTGACTTGTATACCCTTGTGGGTCTGGTTAAATACGCTGATGAGCTCCTCGAGGTTACCAGAGGCGTCAAGTAGGACGAAGATGTCATCTACGTAACGGTGGTATAACGTGAGGCTGCTGATGACCGCTTTCAATTTACCCTGTCCCAACAAAACCATGAAGACATCAGCGAGCAATGGTCCTAGGGGGGAACGCAATGCAACTCCATCGCGCTGACGGTATATATCCCCTTAGCAGTAATGCTTTCAGGGCCAGAGTTGGTATGTCAATATTAATATGGTTCTCGTCAACAAAGTTGTAAATGAACTCAATCATTACAAATAAATGCACGTTCGTGAATAGTGGGGTGACGTCGAGAGAGCACATAGTTTGGTTCGTGACGTTGACATCACGCACGGCATCTGCAAACGCAAAAGTGTCCTTCAGGGTATGTACAGCGACTCGGCTACGCACAGACTCAAGAAGTTCCAACAACCAACGAGCACTCGAGTGATATGGGGAGTTTCTCATCTCCAAAACCAGGCAAAAAGGACAGTTAGGCTTGTGGAGTTTGGGAACGCCGGAAAGCCTTGATGGTGATGAAGTACAACGTAGCGTTTACCGAAAGTGCGCATGGAGTAGACAGTACACAAACTTTCACAGCTTTGTGCCGCTTCAGATTAAAAGAAACTTGGTCTTCAGTCTCGTGAACCAGGCCGAAAGAACCTGCTCGAAGGTTACTTTTTTCGAAGAGTTGCAGCTCATACAATCGACGCTTAAAGAGAATAGCTACCCATAGAATTTTATTAATGCCAATATGGAGCGAAACAAGGAGGCATCTGAGGTCCTGACGGCGGAACGGAAACCTATTTTCCTGCAATTGCCTTACAAAGGGGAAATAGCATCAGAGAATCTATCCCGCCGTCTATCGTCCACACTCAGAAATACCTTCCCAGCGGCGAGGCTGCAAATCCGGTTCACCAGTATCCCAATGGTGAGACTAAACCTCAAGGATAAGCTGCCTGTCCACACCAAATCAGTGTGTGTTTACTCCTTCACCTGTTCCTGTGGAGCAGGCTATGTTGGTCGTACGACAAGACGCTAATCAGAAAGGGTGAGGGAACACCATTCGGCCTGGCTCGGAAATGGAGGCCAAAAGTCCACCAACACTGCCATCGCCGCGCAACTTGCGGATACGGGTCACACCACCAAGTCGGCTGATTCGTTCAAAGTAATCTATCGGACCCCAGAAAATCGATCCGTGTTTCCGTAAGCGGATATTAGACGCCACAGAAGCCATCGCCATCCGGTTGTACAAACCAGCGCTGTGCACGCAGAAAAGGTTCACTCACGCGTTGAGTCTACCTTGGCCAGGACGGACTGCAGTTGACCTGTGCGAGCGTACGACTACAACTGGAACCTGACCGACGGTTTGTCATAGCGCACTAGAATCAATTTGGCTGACTGACGACCCGTTGGGTCTGTATACAAATTTTGATTCTCATGTAATTGTAAAAGCCTGATGAGGAATTACCGAAAACATATGTTTGCTTACACAGACTTTTGATCAATCAATGGGTTTTTCAATTCAATATTACAATTCGGCAACAGCAGTGCAATCGTCAGGGTGCCACAAAATGCAGATAAATGCACTACGGCGGAAGGGGAGAAAAAATATCTGTAGAGCTGTAACCGTAGCAGCAGGGTCTCATATGTCAACTACAGTGTACAAGTTCTTGCAATGTTCGCCAGTGTTTCCAGTCGAGCAACTGAAACTCAGTGGGAGGTTCAGCCACACATTTATGCACTCCTCGGCTTCTCAGATGTACGCCGATGCATTTTGTTGCACATCTCTGGATAGGCACTCATTCGTTTGGTATTAATCAGTACCAACCCTTGTAACAATCTCTCATGAATACAAGTAGTGCATCCTGCAATTATTTGGGATCGTAATTTCCCAGAAGTATAATCGATACCAACACGCACAACGATGTGTTGTTCCAACCCTCGAAACCAACTTTTGTTCTCACTAAATAGAGCATTCTAACGGCCTTCGAACAAGCTTTCACCCGTCTGAGTCCAACATTGCATGGAAACATTACAAGACGACCTAGGTTTTCCGGAAGCAAACCTCACTCAACCTCTCGACTAGTCCATTCAGGGGCCATCAACAGACCCGGAAACGAAACAGTCTATCAAAGCATCATGTGATCTGCCTCAGTGGCACATCGAAGCATTCGATAAACACAAAAGACGAACGCCCCGAAACGACACCTCATAGTTACACCACAGCGATGTAAGTCGTGTGAACTTTCCCACAACATCAGTAACAAAGAAACAGCTGCTGGCCATCAAGGCTGAATCAGTACCATTCGATACTGCATGGAACACAAGTCAATCCCATTGATAAAAGCATCCCCTTACTAGTTCAGAAACCCGACCAAATACTAGCCAAGGTTGACGGAACAATGGCCACTAAAATAACCACAGACTGGGTAAGCACAAAGGAATGTGCGTCCCGGGCCACAACAATAACAGAAATTACTCAAGATGGGGGAAGTAAACAAAGTCAAACAAAGTAACTGAGGGCTAACTGCGAATAACCGCGTCCACAATCGGTGTGAGGGCAGTAAAAGGAGGATAGCGATAAATGTAAATTACAAATACAAACCGTAAAAAACTCATGCGCATTGAAACTCTCACAGTCATGAAAGAAGCCACACTACCATACACGGAAACATTGTAGAACACTGTACTTCCATAACAGAGTTCAGTTCAGTTGAAGAACTATGATCCGAGCCCCGTGGTGCGGCTGATCTAGTTATCAAAACGCACATCGCAAGAATAACAATAAATATCGACGTCAAGATAAAGAGGTCGAATTCAACTAGAACGCAACCAAAATGAAGCAAGAACAAAATGCGTTAAACAAACCAGAATGGAACGAAAATAAAGAACCGGATGCAAGAAGTCGAAAGCAGAAACGCCATTGACTGTGTGAATGCGCGATGTTTGATACGGTCTCCCACAAGTGGAGTGGACCATCCCAAAAACCCCATCCACGGAGACATCACGCTCAGTGTTTCTTCATGCCTCCATACTACGTCATGGACTGACCATTTCGCGGTTTCCCATGCCTGGTTTAATGTGTCTATAAATTTGTGAATAAACTATTTATTTATTTAATTGTAGCGACCGAGGAAGCCGATCAACGGGCGTACGGAGAACATGGTCTAGCCAACGTAAGCGTACACGAATCAGCAGAAACTCGAGTATGCACTAGAAGGCTTCTTACTAAAAGCCAACTGGCGGACCTCAGCATTGCCCAGCCGGTGTTCCCACAAATGTGAGCAATACTCCGCAAGCACCAGTGGTCAAACACGCCCACCGTTTAACGTATTCGCCGCGAACTGGCCAGGTGTCTGATCGATACAGTAACACAGGCCTTATCGCAGCGTTGTACACCCTACCTTCCACTGACAAGCTGATATCCCGCCGTCTCCATAGATGGCTGAGCTTCTGGAAAGCCACACTTGCCTTGCTGATACGAGAAGTAACTACTACAATGATGTGATTACCAGAGGTAACACAGCTACCAAGGCAAGTGAACCGATCCACCACTTCTAGTGGCGGTTGGGTAATAGCTAGCACAGGTGTGTCGGTCCAATCCTGCAACAGCACTTTACATATTGAAGGTGAAAAGCACGTGCCAAAAAGTGCAGCGCTACGCGTGAGTTTATTCAATAGGGTTTGTATAACCAATGTATCAGGCCCAAGGAGAACTATGTCGTCCGCATACTCCAGATGTGTTAGTCGGTCACCTGGCAGAAATTCCACTCTGGCAGAGTCTGAAAGAACTGAGTCACTCAGGAGCATTTCGATAAAAAAAGAGATAAAGGGCGACCCTGGGGAATCTCACTTGTCATGGGGAACTCAGGAGACGGTTTCCTGTAGACACTTTCACGGCTTCGGGAGTCATGGTACATGGACTGTATAATGGAAAGGAATTTAGCTGCTTCGCCGTTCATGGATAGACATTGCCACAAGCTGTCTCGATCAACAGAGTCGAAGGTAGCTTTCAAGTCAGGGAAAACCACCATAGCCGGTCGTCTGTATGTGTGTCGCTGCTCTAAAACTCGAGGAAGAGTAAATATGTGGTCGATACAACCACGACCAGGGCGGAAGCCAGCCAGGATTTCAGTTCTCCCGTTCTCGCGTCAAAGTATGATACCCGTAAGCAGTTTGGAGGAAACGGAAACAATGCGAATGGCTCGCTGATATTTGTGCAAAGTACGCCGATCCTTCTTGAAAAGAAGCACGACAGCTGCAAGTCACCAATCTGAAGGTAACGATTTAATGTTCCAAATGGTATTAAATAGAAAAGCGAGTCCAGGCAACAAGGAGCTACCTCCGTGTTTAAGGGAAAATAGAAGACGATCGTTTGGTCTAGAAGCATTGTTTCATTTCAAAACGGCGAGCTCATGTCCAATATCTACCTAAGTGGGAGGCGAGACATTTAGTTCCCAGCTCAGCTCTGGGGATTCAGCAAGCGGCAGTGTCGCAGCACGCCCGCTGAACTGCGCCTCAAAACGTCCCGCCCAGCGCGCTGGAGGACGACAATGAGAACGCACTAACTGTCCATCTTTCTCAGCTATTGTCACGCTAACGGATGGTATTCTCGGACCCGTGTTCAGGATGAGCTAGAATAACACTCGGCTGCTCCCAATAGAACTGGGTTTTTCCATCTCACGAGCAGTTGCAATCCACCATGGTTCCAGGTCGATTTGAAGTTTCCTTGTCCGACGTCGTTTCAGGGAGTTATGGACACGCTGAAATTCAGTGCCCATCGGAACCTGCTTCCGTGCTTTGACCAAGCTGATCGATGCCTCACAGATCCATTCACAATTATGAAGTCTCAAGTTGGGTGCACCGTATGCGTCATACTTCATGCCACACGAGACGATCTCAGGCAGCGTTCGTCCCGACAACCTCATTCATTACTGACAATTGCTGGGCCATTTCGTTATAGTATTGTTGAACCGCAGACTGCGACTCCAATTATTGGACCCAGACAATAATTGACATGTCCGCTTCTGCACACCACTTAGTTGCAAAATGGATTGTACAATTATTGGAACCTGTACGTAAGGAGTTCTCTATCCATTCTTCGAAAGATTCGTTCGAATTCGTTGATAAACTTAAAGACCTGACGTTAAATGGTAAACTGATGCTCCCTTGATGTAGAATCCCTTTTCAAAAACGTCCCATTGCTGGAAACTGTTAATTTCATCCGCGAGTATATAACGGAAAGGAATCTAAACGTCGGCATTCCAGTGCCTAAGCTCAAGGAGTTAATTTTGCGGTGAACCT
Organism: Dicrocoelium dendriticum; assembly: GCA_944474145.2. NCBI lineage: Eukaryota > Metazoa > Platyhelminthes > Trematoda > Plagiorchiida > Dicrocoeliidae > Dicrocoelium > Dicrocoelium dendriticum. The sequence goes on from OX104068.1 coordinate 29,178,453, forward strand.
TTAATAGACAATTCTTGTTTGACGGAAACTATTACATGCAAATCGATGACGTGACGATGGGGTCTCCCCCTTGGACCTCTCCTTGCCGACATCTTTCTCGCTAAGCTTGAGCGTGGTCCCATCCAAGCGGTCATAGAAACGTTGGTGCTGTTATGCTGTGATTTTCCAGATACTGCTTGAGTGCATCAGCGATGACAGACTCCATAACCTTGGAAAGGACAGGGAACAGCGTTATTGGACGGTAATTGGTTGGGTCAATGCTAGTACCTCACTTATGCATAGGAGTGATGACCCCACGCTTCCAAAGTGCTGAAATTTGGTTCTTCTCTAGACAACGCTGATAAAATATAGCCAGAGGTTCGCCAGATCACTGGCTGCTGCTTGTAAAGCCTTTGGTCGAATATTATCAACTCCAGAAGATTTGTGGATACACAGGGACAACAGTTTCTGAAAAACAGTTTCCGCAGTAAAAGTGATATTGGATAAAGCGGACGGTGGGACAACAGAAACAGGGATAATTTTTGGGAACGTTACTCTCTGGAACTATGTGAGTACTGGAACCGTAAGAGATCGGCTGCTTCCGTTGCTGACTACGTGCACTCATCAGTCATGTTCAGTGCTGGAATTACGCGTTGCACCTTAGGAAGGCCATCAAGACAAGAGTTGGATAAGAGTTTGCAGTTCGTGCAGAATCACTTCATTAACTCCTGCTGATACGTCACTTTGTCCTCGCGGATCAAGCTCACACAGAAGTTACGCTGTGCCACGTAGATAGTCCAGGTTTCGGAATTCGGGGAGTCGTTGTGAGCTCTCCATGCCAAATCCATCAAAAACATGCATTTACGTGTTCTGCACCTCAGAAAGGACTTCCTTCTCCTTTGACGATGTAAGGATTTCAGCTCAGACGCGTGCAGTATCAATGCGCTGAATGTCTTTGTGAATGTGTCCAAGGTGATTTCCGGAGGGCATTCAGTTAAGAAGGTGCAAAATACCACCATAACAAGCGCGAATAACATGTAGTATGTGGCCGTATACACTTTGTCATCCTCTTACTCAGGATATTCCGCGAACACATAGGTAAACAGTAGAGTCACATGATCACTGCGACCCAGTGGTGTGCTTGTAATTATTCCGTCGACTATGAGTTCTCTTCGTTGGTGACGGTCTGTTAGCAGTTGGAAATCTGTTGGGAGAGGTCACGTGGTTGTACAGAGGGCAGTTGGAAATTTCCTCTTGTAAACTGGCTTTAAACTACATGCTATCGGTCGCCGCTATTTCTAGGTCGTGCACATTAAGTCGACCACGATGAGAACGTGGCTGTATGACTTGCTCAAAACAACCTGAAGAACGTGGTTCAGTTTGGAGCCCATTTCACACGTTGTGTTTGGTGAACGCTAAATCACAACTATAAGACATGTCTTTGTTCCGCAATCCTAGCCAGCACCAGAGCGAAGCTGGGGCACAGATCTCTGAGTGGTCAATACGTTCACATCGAAACTTAGCCTTGTACTGATGAATCACGCCACCACTTCCAGCTCTAGCACTCCGAAGTAGCGACATACCAGGTAAATTGATCGCAGAATCTGCTATCTCAAGACTTAACCGGGATTCCGTAATCAAAATGAAATCCCGTGGTTATGACACTTGGCGTTTTCTATGTTCGGCAAACTTACTAAAAAGACCTTGTGCATTAGTATACAAATAGGATAGTGTTTTGAATGTTAGAAGTGTGTGGGTGGACAAGAAATTCGTGTTTAGTTTTAAGCCGACCGTTCGTCGGTCGGCAGCTAATCGCTTTTTGCGAGGGTCACTGGTTCTTGAAATGCAAACAGGCTGCATGGTAGCACGAAGCATTCCATATCCAAACGTTCTCTCCTTCGTCTCCTTGTCCTGTCAGGTGTCGCGAGTGCTATGGTGTCTACCACACTGCCGGATGTTGGAGGCAAATATTTTACTGAGGTTGCATGTTCCAATGAAGTGCTGACAACAGGTGGCCATGCGCCTGCTATCTTAAGCCTAATATAGGTAGGTAACCTGGAACGATGCTTCAACCAGCTATCCAATAGGATTTCTGTCATTCTTTCGGTGTAGCACGATTTACAATATTTTTAGACCACAGTCCCTGTATCTTGGAGATGAAGGAATTCTCGTCAATGATTTTGCAACGTTTCCTAAAGAGTGTTTCGCGGATGTAGCGTCACTGCTCACGGTCATGTAGTTTCGCTTCAGGAACACCATTAACAAATACGTTAAAACGTGCACACAGAAGGAGGTCTGCGACCGAGGTATCCTGTCCTTAAGTTGTTGGCGCACAATCGGTGTTGAGGTGAAGCTTACGCGGAGATTAGCGGCAAAATACGTTCTCTCTGTTGCTAAGGCAAGTCTTCGGGTGGTCCGTTCCGCTATCGCGTCACCCTTAAATGGTAACGATAAGTATATCATCCGCTTCTCCGCGGAAACGGGTTTGGGCTTTTGTACTCGCGGTTCCATGTGCCTTTGGATGAATTTCTCAGGGTACCCATTACGCTCGAGTACGTTTCGTATAAAGCTCAGCTCCTCTGAAAGCGTATCACCCGTACATATTCTCTTCGCTCTCTCCGTTAGGCAACGGACAAGGTTCCTTTTTTGACTTATCGGAACAAAACCAGCGAAATGGATGTACTGCCCATTCCAGGTTGCTTTTCTGTGCACCCTCCTCCGCATTGACCCGTCTGATGCCCTGTTGATTTGGACATCTAAAAATGCCAACGAGTCGTTGCGTTCTAGCTCGATAGTGAAAGTTATGTTGCTATGTGCAGTTTTAAACTGGGCCAATTGATCATCGACGCACATTCCATTATCCGCAATACAAAATATGTCGTCTACATATCGACCGTAATAAACCACACTGTTGATGGAATCGTTCAGCTGGTTGCACTCCAATTTGCTCATGAAGACGTCCGCGAGCAACGGTCCTAATGGTGAACCCATTGCCACCCCGTCTATTTGTCGATATATCGTTCCAGTAAACTGAAACTGAATGTTTCGCGTGCACATGAGTAGCAGTTGTCTCAGCCGATCTGGTGGGATACCAACTTTGATGTTGCGCAACTGGATGAACTCGCACAGATAGTCTACGATCTCCTCCAATGGAACATTGGTAAAAAGAGACACCACATCTAAGGAAAACATCTGTCGCCCAGTTAGCTCAATTTGTCTCACTGAGTCAAGAAAATCAAAGGTGTCCTTGAGACTGTATCTAGCTATGGCTTTCCTGACTGGTTCCAGCCGTTTGACGAGCCACTTGGCAGTTGAATGATACAGTGAGTTATACATATCCAGTATCGATCTTAGTGGTAGCCCTTCCTTGTGTAGCTTGGGCAGGCCATACAATCTTGGAATCACTGTCCCACTCGGTCTGGTGTATTCGAATATATCTGAGTCGATTACATTTTCCTGCTTTAAGCAAAGCAAGAGTTTCGTTATGGATCTCTCGATTTCTTGTGCCTTGTCATTCTCATTATTCATTCTACGAAATTTTGATCCGTCAGAAAGAATGGCATACGTCTTGCTGATGCAGTCCGATCTGTCCATCAGAACGATCCCGGCTACTTTATCCGGCCTAGACAACAATACATTATCGTTTCGCTTGAGTTCTTTAAGGGCGTCTAGATGTTCCTGCTTCAATAGATGTTTGGTACACGGTTTATAAGTTAGGTACTCGTAACATGCGTTAATCAGCGTTGATTTATATTGCTCGGCTGCTAAGGCTGAGGACGGCGTAAGCGTAACTACTTTGGAATAGAGATACTCAAATTGGCCCTCTAAATCTAGCTGTTTAACATAGTTTCGTGGACAACAGAATTTCGGGCCGAGTGAAAGAGTTTAGAGTAAAACCTTGTCTAATGGCACTGAGGAGAAATTGTAAACGAGAATTGTAAATGAGAATGACAAGGCACAAGCAATCGAGAGATCCATAACGAAACTCTTGCGTTGCTTAAAGCAGGAAAATGTAATCGACTCAGATATATTCGAATACACCAGACCGAGTGGGACAGTGATTCCAAGATTGTATGGCCTGCCCAAGCTACACAAGGAAGGGCTACCACTAAGATCGATACTGGATATGTGTAACTCACTGTATCATTCAACTGCCAAGTGGCTCGTCAAACGGCTGGAACCAGTCAGGAAAGCCATAGCTAGATACAGTCTCAAGGACACCTTTGATTTTCTTGACTCAGTGAGACAAATTGAGCTAACTGGGCGACAGGTGTTTTCCTTAGATGTGGTGTCTCTTTTTACCAATGTTCCATTGGAGGAGATCGTAGACTATCTGTGCGAGTTCATCCAGTTGCGCAACATCAAGGTTGGTATCCCACCAGATCGGCTGAGACAACTGCTACTCATGTGCACGCGAAACATTCAGTTTCAGTTTACTGGAACGATATATCGACAAATAGACGGGGTGGCAATGGGTTCACCATTAGGACCGTTGCTCGCGGACGTCTTCATGAGCAAATTGGAGTGCAACCAGCTGAACGATTCCATCAACAGTGTGGTTTATTACGGTCGATATGTAGACGACATATTTTGTATTGCGGATAATGGAATGTGCGTCGATGATCAATTGGCCCAGTTTAAAACTGCACATAGCAACATAACTTTCACTATCGAGCTAGAACGCAACGACTCGTTGGCATTTTTAGATGTCCAAATCAACAGGGCATCAGACGGGTCAATGCGGAGGAGGGTGCACAGAAAAGCAACCTGGAATGGGCAGTACATCCATTTCGCTGGTTTTGTTCCGATAAGTCAAAAAAGGAACCTTGTCCGTTGCCTAACGGAGAGAGCGAAGAGAATATGTACGGATGATACGCTTTCAGAGGAGCTGAGCTTTATACGAAACGTACTCGAGCGTAATGGGTACCCTGAGAAATTCATCCAAAGGCACATGGAACCGCGAGTACAAAAGCCCAAACCCGTTTCCGCGGAGAAGCGGATGATATACTTATCGTTACCATTTAAGGGTGACGCGATAGCGGAACGGACCACCCGAAGACTTGCCTTAGCAACAGAGAGAACGTATTTTGCCGCTAATCTCCGCGTAAGCTTCACCTCAACACCGATTGTGCGCCAACAACTTAAGGACAGGATACCTCGGTCGCAGACCTCCTTCTGTGTGTACAATTTCTCTTGTTCGTGTCGAGCAAGGTATATTGGGAAAACGACCAGGCGACTGTTCGGTAGGGCTCGAGAGCATTGCCCAGCTTGGCTCTACACCGGCGTGAGGAAGAATGTAACGAGTGCAGTATTGACGCACCTAATTTACTCCGATCATCAAATCAATTCGCGTGACGCATTCACACCGATCTACTGTGTCCCCGGACGTTACACACGGGAAGTCAGATGTCACTTGCTGTCAACAGCAGAGGCGATCGCAATTCGGCTCTATAACCCGGACATTGTGCACAGAAAAAACTCGTCCATACTTTAACCTTGCCTTGGCCTCAGATCAGCGCGACTAACAATGGCAGTCACGCCACATCACTTGACATCGCCTCAATCAGACCAAACACGTAGATTTATCGATTAGTTACTCTGCTTCAGTGACCCAATATAAACCCATTGTGTCTATTCTAGTTTGCATTATTGTGGTTGTTTTAGCCTGGTGATGAAGCCCTGAAAAGAAGTTTGTTCGCTACTTTTTGTTTCTGATTTGCAAATTTTGCGTACAGCGATGAACGCCACCCCATTCCTATGTTATTACAGCCTACTTCTGTGGACAAGTGAAGCTCAGGGGTCCGTCGTGCTTGGTTACACTAGAAAGGAGTGCAGGTGCCGAAAAGTTTGCGAACACCTGTTGGCCGACGGTGTCTGACCAATGAGGAAGCTACTCGTCGGTGCGTGTGTGCACCTTAGCCAAACTTTGAAACGCACCAAGTTGAAAATGCTTATGAACCAAGTTGAAAATGCTTACGAATCAATTTGTTCCCTCTATTAACTAACTTGACTCGGAAATGGTATAGATAGTTGGTTAACTATTTCTCTGATGAAACAACATATGTGACCCAATTTTTGTCACTCCGCTTTATCCTGTCTTGGCCCACACCATCTCCTAACTTTTATCAGAGTTGAACACTCGCAGATTGGTAGGATGAGAAGCCAGATTCTTTTCCGTACATTAGTATCATCTTGCTCTTCAATATTTTATATTCATTTAACCTGGCCTGAATGTTAACCGTGTGTAAGAGTGATCCCTCTCATCTCGGATGGCCGGAGTTTCAGGATTTTCGACCGCCACTACACTCTTGTTTGGCTATCTCCATGAAATACACTTTTACCTCGCTCCATTTCCCACCATGCACCTGTTAAATCTCAGGTTCAGTGATGGGTGGACAGGTAGTTCCTATTTTTTCACAGACTTGCTCTTCCACGCTTAAACTATTATTCGTAAACTACCCTGGTGTAATAAAAGCTAATATCGTTCGGAATAGCCACAGAGGTGATGGCTGGTGAAGTAGCCAAGCCAAAGTATACGTAATAATCCGGAGTATAGTGGCCACTACAAGTCATGACCGCATATTCAACAAATCCCTGAAATAGTAAGATGAACCGATATTTAGTAACGATTAGAATACCGCAACGGCCTGCATGAGGATGAATAACCATACATACTTATCGAGCCTGGCCAAATGATTCATAGCCATCCATACCCAACCTTTGCTCTTATTTATTATCTTATTCTTATTTGCACATCTGTTTCCATAAGCGGTTGCGTATTAACTGTGGACAAGATTCACCTCCGAAGATACATGTAATATAGCCTTAACATTAACTCTTGTGGCCTGTTATCTAGGAGTCCCGGAGCATATGCTCATGTAAGCCAGTAAATGTCCATGCATTTTAGGCGCACATCGATGCAGATTGTACTAATTCTCACTATTGTGCTACACCACACTGTTCAGACTTCGTCTAACAATTTAGGAATTATCATTCACCGTCATCGACGTCCGTTTTCGTATTATAGCTGAGTCACATTGAAATGTTGACATTTACCAAAAGATGCACATTTCCCTCTCATTGTACTTAGCCTCAGTCTGCTGCCCTTAGATTCTTTGTTTCCATTCTGAAGTATTTTTCACATAGAAGAAGGCTTTCGGCATGAGTCCGAGCTTTTAGATATCTCAAGTCAGCTACTAAAGGAATTGCAAAGACGCTTGCCAAACTTTATGTATTCCTTGCAAAATGATGCCTATGTTTTTGGATTAGTCTTTGCCAGGTATTTACATATTAGTTATTTACTGGTAATCAGTTTAAGCTGTTTTTTACCTACCGTGATACTCTCATTCTTTTATTTCCGCCCTGAATCCACTATGAACTGGGACTTCTGAACATGTTTTAATCGACTGATGAAGTTGGATTACGCGTCAGCGGGAGTTAGAAGGACTGACTCGGCCATTAAAGTCCTATATCCGCCTTCTGGTCAGACGGTGCTGATTCAGATCGACGGGACATCAGTTAACGTAAGAGCTAACCCCGGCGCAATCTTCTGCACTTCATCTTGAACAGCGTGCATGTGCGAAACTGTCATGAACATGTCATAATACATATTCCCATCCAATATGTAGAGGGGAGTAAACGAAAAAATCTGTGAATATTTTGATCTTTCCCTATGTTAGAATAGTCGTCTCTCGCATCGCCGAGAAATAAAAGGTTTAGTTATTTATTTGGCATGCAAACCAATCTAAACCGCTTGGCGATTGAGCCATATAAGTAGAGAAGATGCTTCGTTCCGTCGAAATGCAATGTGCTGCTTCCGAATGGGCAGTCGCCCATCCTCGTGATCAGTCTTGAAGGTACACAGATTGAACACCTTGATAGCTTCGTATACCTGGGAAGCTGCGTGTCTGATTGTGGCACTACTGAGAAGGAAATTTCCCTCCGCTTCGATAAAGCTCGGTCGGCGTTTGTCAACCTGAAACACTTGTGGTGTCATCAGGATGTCTCCCACTTGGTAAAGGGTCGCGTTTACAAGGTAACAGTTCGAGAGGTGTTGTTACACGGAAGCGAGTCGTGGCTTGTGGCCTTCGACGATAGATGTTTGAGGAGGACCGCTCGCGTGTGGTTGTAGCAACGTATCTGCAGCAGTGAAGTCAGACGTCGCGTCCTAAGGAATGTGAATATTCCCTTTAATAAGCTGGCATTGCTGCGCCAGTTAAAATGGCTCAATCACGTCCTGTGTATTTCAGCTGTGTTTGCCCATCACAGGAATCGAGAGACTTCACGATGGTCGGGAGTCTACATAGCATCAGCATAGGAAGTCATTGCTGCGGTTGGATCACAAGCCCGTCTGGATGGAAACCAAAGGACGAAGAGTGCAGAGGGCTCGAACTAATTCAGGATAAGGCGCGTAAACGAAACTAGCGGAAGATCAGTGTACATACGGTAAAATCGCTAAAAGTTGACCACCTTTATATCTTGACCACCCCATTAAGTTGATCGTTTTATTTTTCACAGCTTGAACCTTCACCATGTGAACCTTATGGATTCAGACCTATGTAAATTGGCTAGTTCGATCCAATCCCCCTGATTGATCAAATGAAGGAGGTATTACTGTACTTGTTTAGAGTCAGATGCCCACCGTTTAATTTTGGCTTAGCATGAGCAGCAGTTACAGACCATGTCAGCTAAGGGCACCAATTCACCTACCAACTACAGCCTGATGCTTGAAGATAAAGATAAATCGCTTGCCTGCATGCCTGCTGTATAAAACCGCGAGCTAAGAGATTCGGTAGGATAAATTAAGTCTCCTATTCACATCCGAAAGTAACTGCAAAATCAATAGCTGAAACGACACTACAGGGATTCTTCGATGCCGATACTCTTGCCAATTTCATTCTACTGTTGCTGATACGCTTTTGTGGAACAGAGGAGATGTAGATATAGCGGACAAAGGAATCCAAAGGCAGGAAAGTAAGTTGGTTAGACAATATTATGGTAAAGCACCTTCCAACCGGAGTGCATATTGAGGGGAATATGGAAGCAGATCACATGGAGGAGAGCATATCGAAATAATAACACGTCCAATACCCTGAATGATCCCACTGGTAGATGAGTTCCACGATGAAGCGCAGCAAAGTCATTTACTACACTGCGTAGCGCTACCACGCAACCAAAGGACATCGTGTCCTAAAAACAACCAGTAAATGGCCAGTTTTGGCTACGTGGTGTAAACACAGCTAAGGAGCACGATACGTACTTTTCGAAGGTCGGAGGAGGGTGAATATATTGTGCTGAGCACGAGTGAGAAAATCCGAAACTTGATGATGAAAAAATGGTTGCATTTGCCTGATATATTCCTGCGGAAGGATAGAAAATCGTGGGACAGTGTGAACAAGCAAGCAACAAGATGTGATCATATACATCCCCAAGCTAGAGACGGTTAGCTAACGATAAGGCAGCATCTCCGAAGTGAAAGAAAAGCAATCGCTAAGCAGAGTAAGTGGAACTAATGGGCAGTGAGTGGAACAAAACAAATCAAGAAAGTGACAAAAACCAAAACTGAACGCTTCCGCTAATAGGTTTGGGATGTGACAAAGTCGGACCACAGTTAACTTACACAAAGTACTATATAGTCATCTCAACCTTACGGGGCATTTGTTGTATATTTCTCGACTGTGCGAGATAAGGTCCAAATAGTTGGTTGGATCAATAGGTTCAACAGGATTGCAAAGGATATATAGTTGCACAAGTTTTCCAAAGTGGTTCCCAGATAGGCTCTCAGGGTGGTCTATCAGTTAAAAATGTCAGAAAAACGGAGAAGTTGAGAGTAAAATGAAAGTGGTTATTGCAAAACGCTTAACTGATTAATACAACTACCCGTGGAACCGTCTACTGGGGATCAGCTTCCATGTGGGGTGGTCCCTAAAAGTTTTATCCGCACTTCCACGACCGATCTGACCTTGTAGCAGTGTGGCATAGGAGCAAGTAAGCTATCACCGGGGTAGAATGCTGGTTATAGGAGAGCCGTATGGGACCTGCATGGTTTTAGAACAGCGTCATCCGCAACTCAGAGTGACAGTAGCAGTTTTTCCCGATTTCTAGCGTGCATTCGTCGCAGCTGATCGATCCGTCATTTTCAACATACTTGGCCCGAAAGGTGCACCCACAAAATATAACAGCATTCAACGTGACTTGCACTTGGACACCAAGGACCAGTCGGTGTTTACCGTGACTTGTCGGGTGCTTTCTCAATAACAAGTTGCGTTCAACAGGGTCATCAAAGTTCCTCAATATGTTCAATTTAATCATGAACAATGCTTGATCAAGGGTTAAAAGCACGTGCTTAGTAACACGTCCCGTAGAATGGTTGAGGTGAATACAATGAAGTTAAAAGTATATGAGTCATCTATCGAGCGTCTACCAAGATAAAAGCGTTGATAAATAACGTTAGTGGAAACTAAAAATCGAATGCAAGCATACAGAAATACACGGGATGCAGTGATCGCTTACGTAAACCGTGAGAAATATGCGCCATCTCATTGGGTCGATGTGGCACATGAATCCGGTGGAAGGGCATGATTAATTCAATCCACAATTGCGTAATTTAGATAACGAACTGCTGGAAGCTAAGAGTAACACCCAACCGTCTTTCGAAAATGTCCAAAGTAGAGGAGGATACAAGTGAGTATGGGAGTTCCAGAGTTAACAAACCAGAAGGGAAAAGTAATCTTCGATACTTTATACCATTTCTGAGTCACGTTAGGCCATAGCAGAATCAATTTAGGCCATAAAGATTTCGATTTTTACCGTTACTAATTTCAAGCTGATCCATTCCACACGTCGGCCTACGTGTACTGTTCACTCAGTGGCAAATAGTTACCTCTGAACTTGGTGTTATGGCTAAGTTTCAGCAAATGGCCGCATACGTGGTTGTGGTCACGCAATATTTCGTAAACTAATATGAGATCGCCGCGCAGCCTTCGGTAGCGTCCGCTGAAAACTTGCCAGTCACTTCAGCTTTCGCTGATATGAGTGATTGCGTAAACCCTTGGTATTCTTTGTTGCTCTTCGTTGTGGTGCCTCCAACGCATCTAGATCGCGATTCAACCAAGGTCGCCAAGCTTGGATAGCGTATTCAACGTGCGAGCGCACGTAGGAATTGTGCATCATTGAGAAAATTGATGGATTAAATCTCTCGAATGCTCTCTGGAGCAGGCCGATGTGCTGGTTGCCCTTTTCACAGCTTCCTCAGCCTTTATTGAACAGTCCACATCACTCTGTACGAGCATACCAAGGTCACGTTCCTGTGAGCTGGTCTGCAATCCGTGTGCCCCAAGCAAATACGTGCAGTCATGTCTATGGCGCAATTGAACAACGCGACATTTGTCTACACTGAGTGGTAGGACATTCTGAACTGACAAGTTAGACATCGTGTTAAGACCACATTGGAGCTCTTCGTGGTCGTCCTATCCTCTGATCGCTCGCCGTAGCTTGATATCATTGAGGTAAATCGTGATTTGTTTTGATTCGCTACTACTGAACAGCATCAAGTTGGGTTACGAATCTGTCCCCGGGTATACGCGTTACCCGCACACCAAGTGGTTTACTGTTGTTACGCCCAAATGGATTCAGGAGCAGGACTATAGAACAATGGAAGTATATCATAAGGTAGATAACACAAGCGATGTGCACAAGCTGTCGGCAAAGATTAGCTGAGCGTTGTGGTCAGTAGGTGCTGGATCAGGCAGATGAGACCAGCGGCCAATGAGAGGGGTGCATGCATTGGCGAGGTTGGTGCACAAGTGTGCACGCACAGCACACGCCGACTGAGGTCATATCGAATGTTTACAAACAAGTTCCACTATCGTGGTGCAAGCGCCAATACTAAATCGCCAACAGGATTACATAAAATGAAATTCGTGGAGCCAATCTTTCGTCGAGATCAATGTTCGCAGTGGCTAATGGGATAAAGAAAGAGAAAAAAGATCTATTTCCCAAGGCAGTTTGGTATGAGCCCTAATATATCCAAATGAGAGGAATGTGTAATACGCCATTCTGTTGCTCACCTGTTTCAACTCGGTATAAATGTCTTTCCTATTCTTTTTCATCCACCCACCAATGAGAAGAGATAACTGTACTAATTCGTCCCGTTGAGCCATGTAAAGCTCTGGAGCGGCCCGAATCGACGAATTTCGGTTGCTGTTGCGGGACCCACCGGACTGACCGAGTCCATCTAAATCCGCTGCCGAACCAAAATTGACTCCAGTGACAAACCTCAATTGTCTCGAAAAGCCAACAACAGTGTTGTTCACCTTTTTTGCGAGCTCGGTGGCGAAAGAGTCACGAATTCGAAGCAGCTCTCTTGTTTTCTCATCTACGGCACGTAAGTGCTCCTCACCTTAAATAGTAAAGCAGAGAGAAGGACAAGTTCCGTTGGGGCTCATTACAAAACAGTTTGTGTCACCAGAAGTCAACGTGGAGGGTATTCAGCAGAAGAAATTACCAGACAATTATTACATAGGGCGCTATTTGGAGATATATGAAAATGAACCTGTCGTGCATATGTATATACCAAAACGGGTCACTGGTGAAACAGATAACCATGGATATCTCCACAACAGCGACAAAAGGCACGCAGCATGCGCGAAGCAACGATTTGGCCAATGATTTATTGCGGATAAAAAGCCGAAGCTTATCGTGTCCCGCAGAATGGTAAGTGGGGGCTTTCAGAAGCAAAGGAATAACAAATATAAACAGCTAAACCGAAAACAGTGAACTTGCAGAGGAAAATGTTGTCCATCTGATTCGTTCACAAATGGTTTTATGCAATTCGAAATGTCACTGACTATGGTTTTCCCAGCTAAGCGAGTGTGGGTTGATGCGATTTGGATTTCTGAATACACATGTGGTTCATGTGTTGTATGACGTGGTGAACCGAAAACAGTGCACTGTCGACACTTTGAACACTGGTAATGCAGGGGCTGAAATGACAGCTTTCGAGAGTGAATTCCATAGGTGGTAAAAATGCAGCGAGAAGAAATTCCGTCCACACTCCAGCCGGCTGTATTGTCCTACCAGTTTGAGATGGTGGCATCTCTGTTGTTATGGCTGAGCATTAGCAGCTGACAGCAAGAGTGATCAGTGTAGCCTAAAATGTGATAAACCATGATAAGGTCGCCACACAAACGCCGATAGCGTCAACTGAAAACTCCAGGAATACGCAGGCACTGTTCGGCGTTTTGGCGACCCGAGGTTGTGGAAGCCCTAAGCCAGTGAGATCCCGGTTCAGCCATGGTTGTCGTGCTCCAATCACATATTTCACGTTCGGGCGAATGTATGCGGCTGGGTAACACAGATGAGTCGAAGTGACCAAAAGCTCAATTTGAGTCCCTTATGTTCTAGATGCCCTCTTCTAATGATTGTGCATTTATCCGAGCATCCAAAAGCTTAAAGGAAGAGTACACCGAGCTTTTTCCACGAACACAACGCTGAAGATCCTGGTCACCATTTGATGTAAATGAAGTACACGACATTTAGTCAAGTTGAACTGAAAACGATTGTGGACTGACTATGCATGAATCGTGTTCAGATTGTTTAGAAGTTGTGTGCGGTAGCTTTGATCTGCCACCAAACTTTGATGTCATCGGCGTAAAGCAAACAGTGTAAAGTGCATAAGCTCGCGATGGGGGTATTGAAAACCGCGTATGGACATTCTTTTATTTGCGCCCTGAATCCACTATGAACTGGGACTTCTGAACATGTTTTAATCGACTGATGAAGTTGGATTACGCGTCAGCGAGAGTTAGAAGGACTGACTCGGCCATTAAAGTCCTATTTCCGTCTTCTAGTCAGACGGTGCTGGTTCAGATCGACAGGACATCAGTTAACCTAGGAGATAACCCCGGCACAATCTGCTGCACTTCACACTGGACAGCGTGCATGCGTGGAACTGACATGGATATAACATAATAATACATATTCCCATCTAATATGTAGAGGGGACTAAATGAAAAAACATGTAAATAGATTGAACTTCCCATATGTGGAAATAGCCTCACGCATCGTCGAGAAATAAAAAAATTATTTATTTATTTATGGTCACACTAGTTTAACCGGTCGGATGCCTTAGAGAAATCGACATAGACAAGGTAAACTCCTACACCAACATCCACTGTTCTGCTGCAACTGTCCCGTGCTAACATTAGATTGGCAATCTACGATCTGTTCCGGCTGGAGCTATGTTACTGTTGCGCGAAGTAACCGAGTTTGTAAAAGTAAAATATGGGCGCGTCAGCAATGAGAGCCTCCATGACTTTTGAAATAACTGGAAGAATAGTCACTGGACGGTAGTTAGTTGGGTCAAAACGACTGCCACCTTTGTAAATTGGAGTTATCATCCCATGCTTCCGTGCTGTAGGAACATGCATCTCGTCAAGGAAATGCTGGAAAAATCGCGCTATATATTCAGCCAACTCCACAGCTGCCACAGTCAGCGCCCTCTGCTGAGTATGATCCACACTCGGAGAGCTGTGTGGGCGCATAGACAACAGTTTCCACATCACAGTGTTTGCTGTAATGTGGACATGAGTAAGTCTTGTTGATGGGAGAATACTTTCCAATTGTTCACAATACCATGGGATACATCGAAAATTTGGCGTGTACTGCTTCTGCGGAACATTCGCTGCTTCCTTAGCGGTCCGTGTTGGTCCAACCGCTGTTAGAAGAAAAATCTTTTCCACCTTGCGAAGGGCATTTGCATGCTTGTACAGTAGTTTATGGTTCGAAATGAGTCGTGCTGTTAAAGTCTGATGGTACGCAACTCTGTCCTTGTGTACAAGTTGGATACAATGGTTACAGTGGACAACGTAGGTCTTTCAGAGGTTTGTGGTAGGGTCGATTTCGTGAGTATATCAGGTTGTGTTTCGAGTCTCCTTGCATTTTCGGATCCTTCTCCGTACATAAGAGACAATGTTACTCGAACGGATGGGCTCGGTTTCTGATGCATCAGAAACAAGGGTGTTAAACTTACTGATGTATCTTAGGTTAAAAAATTCAAGTCAGCTGTTTCAACTAGCCAAGCTAATGCGTCGTAGTGTTATGGCCTGTAGTGCTTGGGTACTCTCCCTGGGGTATTCTGGATAACAGATGTATACGAAGAGCAATGTTGCATGATTACTGCGACCCAGAGGAGTATCGACGACCACTCGATCATAAGTTCTTCGTTAGTGAATATCCAGTCTAGTATAGACGGTTTGTATGTCTTTCTGAACCTGGTGGGTGGTAGTGCGGCCCCAGCGCGGGGAAAGTTGCAACCAGTTTATGATATCTGCTATGAACTGTTCACTAGGAGCGACATGGGATTACAGAGGCATGGAGAACAATAAAATATGGAATAGAAGTACAGTGGAGCTTTCTAAACTCGCTTGGGATTTCTAAGTTAGTAGCATGCAAGATGTCGAGGCCAAAGCGACTAACTCGGTTTCGTGTACTAGATGAGACACGTAAGGATCCAACGAACAGGGGAGTTTGATGGGGTAAGTTGACGTACAGATGCACCGAGATTTTGCATTTCACAGAATACCAAAGTAGTCCACCGATGCTTAGTGTTTTTTTGGCTTACAAGCAGCTGGATAGTGGCCCAGATGGCGAATGGTGGCAACACCGAAACCCCCAGAATCGGGTTTGGATGGATGATTAGCAGCCTAGTGCGCGTTAGTAAGTAGTTACGTTAATATGAGAGTGACAGAATTCAGGCAGAATTCAGTACTAAGTAAGTGGCAGCTTAAGGCCATTATGCGAAGGATAAAAACGAAGACGAAGGCTGGCTAGCACTGTGCGGTAACACATTCCCCCTGCAGTACTGAACTTGTTTCAAGAACAGTAAGCGCCGTCGTGCAGGACTGTTCGCACGATTGAGTGGTAAATGCATAAGATCCTGACCAAAACAGAGGGCACAGGCCGCATGTTCAAACTGTATCAGGCTGAAGAGTTCACCGGTACACAAACTTAAGCAAAGTCTCACTCTTCAGTACACCGGTTCATAATGTTACCGGGACAGGACGTGATGCGGAAACTTATTGTCCAAAAAGTCGCCCAGTTTCCCAATCGCCTAGTAACGGCACCCATGCTCGAGAATAAAATAGAAAGATATCAGCAGTACACCGTTCCGACGCTTCACTGGCACGCAACCACCACCAGTCTCGCGTGAAATAAGAGTACTGCGTGGGTCGCCCAGTCGCCGGTGACATCCGGGTTGCAAGGTATATACTTTGTGCTTCCGGAAATTTACCGGCAACCAAGAATAACACTTATCCCTGTAAGGTTGCGCAGTATATGCCAATCCTAACTCGTAATGGACAGAATACTATTTTAGACTCGTGTGATGGAATGAGCCAATGGTGGGTAAATTGCAAGGCATTCCCTTCACGTACCAATGGGGTGGACAAAACAGCATAGACAGCTTACTCATTAGTTGAACTAACCGGGTTCAGATTTAGCATTGATCAAAGTGTCCAGGTAGGTTGCAGCCTCACAACACTTAATAATATCCGACGGAGTGTCTAGCTTCACTTCCAGCAGAGAATGCACATACTTTGCGTCCAAAGTCAAACGAGAAAGTAAGTTTTCCAAGACCTTGAGCAATCGATCGCGATTATCCACTGTAGTTTGAACCAATTGGTCACTGTCTCGAAGAGCCGCCATAGCTTCTTCAACATCCTAGAGAAGATGAGCGTACGCGCAAATTGTTACAACTCGCGAAGTTTAATCACATGAAAATAAGAAAAGTACACCCGCATGTGAGGATAAACCAGAAACTGCTCTGTGTGAAATACCTCGAAAAATTACTCTATAAAGTCATCGCGCCAAGAAGGAAAAATAAGCATATGCATATGGCTACGTTTTGTTGCTCACTTCAAAGGCCAATCGTGATTTCAGTAATGAGATGTAACGCTTCAAGCTAATCCGCTAAAGGTCCTAATAGAGATATAGGAACCCATTACCACAAAAACTGACTTCTGATTGGTAGGCATGAAGCAACTGCACTGCCGAACACAGTTCACAAAGGGTAACACAAAAGCATCAGTCTTTAAAAAGTTGGATTTGCAGTATCCGCCGAGTGGTTGAATTGCGACACCCAATCTCTATGTGACTTCGATTAACTTCGAAGTAAACCTCGGTTATTCCGATCACAAGGACCGTGTCCGAAATGGAGGTGTCTCGGTGTTGCCCTCCCTCCCCAACACTGACACTTCCAACCGGCTGCGCCCTATTGTGGACTAACCAGGTGAAGATATCCTGAGCTGAGGTGGAACTAGGGACCTGGTGGTTAACGGCTGAGGCTTTGATCACAATGCCACCACCTAATGAGTCCAAAGGAAAACGAAACAGGTGGTGGGGTGTCAGTGTTCGGAGGAACAATGCCGAAAACCTCCACCAGTCTATCCGTTCGCATATAAACAAACAGCCAGTTTCTGAAACCTCAGAGCGGATGGCCAGTGCAAGTCAGTGCACAAAAATCACCGAAAAATGTACAGCTGAAAAGTGATCAAACAGTGCATAGAATGATGGATCTGCCTTAAGTACCTTCAGGATGGAGCCTTCCTGCCTTCAATGAGGTATATACGAGTTCAACTTTAAATTTGACTATCTGCAAACTAAAAATGGACGTTTTCCAAACCAAATTGTACACATTGCATTCTAAGCAGAAGAGCAGATATCTGTTAGCAAGGAATCAGGAGTGAAGCGACCACATCGTGGTCAAGGGTGTAGGCTTGCCAGGTTGCGATTGCCATGGTACTGTTGGCGCAGTCCTGCTAGTAGTGGCATTTCTTGAGCATAATGAATCTTCTGAGCGCTTGAAGAACGTACCTATGGAAAGGTTGATCCCGTTCTCTCTTAGCCGCTGCCGCAGTTGCACCAAACCGTCCAAGGAATGCCGTTCAACCTTCACTACAACGCGCAACAGGACAACGGGAGTCAGCTTCTCCAAATTGTTTCTTTCGCATCAGACTGATGCGCCCTGGTTTCGCCAACTATACAGAGCAATCCCGATAGCCAACTGTACAGCGGTGCTCATGAAAAAGTGTGAAAGACTAAATGAAACAGTCCAGCAGATGACAAGCTGCAGGGTTGTGTAAGCGGAGTCTAACAAGACCGATCTTGTTCTACAGCAAACCCCTCAGAGCTCTGTCCCTAAGTCGAAGGGTAAAGTCAGTCTCGCTAACCTCCGAACGGCATCTGCGCCATCTAATCTGACACCAACCCACTAAAAGAGCAAGTCACATTAGGCGTGAGTGCTTTTGACTCATCCCTGGATTCCAGACCTGACGAGTGAGTCAAAACACCGGCAGCTCAAAGTCAGACAATATACGCATCGGTCACCGCGAAAAAAAACGCCAGTGGTGACACCCTTATGTACATTTACTGAGCCAAGCACGAACGATGCGACGGAGGTTTCACGATATTCTCGAGTGCCTGGTAACAATCCCAATTGCCAGCCATGACAATCAAACAGATATTAGCTAGCCAAAAACATAGTAGGTTAACTATCGTGTGAACTAATGTTCCGGAGCCAAATTCTGGCACAACAAAGGGCAGGTTGCTATACGATCGTAACCAGTAGAATTCTATCAGCGATGCGGTTGGTATTCGGGTTCAGTTCACAATGCTGAGAGCCGTAGCGCGTCACCCAACGGTGGACTTCGATTTCTTCGAGTAACACTGAACTCAAAATAGTATATAGATATCGTACTGCTCTCAGCAGTTTGTCTTCGCAACTAATAGAGCAGAGTACGCATACCACCAGGTATTCCTTGGAAAGGTCGGTCAAAGGAAAGGGACAACCTTTGGCGGACATTCTACAAACGAAAGCAAATAAACCATATTTGTTCGTGATGTTCCTGAACTACCGGATTCTGCTGATCACGAAGAGTAAACTCAGGATTCAGAACAGTGGTGCTGCATCAGCGAAGCACTATCATCAGACAACGTCATCATAAAATCAATGACGAGAATTCCTTCATCTCCAAACTAGAAGGGCTGCGGTGCTACACCACGAAGGAATGACAGAATTCCTATTGAATAGCTAGTTGAAGTATCGTTGCAGGTAAACAACCGAGAATAGACTAATAGCAGGTACAAGGCCACGAGTGAGCAGTACTTCATTTGAACATGCAATCTCAGTAAAACCTTTGCCACCACAGTCCTACAGTGATAGACACAATACCACTCGCGACACGTGATAGGACAGAGACTTGTGACAAAACATCGCGACCTGGAACGCTCTGTGCTACCATGCAGCCTAAACGAAATTCAAGAACTAACGACCCACGCAGAAACGATTAGCGGCCGACCACCGAACGGTCGGCTTAAAACTAAACACGAAGTCGACTTCTACCAACACACCTTTAACATCCAAAACACTATCCTGTTTGTATACTAACACCCAAGGCCTTTTTAGTAAGTTGGATGAACTTAGAGAAACTAAGTGTCGCAACCGGAAGACGTCATTAAGATTACGGAGACCTGGTTAAACCATAAGATAGCTAATTCCGAGATTAAATTGCCTGGCATATCGCTGCCTCGGAACGATAGCACTGGAAAGGGCGAAGGTCTGATTCTATAATACAAGGCTGTCTTCCGATGTGAAACTACTGATCACCCAGTAATCCACGTCCCTGATTCGCTATGGTGACGGCTGTGGATGTCGAACAAGCGTTGCGCTGCCCTCCGAGTATCAGGAAGACAGTCTGGGCGGCGATCACAAATCTGTTAGTAAAGAGAACATGGGCAAGTTATATCGTACATTACAATGCAATGGGACTCCTTTTGAATGGTCATTTCTTTTCAGCCACCTGCTTTACTGGCTGATCTAAAATGTTTGGACCACTCTTCGCTTAGCCGGTGTTTGCGCCCATAGTCTGAGCTCCATCGCTTCCAAATTGCTTGCCTCTGTCATCCTTCACAGACTGGCTGGCACTCGTGAAAGCCAGATTCGCGAAGAGCAAGCCGGGTTTCGTCGATGTCGTAGCTGCATTGACCACATCTTCACCTTGCGTCAGTTGTTGGAGCACCGTCACATATATTGGCGGCCCACCATTGTCGTGTTCCTCGATATCAAAGGTGCATTCGATTCGGTGGATAGACGTGCACTTTGGGACTGTCCACTCAGGAAAGGTGTACCTGAGAAATAAGTAAATATTATCCGATCATTATACGCGCGTAGCTCGGGCAGAGTAAGGGCTTTCGGCAAGTTGTCGTCACCCTTCAATATCTCCAGCGGTGTGAGACAAAGATGCCCACTGTCACCTTTCCTCTTCAACTTCGCTGTTGACGAAGTCATGGAAATCGCGTTCACAGGACACGACTTTGAAGGTGTGGAGCTACTCCCAGGAGAACGACTTCTTGACTCAGGGTATGCTGATGATATTGCCCTGATCTGTGACAGCTCACAAACGTGGCAAGCGGCACTGGACAGATTAGCACTAGCTGTCCGTCACTTCGGGCTTTGCTTCACACCCTCGAAGTGCAAAGCCTTTCTCCAAGATTGGTCTGGACCGCCTCCTACGCTGACCCTTGGTGGGGTTCAGCTAGAAGTCGTTCAAAAATTCAACTACCTGGGAAGTTGTATCAGCGCCCGTGGGATTGAAGATGAAATCACGAACCGTATAGCAAAAGCTCGGGGCGCTTTTGCTAACCTTCGCCACTTATGGCGCCGGCGCGACATCACTCTCACCCTGAAGGGTAGAGTGTACAATGCAGCAGTACGTTCGACCTTACTGTACGGTTGCGAAACCTGGCCTCTAAGATCGGCGGACATGAAGAGGCTAGTTACGTTCGACCACCGGTGCCTTCGTAATTTAGCTCACATTTGGTGGGAACACCGCGTGAGCAACGAGCGTGTTCGACGCCTTGTTTACGGTCCAGTAAGAGGAACTGAACCGCTCAGCACCGTTATTTCACGCATCAGGCTCCGATGGCTCGGCCACGTGTTACGCATGCCAGCACAACCGACTTCCGCGACGTGTGTCGTTTGCACGCCGGGGGTGTGGATGGAAGAAGAGGAGGGGTGGCCAAGCGATGACTTGGTCCAGAGGAATGAAGGCCCTCACTTCTGAGCTGGTCTCGGTTGGAGCGTCTCGGCTCCCTGGTTGGGGTCCGAAAGACGATGAACACGTTTGCTTGGACACACTTGCTGATATGGCTAGGAGCCGACCTCAGTGGCGTTCGTGCTGTGAGTTTAT
Source organism: Dicrocoelium dendriticum (assembly GCA_944474145.2). NCBI lineage: Eukaryota > Metazoa > Platyhelminthes > Trematoda > Plagiorchiida > Dicrocoeliidae > Dicrocoelium > Dicrocoelium dendriticum. The sequence goes on from OX104068.1 coordinate 29,199,677, forward strand.
TTGTCCCACCCATCCCTTTTAGCCGCCCCCTCCAACCACGATCTCATTATTTAGCTTTATATAATTTTGCATAGTAATTTTTTTGATGCACAGTAGCCGGCTGGTAGCTTACCGGAACGATGCCCATCCGTTACCGGTAGCTCAGCCGGCTTGCACCAGTTGCTTCTTTTTTCTCCTTTTTTCTATGTCTTGCGGCACAGTAGCTGAGGTGTTCTCCGCCACTAGCTAACGTGTATGATGATGATGATGATGATGTTTGCGCCCATTGTTTATTCGTCCATCCCTATCTGTTTGGCATGCTCGGCCTATCAGCTGTCATCATGCGATAGGTACTGAAATCCAAACATATGTCCCCGGTGAGCAAGCTGTCTGACTTCGACCACGACAAAGACCGTGTCGGATTAAGCACTTGCTCCCCGATTCCGTTTTGTTCCCTTGACCGGGTAAAAGTGGTCGCTTTGTGGTCATGGTGCTGATAGGCTTTCTCGACCACTGGCCAGCTACCACCACAACAAGGACACATATCCTCTAGGTCGGAAATGGACTTCAAATTGAATCACGATCTCCAGGCTGCTTTGAACCAGTCACACAGTCAAATTCGCAACGCAGACGAGTTTAATGTGCATGACATGGAAATAGCGGCAGCCGATAGCATGCAACTCAAACCCTGTTTGCAAGAACTTATTTCCAGCTACAGTTTGCCAACCACGAGACCTCCACAACCAGATTTCCATACTTAATCTTGTGCTCACCAACTCATGATCGACGGCATAGTTACCAGCACATCATTAGGTCACAGCGACCATGTAACTATAATGTTTTAATATGTACGCTACGCGGAATATTTTGAAGAATGGATGATAGTGCATGCAGACATGTACTACAACGTGTTATCTGCGCTAGTTAGGGAAAAATCTTAACTGAATACCTTCCAGGAGTCGCCTTGTAAACGTTCACGGGGTCATTTAGCACACTGGTACTGCACGCGTCGGAACAGAAATCCTTTCATCGTCAAAAGAAGAGTAAGTCATTTCTGAGGGGCCGGAAAGTAAATGCATGTACTTGAGGGACAGTATGGACAGTTCATAAGAGCACCCCGAATCAAGACACTTGGACTGCGTATGTGGCACATCGTAGCTTTTGCGCATAGTTGATCAGCGGAAGTTAGTGGAACGTACCTATACGAACCGCAAACTCATACACCACGTGTTCAATGAGTAGCTCCTTAAACCGCCGCATGCGTTTGCGTGACATGGGAGCACGCTAAACTGTCAACTGTCCAATAGTGTACGTTGGTTTGCCGATATTTCGCTCACTTAGTCATGTTCTGCACTGATGCATGAATGTATGGGCAGACAGACTAAGCCGGGTACGAGTTTCGGTCTGATGGATGAGTGCATGAACAACACGGCTGTATCACCGCTACGAGTTTGCGTTACGATGGATGGGCAGACAGACCAATCCGGGTACGCGTTTTGGTGGCGTGAATGAATGAATGAGAAACACGGCTGCAGCCTCTGGATTGGAGCGATCGATACATGGCGCCCGGCCTGTCACATGGTTACTGGCGCGCTTTTAGAAATAGAGAAAAACAGTATGGCCCTCAGCAACTTATGTTCCATGGGCGATTGTTGCTGTCTCAGTTGATGACGAAATCATGTTTAAGGCTGTTATACCTCATCACTCACCTCCAACAAACCGGAAGTTTTTATTAGTTTGCATTTGTTGCTAACTGGAATCTTACTACCTGGAACCAAATGTGTAGTCAATAAAACAAAGGTAATTATAATCCCGTACATCGACATAAAGCCGAAATGGGCAGCTTTAGATTTCATACTGATTCGAGAGACACCGACGTCACCTGGTCAGCCATCCGAGTGGAATTTCGACATGGAAGTCCGGTATGTGCAACATCTTGGGAGTGCAACAAGCTGTACGGTATTGCGCCTGATGAATGCGCACAATGTGCAATCAATCGCTTCGATACTGTCTTATCTATAGACGCATTTTAAGCATGGTCGTTTCTGGTAACAGGTAGACTGTAGTGTACCGGAAAACAAGCGTTTGCTATTTCCATTAACATGCCTTTTTCGTGTTTAGTGGTTATCCTGCGTCTCATCCACAAACGTTTTACAAAATCGACAAAAAAACCCAAAACATTTTGAAAACCTAAAAAGCGTATTTGCTTTTATCATGCATGCCATGTTCCCTCTCCGGCGTCAAGCCACTTCCCCGACCCTTGCCCACCCTCTCTGAGTTCTACCTTCCAGAAACTCAACCGCCGGAACTGCCCAGGCAACCCTCGAGTGACTCCCCAACCGGCTCAACGCAACCCTGGAGTGACTCGCCAGCCGTCCCAAAGCCCCTTTCCGCACCCAAGGAACAGACAGTCGCCCTCGACCGCAGACACCCACGAACGGATTGGTCCCCAAACGCCGCCTAGGCATTGCCGACGAGGACGCCGGATTTATTCGTGGGGCGAGGACGCCCGCATTTCTTCGTGGGACGAGGACGCCCAGATTTCTCCGTGGAACGAAGAAGCCTGGATTTCTTCGTGGGACGAGGACCGTGGACTAAAGTGCGGTGGGGAGTGACACCTCCCAAGCGCACCGTCGGGTCTGCAGCAAAGGGAAGGTCCTGTCGGCCTTTTTTCTGGACTAGCTAGTTTTTTTTGCAGTCCGACCAGCCCGCCCGGACGGCCCACCGATGATGCACTCTGGTCCACACGATCGTCATAAATAATAACTAGCAAAAGCCTGGACCCAGCGAAATCTGCTACACACCCCACTTTGGAAGCCCTTCTCAAGCCCCTGCAAACATTCGCATCCACCCTCACCTTCCGTTCCCCCCCCCACTAACAGCTCCATCGAAGGCTTCCATTCTTCAGCCTTCTAGGGGGAGGCCCTTGTAGTGTACCGGAAAATAAGCTCTTTCAGTATTTTGTAACATTGCATTTTACGGTTGTTTTAACCTTAGAAACATCCGTTTGTTTTACTGACTGCGCGTCCGTTGACACAAACCGTTTTGGTGAGTACCTCGCTGCACGTTTCTCGCTCTGTCTGATTCGCTTCCTATTCTTGTAGCCTGTACAATATACGTTGGGTTCAGTCGCCTCCGACTTCTATACTGTCGTATTTAACACGTATTACGTGTCATTGCTTACCGATTAGTATCCCAGGCTCCGCCCAACAAGACCTTGATGATGGGAAATTTGTGACGCAGTTATGTTTGCAGCATTATACAGCCAACAGATAAGCATGGCCAGTCCCTCTGCAGGTTATCCCTGTCTGAAGAGTTTAAACAACTACGAAACTGATCACGAGGTGCTGTGATGAGAAAGAGCTACACTGTGATACTGCAGCTCTGATGAGATCCCACTGATGCACTATGCAGCAGTCTCGGACACAGGTAAAAACGTGCTGTGCTGTATCTTAAGTGAGACACCTAGCCTCTGTACTTTGTGTGGTAAATGTTTGGAACAGGTCACCGGAGTAAGTGTTTGGTGCAAGATCAGTGCGGGAGTTCAAGACAATCATGGGATTCAACACTGTCATGGCTTCCGACAAACAGGAAGATTTTATTAGCCTGCTTTCCTTGCTAAGTGGCACCTTACTACCTGGAGTACTTTCTCACTGTTTTGCTCACGTGACCGTCTTGTTCTCTTTAGGCAATGGTGTTAAAATTCATTCTACCCCCATGCACTATTGGCACCATAAGCTATCGCACCAATTTAGTCGTAAATACGTTCGTTACGTATAGTGACATGATATCTGTTTAACAGGTATAAATATCAAAGTGCCCACCGTCGTTTTGCTTGCAGAGCAGCATTCGCCGGATGCTATTGGCTAGTACTTTCCGCAATGACTTCACCGAGATCCCGCAACATTCGTTCGATATGCTCCTTTACAGTTTTTCAAGTCTTTGGGTTTGATTTTATAGACGCTTCGTTTCGAGTTCCCATATAGGAAGATGTCCAGGGGGATTAAAGCTGGTGACGGTGGAGGCCACTCTATCGGTTCACCCCGACCGATCCAACAGTGACCAAAGTCTAGTTTAGGTAATCAAGTACCGTTTGTGCATAATGTGTAGAAGCCCCATTAAACTGCTGCAAAACGGTGCTCAATAACCCTTCCGCCTCCACCTGTAGAATGACGCAGGTCAGCAACATTTCTTGTACAAAGATGCTGAGAAAAGCAATGCATTAGTTCCGTTAAACAAGAATCTACCGGTCACAATCATAGAAGAGAAAAATTGTTCTACGACTTTTGACTAGTTAACCCAGCCCATTCACCGAGCTGTGCGTCATCTTACACACGGAAAGTGCTGCATCGTCGCCATGCAGACGGAAAACTGCCCCATCAGTAAACACAATGGAATGCACGTCTATGGTACTCAAATACCAGCGTGGAAATTCCAGAAGTTTCTTCGAAACACACGGGTTCAAAACTTGTATCTGTAATGCACCATATCTACGGAATTTCCTTTTCTTTAATACCCCATGCACAGCATATTATGTGGTGACGCAATGTTGGGCGATTCGCCGAATGCAGAGATGACTCTTTCTGGATACCTCACCTATAACGAGCAGACTGAAACGTCATCCGTGGGGGTATGAGGCCGCCCGGTTCGATGGGCGTTGCACACACTCCTAGTTTTATCAAATTTCTTCACCAGTCGAAGCACGCACCGCTCGTTAACGGGCTTCATTGTGCAGTGGACGGTGTTGTAACTCCGCGTAATTTCTGTCACGTTGGATCCGCATCCACCATAGTGTCGTTGAAGCAGCCACTGCTGATTACAGGCACGTTACATGATTACAGTTGCAGATACAACGAAGACATCGGTGTAAATTCTTGCTGCATTGTTCAGATAGGGGACCGATAACCATATGACATGGATCGTCCTGACTTTCTTATTTTAACCTGGCCGAGTGATATGTACCCATCGAGCGTGACAAGACCAATCCATGGGCTGCAGCCGTGTTGCACATGCAATCATCCATCAGACCGAAACAGGTACCCGGATTGGTCTGTCTGCCCATCCATCGTAACGCAAACTCGTAGCGGTGATGCAACCGTGTTGCCTATACATTCATGCATCAGTGCAGAACATGACTAAGTGAGCGAAATATTGGCAACCCAACGTGTATTATTGTACAGTTTAGCATGCTCTCATGCCACGTAAACGCATGCGGCGGTTAAACGAACTACTCATGAAAACCCGACTATGTTTTCTAAACACGCAGGACAGGTATGTTACTGGTCTTCACAAGGAGCGGCGCGGAATTTGAGCATAGGTCACAACGGACCGGTGTACGCGGACAGCAATAGAAGCAGCCGATCTCTTACGGTTCCATTACTCACACACCTCCCAGTGAGTAACAAGCCCAACGATCAGCCCTGTATCTATTGTTACACGGTCAGCTATATCCAATATAACTTTACTGCAGAAATTGTGTTAAAGAAGCTGTTGCTGATAACATTGTCGATAACATCCGACTGAAGGCTTTACAGGCAGCGGCCAGTGATCTGGCGGAACCTCTGGCTATATGTTATCAGCGCTGTCTAGAGGGGAACCAAACGCAAGCAATATGGAATCGAAGGGTCATCACTCCTATTCATAAGGGAGGCAGTCGCACTGACCCTACTAATTAACGTCAGTTAACGCTGATCCTTGTGCTTTCCAAGGTTGTGGAGTCTATCATCCATGATGCACTCATGCAGTATCAGGAAAGTCAAAGCATAATAGCACCAGAACAACATAGATCCCAACAAAACCGCTCATGCACTACGAACCTGCAAATTGCACGCAATAGCTGGAATGAAGCAGTTGATGGAGGAGCAAGAGTCGATGTCATGTACCTGAACTTCTCAGAAGCTTTTGATCAATTAGACCACCGAATTCTCCTCCATAAACTTCAGTCCTATGGCATTGGTGACTTCCTGTTGTGTTGAATCGGCAATTCCCTGCACGAAAGTCGGCTGGTGGTAAGAGTATGAGAATCCCTATCAGACGCAAATGAGGTGGAGTGCGGTGTACCACATAGCTCACTGCTAGCGCCTCGTTTATTCTTAGTTTTCATAAACGATCCAGCGAGGACAATTACTTCCGATTTCCTGTTCCTCGCAGATGATATGGCGAGTGATCAGGGAACAGTATGAGCGCATTCTCCAGCGTGACCTCAGTACGAAATACCCTACCATCCAATTTGGAATAACGACGCGCCGTTCAGTTACGCCATAGGCGTGACTACGTGTATTGGCTTGGGTAACATATATTGCAAACCACAAACCAGGAACGCGACCTTGGTACGCTCATTCAAACCGAATGTGACTGTTCAAGAAGCTGGGCAGCCGAACAACCTCCTGTTGGTGCCAGCTCACTGGTTCGGATTTTTCCCCTTCCAGCGAATGGTTCGGCAGCAGTTTACCGGGTTTTCGTCTGGTAAGCGTTCTACTTATAAAAAGCCACAAACATCCGTATAACAACATTGCGACGTGGTGGATGTGAGCCGTGATTAAATAAGGTCAATGCCCCTTGCTTCACTCCGGGGGAGCATCGTATCCCAGCAGCTTGCTGCTGAATTCGTGGGGAGGGTTGGGCCTCTGTGCGGTTCCTGACCAAACGAAAGGCGTATGAACCGGGAACTCGGTCACCGGCTCCCAATGGGCACAATTCCCTGAATTCGCTCCGCTGCCTTGTGGATAGGCTATTTAGCCAAAGGCTCGGGGTGTAGTCCTTTAAGGCAACTCCCTACTTCGGCACAGGCACCGGGTAGTATCTCGTCTACTGACGAACCATGGAAACTCACTCACACTCTGACGATGTTCTATGCTCCTGCTACTACACCAGTTTTACAATCACACGCCACCCAATTACCTATTTTCCCTTGGTATTAATTACCAAATTCATTACCTGATTTCTTGACGGTGAACAACTTTGTCTCCACCGTTGAATTTGTCTCATCAACATCCGCCCACTCAGCCACACAGTGCTTCACAGGAAAGCACCAGTAACATGGTCTTCCATCATCGATTCTACAACCTGGAACTCGGTTCAAGCTAGCAACACTAAATGTGCGCACTCTACTGCAGATCGGACAACAAGCGGGACTGGCGCGCACCTTAGAAATCCTTGCAATTGATGTCTGCTGCCTGACTGAGACACGACTTCAGGATCCCCACACAGTCTACCAGCTATCGTCACCAATCCACCCCCACACCCGTTTTCATCTCCGCCTTTCTGGTGCCGCTGAATCTGCCGGTTCTTGGCAAGCTAGAGCCGACGCTGCTCTCCTTAAGTGGATTCCAATCAACAGTAGTCTCTGTGCTGCTAGACTCTGTGGCTCCTACAAGGTTAGCAGACATCGAGCAGATAAGCATGCTCTTTTTGTGATCTCCGCTTATCCCCCAGCGACTGCAGCTCGGATGCAGTCAAGGACCAATTCTATTCAAGTCTTCATAATCTGCTCCTAAAAGCATCTAAAATGGACATCATCATTATGGCAGGAGATTTCAACTCACGCGTTGGTCGGCTGCTTCCATCTGAACGCCACCTCGGGGGATCCAGTGGATATGATGATGTTCGCTCTGACAATGGAGAAAGATTGCTCAGTCTGTGTGGCGATCACCAAGATTTCCTCTCCAGTACGAGCTTGCGTCACCCCAGGCGACATTATGCCACCTGGCGTGCTCCATCATCAACCCAACGTTGGTCGCAAATTGACCACATTGCCATAATTCGTAGGTGACGTGGAAGCATACGGGATTGCCGGTCATACTGATCAACTTGTGTGGAAACCGATTACGCATTGTTGTGTGCGACAGTTTGCATGCGCTTCGGTGGCTCCGCAAGAGCCAAACAAACCCGACTGGACATTTGCAAATTGGAAGATCCCGCAGTACAAAGAGAGCACCAACAGAGGCTTCGGGAAAACCTCGTTCTCCCCTTCTCTGGATACTTACCGGCACTGTTCAGGCTTGTAAAACGCCATGATGTTCGCAGAATTGTCCAGCTGAGACATCGTAAGCTGTACAGGTAAAAGCTGGGTCTCGCCAACTTCCACGGAACTTCTTGGTCATCGAAAACCCATGCCCGCCGGCGCGGAACATAATGAAACCCGTCGGTCTATTTCTCTATAGCTGAAAGCAAGCCTTCGCTCTGACAGTGAATCCTGGTGGTCTGGCGTGCTGCTGAGATGGAGACCGCTGCATCGGTTGGAAACTTCCGCAGTTTGTTTCGCCTCATCAAGACCACCGGTTGCAATCCACGCGCCATCAGTCTGACAATCAGCGTATTAGACAGCACAAAAATCACTAACCTGAAGAAGCAATTAGAGCACTGGGCAGAGCACTTTGATCTTCGTTAACTACACAGCACAACCTTTGGTGAAACCTCCATTTCCATCGGATGTTGATAGACCTGTCCCCAGTGACCCTCCTACCGAAGTTGAGACCCGAAGCGCAATCCGATATTTGAAACGACATAAGGTTCCCCGCCATGACAGCCTTCTTCCGGCACTTTTCGAAGATGGCGGGGATGTAGTTGTCAACGAAATGCTTAAGCTTTTCATAAAGGTTTGGACTGATGAGAAAGTCCCCAACTCATGGGAGACTCAATGGTTGCCCCGCTTTACAAGAAAATCGCCCGAGAAGATTGCGCTAATAACCGCAGAATCTCGCTTATCTCAGTTGCTTCCAATATTTTGGGTCCAACTTACTTCGCAGGCTTTGCCCCACCAGAGAATTATTCCGGTTTCCGCACAGGCCGAAGTTGCATTGATCAAATCTCCGACAAATTCTCGAGCTCTGCCACGTCCACGGTCGACCAACAATCGTAGTGTTCTTGGACATCCGCGCAGTATTTGATTCAGTAACCAGAGCTGCTTTGTGGAAATGTCTACTAAGGTAGCGCGTGCCAATCAAGTTTGTCGCCATTCTGAGGGAATTGTACATTCACACGTCAGGCAAAGTCAGGGCTTACGGCAGACTATCCTCTTCGTTTGCTGTCACCAGCGAAGTTCGCCAAGGTCGCCCTAGTTCACCTTTCCTCTTCAATTTTGCCATCGAAGAGGTCGGACAATAAGCGCTAGTAGGTGTCCTGAATTGCGGTGTCGTGCTTCACCTTAGCGCCAGAATCGCGGACTTAAACTACACCGATGACATCGCTTTGCTAGGTGAGGATCTGCAAACCGTCGAAAATACCATGAACAATTTAGCGATTGAGGCAACCGATTACGGATTGTATCTCACCCCAGCCAAATGTAAAGTGCTAATTCAGGGTTGGCAGGGAACGGCGCGCGCGCTCACAATTGCTGGTGACATTCTGGAACAAGTTAATTGCTTCACATATCTAGAGAGCAGCATCACGGCTGGTGGCGGTCCTGGAGATGACGTTTCGCAGCGCACTGCAAAGCCTGCCTTGCTTTCATCAAAGTGAGACACCCATTTACATATATATATATATATGTATACATATATATATATATATATTGCCCCATGCTGAGGCTGATGTTGCATTCTTGATGCTTCTTCACCGCAGTTGGGCTAAACCAACTTACATTTAAACTAGGTCTCTTTAAGCTGCATAAATTTCATTCCAGTTTAGTTGGTTAGTTTTGCCTATCTGAATAGTCTTCTATTTGCTGGCCCCGTCGCTTACGCTAACTGCGCTTATCTTCGGTAATTTTGTTGCGTTTGTAGCATTTTTGAGTAACTTGTGGACATTTTTTCCTTATCGCGGATTCATTGCTAGCCAACTTACTTCATATGCTAATTTAGCGAAGAGTTATGCCACCGTATCTATATGTATTATTGGATTTATTTTATTTTATTTGGTCGTTTCAAGTGATTGGCTGTTGCGTGATATCCCCGGTGTGGCTGCGCTTGATGTGCATGTTGACAAGGTGCCTACCTGTCTATTACCCACTACCTCGTCCATACTGGCTCCAGGAGACAGTTGGTAGTTGCTGGAGGGGACGGGGTGCACGGTCGTTGTGGCTGTGCTAGGCTCGAAGAGTGGTTCCATGCACTCAGTGTGGAGCGGACTACGGTCCAGCCACCGCCTTGTGTGCGCTTGATTCCCCAAATACAGTGTGCTTGTGTTTGCCTGTGAAGGAGTGTGGGCCGGCTCCGTTGATGAAACGTGGCTCCCATCCACATGCCTCCTGGTCTTATTCCTTCGGGTTTACACTGGATATGGGGTGTGTGGTTGGAGCTGTGGATGGTGCAGCGCAAGCCATCCATGGTCCCTCTGTAGGCGCAGGCGACCTGTGGCTTGCCACAGTGACAGGCAAATCCGAAACCGGATGCCGCCAACCATATATATATATATATATATATATATATATATATATATGTATATGTATATATATAGGCGGGATAGCCTATGGTGCGCTGAGGCTGGTGGTGCCTAGAACCTGACAGATGGTCTACCCACTGCTGCTACTGTTGCGCCATAGTCACATGTCCTGGACGCCTCCACGTGGCGACCGCTGGGTGGGAGTTGGGTTTCGCCCTTCTCCCTGCTAAGATCCAGGACACAAATCCGCATGAGTCAGTGCACTGACCATGTGCTTGACCCGATGCCTTTCGGGTGTTCATTTAATCGAAGGCTTTGGCTGAGGACTCGAGTCGTCCTCCTGTCAGGTGTGGGCGCCCTGCCAGTATCCTAGTCCATCCTCTTCGGAGGTTAGGAAGTGGTCGATGACCCTCTTCCCGTAAAACCTAGCCATGGGAGACAACAGGTTTACGGGTTATAAGCTCACAGCTCACGTGGCGTAGAGCACGAGTGCCACGCACTGTCTGTGACGGTGGGAGGGCACCTCCGGGTGTTCAATGGTTTGCTACTGCCCGCCTCAAGCCAGGCAGCCCCTGGTCAAATTGGTGCAAACCCGCCGAAACCCACCTGCGTCTGGCCGTGGTCGCAAATGCGTATCCTACAACAGTCGCAAAACACATATAAACCGTTCCAGAACCTCAAAGGCTGCGTGTGTCGGCCGTCAAGCAGATCCCAATCTGTCTCTGCAATCACATTCCCGAGCTGGATCTGCTCCCCACTGCCTTGTGGGTCAGGATATTGAGCCGAAGGATCCGGGCGGAGTTCCTCAAGCAAACCTACAAACCACCCACTGTCTTGTGGATCAGGCTATTGAGCCAAAGGCTCCGGGTGGAGTCCCTCAAGTAAACCTCCAAATCACCCACTGCCTTGTGGGTCAGGCTATTGAGCCAAAGGCTTCGGGTGGAGTCCCTCAAGAAAACCTCCGAAGCGCAACGACCACTTCGCGTGCGATTGCCCACCAATGCAATCGCATGCCTGCGCGCAAAGCACTCAGCATCGGGTGCTGGAACGTGCGCACACTACTGGACCGGAACTCCAGCGAGCGCCCCGAGCGACGCACTGCACTCGTCGCGATGGAGCTGGCGCGCTACAACTTCGATATCGCGGCGCTCAGTGAACCTCGGCTCGCTGAGCAATGTAAGTTGCATGAAGCAGGTGCTGGCTACTAGGTGGGCAACGCCGCCTCAGCACCACGTGACCATGGGGTCGGATTTGCAATATCCGATCGCCTCCATGGCCAGCTGGTGGGTGGATCAACAGGCATCAACGCGCGACTGATGACTGTTCGCCTACGACTCGGAAGAGGTAAGTTTGCCACTTTTATAAACACGCACGGTCCGACCATGTGTTATCCCGATGACACGCGTGATCAATTCTACACTCAGATATCCTCCGTGATACGGTCTGTGCCAAGGAGTGACCGACTATTTCTGCTGGGTGATTTCAACGCGCGCGTTGGGCGTGATGCATCAGCGTGGACAGATGTTATCGGTTTTCATGGCATTGGTTCAGCGAATGCGAACGGTGACAGGCTGCTCTCACTGTGTGCCACTCACGGTCTGACGATCACAAACACTCGGGTTGCACGGAGTGTGAGTGATATAGCAACTTGGACGCAACCACGGAGTGGTCACGCTCACCTGCTCGACTACGTCATCGTGCGTCAGCGTGACATGCGTGAAGTGCGCATGACACGTGTACTGCGTGGAGCTGAGTGGGGCACTGAGCACAAATTGGTTCGGACCAAACTGTACATTTATTTTCGTATATCTATGTATTGCACTCCTGCCGACAATCAGCTTAAATCTAACATTCTCTCCCTCGGTACTGTGGCGAAACGCACTGAACGGGAGAAGGCAATGGCTGCACGCCTGTGTGTTGTGGACTGCATAGCCACAGTGGGCGACATGTGGCACCACATTTGCGATCAGATGACAGCTGCTGCCGAGGAGACCATCAGGCGCGTAAACTCTAAGCGGCCTGATTGGTTTGATGAGAACAGTGCGACGATCGGCGCATTGGTGTCGGAGAAGAATGCAGCATTTGCTGCACATCTGGCAGACCCCAGTGACTTGAGAAAGAGTAGTCAGTTTTGCAAACTTCGACGGCGACTGACCCGAGAGCTCCGTCCCATTAAAAATGCATGGTGGACGGAGAAGGCGAAGCAGATGGAATGCTACGCCGAACGCCGCCAACACAAGGAATTCTTTGACTCCTGGAAGACCGTGTATGGACCGAGATTGGAGCCGCTGAAGACACTGATTGATGGCAGTTCAGGCGCTACCTGCACCCAGACTGCAGACATAATGCAGATCTGGCGGAAACACTTTGACTGTCTCTTCAACCACCGTTCAGAGACCGACTGGCTTACATTGAACGGCCTGAAGCAGCACGATGTGAAGGCGGATCTGGCGGATACGCCGACACTGGATGAGACGCAGAGAGCATTTGCTCAGCTGCGAAACGGCAAGTGTGCTGGGACCGACGGGATGCCGCCTGAAGTATTGAAACACGGCGGACCCGCGTTGTTGACGGCGCTGCACCACTTGGTGCAACATGAATGAATTGAGGAGGACGTGCCTCTTGAGCTGAAGCATGCCCTTATGCTACCACTATACAAGGGCAAAGGTAGCAAGCAATGTTGCACGAATTATCCTGGCATCAACTTGCTGAGTTGTGTGGGCAAGGTTATTGCCCGAACCCTGCTCAACTGACTCGTCAGTCAGGTTGTGGAACCGAACGTGGCGGAAGAGCAATGTGGATTCCGTTCGAAGGGAAGCACTACAGATATGGTGTTGCGGATCGTCAGTTGCAGGAGAAGTGCAGAGAACGACACTAGCCATTGTACTCGCTTTTTGTTGATTTCACCAAGCCATTTGATACGGTGAACCGCGAGGCATTGTGGCTGGTGTTGGGTAAGTTCGGTAACCCGCGTAAATTAGTAAGTTTAACTGAATGTCTGCGCAGTGGTATGCGAGCGCGGGTGCAGCTGAGTGGAGAGACCTCGGATGACTTTGCGGCTGTCTCTGGTGTGAAGCAAGACTATGTCTTAGCTCCTGCCCTGTTTAATATATATCTTCATGCAATGTTGTTTTGTGCTTTTGATGCCACTTGTGCTTACGGTGTTCGTGTGGAGCACCGTATTGTTGGTGGGTTGCTGAACATCCGTCGTTTCGATGCGAGAACTCTAGTCTGTGAGACAACTATCCGTATGTTGCTGTTTGCTGACGACCGTGCCTTGTTGGCACACAGCGCGGATGAGTTGCAGCACATGACTAGTGCTCTGGCTTCGACAGCGGCCAAATTCGGACTCACCAGCAACACAAGCAAGACTGTCTGTCTCTTTCAGCCTTCACCGGAGGTGCAATCTTCAATGTTACCGCGAATCAGCATTGGTGCTGAAGTACTGGAAACCACCTCCCGTTTCAGCTGCCTTGGGAGTGTGATATCGACTGATCAGCAGCTACACAGTGAGCTTCGTTTCCGCATGTCGAAGGCAGCGGCAGCATTTGGGAAGCTTGAGTAACGAGTGTGGAAAAACTATGAGCTTACCATTGGCACGAAGCTGATAGTGTACAAATCCATGGTACTGTCCGTTCTACTATACGGCAGTGAAACGTGGACGATGTACCGTCGGGATATGCGATATCTCGAGCGGTTCCATCAGCAGTGTCTGCGACGAATTTTGCGCATCGGTTGGGGCGACAGAGTTGCAGACACGGACGTTCTGCGCCGAAGTGGGATGTATGCAGTGGACTGCATACTTTTGCCGAGACACCTGAGATGGCTCGGTCATGTGAGCCGTATGGATTCGACGCGGATACCGAAACAACTCTGATACGGTCAGCTGAGTATTGGGAAGCGGCACGTGGGGAAACCAAAGTTACGTTACCAGGACATGATCAATGTGAGCCCCACACGTTCTAATCTTGATTGCAGGTCAGGGAAATCGAAGGCGATTGATCGGCGTGCATGGCGCGATCTAATCATGAAGGCAGTTGACGGGGTGTAGGAGAAAGCCCTCATGCATGCAGAGAAGAAGCGATAAGTGCGGAAGCGGCAAGCGCCGATGGGTTGTACTCCATCGACATCAAGCGCATGGTGCTGTAGAACATGCGGTCGCGAGTGCCTTAGTCAGGCAGGCTTAGTGAGCCATGAGCGAGGCCACTCGGGACTACTACCGAAGCGACGACGGGTTCTGCAGAGAACATAGACAGAACCGGACCAGCATTTGTAGGTACGCTGCATTCGATTTACTAACCGCGTGCTTGCATGCTAAGTCTCTTTATTTCAGGTGGTGGGTTTTCAATTTTGTCCTAATGCCTTTCTCCTATAAATGTCTATTGTCTAGTGAGCCATGAGCGCGGCCAATCGGGACCACTACCGAAGCGCCGACGGGTCCTGCAGAGAAGTATTCAAAACCGGCGCAGCGTCTGTAGATACGCTGTATTCTTTTTACTAACCGCGTGCTTGCATGCTAAGTCTCTTTATTTCAGGTGGTGGGTTTTTAATTTTGCCTTAATGCTTTTCTTTCTCATATATATGTCCACCTGTACTCTATTCCATTAACTTGCACACCTCGCTTAAGCCAATTGCATTCGATTTCCCTAACATTTTTGTGTTCGTGCCATTTACGTAAAGTATACTTTCTCACCTCGTGAACTTATCTAGGATTCGTTTGTAAACAACCTATTACATATGCTCATTAACTTAAGGTTTATGTCACCGTTTCCTTATGCATCAATCGAGTTATTTTCTTTCTTTCGCTCTCTCTCTCTCTCAAGTGTTTGGCTGTTATTTGACATCCCCGGTGTGGCTGCGCTTGATGTGCATGTTGACAAGGTGCCTACCTGTCTATTACCCACTACCTCGTCCATATTGGCTCTAGGAGACAGTTGGTCGTTGCTGGAAGGGACGGGGTGCACGGTCCTTGTGGCCGTGCTAGGCTCGAAGCGTGGTTCCATGCACTCAGTGTGGAGCGGACTACGGTCCAGCCACCGCCTGGTGTGCGGTTGATTCCCCAAATACAGCGTGCTTGTGTTTGCTTGCGAAGGAGTGTGGGCCGGCTCCACTGATGAAACGTGGCTCCCATCCACATGCCTCTCGGTCTTATTCCTTCGGGTTTACACTGGATTTGGGGTGTGTGGTTGGAGCTGTGGGTGGTGCAGCGCAAGTCACCCATGGTCCTTTTGTAGGCGCAGGCTTCCTGTGGCTTACCACAGTGACAGGCAAATCCGAAACCGGATGCCGCCAATCATATATATATATATATATATATATATATATATATATATATATATATATTTATATATATATATATATATATATATATATATATATATATATATAATATGAAGCGCGACCTCGAGGTGCTAGAGTGAAGACAACGAATGTCAAGAATCTAGGAAATCTGTCTTATCCGGAAAGGATGAAGTCACTGGGAATTGTCGTTGGCCGCTACCGAAGGCTGCGCGGCGATCTCATACTAGTTTGCTAGTTATTGTATGACTCTATTCACGCATGCCGTCGCATACTGGAACTCAGAGGGAACCATCTGAAACTAAACGAGGAGTATAGCCGTCTGAAATATCGGCGGAATTATTTACTTCTTCCGGTTTGCAAATGCTGGAACTCTCTCCCAAAGTTAGTTGTTTTCTCTCACACCCTGGATATTTTCAAAAAAAAACGATTGGATTTTGCCCTTGCCCTCCATCATTTCGTTGCCTAAGCTGTACTGCTTTGTAATACATTAAGCATGCCTTCAAGCCGGATGTACAAGTCACATAAACCCAAGGAAGCGGTACATGAGCGAGTATATTAGTTTTTAATTTACTCACGGAATACATCATCCATAAGTAGCCCAAGTGGTCCTGTTGTTTGTATTCAAATCTTATTTTAAACTGCTGTTATTCAGCGAGGCATCTGCTTGTTAGATGCTCAAAGAGACAACGCACATATCTTTTGAAATTGTAGTTTTACGCCTACCATGCTGCGGGACTTGTCAAGGAACTGCTTTTTACCCGTGATAAATTATTGTTCATTGTATGACCATTTACGTGTTAGGCCTGTTTAGTTGTAGCCGCAGCCAACATATTATTACAAGCAGAAATCAATGCCCAGAAAAGCTTCTGAGCAAAAGTGCACCATTTGAAGTTCAGAAAGGCGGTCGGCGTATCTCTCAGTAGCACGCAGATGAGTGTTATCATCAGTGTTCGAGCCCGAGGTACATTAGGAATGCGCGTTTGTGAAATGGAGGAATGCGCTTTCACAATTGTATTTCCTACGCATCTCTCTGCTGTGGCAGGAGCTTCGTAGCTGAAGTGACTTTCGGGATAATGGGTTGTAATAAATTGTTGAAGTGCAACGAGAGTCCTGTTATCATAAGGGTGAGGTTGGGAACTTAGATGAGTATCTTTTCGATCCATTGACCCATACTTTGGAGCGTCATTTAGCACCTATGTCAGTTATACTAGATTGATTAATGACTAGAGGTCTGGTCCATGTATACGTAGCACTAATTTCTGTGAAATTGTCAACCCTAGTTTCCCGTACCTAATCAATGCTATTCAGACAAACATCTTGGTTGAGGACCCTAGTCGTTCTCCTGCTTAGCCATAGGCGGCCAGATGCCATCCAAGACGAAGGGAAACCACAACTTTTGCCTCAAAGTTCAGCGGCAACCTACATCACACGTAAACAAACAAGCGGCGATGTATAGATTACAAATTTTCCCCTTGTCATTTAACTTGCGGTAGACCCAATCTATCCCGAAGTGTTCTGTAGGGTGGCACGACACACTTTGGAATGCCATGCGAGGGGAACGTAACCTACTTAAAAAGAGAGGGAACGGTACCAGCTGCACAGTGTTACTATGCACTGACACCCAGCTGCTACGTGGCTACCAACAGTTGTGTGCAAGTCATGGATAATGGATACTCAGACGTCGCTGCGACCAAGCAAGCACGAACTGGTGACTAGTGGATTACAAGCCAGACGTCAGAACCGTTAGGCGATCTCTTATTATTACACTAGGGAAGGGGTGATCTCGAGGAAGGAAGTAGGCACAGAGCGCGCGTCGCTGCATTGATGTCAGTGTCTAAATGAACACAATTTCCCTAAATATACAAATATCGCAAAAATACCGATGTACCAAGTGTAAGTAACAAAATTTGCTTGGAAGGTTCGAGTGACGCATTTCCACCGGGATCAAACAAACATCAAATCCGGAACTGGATAACGGTACTATGTACAATAAATAAACGATTATGCTTCCAAACACAGAACAATTACAATGACAATCCTTTGGACCGAGTCTACAAGCCCAGCTTCAGTGCGCGCTGTACGAAACCACACTACTAAGGTACACGACGTGTTTATGAGACGGGTACAGCGGTGAGATTGGCTGATCATCTGTCCATAAAGAGATGCTGATTGGGTGGGCCTCAATGGGGTGTGAAGTTGGCCTGAATCACAGCCGCACATAGACAAAGGAGGAAATGGTCAGACAGGCTCGCCCGCGTTCAGGGTGAAGGTCACTAAACGACTCTAATCGGTGTAGTGCAGTGTTGACGATCGTAAACAAAGCTAGACAAATTTGTAGAGGCAATTAAGGATCGTGGGAATGCGAGGTGATAACAATTAGTGAACGTAGAGCGGAACGAGGCGGAAATGGGGTTTCACGACGAAATGGGGAAGTATAGTCCTAATGTTTAGTAGGGAAAGAAATATGGAGGGGAATTGGGATCGCGACGTCCGAATGTTCTCTACACTAAGCAAGGACTCAGGCATCGAGGTGAGGAGAAACCTGTCTCCTGAAACATGATTTCAGTTATTCAAAATAATCCTAATGTAAGAACCCGTGGCAGGCGGTAATTGTTTATTACTAAAGTGGCTTATACTAGGTGTGTTCGTTCATACATTGGATGCGTCCGCTCATCTGCGTGATTCCCATACAGTTACTTTGGAGGCATCCGCTCATCCGCGTGATTTCCATAGAGTGTTTCCCAACTGGTGCTCGTCTCTGTGTTTACTCCTCGTGCACATGGAACTGGAATTCTGAGGTCATCTTCAACTTTGGGGAAGTCGGCAAGGCTCGCTGTTGGTGTGTCAGCTTGCATCACACTACTTATATCCGTTTCAGTAGTATCTACCTTCAATCCACCACACTCCTCCCCCTCCAAAGGATTCGCGTCAGCTGCCTTCCGTCGGAGTCTTTCTGACCGCCGGGGATGTTCACTGTACGAGCGTGTTTCCTCCTCCAATTCGTACCACTTCCTCAGCTCGCTGGCATTCACCCTCCGCGATTCACCTTGCCGAGCGATTGTATACACTGGGCCTCGCCGGTCGATTACCTCGTACGGTCCTTTCCACTTCGCTAGGAGTTTCCTCTCCCCTGGGCCGCAAGTGGGATAGCGTTGATGGTCCCTGTACTTCACTTTCGAACCAATCTGAAACTCGATATTCCTTCCACCTTTGCTGGTCTGGAACTTCGCCATCCTCAGCGCCTGAGTCGCCTGTAGGTTGCGGTTGGCGGTCTTTCGGTTATTACGTCTCTCCTCGGGAGATATACGGCAAGTTGGCCACATTCCAATCTCTAGGTCCACAGGCAGACGAGGTTGTCGACCGTACATCAACTGGAATGGTGATTTCTTTGTGGACGCCTGTTTGGTTGCTCGATGGGTCAGCAACAGTAGCGGCAGCGCTTCCTGCCAGTCTCCACCTTTTGCTGCTAGCCACTCCTTGATTGTTCTATTGTTACGTTCCGTCAGGCCATTTGTTTGCGGGTGGTATGGGGTGGTGCGCAATTTCTTGATGCCAAGTTTCTCCAAACAGTTCCGGAATTCCTCACTCTCGAAGCACGGCCCTTGATCTGTTAAGATGGCCTTTGGGATTCCGTGAGCCGCTACCAAGTGATTCATGACAGCATGGGTAACGGTGCTAGCCCGTTGATCCGGGATGCCTGTCGCCTCAATCCATCGCGTGAAGTGCTCCGTCATCAATAAAATGTACTGGTTACCACGCCTGGTCAATGGAAACGGCCCCATCACGTCGACCGACCAAAGTTCACCAATTTCCGAGACCGGGATCGTCATCGTTTGCTGCTGCATCCCTCGGCAATCCGTTTTCATGAGCTGACATTGTCGGCACGAAAGTACGCACTTCTCAACGTCCATTTTCATTCCCGGCCAATACGCGCGTTGTTTCAGCAGATCATAGGTCCTGGAACAACCTGTGTGCGCCATCTCGTGACAAGAAACTACTAGATTCCGTCATCGTTTCATTGGAATGACTGGCACCGAAGGGTTGCTACCTCCTGGCATCCACATTAAGATTCCTGCTTCGTTCACTTGCAGCTTTCCCAGGTCTTTTGCAAACGGTCCCAGCTGCTTGAGTTGGTTTTTGTTGAAGCTTGTCTGACCAGTTAATCGCACGGTGATCAACTTGCGTAGGAGTTTGTCGCTACGTTGCTCGGTTGCCAACCGTTCTGGATCCTGCTCGCACAGTATACCGTTAATACCGAAAGCTACGTTCGGCAAGTCATCCTCATCTATCATGCGTGACAAAAAATCCGCCGTCTGATTTTCCCTCCCCGGCACGTGTTTTATCGTGAAATCATACTCTTGTAAGCGCAATGCCCATCTCGCCAGCTTTCCTCTGGGGTCTTTGGCAGACTTAATCCACTCTAACGGTCTATGGTCTGTTTCGACGTGAAATCGCTGACCCAGGAGATATGGTCGCCATTTATCTAACGCCCAGACAATTGCGAGACATTCTTTCTCTATGGTTGAGTATCTGCGTTCCGCAGGCGTCAAAGTTCGGCCGGCATATTCGATCGTCCCATGGTTTTGTTTCAACACCGCACCGATCCCGACATCGCTGGCGTCAGTGGCTACCGTGAACATCTCACCAGCGATGGGCAATTTCAGGGTCAACTCCTGCCTTCCCATTTCCTGTAAAATCTGATCAAAGGCTCGTTGAGCTTCTGCATTCCACGTGAATTTCCTATCTTGTTTCAACAGCTCGTACAAGGGTGAGGTCAATGTGTTAAAATCCTTGACGAATTTGCTGTAGTACCCGGCGCGGCCCAGGAATGTACGGAGAGTGCGTTTTGAGGTAGGAAGTGGGCTGCCTTGTATCGTCATTATCTTCTCAGGTAGCGGTTTCAGTTCGCCTTGACCCACTTTATGACCCAGTAAGGTGACACAGGTCTTTCCGATCTGGGACTTTGGTCCATTTATACGAAGTCCCGACTGCTGAATGCGTTCCAGAACTGCCGCGAGATGATGGATATGTTCCGTTTCTGATTGGCTATACACCACGATATCATCCCCGTACACCACCACGTTTTCCAATTCACTCAGCAATCGCAGCATGAGACGTCGGAAGGTAAACGGGGCTCCTGATAATCCAAAGGGCATCCTCTTAAACTGATACTGTTTCTCACCAACGGTAAACGCCGTCTTCTCTCGATCTTCCTGTTTTATTGCCAGTTGCCAGTATCCTGATCTCAAGTCCAGGACCGTGAATATCCTCGAGTGCTGCAGCCGATCAAAAATATCAGCAACTGATGGAACTGGAACGAAACGAGTCAAGGAAATTTCATTCAGTCTTCGGAAGTCGACACAGAATCGGTACTTCCCATTCGGCTTCTTCACTAAGACCACAGGAGAGTTGTACGGGCTATGTGCCTCCTCAATCACGCCCGCGTCCAGCATTTCTTGCACTTGCCTATTCACTTCAGCCTCCAGGTGGATTGGTATCCTTCGAGGTCCATGGGGCCGATACGGTTGGCGAGTTAGCGGGATGGTATGCTCGATCCAATCGCAAAACCCATATTGACTGCTGTCATCCGTAAACAAGGGTTGGTATTTGTTAATCAGCGACTGCAATGATGGGCTCAAATGTAACACAGCAACGACCGACTGCGAAGATCGCATTTCTCCACGATTAATAAGTGGTAGTGACCCGCATTCCATTAGCAACTTCCCACGCTTTAGATCAATGACAGCTTTATTGAGCTCCAGGAAATCTGCTCCCAATATGGTTTGTTTCGCATCTGGTGAAATGAGAAAGGAGTGTGTTCGCTTTCGTCCCCCGATTCCTACGGTGTGTTCGGCTATACCATCAATTCCCACTGAATGACCGCCAACCGCTCTTACGATCGTGCAGCACGACTGCAGCTTTTCACCTTGTCGATGGTTGATTAGTGACACCGCGGCACCCGTATCGATCAGACACCTTTCCATCGTTCCGTCTACTTCCACCATTGCTTCAACCGCACTCCTGCTCAACGCCCCAAGTACACAATCTTTGATTCGCAAAGAAAAATAAGGTTGCACACGCTTATTCGACTCCCGAGTAACACCACGCCTCTGCGGACATTGTCTCTTCCAGGGCCCCGGTTTACCGCAGATGAAGCAACATCCCTTTGTGCGCACCCGATAACGCTGAACGCGAAGCCCATTGATGTCTTCCGTAAGCTGCTCCATCATCCGTTCCAATTTTTCCATCCGTTCCACATTTTCACGTGGCTCTTCCTTCAGCGCAGCTAGTGGTGCGTCGCCTAGGTCTCGAGTAACTTGCGCCAGCTAATCCAATTGCATCTTCCGAGTGGCATTTGCAATCCGAACGCGCTCCGCGGTTGGCTGGGGGAGGCCGGCCAAAAACTGATCCACCAGCAACTGCGTCCTTGATGGCCCATCCAACCCCGGCAAGGCGCGGTCCAACAAGCTCCTGAGGTGCACCGCAAACACAAGGGGATCCGTCCCCGCACCAAGCTGCGACGCCTTGAACCGTCGCATCGCCTCCTGGCGGTCCGCTGGCGTGTCCAGGCCAGAGAGTAACGCTTCCTTCGCGGCGGTCCACTCCAACTTGACCGGACCTCTTCGCGCCGCCCCCAGAACCGCCTTCGCCCTGCCCTTGAGGAGACGCCGCAGGGCCGCCATCTTCGCCCGGTCCGTCTTCAGTCCTACCGCATCTGCCACAACCACGAAATCCTCCAAAAACACCTTCACATCCCCGTCTTCAAATGGCTCCGCCCAGGGGATCTTCATGGGTTTTGAGGTCACGGCACCAAATGTAAGAACCCGTGGCAGGCGGTAATTGTTTATTACTAAAGTGGCTTATACTAGGTGTGTTCGTTCATACATTGGATGCGTCCGCTCATCTGCGTGATTCCCATACAGTTACTTTGGAGGCATCCGCTCATCCGCGTGATTTCCATAGAGTGTTTCCCAACTGGTGCTCGTCTCTGTGTTTACTCCTCGTGCACATGGAACTGGAATTCTGAGGTCATCTTCAACTTTGGGGAAGTCGGCAAGGCTCGCTGTTGGTGTGTCAGCTTGCATCACACTACTTATATCCGTTTCAGTAGTATCTACCTTCAATCCACCACACTAAGACCTACTCTGGAATATTGTACTATCATTCACAATCAAGAAAGAGAAAACAGCTTTGGAAAATGTTCAACGATCATTTACCGAGCTAGTCATTGGGCGCTGCTCAACCCTGAGTTACTATGACCGTTGTCGCCACCTCCGAATGGATCCACTTTGGCTGAGACTGAAAAATAACTCTTCTCTTCAACAGTATAAATAAGCGGATTTCCACGGAGAGTACTGCCCTCCAACTACAGAAAACCGCCACATACAACAATAGCGGTTCCTTGTTGACCACGCAGCCCGCGAATCATAAAGTCCGATCGACTTCCCTTTTAATGAGTTATACTAATCTGTGGAACCAACTTACACTAAAGTACGCACGAGTGCCAACCATACATGTTCCGAGATTAGCTAGGGACTTTCCTCACTATCCTGAATGTATTAAAAACACGTTGGGCACAACAATAGCCAGAAACATTGACGGAAGCAGTCAGTAGCCTAATCATGTTAACCTATCACTACCCATTAAACATGCTTGTGAGACTACTACTCCTACTCTACTTTTGAATGCTCCCGAGCTTGGCTATCTAGGAAATATGAATCAGGGGTAAAAAAAATTAGTAAGTTTTGCCCCTCGAGTGACCGGATCAATGATCCGAGGAATATATACGAACCGAAATTCTATTTCTCATCTTTTACGTCTACTAGCATGTTTTAAACCGCATAAATCACGACGTTAGTTGCCAAGTAGCCATCCGAGAGTACAGAAGAAAGCCTGGGCAACGATCCGAGACTGTGATTGGAAAATCATGGCATCCTTTATACTGTACACAAATGGGGAATGGTTGTCTGCCGGTATTCCCCGCACATTGACCGCTTCCGCTACGTATGCGACTTTTGAGTTACTCTGCGTTCACTGGCCGCACGTACGGCTTGTCTCCGTCGGATTCCGCTCCGTCTTCGTTCATTCGCCTTGAGACACCGCCGTGTACGGCAGCCCCACTTCGTCTGTCCGGTCCGTTGTGCATACCTCGTCTGCATTTCGGTATTCCGGCCTAACCGATCCGCCACTGAGCCAAGCGCGATTCCTCTCACTGGCGCGTCGATGAGTGCATCTGATTGGCCAATTTGTCATATGCTGACTTTCGTTCAAGCGGTTACTTGGTAACACACACGCCCGACTCAATTGCAGTCACAGCCCCTGATTCGACGGCATGGAAACGGCCAGTCCCTCAGTTTTGCTCAAGCGACTAGCTATTACCACACTATAGCATTTCCCGAAAAGTTGCACAAAATGTCCAAAATTTTGCAAAGAAAGTCCAAAATTTTGCAAAGAAGGTCCAAAACTTTGCAAAGAAAGTCCATAATGTTGCAAAACCCTGTGCGATTTGCCAGCCGCTCAGAGCCAATCCTCTGACCTTAAGTGTGTTCTGATTGGCCGGATGCCAAGGTTCGGTGCGTTAGTCTGGGGAGGTGAGCGCGCTGCTCGTTGACTGGGTGAGACTTGTGAATGAACCTTGGAGGAATGCACTTCGACGGTGCAACGGGCTTGTATGCGCCCCCCTCACGTCCGAAACCATGGATCACAATTGGTCTGAGAGCAATGAACAGCTGGAACATAAGCGCACGACCGAAACCATGTCTATGATTCTAACGTCGTCGGCATGCCTTCTCACGTTCGACAGAGTATCTCATCAGATATTCGTGACCGAGTTTTGGGCGCTTTCGTCAACGGTGATGACTGGCAGCTTGTGGCAACTGTGAACAACGTCAAATATCAAACAACCTACTCCTGGATTC
This sequence comes from Dicrocoelium dendriticum, assembly GCA_944474145.2. NCBI lineage: Eukaryota > Metazoa > Platyhelminthes > Trematoda > Plagiorchiida > Dicrocoeliidae > Dicrocoelium > Dicrocoelium dendriticum. Next base: position 29,224,195 of record OX104068.1, read on the forward strand.
GTCGTTCTCTTGATCAGGAACCGAGTACTACGCAGGCGCGCGGTCGTAAACGGATTTTGTCGGAGGAAGACGTAGATGACATCCTGGATTGGATCGCAAGGGACTCAACTCTTACGCTACGGGAAATGCGAGTACGAGTACGAGCAGAAATGGACAAGGACATTTCGAAGTCAACAATTGCACAGCACCTAGATGGTCGATTGATAACTATGAAGAACATCTATCAGGTTCCCGAGGGAATGAACAATGAGCGAAACAAAGGAATACGCAGGGAATTCGTTCAGCAGTTTCTCCAATTTGAGAGCGATGGCAAGTTCTTCATTTGGATTGACGAAGCGAACTTCAACGTTTACTGCAAACGTACTCGTGGTCGGGCGCCCAGAGGAGTGAGGGCCTGTTGCAAAGTTGCCAACAGCAGAGGGCACAATTTACATTTAATCGGTGCACTCACGATGGAAGGGAAAGTGTCGATGACAACCCGGAGAGGCTCATTCACAGGTTCCCTATCTCTCGAATGGCTGCGAAGCTATTTAGATAACCTGAAACGGGAGATGGAGCTCCGGCAGGTTGTCGTGGTATGTGATAATGCACCATGTCACACACGACTGGAAGAACTGTCGTCAGTAGATGGATCCGATGGAGTAACCATAATGAGATTGAGCCCATACTATCCGTTCCTCAATTCGATCGAGAATGTTTGGCAGGTGGTGAAGGCCAGAGTGAAGAATGAGATGAGAGTGCACTGCGAGGAACTTCTGGCCGGGGATCCCCAGAAACTCATGACGCAGATGGAATGGAGGCTACAGTTCCTTGAACGCATTGCCGAAGCAGCCACCAAGGATATCAGCGTTGTGGGATGTCGTAGTGCTATTCGACATATGCGTGTACATTTTACTAATTGTCTAGAAAACAATGACATATTTTGATCACTTTGCTGGCCTATTTTTTACGTATCTGTTTGTATGGCAGGTTACTGGCAGCACGTAGGGACGTGTGAGTATTCCCAGTGTTTTCAAAATATGTTTGCACGTACGTAAGTTTGTGTGTTCGTACGGGGGTTGAAGCGATATCTGATGTCTAGCGCAATGGAGTGACACGGGACCGACTTCCAGTGAGCCATGCCCGAGTGATATGTTCAACTTATGGTCCTTTTCATGCTGGTATTCGCTGCGCCGTACTCTTTCATGATCAGCCTGAGATAATGTAGATACAGTTTCTTTGTTCGGAAAACTAGGATGTTTGGAAAGCGCTTTGTAGGACCAAGTGAGCTTGCCGGGGGAAGCAACCGTCAGATGTATCACAGTATGGGATATCAGCGTGGATAGTTGAATAGTAGTGAATACGAAATTACTGCGCACATCATGTCAGGCTTTTCCAAGAGTGAGAGGAACTGCTAGATGCGAGTTCCCAAACACGTCCATTGCCAGACAAGATGTTGTCATTGAATCTGAACAAATGAATCGCGTGTTTAATAGAAACCGTCTCTGTGCGATGTTTGTCCGCTGTATTTGAGTGCACTGGCGCGTTAATCCGTTACCCGATTGGAAGTTGGTCTGTCAAGTTCGGAACCCACATCAGCCGGTTCGGAAGCTGTGCTTTAGATTTAAAAGCAACCATTCCTACAGTAAGCCCAATTTAATTTGCGTGCCAGAAAGGCGCGAATAGCTGTCCAGTAAGACTTGGATACAGTCTGGCTTGTTCGGACTATCCTTGTCTGACCCAATAGCATGCGTAAGCAAATGCGGGGGTAGTTGGCGTGGGAATGTTTCTACGTTGTTTAACGTACTGACATAACATCAGATACAGACAATTGACATGCTAATGACATTACTACCATCTATCTCAGCTCAGGAAATGTGGCTTGCGAAACCGCAAATTTCGCACAATTAAGGTTTTCAGACTTCAACCATGCGAACATCAGAACGTTATAAACTACCCACTCTGAAGATATCTTCGACGCAACAGGATATGTAAATAATACTAATGTCGTTCACATTCACCATGTGGTGTACTCCCTAGCTCGCACCCTTGATCCTTGGGTTCACTGCGGAAATATTGTTGCATTTACACCAATACCGACAATTGTCTACACTGCACACAGGACGCAGTCTCCATCAGCGATGTGTGCAGTTTTGTCCTTATTTCGGTTGCAACATTTGACCGTAGTTTAACCCGGCCAGCGGTGAACAAGTTGACTGTGTTATTCTGGACTGGCTCAACGTCGTTCACCTTACTTGGTGTCCGGCCCCAATACGCTGCAAATTTTCAACCCAATTTCATTTACCTAGTCCAACCTTCCCTTGAAAATCTCTCTAACCAGCCTTGGTCGTCGCGATTCCCATGAATGCACTTGTCAACGGAAGGGGTGGAGGGACATACATGGGCGTCGCACACAGAAGGTGCCACATATTACAAACCGGAATGTCCTAGAGGCCAATATTATGTGAGAGGTGTGACTGGCCGGGTTAAGCTGAGTTCAAACGTTGCGACCGCAACATTGATGTTGATGGGATTAAGGTTCCAGGTTGCAGTATTGTGGTTAGTTCCCCCCCCCCCCACTTTGAGCCAGTGGTGACCAATGAAAATATGGGCATGTCCATGAGTTGGATAGATGGGATTTGCCTTCAATTTTTTCTTCATCTACGCTACTTCTTACTGCACTCTTACTTAGCTTTAAGACCCACTGAAGGCATTTGGGAAACATGCGCACTTTGATGGCTTGGATAAGCGTTTTTCCTTATTCTTCATATAATGCTTATTTTCCCTTACACAGGCATGAGGTCTGCAGGACATGGACCTAATGAAGGGGCAAACTGCTGATGTCCTGCAACTACCCCACCCAATTTATGTACGCAATTCATCGTACCACTTGTGTGCGGTGCGTCATTAATTCTACTGGATTTATATTTCATCCTAGCTCCCTTTATTTCTAACTGAAGAGTGAACTCAAGGACAGGGCCTGTAGTGGAGTTCAGTCTTGGGAGGGTTTAGCTACATTAAATTTCCAAATCTCGAACTGACCGATGGTTAATTTTGACAGTCAAGGCCCAAAATTTGCCTGTGTTGCAATATATAAACACATTGAGCACTTGAGGACAATCAGACTGGCGTTTGGTCACACGGGCAGTGTGAGTTTTGTCCACACTCGTAGGTGAGCGGCTCGACAATGCACCAAAATACCAGGCATGACCTAGACACCTGTTCCGGTCACACTCACTCGAGAAGGTTGCTCGACAGGGAGTGCATTAAGCAATCGACTAAGGCTCATTCCTACCTATACACAATGGCTCGGTAGACCGGAGCAAATTTCATGTCAGATGTGTTTGTGTGGCGAAATTCACAAAAAGAGCATGATTTGACACACTATCACCGTGCCGTTTATCTTCCACGATCCTTCGCTGGACGAGCTGTTGGAGACCTTATCACTACGAATAAATGTGTGGGTCAGTTTGTATAACTTAAGTGCAAGAATTAAAGGCCATTTGGTGAGCAACTGTTTTCAATGATTCATCCGCAGACCATTACGATCATGTGTACAGGCTAAGCAAATAAAAGTGACCCGGTTAGTTCAAGTTACAAAAATCACGTTAGGATCAGTGTCAGAGTCGGGAAAACGAATTAAACCTTAACGGGTCAGATGTGGACTGCGGAGTTCGATCGAAAGACGTCGATCGTTGTCTTCATTTTACTCTATCCAGAGAGAGTGAAATACATGGACTACCTACTGAGAGCATAAAGACGGCTGGAATCATGGAATACAAACTGTCTCGGCCGTGGCAAGTGTACGAGGCTTGAGACTTTTGATTGGTGCAGGGAAAGCTTGTACACACTTCAGATCCCCCTAGTGCGTAGTGCTCACGATATGGACAAGAATGGAGTTGCTAATGGGTGCTGACGGCATTCACGCTTATTTATCTGTTCAAGTGCTGCTGTGGTGGAACGTATATTGGTCGAACGGCGCGACACTTGTCCAAACGCGTGAACAATCATTGCGCAGGTTGGTTACATCAAAGCGACATAGGAGCCAATACCAGCTGCATTTTGGCCGTTATCCTGGGCACTGGACACCAGGTGGACCTGAAACGTACCTATAGAATGGTGTCCGTGAATCATCTCGCTACATAGCTGGGAAAGTCGTACGAACAAAAGGCTCGGGGACGGGGTTACTTAAATCAACCATTTTCCTCAGCCTAGCCAATCTGGAAGGCGTCCGCCCACACAACAGACAACCCTTTCATTGAATACCAGTTATCCTCCTTTTTGTTATTGTTGCTATGTGTTGTGGCACTCTACCAATTGTATATTGCCTAGCCAATAGCCTATGTATTGGGGTCAACCGTTTGCCTCTATCCCATCTCGCGAAACTGGCTGTCTCAATGACCTAAAGCTGATCAGCTGTTTGCGGTCAGTCATCTGCCTGTCAGCGTTCCCTACGGGTCATCGCCGCAAGACCCCAGTGTGCAGATGATTTTTCCTTGTGGTCACAGAACATAACTCTCCCCCTACGGTGACTTGTGATACATAATGATTACGGTCTGTGAAGTGTACGGACCACATAGGCTGTGGAGCCAAGTGTTAAACCCTGAGGGGGTGTATATCCCCCTGGCCTCCAGGGGCAAGGAACGCAGAAATCCAACTGATGGTATTTCGTTCCCTCCCGCAGCACACTGGTTAGACTCATAATCTCGGTTTCATCAGTGGTGTTAACCAAACCTGTAAGGTAGATGGAAGCGGATGATGTAACGCCACCTCCAGATCGAATGCGATTGATAATGACCCCACCACACAAACCTAGTATTTGAAAGGACACTGCAGGAAGTCCCGATTTCGGTTAAGATTGCCACCAGCATCGGGACACACCATAGGATAATGATGCTAGGTGAATCCAGTGTGGCAAGTATGATGCATGCGTTTAGGCGACGCGCTTTACTCTTCAGTTGTGTCTGCTCATTTCATAACTAGCAGGCCGGTCTTTCCGTCGTTTTACCGGTAACCGAAAGCACGTTAAGAAGTTGCGGTTCGGTTGCAACTCATTTCTACTTGTGCAAGTGAAGCGTATCACACTAGTAGTTTCATCAACAAAAGGTAGATTCTGTGGTTAGATTAAAATGTGACCGCACAGCGGACAAGGCACCTGCAAGTGACCTGTTTACGCTCCCTTCTGAGTGGGGGAGGGCCGGAACCTGTAACGATTCTAGTACATACAAGCGCGTGAGCAGAAGTGAGTTAAGTAGATCAACTTGATCTGCTGTCCCATCAACAGCCTCGTCAATGGTAATCGATCACTATGTGGTCAGTCTGTATCCACGACCGTGAGCAGCCAAGATCTGTGGCGCCCGACCTCCTCAATCCCGTTGCCTAAAGGTAATCACCTTGTCTCGTAATATGACAACGCTGGTTGGAGCCTGGGTCGGGCCCGAGCGACTCTTGAAGCATCCGCAGTCCACGTGCGACCGATGGTGCTTGCATGGCAACATGGTGTCTGTACTGCGTAATGGCATACTGCTGATGCTATTTTTGCTTTCTTAAGCCGTCATGCGAATACCATATCAACCCGGACTACCGCCATCTTGTTCCAAAGCTTCCAGCCTACCAACCGGAGCGCTGAGGTCTTCGATGAGAACCGCCATATACTTGCAATGATTATTGTGGAGTAGGTAGGATAGTTGACGGTAGAACTCATCTTTAGCTGAGTCCGGACTGTAACTCGTGGGAACATGCACTTTTGCGTCAAACAAAACGTAGTTGGTTACCTCGCGGCTGAACAATCGTATGGAGGCTTTTACTTAAATTGCACAGGATTAGTCGTTAATTAGAATCCAAACAAGTAGCGCTGCTTCTGCGCACGCAGTAAACACACCTCGTACACCAGCCTATTCCGCGGCTTCTTCACCTATTTCTCCCGATAACTTTGGCGTGCATGTATTCTGCAAAGGATCTGAGGATTAGGTAGATTCATGTGTAAGTGTGTCGTCTTCACATGGAGCTTTTCAGTTACCCAGGTAGAAGAAGCGATTAACTATTCTGCAACCCGAGCAAACGCCTTAGTTCTTAAAGCCGTTACCAGCTAAGCTGTGAGGCGATTAGCATATGTCACAAACCGTCGAGAGCCGATAACAAGTTTTGAGTGTCAACAAACTACCTATGGCACCGGAACAGTACGAGTATAGCAGTTAAGGGACCATGAACCGTTTCCTGAAACATCCGACTCTTTGCTACTTGCGAACACAGTCGACAGCCAGGTGGCTCAAACACCTACTTAATGCTCGATGGTAGTCCACACGGAAGCAAGTACTAATCTAGGTTGTTCATCCACCTTCCGTTAGATACTTCATTCTGGCTAAATGTGGTTGGTCACTCACTCTATATCCGGAAACATTGGCTTTGTGGTATGTAATACATAACCAGATGGACAGCGTCGAACTTCTCACGCTCTGATATGCTGCGCTGATTGTCTGCGGAACAAGCGAGACTCAGTCACACTTGCCCTCAGTAGGAAGGCATTCCTGTGGAAGCACGCGACGGCGTACAACCAGCCCGTAAGCTGCTCCCTGTGTAGCCATCCCATTCTCAGCCTCGTCTTGCATCACTACTTCTCTACCCATAGCACATCATGGTATCACCGCAGCATTAGTATACGCCTAACTACGGTGTCACTATAATTTTTGGATTTTGTGGTCTACCCCCTACTTACCTACGGGACTCGTTCAGCATTCACTTAATTGCCCCTACTAAACAATACTCAGTGTAACTTTTACATGTTGCTTTGAGGCGCATTGTGTGCTAGCCGTGGAATAAGCACTGAGACAACTCATATGTCAGCTGCATTACCATCTTATTGTCCACCTTGATACGTCGTCCATCGCAATCGTAGGACGCCAGAAAGATTTCTGCGCTGGTATCATCTCACCAGTACATGTGCCTATGTCTACCGGTGCACATGCGATTTAGCGGTGTGACCAAACTAACCTGTGGCCTACGCGCTTCAATGCGCCACTGGTATTATGCCTAGTGCCCGGTGCGCGCCATGCGTTCACAACACGCGATAGATCGTACGGACAAGCGCCTGGGGTTTAGCTTAGTGACACGGATTGTCGGCCGTGTCAGAATGCGAGTAGCCAGTGACCCGATTCCATAACAGGCTCTGTTATAATGGTGTTGTGAATCGTGCTCAACTTCCTTATCATACACTGACCCCGTTTCCTCTTAGCCTGCCGTGGGTGACCTCAGATGTTAACGAGGTACTACCCCCATCCGCCTTCATGTAATCCGTCACCGCCCATGTACCAAGTCGCACACGAGCAAACTCCGGGCTGTAGTGATTCCCCTAGCCCACCTACCCTACACATGCGTACACGTCGCTATGTCTACTATGCATTCGACATGTTATGGGCTGACAGCGTTTGCCTAAGGAACCAGCCACACGACGGTGCGCGCATGTCACAGTAGCCTGACTCAACTTAGTTCATCGGAAGGAGTAACCTGTTAGCGTACCGGATGAAGTTGATATCTGGTTAGCTTAAGTTGCTACCTGTATGGCCTAACATGACTCGGGAATGGCATAGTCTGTGAGACAACTATCCGTATGTTGCTGTTTGCTGACGACTGCGCGTTTTTTCACACAGCGGGAAGGGGTTTCAGCATATGGCTAGTGCTGTGGCTTCGACAATGGCCAAATTCAGAGTCACCATTAACACAAGTAAAACTGTCTATCTCTTTCCGGCAAGGTGCAACCTTCAATATTGCCGCGAATCTGCATTGGTGCCGAAGTATTGGAAACCATCTCCCGCTTCTGCTACCGTGGGAGTGTGATATCGACTGATCAGCAGATACACAGTGAGCTTCGTTTCCGCGTGTCGAAGGCAGCGGCGGCATTCGGGAAGCTTGAGTACCGAGTGTGGAACAAACATTAGCTTACCATTGGCATGAAGCTGATGGTGTACAAATCCATGGTACTGTCCGTTTTTCTATACGGCAGTGAAACGTGGACGATGTACCGTCGGGATGTGCGATTCCTCGAGCGGTTCCATCAGCAATGCTTGCGGCGGATTTTGCGCATCGGTTGGTGCAACAAAGTTGCAGACACGGAAGTGTTGCGACAAAGTGGAATGTATGAAGCAGACTGCATAAATTTGCTGAGACACCTGAGGTGGATCGATCATGTGAGCCGTATGGATTCAACACAGATACCGAAACAACTCTTTTATGGTCAGCTGGGTATAATGAAGCGCCACGTGGGGAAACCAAAGTTACGCTACCAGGATATGATCAAAGTGAGTCTCTCACGTTCTAATCTTGATTGCAGGTCATGGGAATCGAAGGCGGCTGATCGGCGTGCATGGCGCGATCTGATCATGAAGGCAGTTGCCGAGGTGTAGGAGAAAGCCCTCATGCATGCGGAGAAGAAGCGATAAGTGCGGAAGCGGCAAGCGCCGATGGGTTGTACTCCATCGACATCGAGCGCATGATGCTGTAGCACATGCGGTCGCGAGTGCCTGAGTCAGGCAGGCCTAGTGAGCCATGAGCGAGGCCACTCGGGACCACTACCGAAGCGACGACGGGTTCTGCAGAGAACGTAGGCAGAACCGGACCAGCATTTGTAGGTACGCTGCATTCTTTTTACTAACCGCGTGCTTGCATGCTAAGTCTCTTTATTTCAGGTAGTGGGTTTTCAATTTTGTCCTAATGCTTTTCTTTCTCATATAAATGTCCACCTGTACGCTCTTCTATAAACTTGCACAACTCGCTTAAGCCAAATGTAGTTAATTTCGATAACATTTTCGTGTTGGTGTCATTTCCGTAAAATATACTTTCTGACCTCGTGAACTTATCTCGGATGCTTTGTTAACAACTTATTTCATATGCTCATTAATTTAAGATTTTTGTCAGGTTTCCTTATGCATTACTCGATTGATTTTATTTGTTAGCTTTCTCCTAAGTGATTGGCTGTTGCTTGATATCCCCGGTGTGGCTGCGCTTGATGTGCATGTTGACAAGGTGCCTACCTGTCTATTACCCACTACCTTGTCCATACTGGCTCTAGGAGACAGTTGGTCGTTGTTGGAGGGGACGGGGTGCACGGTCCTTGTGGCCGTGTTAGGATCAAAGAGTGGTTACATGCACAGTGTGGAGCGGACTACGGTCCAGCCACCGCCTTGTGTGCGCTTGATTCCCCAAATACAGCGTGCTTGTGTTTGCCTGTGAAGGAGTGTGGGCCGGCTCCGTTGATGAAACGTGGCTCCCATCCACATGCCTCCTGGTCTTATTCCTTCGGGTTTACACTGGATATGGGGTGTGTGGTTGGAGCTGTGGGTGGTGCAGCGCAAGCCACCCATAGTCCCTCTGTAGGCGCACGCGTCCTGTGGCTCGCCACAGTGACAGGCAAATCCGAAACCGGATGCCGCTAACCATCCTCCGATCGTCCATTCGTTTTAAATAAATAAATTTGCATATTTACCGAGAGGCGGTACACGGCCCCATATGTGGGAACGATCATTTGTATAGTGAATACGTTTCACAATAGTAAAGAAAAGTTTATTTATAGAATTTCGAATCATTTTTTCCTTGGGTTTTAGACGCGTCCACCTCATATGTAAAATTTACGGATGTTGGTATCATCAGGAGTAGATAATAAAAAGGAGGGACTACTAGGCTGCAAAACACAGGATTTGGTATTGTATGTAATGACATGTAGTGGGTAAGCTTTTGTAAGCGAATATCTGAGCATATGTTTTTTATACCAGCTTCTATCAATGTTTTTATAGTTTGCTGTGAGTTAAATATAGTGAGGAACGTCTCGAGGAAATTTCGGAAAGTAACATGCCTTGTACACATGATCGCACCCACTTATGATGCCGTGTACCGTCTGTCGGTAAATATACAAATTTAGTTATTTATTTACTTATGTACCTGTAGGGGTAGTTTGTTCCACCGATCAGTGTATCTCAATAAGAAGAAATTCGATCGAGTTTTATGACTTGAAAGGTTTGTACGTATCAAGTAGCCGCCATTACGTGTGGGGTAGACTGCAGTCTTCCGTAGTTCAAGTGCGGTGCTGTCTGCGTAAATTCGTTGGTTTATAATGTTGTACAACAGAATGAGGTTGTTCTTTAAGCGTCTCAGCCAAAGAGGATCCAGTTGGAGTTTTCGACAGCGATCATAATAAGTCAGGTTTGAGCATCGCCCCATGACCAGCTTGGTAAATGGTTGTTGGACATTTTCCAGAGCCATTGTGTCTTTCTTTCTCAATCGGCTGTGATCGATAGTACAGTATTCCAGAGTCGGTCGTACTATTGTCTTGAATGACTCAAGTCGTGCTTCAGGTAAAGAGAAAGTTCTGGTAATATATCCGCATAACTGCCTCGCTTTCGCAACCTGATAAAGTGCATGTTCGGAAAAAGTGAAAGAGTTGGAGTACCTAGTTTCTAACTCCTGAACTGAATCAAACGTTGGGATCACGTTTCCGGCAAGTATGATAGAGCCTTCTGGGATGCGGCATCTGTACCCAAGTACTTGGGATTTCACTGCGAAGAACTTCATTAATAAATGCTCACTAGCTATATTTAGTGAGGATTGGTCTTCACAGATGTTTCCCAAACATGTATGTAGTTGGTCTGGATGAAATGAGTAGACCAATTTGACGTCATCTGCAAACAGAAATGGGTGTTCATGTTTGATCGGGTCACACATGTTGTTTACGTAGATTAGGAAAGGTAGTGGTCCGAGCACACTTCCCTGGAAGAGACCGCTGGTTATTTGTTTCGATGTAGAATATTGCTGACCGATGTTAACTACTTAAGTTCGACCGTTTAGCTATGAGTCGAACCAGTTAAACAGAAGATTTCCAATCGCATATGACGATAGAGCAGACAGCAGTGGTCAGTTAAGTGTACGGATATTGCAAATCCGACCCCGAATGCACGTGGTGTTGTGGTGGCGTTTTCAATCCAGTAGAATGTGCAGCCAGCACCAAACACGCGCAGCCTAGCCTGAATGAGTGTGGCGATATCAATGCCGCAGTGCGCGAGTTTGAACGCGACCAGTGCGGTGCATCGCTCCCAACGCTCACTCGTCTCCCGAACGAGTAGCGTGTGCACGTTCCAGCACCCGATGTTGGACGCCTTGCGGGGATGCATGCAAATGCGCCGGGCGATCGCTCATGTGGTGACCTGCATTGGATGGGGTAGTGAATTAGATGAAATGTGGGATCGGGATGAAAGAATTTTCACGGACGGAAGAAGGAAGGAAGCCGCCAGCGGCAGCATGGTTTTGCTAATAAGCCTAGAGGCATGCAGCAGATAAGGCGACTCTTTTCGATCCCATAACACTGGGCAACGGCAGATGCAGCATGATTTTGTCTTATGGTTCGCTACATCCGGTTCTGGATTCGCCTGTCAATGAGGACACAAAAAGACAGCCACATTATGCTTGCGTCATAGTTTTGTCGGGATTTGGTTGGTGACATCCGATACCGTATCTGTTTGACACCACGGGGACAGCCACAAGACGCCTGCGTCTACAGAGGGACCATGAGTGGCTTGCGTTGCACCACCCACAGCTCCAACCACACACCCCATATCCAGTGTAAACCCGAAGGAATAAAAACCGGGAGCAATGCGGATGGGAGCCACGTTTCATCAACGGGGCCGGCCCACACTCTTTCACAGCCAGAAACAAGCATGCTGTACTTGAGGAATCAAGCGCACAGAAGGCAGTGGCTGGACGGTAGTTCGCTCCACACTGAGTGCATGAAACTCCTCTTTGAGCTTAGAACGACCATGAGGACTGAGCACCCCGTCCCTACCAGCAACGACCAACTGTATCAAGGAGGTGAATAGACGAGCCGGTGGGTAAGAGACAAGTAGGCACCTTGTCCACATGCACACCAATAGCAACCACACCTGGGATGTCAAACAACAACCAATCACAGGAAACAAAATAAAAAATTCAAACAGATCGAAAACACCATAGGAATATGGCGCTAAATTAGCATATGATACAAATGGATTATCAACATAGCCGCGATTAATTCAAGATGGCAGAAAAAGACCTGGAGAAACACAAACAAGATGGAGGAAAAACGAAGCTAAGCCCCTTTCGTTTAAGCGACATGTGCAATTTAGTACATTAATCAGGTAGACATTAAAAGGTGGTGACAATATAAGCATTAAGACAGTACAGCAAACCAAAACCGCCCAGCTGAAATAGAGAGTCAGCACGCAAGCACGCAGTTAGCAAATCGAATGCAGCGTACCTACAAACGCTGCGCCGGTTCTGCCTACGTTCTCTGCAGAACCCGTCGTCGCTTCGGTAGTGGTCCCGAGTGGCCTCGCTCATGTCTCACTAGGCCTGTCTGACTCAGGCACTCGCGACCGCATGTGCTACAGCACCATGCGTTCGATGTCGATGGAGTACAACCCATCGGCGCTTGCCGCTTCCGCACTTATCGCTTCTTCTCTGCATGTATGAGGTCTTTTTCCTGCACCTCGGCAACTTCCTTCGTGATCAGATCGCGAAATGCACGCTGACCAACCGCCTTCGATTCCCATGACCTGCAATCAAGATAAGAACGTGATAGGCTCACTTTGGTCATGTCCTGGTAACGAAGATCCGGTTTCCCCACATGCCGCTTCCCAAAACTCAGGTGACCATATGATAGCTGCTTCGGTATCCGCGTCGAATCCATAAGGCACATATGACTGAGTGACCTCAAGTGTTTCAGCAAACGTATGCAGTTCACTGCATACATACCACTTCGGCGAGACACCTCTGTGTATGCAACTCTGTCGCACCAACCGATGCGCAGAATCAGTCGCAAACATTGTTGATGGAACCACTCGAGATATCTCACATCTCGCCGGTACATCGACCATGTTTCACTCCCGTACAGAAGAACGGACAGCACCATGGATTTGTACACCATCAGCTTGGTGCTAACGGTAAGCTGATGATAGTTCCACATTCGGTACCCTAGCTTCCCGAATGTCCCCGCTAATTCCGATACGCGGAAACGAAGCTCACTGTGTATTTGTTGGTCAGTGGAAACCACACTTCCAATGTAGAGGAAGGGGGAGGTGGTTTCCCATACGTCATCACCAATACTGATTCGAAGCACCATAGCAGATTGCACTTCCGGTGAAGGCTGAAAGAGACAGACAGTTTCGCATGTGTTGACGGTGAGTCCGAATTTGGCTGCTGTCGTAGCCAGAGCACTAGTCATGTGCTGTAACTCATACACACTGTGTGCAAACAACGCACAGTCGTCAGCAAACAACAACCTACGGATAGTTGTCTCACAGACTACGGTTCTCGCACCGAAACGCCGAATGTTCAGCAACTCACCATCAGTACGGTGCTCCACACGAACACTGTAAGTACAAGCCGATTCAAAAGCACAAGACATAATGGCATGAAGATAAATATCTAAAATGGCAGGAGCTAAGACATAGTCTTGCTTCACACCAGAGACAACTGCAAAGTTACCCGAGGTCTCTCCACTCAGCTGCACCCGCGCTCGCATACCACTGTGCACACATTCAAGTAAACTTACAAACTTAAGCGGGTAACCGAATTTCCCCAACACCAGCCACAGCGCCTCGCGGTTCACCGTATCAAATGGCTTGGTGAAATCAACAAAAAGCGAGTACAATGGCTAGTGTCATTCTCTGCACTTCTCCTGCGACTGACGGATCGCAAACACCATACCTATGGGGTTGCGACTCGAACGGAATACACATGGCTCCTCCGCCACGTTCGGTTCCACAACCTGACTGACGAGTCAGTTGAGCAGGGTTCGGGCAATCCCTTTGCCCACATAACTCAGCAAGTTGATGCCACAATAATGCGAATAATATTGCTTGCTCCCTTTGCCCTTGCACAAGCACATCCTTTAGCTCAAGAGGCACGCCCTTAATCCATTCATGTTGCACCAAGTGGTGCAGCGCAGTACCAACGCGGCTCCACCGTGTTTTAATACTTCATGCGGGAACCCGTCGGCACTGACACACACCTATATACATGCACATACTTAGAAAACTATTAACAGTAAGCCCACTGCAGTTAGTCAGCTGAAATTTCCTACGAGCTGCATCCATTATAGAATTCAAACGAGTAGCTGCTAGACAACAATCAAATCGTAAAACATTTGGTCCTCTTCATCTACAATCAAAGCACAACTAGGAACTCTGTGTACCAACACTTATCGGCTTAACGAAGCTTCTGTGCAATTTTCCGCCGTTTCTTTAATTTTATGAGAGCTTCAAGCATAACAATGGAAATATAAGACTACACTTTTTGGTGGCATCCCATAACGACAAAGCGCAATTCTTGAGACATTCGCCAGTCCAGTTTCTACAATGTTAAATAAACTAAACGAAATTCATGGAAACTAGTCAGACCACCAGCAGCAACTGGTTGCGAGGCTAATCGAACCGAGGAAATGTGAGCGGCTGAAAGTGGTAAAGCGCTTTTCTGTGTACGGCGATCTGACGGAATCCGGCTGCAATGAATGGCATCAAAAAGTGATAGAAGGCTTCTATAGTGATCTAAACGAACTAGCGCACTCTCCAGCAGCGGGTAACTGTGTTTGGACAAGGCGTATGCGTTAAGCTATCACACCCTCGTATATTAGTCTTCCTGTTGGTATATCAATTACAGAAAACCACTGGTGAGTCACAAATAAAACAGGTGGCGATTGTAGGCTAGCTAAGCAAAATGGAAGCTCAAACATAAGGTTAGAGTGACCGTTGTCGATGGGACGCACATTTCCAGTAGTAGAAGAGTGAACGTACGGAAAGGTGTTGGTGATAGCTCTCCATTTGTTGTTCCAATTTATCAGCCTTTTCTATGGCTTGATCAAGCGTTGTCATGAGCTTCAGAACTTGGGTCTCCGATGCCATGATGGAATGGATGTTTGTCTACATAAAGGCAAGGAGAACGATGACAACAACTTTAGGTTTAGGGTGGCGTGTGCAAGCACCGTAAGCAGCTTCATTGGTGGTGACATGGCCAAGAAGCAACCAACGGCGTCGACGGGGTGCCTGAATACCAGAAGAAAGATACCTGAACGGAAGCTCAAAACCAATAGAGCCCGGTGGGTGACATGAACTCTCCCAAGCAACTTATGAACAAAGGGTGTAATTGATTTGGTCAGATTTATTTAGTTCATCGCAATAGGATTGCGAGCCATGGGTTAGGTTCCTTGAAGGAGATGGAAGGAATGCGTACCAGCGACTAGCCCCAATAGGGTGAAAAGATCGTCTGGTACTTTTTGGATCGGTAGTTAACCTCTTTAGCTCGTGATCTAATTGAAAGGAACTAAGTGAATAAGGGGGTGCGATTACTAAAGTGGATGAAAAGACATGCTGGGTTAGTCAAGTCGTATCCACTAAGAGGAAGACTGATTTATTCCGTCCGAATTCGTTTGTCCGAAACCAGTAAAATTGGGCGGTGCGTAGAGAACACCATGAGCTGCAGACCTTAGGTGAGGTGTGAATGGAGCCATCAACCGCAGTATTAGCAGCAACAGCAGCATACGTTAGCGATAGGTGAGAAACGCCTCGTCTGTTGTGTCGTAAAACAATTTAATTAAATGGCAGTAAAACAATAACAGGATTTTAAACAAAAACAACATGCTAAGCGTTTTATTATGCATCAGGGATAAGAAGAAATCAGACGCGACATAGAGGGAGATACGTGTTCGGCCACGCGGGACGTAATCTTAGTATGGTGAGCAGAAACAAGGAAGCAGGTTCCAAAGGGGCACCATCAATATGCTGGTGCGCCGAACCAACACCGTTGTCCCGCTGCCACGCCCAGATGCGTGCGGGCAAGATGCGAGGTCTCCTGCACTTTATTGCATTGCTCGCCAAGACTGGGCTGATCTCCTGAGGCATACACATGCACGGCGAATTGCTACTGAATCAATGGCATATAAAAACTGCTATGATCGAAAGAGTCGCATGATGAAACGGTCTGGAGGCTTGGTCGGGCATATACTAACAAAGGTGGTGACTTACTTGCTATTATGTCACGCCTGCACATGGAAGTGCGGGTGAAATGTTTCGGAGGAATACACTGCATGGAAGTAAGTATCCTAGAGACAATTCCACGGGTGGTCGTATTATTTCATCTGAACATCTGGTTATATTTGCATTTGTTGTTATTTGCAGTTTCTCGGGCTTTCTAATACGTTCAACTTATTATTTACTTCAACCATCCGAACAATTCTTGTTTTATGCGACCGCGCTGTACATATTGAGAAGACCGACGGCCCGTAGCCTTAACGATCACAAGCCTGCCTTGCAATCTAAGGGCGCGGGTTCCAGCCTGCGTAGGGACCGGGTGACCGTGGCAGTATCCTTAGCCCACGTGCGCGGCACCGAAGCGCCGGTACGACGTACCGGTGTATTGCTGGTGCTTATACTTTTATTTATTATTGATCAGACTACTAAGTTGGGCCGTACCTCCCATTGTCGAGAAATATACCGGCGACCATTGGATTATAAGGCGGAGGCCACATCACTTCAACTGTCGGCCGAAGGAATTAACAACTCACCCCAATTATCGAAACAAACTGCTGTCTATGCTGGTTTGCTGATCAAAAGCAATTACATTCTAGTCAAGCCATTACTCCGGAAAAATACGAGGGGTAGCGTTCGGCCGTCACCACCCTTCCCCAGGCTCATGAATACCGACTTGGATGCTTTGACCGGGACGCGGACTTCTGCAGACCATATGGAAATACGGTTTCGGTCTTGTTGTAATAAGCCGCCGTCGTAGGGGGTGTTTAGCACTCTCCATATCTTCAGATCGTCTGCAAACAAGGCACATGGCGACGGAAGAAGCTGAGGCAGGTCGTTGATATAAATCAGGAACAATGTACGCCCCAGCACATGGGCCTAGGAGCACGACACTGGTCAAATGATACCAAGCGATCAGGCGGCTATCGAGTTGTACCCTCCACTTTCGTCTAACGAGAAAGTCCCGAGTCTACGGGTGCAGAGATCCAAGAACACTATACACTCTCAGCTTTAGTAAGAGGACCTCATGATTCGTCTTGTCGAACGCTTTGCTGAAATCGATGTAGAGCATGTAGACAGACTTCCCTTGGTTTACTGCCTGCATCCATTCATGCCTCGTCACGAGCAGGTTGATGATGCATGAACGACCTGGCGTGAAATCGTGCTGTGCGGGAGTCAGGAGATCTTTTGACCCGGAACAGCTGTAGTAAACATTTCTTCAAATTTTCTCTGCAATCTTGGCAAGAATAAATGTTAAACAAATTGGCCTTTAGTTGTTTATCTTGCTGGGGTCACCGCCTTTCGTAATCGGCCTTACTATCGAGCATTTCCAATAAATCGGCAATGAACCAGCAGAGACCTGTTGAACAGGTAAGTTATGGTAGGCAAGATGATGGTTGATAAGGATTTGAGAATCAGGGGGGTGGAGCCCATCATGCTTGGTGCAGTCAAGATTGTCGAGAAGCTGACGCATCTCTTCCACACCACAATCCAGATTGTCTAGTTCGGTAAGGGTGGTGCACGCCGAACTCGGTACAGACCCCTGGTCATCTGCAAGCACAGAAGCAAAGTGCGCCGCCAATGCAGAAGCACGCTCAGTGCTGGAGGTTATGGACTGTCTGTTCTCGTCCTCTATCACTGGTAGGTTACTTGTCGGCTTCATGCGCCGTTTCATGTACGCAAAGATTCTCTGGGGCGGTTTTTGCTGCGGTTACAAGCTGCTCTTTGAAATGCCTGCGCTTGCTGATTTTCACACCGTTGCAGATATTTTGATGCTTTTTATACATCTCATAATTGTCGTCCGAGTCAGATATAAGGAATTTGTCCCATAGCCTGCGCCATTGCCGAGCCAGCTTACAATATTCTTTGTCGAACCAATGTGGTTTGACCGGTCCGATTTTCCGACATTTGAGAGGCACAAATTGGTTACACAATGAATTTATTCCATTCTTTATAACTGACCAACAAGCTTCAGCAGATGCAGAGTGCGGCAGAAACCAATCCACTTGGCTCGCGGCTCGAGTCAGGCCGTCGAAATCCATCTTCCAATAGTTGTAATCTGGCTGCAGTCATGTTCCATGTTGGCAATAAGAACTGAGTGGTCGCTTACTGCCAGAGGCTCCAGAATCCGAATGTCATACACAGGTTGTTCACAGCGGGTTAACAGCAAGTCTAAACACGATGGAGTTGAACGCGGTGTTATGCGCGTCGGTTGGCAAGTGTGCTGTGCTGCCTCAGTTTCAAGTACCATACCTCACAATAACCGGTGATAAGTTCAATTTCAGGCCAGCGTATTCGAGGGCAATTGAAATCGTCTATGAGTAGAAATTGACTGCGACTGATGTGTTCTCGGAGATGCGGCAGCCAATCCAAACAACGGCTCAGGGGACTGCGATAGAATGCACACACGAGCAGCTCTCCGCCTCTGAGAAGGACCGAGCAGCACAACTGCACATAGGCCATCTTCGCTTCGGTGGACGCTTACGAGTCTCCCACACAGAGAAGACCGGATGCAGAACAAGACGCCACCGTGGGCATTCGATAGCCTATCACAGCGGAAGCACGAGTAACCACTAGGCTCAAATTCCTTGGTGAGTACCCTATCGTTCAACCACGTCACAGTGAGTCCAAGTACATCTGGTCGCTCGAAAGCAACGACATGGCAAAGCTCATCGCGCTTGTTCATAAGACAGCAAACGTTGGTAAAGACTACACGCAGGCTATGATAAGAACTACCGGGCGAGCCTGAAGTGTGAGCGACCGGTTTATCCGAATTCGCGATCATGTTGTACTTACCCGAAAATTTATAATACGTAGGTTTGTTTCTGCCTCACCAGTTCGCCGCTTTAGCTCGATGATGGCACACTTGAAGCGCTCCCGGTTAGCTGGATCGATATCCGAACAAATACGCACACTACCACCTCTCAAGCTACGCAGCGGAGACAGTATTAGCTTCGGGCTTGCCTCGTCAGCAAAAGTTACTCGCATACATCGGTTATTCTCAATAGTGTTTTTGTCTAGGCGGATGACGCTTCATTTTCATTCCGTCCGCATCCACATCGAGGAGCCTATCAACCAGGTTCTGTAGATACTATATCATGATCATAGCGTGCCTGAGGACCTGAACCGTTGAACTCAGACGCGTGAAAAAGCATCAGATTTATTGACCTCGTGTCATTCAAAGTGGTTCCTGCGGGAGAAGGGTGGACTCGAGCGTTGCTTGATCTGGCCTGTTGTTGGTCAGTAGAATGAAGCTTTTCTTCGATTCGCGGCTTCTTCCGTCATTGGGTTTTCCATGGCGCCTCATACATCGAGCATTCATCTGTGTCATTAGAGCTAGCAGAGCGCAGTCAGCGGATCATTAGCCTTAGCTAGTGTCGTGTCTCCGGAACCATTAGGATGGCAGGTAATGAGTTGTCAGATGGCGTTGAATGGGAGGAAGGCTGGGTTGGATGGACTCTTGGCCAATTTGTGGGACGGTAGGCCTAGAACTGTTTTTGGTCGCGACCTGCATCGTTAGACATTATACGTTTCTCCGACTTTCATAGACTGCGACATATATTGCACAAAATTTGGATGAAATCATGTTGAATAGTACACAGAAACCGGTAGGAATCGGCAGGTAATCCGACACACGAAATATGTAATATAGCACAACAACCAAAGCATCTAAGGGCATTTGCCGTGTTTCCAAAAAGTTTCGGGCAAGAACCACAAGGTGATCTCTTCGGCATTTTGGAAAAATGATGCAAAAGTGCCGTAAAGTAGAATTTGCAAAAGTGAACTACTAAACCTGTGGGAAGATACCACACAAAATATGGTCCAGAAATTGCAGACTCAGAAATCAAATTGAATGATTCCGAAATTTCCACAAAATAATTCCAATATGCCGGTAAATTCATCGGAGTATCCTGACAATGCACCCATGGAATGAAGGACTGGAGGTTGCTAATCGCAGTCAGCAAGGTATTTTGCGCCAATCGTAAAGTTGTGTTAACCAAATATCGTATTCATGCTCGACAGTAATTGAGTTGCCAGTCGGTTGCAGGCTAATCTCAAGATGCTGATTTTCCAGTTTATGATTACTCCTCAGTTGCAAACCCGCCCAAGCAACCGAATAAGCGCTCAATTTTTTGCATAAAGCGACCTCACTATCTTTTAAACACAAACACCGGTGACGAGTAAGGATAGGTATATTAGTGAAAATACAGAATATTAAAAATCAAGGAGATGTACTGCACGAATACACCTCGCTCTTACAGGTTCTACCATTTGTTTACAATGGTGCCGGATCAGATAGGCTCGTGTATTCGATGCAATACCTTCTAGGAATTGGATCCTTCATTCCCTTTTGCTCAACACACCAGCTGGATCCCTTCGAAGCATTTCGGAGCATCTGTGCCTCATGGCGTTGTTCATGTAGGCTTTAGTAACACTCCATATGCCTTGGATTGGGTTTAGTCAAGGTGAATAGTGTGAAAGTCGCAGAAGTCTTCCGGATTGGCAAGGTCCTTCTTGGAAGACGCGTTCCAGATCAGGGTGGCACGATGCGTTAACACATATAAGCAGATACTTTTCAGTAACAGCTGTGCTGTTAGCACCAAGCATTTGCCGCAATCACCGCGCACAACTTTGTTTGTTGTAACTCCCATTAGGACAAGATATCCTAGTCATTGCGATAACAAGATGTAGATCTTGTCCATGAGTGCTTGCTATCGTACACTGTGCATGTCAGCCACATGCTGAACACCCCCCTTCTACGAGCACAGCAGGTTGAATTACGCTTCATAAATCCGAACTGCTTGCTAACCTTCTGTTGTGTCGCCGCTGACGCCTTCATCACACGACCGCAAGAAGAAGTCCAAGACGAGCCAGAAGAAGACTTGTATACATGAAATCACAGTTGCTTATATAGTTTGAAGGTAAAATGAAGGGAAGCTACTAAAGTACACTTGAGCCAACCAACTGAAGGAAAAACGTCAAACGCAACGGCGAATAAGCAACCGTGTACTCAAGAACGAATCGCGTAGGTCCTTAAAAATAGCATCATTGGACTCCAAGCGTAAAGCGAACGACCATTTACTGTGACGGGCACTGGCCAATCAGAATGACGAAATGAAACGTTTAAACAAAAGTCACGAAACAACCGAGAATAAGGAATGCAGACCCAAAAGTTGAAAACTAGTACAATAATTGTGTGACAACCACATATTCCTCCAACATAACCAAGTAGAACAGTGATGAGAAGAAAAAACCAATAGAATATGTTCTTGCAAATAGCGCTGCTGAGAAGGACAAGACGATGAGCGTCCATTAACAATGACGTGGGTGTACCAATCGGGCTGATCCAGTAGAGCGTTTAAACAGTTAAGAAATAGAAAATAGGAAGAGCAAAGAATAGCTATCAAGCTCGTTCACAATAAATGAATGTCTAATAGCTGTTCTCCTAATACCTTCAACTTCCAAATTTATTAGTTGTAGAACATGTTCTTGTTCCCCAGCGTATTCATGGACTCCGGTGTTACACTCAACCGAAATCAGAACGACAATATTGCAAATGGAAGTTTAGTAGAAGCAGTGGAAATAGTACATCGGCAGTCCACACTGGGTACAGATCAAATGCTTAGTTTTACGCAGTTCACGTTTTAGCTAAGCACTCGCTTTTGAACCAATCAATAAGCATCGCTGGTTAGTCGGGAGATGGACACTCACGCACTAGCGCGCACAATGCAGCTCCACAGGCTAGGTAGTGTAGCATGACCTTGACGCGCTCAACGTCTGTATCATCCGGTATTACATGACACTTGTTCAGAGTGATGAAGCGGTCCTCTTAGTAGCGAGCAACTGTATCGACACACACCACGTCGAATTCTACATTCAGCCAGAAACGAAGAGTTGCAAAGGTAACCGAAAGCTCCGATTTCACTCATTCCACCAGACAATCCATGCGACTTTTCGTCAGCGAACTTGATGTGCCTTGTCATAATTTCTTCTTGGTTCGTGCGATTCTAATCTTCTGATCCAACATCAGCAGGTCTTCAGGTTTACATCTAAAAGAGATGCAACGTGCTTCCAGTCGTATTTGGCATGACGGTTTTTACTTCTGCCGATGGTGCATGTATCTGCTTTCTCTTACCATTGCATTTAGTGTGAACTAAAGGTGCATGTTAACTAAAGTTTCCGCGCTCCAAAAGAGTCCAAAAAGTCGCAGAACACGAAAACTTGTCCTAATGGAGACCTAATAGCAAGCCAACCTAGTGAGCATCAGCCGTAGTCAGGATACTTTATACAGGGGAGCGTGGATTAGTCAATCATAGTGGACAACCGACGCAGAGAGACAAGGAATGTGTCGCAGTAAGTAAGCTGGTGGAGTTGGTTACCAGCTAGGACAATCAATGACGCAAATGAGAGAAAGAGTAGTGGACAAGGGAAGCGGACTGACAAACGGCTAGAGCAACAGTAGCGCTTATTGATAACCAATTCATCTGGTAATAACTCGTATCAACTGATATGCAGCTATAGTGATCGCAAAGTGCTTGTCATCAGCATTATCACGCGCATCGATGTCAAATTCGTGATCCAGCTCAGGCGTAAGCACTCGGGTCGGGTTTATGAGAACGACTATCCATATCAGTTAGGATTTCGCTCACAGTCGCGTGAAACGAGACTTCCCAGGGGCTGTTCAACTCTGAATCAATATCGGCTGTGTCGACACTAGGTTGCATCACACGACTGGGTGGTTGCAGCTTATGCGAAGCTGTTTTCCTCAACAGGGTTTTTCGGTTAGTGATATGGGGAAGCTTGGATTATTAAAGCAGTATGCACTTCCGTTGCAACTGCTTTGTTAATGTAAACCGAAGTAAATGATACTTGCAATGTTTTCGGTCAGTAAGAGTAAGGATATCGACTTTTCTCCTGAATGTCAGTTTGTCGCTTTGGATGCAACAAACTTCACGTGTAGTTAAGGGAGCCGCAGTAAGCCGTGTGAGTGGATACTGCACTGAATGTTAAACGGTCCAAGGACAAGCAGTAGTCTGCATCTACTGGTCTGTACGCAAGTGCAGAGGGTAGGCATTATTTGACTAGCGGCTGATTCAGCACCTACACAAGGGCGATTGCCGTGCGAGTCGACGCTCGTCAAATCCATAAGTGCATGCTGTACTTGTTAAAGGTATTAAGGAAAATGCCACAATCGTCTTGCATGTTCGATCCTAGGTAGTATGTAATCAATACCCTTCACGAAATAATTCATCGTAGGAGGCCAGCAGATCTGTCATTTTTACCGTCCCCTTCTGCCACGAATTCACTAGCTTAGACGGCATAGCTTCCGCTTACGTGCACGGTACCTGTATGTTCCAAGTTTCCGTGACATGGGCAAAAATTAATCCCCAATTGAACGGTATGTAATATTTTTGTCTGCCATCCCATGCCAGCACTGCATTTACCGTTAAATAAGTAGGTAAATGATTTGTTACTCGACGGTGCGACAGGCTGATACCGCATCGGAACAAATCAATGCTGACACGAATGAGTTCTTCAAGACCGTTCATGAATGCAAGAGTAGTATCCAACTAACGCAAACCGAACATTGCGGAATATGTTAGCCGACGGTGTGCATCAGTTCACACGTGACTTAAGCAGTGTAGTCAAATTGAGCCACATATCACACCCTATGGTGCGTCCAGGATGTCTACCAATTTTCATTGACGCACCGTAAATTGCTGCATGTTGCGCGTCCTGAGAAAACCCCAAAGAATTCTAACGGCAGTCCGGGGATCCAATCGGATCTCACAGGATGCACTAGGCACACATGCGCGGCGTCTGCGTACCCCACATTGCACGGAGCTGCACGCGATGAGCCGCGGACTATGGATGCTTGAACGATCGATATGTCCTGGTTTGAGGACAGAATGTTTCGAGGGAAAACTGGATGCCTGTGGGCTTTGTACTGACCGATGTTTAGCCTTAGCACTGAAGTTACCGTTATGTATAGGGTCTACTGTGGTAAAAATTGGACATCGCGTTGCCGGACGAATGTACACGTGATGCACAACGGCCGCTATTTGACCCCAGCTATGTTCGCTATGTTCCAAGTACTGAGTACACCTGAGCCATAAATTGTCGATGTGACCGTATTTGTATCAAAGCTGATGTTAAAACAGTTATGGTGGGCACGCCGGTAGACTGAGAACTAACCTCCAAAGAACCACCGTAGGAAAAAAGGTATCACTTTCAACTAGAGCTTTCACATTAGGAATAATAACGACTTAGTAGAGGGGTATTTTATCGTTTCAGTATTTTGCTTTCATGTTAAGTGAGCCAAGTTCTATCTGGAATTTCTCTTACCTAAATAACCTACGATACTTAAACATTACCCGGTTGTTTCAGTTCAGTTCAGTACAGTTGATAAACCATGATCCGGGCATCAAAGTGCCGTGGATACAGTTGCCATGACTAGCGCCGCCAGATTGGCAATAAGGAACAATGATAAGTAAATGCAATTAGACTTAAATATGGTATTAGCAGAATGGAAGCAAGAACGAGGTTCACGAAGCTAATCGCATTGAAGTATGAACAGGTAAACGCAAGAGAACGAATGCAGAGGCAGCACTGACTCTGACAATGTGCCACGTCCGATTGAGTCTCTAACCATTGGTTTGGACTAACACGAGGTCCCCATCCACGAAAACGGCAGATATTTGCCTGATTAAGTCTCTCGGACAATCTCTTCATACCCCCATGCCACGTCATCGATTGAACAACTCGTGGTTTCAAACAATTTGATGCAGCGACGGCGTATAATGCTCGCCGAGGAAGGCGGTTTACTAGTGTACGGAGTACATGACCCAACCAACATTAGCGATTCAACTACAACAAACACTGAAGTGAGGCACCGGAGGGTTTCTTTCAAAAAATCAACTGGCGAACTTCAGCACTGCCCGCGCTGTGTTCCCACCAGATGCGTGCAATACTGCTTGAGACCTGGTGACAAAGACGGGCAACCGTTTAAAGTCTTCCGTACGAACTGGTCAAGTCTCAGATGCATAGAGTAGTCCTCGCCTTATTGCAGTTGTTCCCAGAAATGTAGCTGTGTCACACACTGAGTCATAGCATCCACAAAGGCAATATGAATCAACATTTAAGAGGGTCTTACTACCAGATGATCTTTTATCTTCTGTTACCCCAACGCAGGGACTCAACCACGCCGATCTAGATATCATGCAGCATGACTGGGACATGGTACAGAAGTGGTCAAACGAAAACCTACAAAATTTCAATGTGAGCAAATGCAAGGTACACTCCATACACCAGTAGAGTACCTACTGCTACACGCTCGGAACGCAAGTACTGCGGCGATCTTCCGTCGAACGCCAGTTGGGCGTGCTGGTTAAGGACGACTGGAGTTGTTACCAACAATCAGAAAAATCAAGGAAAACTGATAATCAACACGTCGGACTGCTGAAATGGGCATTCGGACAATTCGACAACTCCATTACCCGACAGATGCCCAGTGCGTGTGTTCGCCTCCATGTATAATACGCAATTCAGGCGTGCACTGCCTAAGATTGACCTCACCTAATGCAAAACACCCGGTTCGCTGAGATACCATCACGTGCGCACATTCACGTCGCAGTTTTGATTGAGTGGTTTAGCTTGCTTACGCCGACTTGCCTGGGTAGCTGGCGATTTCGCTTTGGCCAGCGAAACACCCAGATAACCATCGATCACTCCAGGGCATACGATTAGCCATGACCTACAGCACTCAGCGCGAAGTTGGCTGACAGCTAACGCCCGCTAGAAACAACTTGTGGCTGTACGCATCTCGCTCGATGACCAAAACAGGCCAATGTGGCCTGTCGGTTCATCCTTCATCAGCTTAGGCTTGCACTCAGCTGATCCCTGCAATAAATCACTCGTCTGCCGAGAATTCCACATGTCCTCCCCACTAAGGTAAGAGAGAAATTCATGTTCCTGCACGCGTGCGCCACAGGCAGTATGCATTTTGCAAAATGCGTAAACGTTGGAAAGGGCTATGGGATGGTATGGATAACAACCGTAAATGACCAGCAGTCACCATAAGCGAGCCACGGTAGGTCAATGAAGCGCACTGCCCATTCTGGAATGCGGTTATCGGCCTTCTTCCGCCGGACTAACTGTACATACAAACAAAAAAGAGAAAAAGCGGGTGTGTTTCTTCTACAAACAGGGCAGCATGAGGCTGACCGATAAATACTTTTGCATCCAAAACACTGGCTCAATCCGATTAATGGCAATAGCCTCGGCAAACCGGAGGAGCCGGGAATTGGCATGGCAAAGCAGGATCCTAAACGCTTTGTTGACTTCAATTCGGAGACCCAATGTCAATAAGTGCCTGCCGATCAAAGACACCGGCGGCCTGTGCACACACGTATTCTGACTTATGCTTGCTTGCTGAATACTCCCGCTTTGAACCCATTTTGGTACATGTTCTTTTATTCGGGAACGCGGTATTCTATTGGCTCGGCTTATATAACTAGCTCACAGTTACATAGGAACAATTATGACGAGGAACCATGTACTCGTGACTCCAGTAAGTATGTAGTGAATCTATCAAATGTGAACCTTGATGCACTACAGTTAGAAGCATCGTCTTTCGGGCTAGATTACAGAGTGCCTCCTAGACGATTGATGCGATTGTTCATTGAGACTTAGTTTTAGAACTTTTTTGAACAGTTGAAGGACCTTTAACCAACTAATACTGACAAAAGTATATGGTTTAGAAACAAACTGATCGATATTGCCTATGAAATAAAAAATGCGCCGATAAACGGAAAGTGCGCGCTTACGAACAGATATCTACGAGCGTTACGTGAATTGCGCGATAAGAATGCCGCTGTAATGAAGCCGGATAAAGGCTCAGGAGTTGTAGTCATGAACAGCGATGAATACATCGAGATGAGCGTCATACTCAGTGACACTAACAAATGTAAACGCTTGGAGTAGGCGGGGATGTGACTGCTTTCTAATCCCGCATTGTTCGCCACTTAGAAATGCTTCGTCAGTAACATGTGATTCACAGCGCTACTTATGAGTTTAAAGCAGAGTGGATCAACTACGCCGCAGATATATGGACTTCCAAAAACGCACAAAAGTAGAGTGTCGCTCAGACCGGTCCTCTCGATGACAAACGCACCCAACGTAAATTAGCTCGCTGGTTAGTTAATGTGTTTTCTCCGCTAATAGCTTACTTTAATCGATATGGCCTCAAAGATTCCGTCGAGTTTGTCGAAGACCTCGAAAAAATGAACTCGTCCGATAAGGTGATGTATTCGTTAGATGTGGAATCCTTGTTTACTAACGTGCCGCTACATCAGACCGTTGACTACATCTGCGAATTGGTAGGAAGTTCCGGATGTTCGTTGCCGACGCCGGTTGCATTCTTAAGAGAATTTTTACTTCTATGCACAGGGAATGTCGATTTCCACTTCAGAAACACACCGTATCGCAAAATTGATGGGGCGGCCATGGGCAGTCCACTAGCGGATTTCTTCATGCCGATGAAAGAACGAAGCCTATCCGAAGAAATAGCGCATTTGCCCTATTACAAACGTTATGTAGACGATATCTTGGTGTTCTGTTCAACAGAAATGCAGCTCACACAGCTAGTAACGCGCTTTACCTCCTCGCATGTCAATTTGAAGGTTTCTTGCGAAGTCGAACAACAGAACTGTCTTCCAGATTTGGAGACAATGGACTGGCAAAAAGGCTGTCTACAGAAAAACAACGCGGTCGGGACAGTATCTGCATTTTACCAGCTTTACGCCAATGCGGCACAAGCGAACGCCTATGAAGACCCTATTTACTCGCGCCAGAGGAGTAGGTTCGACCGATTGTCTGGTCGATGAACTAGAACTAAGTAACAACACGCCAATTGCTAGTGGCTACCCTCGGAAATTTATCAAGTAGCACAGCCAAATCCGTGAGACGGAAGCTGCTGTAGCTACTTTGATTAAGAAAAAGATATTCTTCGAGTTGCCTTCTAAGGGTGATATGCTCCTTTGAGGGCTACAAAACGTCTGATTTCCGCCACACAGAGCACTTTGATAACAAAAGCACACACTAAGTGCAGGAAAATGGAGCATGTGATCTATGCGCACAAGCAGGTAGATGGCAATTGAGAAGGAAAAAGAAAAACGAGGGCGCAAAAATTTTGCCTAACAGTGCAGTGGCGGGTATCTAAGTAACTGATGGACGCAGCAACATGCAGCGCTCTAAAACGAACTAATGGAGAAGGCCGTGTCTTAGGAGGACGGCAGCATCCTGTAATTGAGATTGAAAAGACACCGCTGAACGATGTTTATAGACAACCGGTGTTTTAAAGATACATGCGTAGACAATGGGTGAGAAAGCAATTTAAACTCACTCCCTCCACATCTGTCAACTCCTTTTGCAACATTTCTGTCAGTTGTGCTGCGTTAAGCTGCGAAGAGTCCGTTGCCAACTCGTCAAGGAATTGGCCAATGTCATTCTCTTCTTTCTCGGTCAGAGGGCGGTAAACATCAGCAACAGTTCGTGCGCCAAAAAGCCGCTGGACCAAACCCTCCGTGTCATCACCTCTGTATTCGGAAGCGGACGGATCTGGAATTCAAACATCGAGATAACGGGTTCGTTATCATGAGCAATCATGAACGAGTTAAACTGAAGTGATTTCTTGGTGATAACGGGCAAGAGCATAGTAATCTCTAAGAAATAGTTCGTTCTGCAGAGGAAGACTCGGAAATAAGCAGAACACTCAAAACAGAACCGCTCGACGGATGAAAAGCCCAAAATATTGTAAGATAGGTGCTACCGAGAGCACTAGCGTTCGTTCATGCACGAAAACGTGTTTATCTGCTGGATTGATGCAAAAAAACCTCGGGCGTTGCGTCCTTCCAGAAAGGAAAAAAGCATTCGAGTCATCGAAAAGAGCTAAGAGAGGAACGGTTTGCTTTCAATAAGCAACCCATTTGATAGGACGGAGACCGCATGGAAGAGGAACGGGGCTGTGGAAAAGAGGCACACAACACGGCACAACTGAGGCTGACTCTCGCCTATCAACGACCGCAGCCTCCACAGATGTGCGACGGCTTGAGTTCACAGCTCTGGTAGTTGTGTTCTCCGGTGGCTTCCAATAACAGTGATAACGAACGTGTACAACGAAAGGAGTAATATTGGCTTCCTGAGAAGAACGCTAAGGGCGACTGCATCGGGAGAACAAATCGTCGTGTCTTGATTTCAATGAAGTCGACCTGAATCGAAGTAATCCGAGGGCCAATTATCTTTATTCTGAGCGTTTTATAGCGGAACTATAGGTCTGTCAGCGCCTTGTCCAGTTAAGCAACGAAATTACTTAATCGCTAGATGCAATATTAGGGGGCACAAATGAGTTTTACACATTCCAAACTTTAATAGATGAACTGTTCGTTCATCTAAAACGTTGGTTTAATAAAACACTTGGTCAGCGTGCTGTGTAAGCAATCACAAAGAAGTTTGATCTGGTGAGGATAAAGTATTTCAGTAACAGTGGGAATGAAATAAAATATACCGGAGCAAAAAGAAAGGCTGGATAAGTTTCCACATTTCAAGGTGAGGTGAAGCAGATCTAGAGAGGAAGGCAGCAAGCTCTGCAGACATGCACGTGGCTAACTCTTGAATATGTTGGGACTGATAAACCGATGCTCGTACAATGATGGCATAGAACCGATTGTACTGATACAAAGCAGAGCGACAACGGATGTCCAGCACTTTTCCGGAAAAATAGTGACAGTTTGACCGGGCTTCGTCAACAAGTCATTTCAAAAACACTAACACTTCAACTGAGTAGAAGCTGTAGATAAGCATAAGCGGGACCAACTCCAATATGGGATCGATGGGTACTTGGAACTACCGTAATTGAAACAATAAGAAACCATGCCGCAGCCGGCTAAGTCGCTAATCAACCCAAAGAACATCGAACAAGGCGACAGTCCATAACTGTGTCTAAGTCGCAGCCGTGCTTTATCTACCCGGTGAGCGCAAATCAGAAAGTATGACACCGGCCGTGGATTGCGGTGTATTGAGTGGTATACACCTCATGTCTATCAGCACTAGATAGTGTTCCCTCGGCGAGAAGAAAATGGTCGCAGACGCCGGTGGTCAAGGAAGAGCAGCTCCTTATTGGCTTCCATGAGCAGTGACCATGTCCCTAAATCATAAAGCTCACATTAAAGTGATATGGTGCGAGTAAACAAACCTAAGGTGAATGGGCCGGACCGTACTACCGTCATCTACTTGAAATGTTGTACAAGATGTAAGTTGAATAAACCAAAAAGGTTAACGTGAAGGGTATTCAAAAACAAAGCCCCACCAGTCATCAAAAATACTGTAGACACTGAGTAGTATGGATATCAACGAGGGCGCACAAGGGAAGCAAGTAAATCATGAGATGCCGACAGACGAAGGTGTGGTGGAAAATCAACCGGACGACGTACACGAGGCAATCTAGACAGATGCTCAGTGAATGAAAGGTTGCAACGGCGTATCTCTCCGGAAAGGTGCCACGAACGTCATGCGCAAAGTGGATTCGCGTTCCTATGTTCGAGTTAATATGTTAACCAGACGCGTTCGTCAGTAAACAGCTTGTCCGCCCCTCGTTGCGTTTTCAACATTTGATGCTGTGATCAACTGCAAATGGGAAATGAAGATTCCGTGGCCAGAGCCCTTTGGGGATGGTGATGTACGGTTTTTGAAGCACCGATGGAGTTGCAGAGACAGTCGGGGTGAAGCAGGACAGGGCGAAGTTGGCTGCCCTGCGGAGCCTCCTCAAGGGCAAGGCGAAGGCTATTCTGGATGCGGCACGAAGGTGCCCTGTCAAGTTGGAATGGGCCGCCGCGAAGGAGACACTGGTTGCGGGGTTCGACAGCCCGGCCGACCGCCAAGACGCGATGCGGCGGTTCAAGGCTTGGAGCGGGAGCGCACCCGTTCATCTTCGCGGTCCGCATCAGTGAATTGCTGGCCCGCGCGCTGCCTAACTTGGATGACGAGTCAAGATAACACCTGTTGGTGGAACAGTTTTTGAATGGTCTTCCGACGATAGCCGATCGTCTCCGGATTGTAAACGCCACCCAGAGAACTGGTGTCATGGAGCTTGCCCAAGTAGCGACGGAGCTTACACATGAAACAGTTGCTGCTTTGACAACGGAAAACAAAACAAAGGAGAAGGGATTGAACGAGTCAGAAGAGAGACTGGAACAGATTACGCAAGACATCGGGGCAATTCAAGTTCCCTCACAGAAGATACTGCTGAAGGGACGCTGCTTCATTTCTGGGAAACAGACACTGGAAGCGCCAATGTCCGTCAAATCGCAGTACAGCCTTTGCACGAAATAAATGCTATCAATCGTAATGTTCTCGTGTTAGGAAGTGCATCCTTGGAGCGTGGAATAAAGGTGCGATTGAGGCGATGGTATAGGTGAATGGGAAAGTGGAGAGGTGTCTGATTGATACAGGAGCCGGTTTCCTTAATCAGTCACAGAGATGGGGTGAAAACACAATCGTGTTCCATGGTTGTGAAGGCGGTCGGTGGTTACCATATACGCATAGATGGAATGGTGGAACATGTCGTTGGCGTTAGGGGTCGAAGTTAAAACATCTCTCCATCGTGTCGCCGGACACAAAGCAGACTATGCTGGGTGCTGACTTTCTTCAAATCAGTGAAGCAAATCGTCGACCTGAAACGAGGAAAGCTGGTTACGAAATACGGAGCTATCCAGCTTGTTGGCAGAGAATAACCCATGAGGGTGTGCTCGGTCGTGGCCGTTTTACACACAAGTCCAGCTTTTCAATCGCTTGTGAGCAAGTACGACATCCTATTCACGGACGATAATAGTCCATATGGGTTTTGTGACTGGGTCGAACACACAATTCCACTATCCTATCAGCCGTATCGGCCGCATGGACCCAGAAGAGTACCAATACACCTGGAAGCTGAGGTCAGAAGGCAGGTGCAGGAGGTGCTGAATGCAGGCGTAATAGAGGAGGCTCACAGCCCATATAACTCTCCAATCGTTTTGCTGAAGAAAGCCAACAGGAAGTACCACTTCTGCGTGGACTTCAGAAGGCTGAACAAAATATCGCTGAGTCGATTCATCCCGGTGCCTTCAGTCGCGGACATTTTTGATAAACTGCAGAAATCAAAGATATTTACGATACTGGATCTGAGGTCGGGCTACTGGCAGCTGGTGATCAAACAAGAGGACCGAGAAGACAGCGTTTACAGTCGGTGACAAAGAGTACCAGCTTAAAAGGATGCCGTTTAAATTATCTGGTGCCCGTTTTACCTTCCGGCGTTCGATGCTGCGACTACTGGATGGATTAGATAATGTGACCGTATACGGTGACGACATAGTTGTGCATAGTGAATCGGAGAAAGAACACTACCGTCATCTAGAACCAACGCTGCAAAAATTCAGCAGTCTGGATTACGGATAAATGGGCCGAAATCTCAAATCTGGAAGATGTCTGTGTCACTACTTGGTCACAAGATGGGTCAGGATGAACTCAAGCCACTGCCGGAGAAAGTATAGGCAATTCGAGGCACTCCAGTTCCGACCTCAAAGCGCCGTCTCCGGTCATTTTTGGGCCGAGCTGAATATTACAGTAAATTTGTCAGGAATTTTAAAAGCTTGGCGTCACCTTTGCATGAACTGTTAGGCGAAGGAAAGAAGATCACTTGAACATTAGAGGCTCAGTGGGCGTTTGATGACATTCAGAAGGAGATGGGCAGAAAGGAGCTGACTCTAAAATTGCTGATCTCCAGGGAAACGTTCACTGTGGCCACAGAGGCAAGCGACGTCGGAATCGGTGTGGTGCTGAAGCAGAAGCAAGGCACGGTAGAATACGCTAGTAGAATTTTGACCCCATCAGAACGCAAGTATTCGACGGTGGAGGAGAGTCTTGCAATTGTGTGGGCTCTAGACAAGTGGTGACCATATTTGTTTGGTCGACGGTTTCATATCGAAGCCGATCACAAACCACTGGAATGGATTAGGTCCTCCAGAGACCCCAGAGGCAAGTTGGTGCGATGGGCGCTGTGCCTACAAGAATACAACTTTACGATAAACCACATACCGGGAAAAAACAACGAGACGGCAGATTTTCTATCACGCGTGACGAACGAGGAGGATTTGCCGTGTTGCCTTCGGTGTCGGTGGTCTAGTACTGGAGCAGGACCCGAGTAGGTTAGCGGCTGAACAACGGAAGAATAGACTTTTGAACAATGATAACAGCACGAATAACGAACCAAAATGCTGCAACCGAAAACCAGAGCCAGCAATTCGGGTCATTCACACGGAGTCTGGAAAATCTGCATGTCGACGAAGCCGGAATTCTGATGTGGACACAAGGACGCGATGCTACGCCGGTGCCGGTGAACCCTCTCAAATTGAGGAAGAAGTTGATTATTTCGTGTCACGAGATGGCTCACACCGGGTGCACCAGGACCTATGATTTGCTTAGACAGCAAGCATACTGGCCGAACATGAAGAAAGACGTCGATGCGTACGTGCTCTCGTGTCAGCTTCTGAAAGGAGACAATCAAGAGGCGCTACAACCTATTTTGTCGATTCCAATGTCCGAGATCGGTGAGCTGTGGTCAATCGACGTGATAAGGCCGTTCCCGTTAACCAGACGAGGCAATCAGTATATAGTCGCGATGACGGAGCACTTTTCCCGATGGATTGGGGCGGCGACGATTCCTGATCAACGTGTTGGCACGATAACACATGTCATGATGAAACACGTGATAGGGAGTCACGGGATTCCGAGAGACATACTGACAGACCAGGGCCCATGCTTTAAAAGTGACGAATTTCGGACATGTTTGGTGAAAATGGGCATCAAGAAGATCTGGACCACTCCATACCATCCTCAAACAAACGGATTAACAGAGAGGAATAAGAGAACGACTAAAGAATGGTGGGCGGCGATAGGGGGAGATTGAGAAGAAGCCTTACCACTACTGTTGCTAGCGCACCGAGGGTCCAAGCAAGTAAGCAGCAAGAGATCCCCATTCCAGTTAGTGTACGGCCGCAAACTACGACTTCCGGTAGATCTGGAGGTAGGAGTTTGGCTGACTTGCTAGGTACCGCAAAGGGAAGCACGGAACGACAGGAAGTTAGCCAATCAAACGCAATGGCCAACTGTCTCCAGGAGGCGGATATACAAGCCTGTGGGTAACAGACAGGCAGGCACCTTGTCAACACACACATCAAGCGCAACCACACCGGAGATAGCAGTCAACAACAAGTCCCTGAAATGCAAGAAACTCAATACGCAGGCATACCTACAAACCAACTGCAACGATGATGCGGCACACGAACCACATCAGCCGCCTTATTGGCTTGGGTTAGTAAATTGAACCGGAAACGGACGCAGCGCACCTACCAATCGCTGCGTTGATTATGCATAGAAAATCAGTTGGTTATAGTCCATTGGATGCTGGCCCATGTGGTCACACTGATGGCTTACCAAACCCACTTGGCTCAAGCACTCGCAACCGCATGTGCCACAGCACAATGCGCTAGACGTCCGTGGGCTATCAACCATCGGTGCCTGTAGTTTCCATACTAGATGTTTATGCTCCGCGTACAATAGTGCCTCCTCCTGCACCGGGGCGATCGCCCTCTTGATATGCTCACGTGATTCGCGCCGATCAACTGCCTTTGGTTCCCAAAACCTGAAATAAACATTAGTTCCTGATAAACTCACCTTGTTCATGTCCTAGTAACATAATTTCAGTTTGCCCGCGTGCCGCTTCCCTGCACGCAGATGGCCATATAAGAGCTGCTTGGATATCTGCGACGAATCCATGCGGCTTATATGCCACAGCCACCACAGGTGCCTCAGCAGAAGTATGCGGTTCCCTGCATACATGCCACTGCGGCGCAGCACTTCCGTGCCAGCAACAATTCCGCACCAGCTGATTCGTTAAATACAACGTAGACACTATTGTTGGAAGCGTTCCAGATAACAGGAAACTTTCCGGTGCATCGCTC
This sequence comes from Dicrocoelium dendriticum, assembly GCA_944474145.2. Taxonomy (NCBI): domain Eukaryota; kingdom Metazoa; phylum Platyhelminthes; class Trematoda; order Plagiorchiida; family Dicrocoeliidae; genus Dicrocoelium; species Dicrocoelium dendriticum. The sequence continues at coordinate 29,259,266 of OX104068.1, forward strand.
AAGTTTCGCTGCCGTCTAAAAGAACGGACAGCACTGTGGACTTATAAACCATCAGCTTCGTCCCAACAGTGAGCTGCTGATTGTTCCGCACGCGCTTTTGCAAGTTTCCAAAAGCATAAGCCGCTTTCGATGGGCAGATATGTAGCTCGCTCATCATCTGCAGGTCGGTCGAAAGTACACCCGCCAGGTAGAAAAATCTCGAAAAGGACTCCAAAGCGTCATCACCGATATGGATTGGCGGCAAACGTACGTATTTGATATATGATGTAGTCTGCAAATGAAAACCACTTGTTTGCGTTGTTGGTGATCGCGAATTTGGCTGCTGTAGAAGCCAGAGCACTAGTCATGTGCTGCAACTCGTCCGCGTTGTGTGCAAACAACGCACATTTGTTGGCAAACAGCAACATGCGAATGCTTGTTTCACACCCTAGGGTTCTCGCCCCGAAACGATGGAGGTTCAGCAACCCACCATCAATACGGTGTTCCACACAGACACCATAATCACAGACAGCTTCAAAAGCACAAGACATCATTGCATCTAGGTAAATGTTAAACAGCGTAGGGGCAAAGGCACAGCCTTGCTTCATAACAGAGACAACATCAGTCATCCGAACGGCAGCACACGGATAGTTGTCTCCCGACTAGGGTTCTCGAACCGAAACGACGGATGTTCAGCAACCCATCAACAACACGGTGCTCCACACGAACACTGTAAGCACAAGCGGCATCAAAAGCACAGGACATCATGGCATGAAGATAAATATTTAAAAGGGCAGGAGGTAAGACACAACCTTGCTTCACACCAGTGACAACTGCAAAGTCATCCGAGGTCTCTCCACTCAGCTGCACCCGCGCTCGCATACCACTGTGCAGACATTCAATTAAACTTACAAACTTAAGCGGGCAACCAAACTTACCCAACACCAGCCACAATGCCTCGCGGTTCACCGTTTCGAATGTTTTGGTGAAGTCTGTAAACAGCGAGTAAAATGGCTGATGTCTCTCACTGCATTTCTCCTGCAGCTGACGAGCCGATAACCCCATATCTACGGTGCTGGGACCCGAACGGAATCCACATTGCTCTTCAGCCACATGCTGTTCAACGACTCGAGTGACAAGGCGGTTGAGCAGGATTTGTGCGATTACGTTCCCCATACAACTCAGCATGTTGAAACCATTATAATTCGGGTTGTGTGAATGGAACTGTGGGTGGTGCAGCGCAAGCTATTCGTGGTCCCTTTGTAGACGCAGTCCTTTGGCTGCCCCCATGGAGGCCACATTGACAGGCAAAGCTGGAATCGGATGCCGCCAACCATATGGCAGGAGAATCCATGGCAAATTGAGCCGTGTGGTGGTGAGGTACTGACGGATCGCTGAACCCATGCTGATCTAGTCGTGCCGTGAATTCACGTCCCGGACAATTAGTAGCGACGACTGGATGGGTTGGGTTAGACCCTTCTTCTAGCAAAGAGCTAGAACATACATACGAGCGAATCGATCAATTAATGGCGCATTTGCCACTGCCTCTCGAGAGAACATTTTATCAGTTGAAGACAAAAGTCGTTCTCTAGTTCAATCCAAACATAAACCATGAGTCACATAATTGCAAACAATTTCAGGCCGAGGCAACGGTGAAGCAGTGTGTGGAATAGAGTTGCTCTATCCGCCGCATACATGAAGGTGAGGGCGAAAACGTGCTATTGTTGGCGTCTCGATTGTCTTCCTTATCCACCGCATTATCATCGCCCAATTTCAATATCACCAGACTCAACCTATATGCTCCAACCTCACCGTAGCTCACTACACGAGCGATTGCCCGGTGCAATCGTGGCCTTCGCGCCCAACACTGGGTGCTGAAACGAGCGCACCCTACTCGAACGGACGATGAATGAGTGCACCGAACAATGCATGCACTAGTCGCGATGGAACTCGGTTGTTACGACATTGATGCTGCCGCACTCAGTGAGACGGCTCGCTGACCAAAGCAAGCTACACGAGGTTAATGCGTGATACAAATTCAACTGGGTGGGAAACGCCACTAAAGCACCACGTAAACATGGGGTCAAATTTGCACCATCCGACTGCCTAAATGGTCACCTGATGAAAGTGCGAACTGGCATCGACCAATGATTGATGACACTTAGCTTACGCCTAGGGTGAGTTAAGTGCAACTTATATTAGCATGTATAATCCCATCATGTGTTGTCCTCATGAGTTTCAGTTGTCCTCCGTGATACATCCCAGGCCGAAGAGCGAGCGGCTCTTCCTACTGGGTGATTTCAATGTACCGTTTGGCGCGATGCCGTGATGTGGGCAGACGTACTCGGGCAGAATGGCATTGGCTTATTCAAAGGAATCGGTGGCCGGCTGCTTTCGCTGTGTGCCACTCAAAACCATAAAAACTCAATTCCCACAAAGGTGCAGTACCCATAGAGTGGTCAAGCTAGCCTACTCGAATAAGCCATCGTATACCAGTGTAATATTGGTGAAATGCACATTAGAGGTGTACTGCGTACACACCAAATAGTACATATTATTTCGCAAATCGTAAAGTATATCCACAGAAATGCAAGAACACAATTTTACGAAGAGAACTCTTTTCTGCAAATCTCCTTAGGCATTTACAATTATAAAATGGGAGGGCAGAGTACAAGAAGCTGATGAACCCAAAGAGGCGGGAATAGTAGGATCACGACAAAAGAAGCGCAAAAGTCTTGATCGATAAAGTCGACCAACACATGTGACAGATCACGTGTTGGCTGATCGGTGGAATGCCAAGCGCATCATCCGATCGCTATCAGCCCATGAAGTGATAAAAGTTGGTAAGCTAATTAGAGTCAACGTAAAAGAAGCCTTTGCAGCAGAGCTTTCTGTTTGTATAATTCCGGTTGAGTTATCCAAACCACAAACGCTTCGGTTGCCCGTAAGATTTATTTCCTAATCCCATTAGGGTACTGTTTCTGTTCTACATAAAGTACTTTGAAGGCATCATTGGTCCTAATTTGGTGTTCGCTCTCCACCAGATGTTCCAGAATGGAACTGTTGGGGCGACTGACGATGCCTTTCCGCAAAGCCGCTGAGCAGTGCTCCGCTTTGTGTTTAGATGGACGTCCAGTTGAGTGTTCGACGTACCTCATACCACATGCGCAGGTAAAATGATATAAGATGTAGGATTAGAACTGAAAAGAAAGTCTGTCTTTGACGAGGTGGGCTATAAGGATAACGTCAATGCCCTAAACAAAACCTCGAGGTCAAAGCGCCTACGCCTTGTCAACAACATGCAACCGCAACCAGCTGGCTATATTGCAAAGATAAGGCCGCATCAGCGAGACATACTCATTGCGGCCTTCACTGCCCCGCGTCATAATCGGCCATTACCCCACATATAACTCAGCACAAAACACCCTTCAAAGAGGCAGTCCGACAGTATCAAGTTTGGTCGTCAGTGACTTCATTTCCCGACGCCAAGTTAACTTTTGGCCACCACTAGCCTTGGACCAACCTACATCTGGCAAACAAAACAAGGCGCTCTACGATAAGCGGTGATCAGGCATACGTAACACGTGTCCAAGCCAATGCAACTTATTCAGTGCTATCTGTTGTTCTAGGGAGCTAGCATGATTACCACTACCTAGTACTTGTCTACGCACATCATCATTGCCGACAAACTGGTAGCATCCGATACCAGCAATGTTTCGCAGACAAGGACGATCAAAAACTTGAAGGCGCCTCAGATCTTCAGACCGAAGGGGTGAAGTCTCAATCACTCACTGTGGTCTTGCAAAAACATTCTTTTAGACGGAGGGAAACTCACTTCTGTCGCCAAAGATGACGCAGGTTCAAGAAGACAGTCCTGGCTTTTACAATACATTAACTGACTTCAGTTTCTATGCGCCCTTTGTTGCTGATGCAACTGCAGAGGTAGGTGAAGGGATCAACTACCTAGAGTTCCTCGTTATTAAGGGTTAATGAGTCAACAAGTGGCTGCAACAGCATATTGCGTTTTGAAGTGGCGAAGCGCATGCCAAATGATGGGACCACTCTAGTGAGACCATTCAGGGTTAACAGCGACGTCTCAACATCGTTAAAAAATTGGACAATAGCGTCCGCATAATTAAAATCAACCCGCCATTCACCAGGCTTAACCTCAATACCTACTTCATGAGATTTCGTAAGGGAAGACACCATGATGAGATCCACGACGAAGTTCAACCTAAAAGAAGAAATCGGGCAACTCTGACAAAGGCAACTTGTTACTGGAAGGCTATCCGACAGGTCCCCGTAGAATCTGACGCAGCCTATAGCGTTTGAGTAGAGAGCACGTAAGATGTTAACCTATTTCGTGGGAACACGTTTCGGCGCAAGAATTACGAACAGAATGCATCCATCAACTGAGTCGAATGCATACTTGAAGTCGAGGAACACAGCTATTCTGGGTCTGGTTCACGTCATACCTTTTAAATCGAACGCAGATGGTACAAAAACAAGAATGCAAATCTGAGCCCACACCTGTCACCGGGGTGTGACAGGTGTGGGCGCCATGCCAGTATCCTGGTCCATCCTCTTCGGAGGTTAGGAAGTGGTCGATGGCCCTCTTCCCGTAAAACCTAGCCATGGGAGACAACAGGACTACGGGTTATAAGCCCACAGCTCGATTAGCGCAGAGAACGAGCGCCACTCGGCCGGTGGCCGAGTGGTCTGCACGTTTGCTTTCAACCATAAGGTCACCGGTTCGAATCCGCGTAGGGGTGGGTGTCCTCGCGGTATACTCAGCCCGCGCTCGACTAGTGGCGTCGCGCGCCAGCGAAGCGCCGTTACGGCGTACCGCTGACACATTATTATTACGCATTCTCTCTGACGGAGGCAGGACACCTACGGGGGTTCAATGGTTTGCTACTGCCCGCCTCAAGCCAGGCAACCCCTGGTCAAATTGGTACAAACCCGCCAAAACCCACCTGCGTCTGGCCGTGGTAGCAGGTGCGTATCCTACTACGGTCGCAAAACATATATAAAACGTTCCAGTACCTCAGAGGATGCGCGTGACGGCCGTCAAGCAAATCCCAATCTGTCTCTGCAATCACATTCCCGAGCTGGATCTGCTCCCCACTGCCTTGTGGGTCAGGCTATTGAGCCAAAGGCCTCGGGTGGAGTCCCTCAAGAAAACCTCCGAAGCGCAATGACGACCTCGCGTGCGATTGCCCACCAATGCAATCGTATGCCTGCGCGCAAAGCACTCAGCATCGGGTGCTGGAACGTGCGCACACTACTGGACCGGAACTCTAGCGAGCGCCCCGAGCGACGCACTGCACTGGTCGCGATGGAGCTGGCGCGCTACAACATCGATATTGTGGCGCTCAGTGAAACCCGACTCGCTGAGCAATGTAAGTTGCACGATGCAGGTGCTGGCTACACCTTCTACTGGGTGGGCAACGCCGCCTCAGCACCACGTGATCATGGGGTCGGATTTGCAATATCCGATCGCCTCCATGGTCAGCTGGTGGGTGAACCAACGGGCACCAGCGCGCGACTGATGACTGTTCGCCTACGACTCGGAAGAGGTAAGTTTGCCACTTTTATGAGCACGCACGGTCCGACCATGTGTTATCCCGATGACACGCGTGATCAATTCTACACTCAGCTATCCTCCGTGATACGGTCTGTGCCGAGAAGAGCACTTGCTCAGCTGCGAAACGGCAAATGTCCTGGAGGTGACGGGATCCCACCTGAAGTATTGAAACACGGTGGACCCGCGTTGTTGACTGCGCTGCACCACTTGGTGCAACACGTGTGAATTGAGGAGGAGGTGCCTGCTGAGCTGAAGGATGCCCTTGTGCTACCACTGTACAAGGGCAAAGGGAGCAAGCAATGTTGCACGAATTATCGTGGCATCAACTGGCTGAGTTGTGTCGGCAAGGTGATTGCCCGAGCCCTGCTCAATCGCCTCGTGAGTCAGATTGTGGAACCTAACGTGGCGGAAGAGCAGTGTGGATTCCGTTCGGGTCGCAGCACTATAGATATGGTGTTCGCGGCTCGTCAGTTGCAAGAGAAGTGCAGAACGACACCAGCCATTGTACTCGCTTTTTGTTGATTTCACCAAGGCATTTGATACTGTGAACCGCGAGACATTGTGGCTGGTGTTGGGTAAGTTTGGTTGCCCGCTTAAGTTTGTAAGTTTAATTGAATGTCTGCACAGTGGTATGCGAGCGCGGGTGCAGCTGAGTGGAGAGACCTCGGATGACTTTGCAGTTGTCTCTGGTGTGAAGCAAGGCTGTCTTAGCTCCTGCCCTGTTTAATATATATCTTCATGCAATGTTGTCCTGCGCTTTTGATGCCACTTGTGCTTACGGTGTTCGTGTGGAGCACCGTATTGTTGGTGGGTTGCTGAACATCCGTCGTTTCGGTGCGAGAACTCTAGTCTGTGAGACAACTATCCGTATGTCGCTGTTTGCTGACGACCGTGCCTTGTTTGCACACAGCGCGGATGAGTTGCAGCACATGACTAGTGCTCTGGCTTCGACAGCGGCAAAAGTCGGGCTCACCATCAACACAAGCAAAACTGTCTGTCTCTTTCAGGCTTCACCGAAGGTGTAATCTGCGATGGTGCTGCGAATCAGCATTGGTGCTGTAGTATTGGAAACCATCTCCCGCTTCTACTCCCTTGGGAATGTGATGTCGACTGATCAGCAGCTACACAGTGAGCTGCGTTTCCGCGTGTCGAAGGCAGCGGCGGCATTCGGGAAGGTTGAGTACCGAGTGTGGAACAACCATCAGCTTAATGTTGGCACGAAGCTGATGGTGTACAAATCCATGGTACTGTCCGTTCTACTATACGGCAGTGAAACGTGGACGATGTACCGTCGGGATGTGCGATACCTCGAGCGGTTCCATCAGCAGTGTCTGCGACGAATTCTGCGCATCGGTTGGGGCGACAGAGTTGCAGACACGGAAGTTTTGCGCCGAAGTGGGATGTATGCAGTAGACTGCATACTTTTATTGAGACACCTGAAGTGGATCGGTCATGTGAGCCGTATGGATTCGACGCGGATACCGAAGCAGCTATTACATGGTCAGCTGAGTATTGGGAAGCGGCACGTGGGGAAACCAAAGTTACGTTACCAGGACATGATCAATGTGAGCCTCACACGTTCTAATCTTGATTGCAGGTCATGGAAATCGAAGGCGATTGATCGGCGTGCATGGCGCGATCTAATCATGAAGGCAGTTGACGAGGTGTAGGAGAAAGCCCTCATGCATGCAGAGAAGAAGCGATAAGTGCGGAAGCGGCAAGCGCCGATGGGTTGTACTCCATCGACATCGAGCGCATGGTGCTGTAGAACATGCGGTCGCGAGTGCCTGAGTCAGGCAGGCCTAGTGAGCCATGAGCGAGGCCACTCGGCACCCCTACCGAAGCGACGACGGGTTCTGCAGAGAACGTAGGCAGAATCGGAGCAGCGTTTGTAGGTACGCTGCATTCGATTTACTAACTGCGTGCTTGCATGCGGTAGTGGGATTTCAATTTTGCATTAACGCTTTTTTTTTCTTTCTCACATAAATATCTACCCGTACTCTATTCCATTAACTTGCACACTTCGCTTAAGCCAACTGCATTTGATTTCCATAACATTTTTGTGTTCGTGCCATTTACGTAAAGTATACTTTCTGACCTCATGAACTTATCTAGGATTCGTTTGTAAACAACTTATTTGATATGCTCATTAACTTAAGGTTTATGTCCATCGCAATGAAGCTGGACCTTACCGCGGTGCGATGGTTTGCGTGGCTCAGAGATCCATTGAGCTATGCTGGGTGGTGCTTTTTTGCACTTTCAGAGCCATTCATACCAGATTGGTCAATGGTTAGAGGCCAGACAAACTCAGCCTCCTGGTTCTCCAGGTTGGGGTTTGGAATGGGGGTGGCTCATCATTTCATAAAACGGGCTCTGTAGTCCAGTGCCAAAACCTGCTGCCTTGCGGTAAGGTTTTTGAACCAAAGGCTTTGGTTGAGGACCCTAATCGTTCTCCTGTCTAGGCCTGGGCAACCTGACAGTATTCTGCCCACGCAATACAATGAACCTTTCCTACAACAATTGCTTGATGCTCTGGCCGTCGCAGAGGATAATAAACGGCGCCCTATCTGCTGCATCGATCAGGGTGGATAGGGGTATGGATGCTACTGCTCAGGCCTTCCCGTCTTCTTATACCCCTTCTTGCGCCTCTTCATCCTTATCGTCCCGCTCCAACTTTAGCTATATCCCCCCATTTTCAATCCCCAATTCTTGGCCCTCCCCCAGTTTACTTCAATAGTCGCTTGTCTTCTAATTTCAAATGACACACAATAGCAGGGCCTCGCTCCAATCCAGTCGACAAGTCCATGTTCAACCAAGCGGGCAACGTCAGTTCATCTGTTTCCCTTTGGAGTCCTCGTGTCTCGCTAAGACTGGCATGCCTCAACGTGCGCACTTTGCTGCAGATTGGCCAACAGGCAGCACTTGCCCGCACACTAGAGACCCTATCGATCGATATTTGCTGTTTATCAGCAACCCGCCTGCAAGTTCGAGCTCCGTGCTTATCCTGAGATCCCCCACATGCGACACTGGCGACACATTCTCATTGCGTCTGTCTGTCGATGATGCAGGTTCAAATGCCGATCAAGCTGGCGTCGGCATTATTTTGAGTCCCCGGGCTGAAGCTCCCCTGATTGTTTGGATCCCAGTAAACAGTAGAATGTGCGCCGTTAGATTAGCTGGTTCGTTCCGTGCTACGAAGTCGCGCGGGGACAAACGTTGCCTGTTTGTCATTGCGGCTTACTCCCCTACAAACTGTAGCACTGATCCGGTAAAAGATGATTTCTATCAGCAACTTCACGAGCTCCTTCGTTACAGAAGAAGCACGGATACTGGGGTCTTGGCTGGCCATCTAAAGGCCTAAGTTGGAAAATTGTCCTCTGCTGATCTTCATCTGGGCGGCCAACATAGTGTAGGCTCCCGTAGTGATAATAGTGAGCGATTGCTACAGCTGTGTGAAGATGCTCGCCTCTTTCTCGCGAGCACTAGCTTCCGACACAGCACCCGCAGAAGCGTGACTTGGCGGCCACCAGCCTCGGGTCAACCATGGACGCAAATCTATCATATCGCGATCAGTTACCGCTGGAGAGGCTGTGTCCAAAACTGCCGCTCGATTTGGAGCAGGAGCGTGGACTCTGACCACGCACTTGTCTGTGCCGACCTCCTGGTGCGTTTCGGTGGACGTGCGCAACGTCGATGTGATCGGGATTGACACCAGCCAGCTGGCGAAGCCAAATGTTCTGAATGTGTACCAAAGTGCGCTGACATCTGGGCTGAGTAAGCGCCCACTAAACACCGTTGAAAATCACTGGTCGCATATTCGTCAAGCATTGCTGTTAGCAGGCATGTCTTCATGTGGCAAAGCAAATTGCAAAACCGGACATTGGGTCTCTACACAGTCTCTGAAACTTATGGATGCTCGCCGACGTATTCCGGCTGGAAGCGAATACAATGAGGCTCGCAAAAATCTCGGAGCAAAACTACGTGCTAGCGTGAAGAAGGATCGCGAAACCTGGTGGTCTCATCGTGCCTCTGAGATGGAAACAGCCGCTGCCGTTGGTAATCATCGTAAGTTATTCCGTCTGATACGGGAAACAGGCAGCAGGAGACCTGGTGTTAACGAGACCATACGCGACGAGTGGGCAGCCGATCTACAGCTTGTCAATACGCCTGGAGCGTTGGGCTGAACACTTTGCAAGGCAATTTAACCAACCTGAGTTATCGCTTTCTTCTTCGGGCATTGAGCGCCCTTCTCCTTGAATCCGCCCTCACGCGCAGAAGTCGAACGTGAGATCAGGCTGTTGAAATTGCATAAGGCCGCAGGGCAGATAGAATTCCCCCAGCCCTCTTCAAATTCGGGGGACCTGCTCTAGTAGATGATCTACACGAGTCGCTAGTGAAACTTTTGGAGCAGGAGACAGTCCCGACAGACTGGAACCGCTCCGTCATTGTCCCAATTTTCAAGGGAAAATCCCGTTTGGAATGCGGCAATCATAGAGGGATCAGTCTGATTTCGATTGCCTCCAAATTGCTTGCCTCTATCATTCTCCACAAACTGACTGGCACTCGTGAAAGCCAGATTCGTGAAGAGCAAGCCGGATTTCGTCGAGGTCGCGGCTGCATCGACCACATCTTCACCTTGTGTCAAGTGTTGGAACACCGCCATGTTTATTCGCGGCCCACCGTTGTCGTGTTTCTTGACATAAAAGGTGCCTTCGACTCAGTCGATCGATGTGCCCTCTAGGACTGTCTGTTGAGGAAAGGTGTGCCTGATAAATATGTAAATATTATGAAAGCGCTGTACGCGCATAGTTCGGGCAGGGTGAGGGTTTATGGCAAACTGTCGCCACCCTAAGTATCACCAGCGGTGTGAGACAAGGATGCCCGCTGTCGACTTTCCTCTGCAACTTCGCTATTGATAAAGTCATGGAAACAGCGTTCGCTGGACACGACCTAGAAGGTGTGGAGCTACTTCCTGGTGAACGACTTCTTGACTTGGAGTATGCAGACGATATTGCCCTAATCTGTGACAGCTCCCAAACATGCCAAAGAGCACTGGATTGATTAGCACTGGCTGTCAATCGTTTTGGGCTATGCTTTGCTCCATCGAAATGCGTAGTTCCTCTCCAAGCTTCGCAGGGACCCACTCCTGCTCTGATCCTTGGTTGTGATCAGCTAGAAGTCGTTTAGGAATTCAAGTATTTAGGCAGCTATATTAGCACCCGTGGGATGGAAGCTGCGATTACGAACCGTATAGCAAAAGCTTGAGGTGCTTTTGCCAATCTCCGCTACCTGTGGCGCAGACGCGACATCACTCTTTCCCTGAAGGGTAGAGTGTATAATGCAGCCATCGGTTCCTCCCTCTTATACGGCTGTGCAACTCGTCCATCAGGTCTACATATTTAAAGAGGCTGGTCACGTTCGATCATCGCTTCCTTCGTAACTTAACTCATGTCTGGTGGGAGCACCGCGTGAGCAATGAGCGTGTTCGACGTCGTGTATTTGGTGCAGGAAGAGCGAGTGAACCGCTCAGCACCATTATATCACGCACCAGGCTCCGGTGGTTGGGCCACGTGTTGCGCATGCCAGCACACCGACTCCCGCGACGTGCATTGTTTGCGCATTGTAGATGCGGTTGGAAGAGGAGGAGGGGAAGCCAAGTGATGACTTGGTCGAGAGAAATGAAAACCCTCACTTCGAAGTTGACGCATCCCGATTGCCTGGCTGGGATCCTAAGGATGGTGAACACGTTTGGTTGGACACACTTGCTAATATGGCTTGGAGCCGACCCCAATGGCGTTTGTGTTGTGGGTTCCTTTGTCCATCCCTCTCCTGCTTAGCATCCCCCCACCAATCATGATCTCACTTGATAGGTATAATATGACTCTCTTTAACGGCAGCCAGCTGTTAGCACTCCGGAATGATGTCCATCCGTTACTGGGGACTCAGCGGGCGTGCCACCGTCTTTCCTTTTCTTATCTTTTGTATTGCGGCACAATAGCTGAGGTGTTTTCCACCTCCAGCTAACGTGTAATGACGATGATGATGATAAGGTTTATGTCATTATGCATTAATCGAGTTATTTTCTTTGTCTCTCTCTCTCAAATGATTGGTTGTTGTTTGATATCCCCGGTGTGGCTGCGCTTGATGTGCACGTTGACAAGGTGCCTACCTGTCTATTACTCACTACCTCGTCCATACTGGCTCCAGGAGACAGTTAGTCGTTGCTGGAGGGGACGGGGTGCACGGTCCTTGTGGCCGTGTTAGGCTTGAAGAGTGATTCCATGCACTCAGTGTGGAGCGGACTACGGTCCAACCACCACCTTGTGTGCGCTTGATTCCCTAAATACAGCGTGCTTGTGTTTGCCTGTGAAGGAGTGTGGGCCGGCTCTGTTGATGAAACGTGGCTCCCATCCGCATGCCTCCCGGTCTTATTCCTTCGGGTTTACACTGGATATGGGGTGTGTGGATGGAGCTGTGGGTGGTGCAGCGCAAGCCATCCATGGTTCCTCTGTAGGCGAAACCGGATGCCAAATGACAAATGCAATTTACACTCCCTCGACGATTTCGACTAACCCATCTTCAGCGTGTTCTTCCTCCACTGTCTCCTCTGGAGAACACAACTGTCTTACATAACTGCTTAGAAATCCTTTGCAAGTCTCGAATGTTACTTCCCGCACGTGGCCAACTGTTGTGCTTGGTGTTTGTGACAATACGCTTTGGCAAAATAGACTTTCGGTTACGTGTACGAGACCAAAAGTAGATCACCCACCTTCGACACCCGACTTTTTATATACCAGTACCTCTACAACTATTGAAAAGACTGGCGCGCCTGATCGCAATGACGTACAATATTTTCCATCTCGCGATGTATCCCATCACCAAAACTTGAAAATTCTGTAACTGCTTCACCGCTTCGTCCTTTTTGCGAGTAATCAGCCTAATGGAACCGGTCAAATCGCCATTAAAAATTTTGTGCACCCCCAAGTGATTGAGACACAGCTCAGTGTCGCTTTCAGTTCTCTGGCGTAATTTCGCCAGGGTTCAGATTCCTCTAATCGTTCTTTAAAGTCATCCCTCTCATTACGATACATGAGAAACCGAGTAACGCGATCATGCATCACTCGAACAAACGACTGTATTTCTGCCTGAAGGTGATTTCGAGCTTCGTTATGAGTGCACTGTAAGTTCTTTACTTTGCGCTCACTATCAGCTTGATCCGAATGTTGGGTTACCATAACCGAACTAGCGTTCATCTTTAAGTGATTTTCTTCGGCACCCACTGACAGAGCGAGGACAGAACTACTGCGTTCTGTAAATTCCAGCTTGCATACTTTTCTGAAAAAGTAGAGGTTTCATTCGACTCAGACTTATATGGTTGATAAGTGCCCCTTCACACTTCCACATACCTACCGGGCCGAACCACCCATCCAAGTGGTAGAGGTCCCCTGCAGGGCACTGACCTCCCTATTCGAACGTGTCTGGAACGAAGAGTGTCCCGTCTAATTGGAGCGAATCGATTATAGTGGCAATATACAAAAAGGGCAGTCGCACAGACTGTTCTAACCCCAGGGGTATTAGCCTAACACCAGTTGTGACAAAATTACTGGCCTAGATTCTCGTTCATCGCCTCACTGTGGAACGGAAATCTCGGATTAGGGAAGAGCAGGCCGGTTTTCACCCAGGACGTGGCTGTATAGACCATATATTTACTTTGCGGCAGGTGCTAGAGCAGCGCCACTCACGCCGCAGAGGGACAATAGCTGTGTTCCTCGATTTCAAGTGTGAGTTTGATTCAGTCGATCGATTCTGTTCAAAATACTTGCGCGGAAAGGTGCTCCCAAGATATACGTGAACATCCTTCGTGCTCTATACTCGAATACTACAGGCCGAATCAGGGTCTATGGTGGCCTATCGGATAGCTTTTCGACTACAAGTGGCGTTCGTCATGGTTGCTCAATGTCCCATGTTTTGTTCAATTTCGTCGTGGGTTCTATCATGGAGTGTTCCCTTGCGGAATCTCACAATGTAGTTGAAGTACTGTCTGGTGAAAGGTTAGTTGATCTGGATTATGCGGATTATGCTTTTCGACGATGTTGCGGCGGCACAATCAACCCTGAATAGCCTGTCCAGAGTGGTCCCATTACTTGGTATGCCCTTCGCACCTTCAAAGTGTTGCTGCAAGACCACCAGCTACTTGATGACCCCTTGACGCTTGCTAACGAGGAACTCGAGGTGGTTGATCATTTCACTTATCTTGGCAGCTGCATCCGCAATGATAGGCGCATAGAAACTGACGTCAGCTCACGAGCTGCAAAGGCCAGAGCTGTCTTCTTGAACCTGCGTCATCTTTGGCGACAGAAGAGAGTTTCCCTTCGTCTGAAAGGCTGTGTATACAAAGCCACAGTGAGGGCCGTTCTGCTCTATGGTAGTGAGACTTGGCCCCTTCGGTCTGAAGATCTGAGGCGCCTTCAAATCTTTTATCATCGTTGTTTGCAAAGCATTGCTGGAATCGGATGGCACCAGCGTGTCCGCAACGATGATGTGCGTAGGCGAGTACTAGGTGGTGATAATCATGCTCGCACCCTAAAACAACAGATAGCACTGAATAAGTTGCGTTGGCTCGGGCACGTGCTACGCATGCCTGGTCACCGCTTACCTAGGAGGGCCTTGTTTAGTCTGCCAGATGTAGAATGGCGCAAGACTCGGAGTGGACAGAAGTTGACTTGGCGGCCGGAAATGAAGTCACTGACAACCAAACTGGGTGCCGTTGGTCCTTCTCGCCTTCCGGGCTGGAGTCCAAGTGATTCGCCTTGTGCTTGGCTCGAGACTTTACAGGACATGGCTCGCAGTAGACACCAGTGGCGCGTCTGCTGCCGTCTCCTAATCGGATTGTCTGTTTAAAGTGTGTTTGGTGCTGAGTACTCTGCGGGGTAATGGCTGATTATGACGCGTGGCAGTGAAAGCCGCAAGGAAGCTGTCTCGCCGATGCCGCCTTATCTTTACACGATAGCCAGTTGTCTGTGACGATATGTTGTCTACACAAGGTGTAGGCGCCTTGACCCTGAAAGCTTGCTTAGGGAATCAATGTTTTCAGGTAAGTTCCCCTTCTCTCCCTCTAATTATTCTTCGTTTCGTAAGTCGTTATGGTTGTATGGCAGCGAAGCATCAGTTCAAATGGCTGATGTACTGCTGTTGATGATGATGATGAGTGGTAGACAAGTAGCGAATGGCTCTGTTGGATCCCTGTGCCGATGTTCTAGAACCCAGTGCGCTTCCGCGGCGCCTAAGCGCAGCAGAAGTCCGATGCTGCAATCTTCAGCATTCAGAAAGCTTACCTCCTTAAGTTGACTCCAACGCTGAAGTTGCTTATGGGCAGGAAGCACCCGCCGCATCTTACCGACCATACCTGGGCACTCCCACAGGTTCCCCACCATCCATAGGCCAAATTCATAACTGCTACTTCGGAATTTAGACTGGATTCGTGGAGAAGTATTCAGACTGTTATAGGTAATTGTTTGGTGTCTAACTTCAAATGCTTTAGAACCTGAGCATCAAACAGCGACGAATCGGCCCCTGAATCTATCAAGGTGTTGGTTATAACGGTAATGTCGATGCCGTTGATTGTTAATGGAATGACCCAGAGGGTCACCCGGTTAACGGAGGTGCTCGTTGAATTAACTGCGGTGTGTTATAAAGTTGCAGCAGTCACCTTCGCGTAAAGAAGGGGGTGGTGAACAGCATGACAGCCATTAAGTCCATACATGGCCCTTGATCTACAGACACCTGCGACGTGGTTGGGCTTAAGGTAACAAGCACACAGGTTATTGGTAGACACTACGGTCATCATCATCATCATACACGTCACCTAGAGGTGGGAAACACCTCAGCTACTGTGCCGCAATACATAAATGAAAAAGGAAAATAAATACAAAGTTGCATGCCAGCTGAGCTACCAGCAACGGATAGGCATCGTTCCGGTAAGCTTCCAGCCGGCTACTAGGCAAAAAGAAAAAAAAGCACTGGGTTTTACGCTAAGAAATGAGATCGTAAGTGGAGGGGTAGGCTAAAAGGGATGGGGAGGGATGAAGAAACTCACAAAACAAACGCCACTGAGGTCGGCTACTTGCCATGTCAGCAAGTGCATTCATCCAAACGTGTTTACCGCTTCTGGACCCCAACCAGAAGGCGAGACGCTCCAACCGAGGTCAGCTCAGAAGTGAGGGCCTTCATTCCTCTCGAACAAGTCATCGCTTGGCCACCTCTCCTCGTCTTCCATCCACATCCCCGGCGCGCAAACAACACACGTCGTGGAAGTCGATGGGTTGGCATGCGTAACACGTAGCCGAGCCATCGGAGCCTGGTGCGTGAAATAACGGTGCTGAGCGGTTCAGTTCCTCTTGCTGGGCCGTAAACAAGGCGTCGAACACGCTCGTTACTCACGCGGTGTTCCCAACAGATGTGAGCCAAACTGCGAAGGCACCGATGGTCGAACGTAACTAGCCTCTTCATGTCCGCCGATCTTAGAGTCCAGGTTTCGCAACCGTACAGTAAGGTCGATCGTACTGCTGCATTGTACACTCTACCCTTCAGGGTGAGAGTGATGTCGCGAAGCCGCCATAGGTGGCGAAGGTTAGCAAAAGCACTTCGAGCTTTTGCTATACGGTTCATGATCTCGTCCTCGATCCCAAGAGCGCTGATACAACTTCCCAGGTAGTTGAATTTTTGAACGACTTCTAGCTGATCCCCACCAAGAGTCAGCGCAGGAGGCGGTCCCTGCCAATCTTGCAGGAACGCTTTGCATTTCGATGGTGCAAAGCAAAGCCCGAAGCGGCTGACAGCCAGTGCTAATCTGCACAGCGCGGCTTGGAAGTCTGGGAGCTGTCACAGATGAGGGCAATGTCGTCTGCATACTCCAAGTCAAGAAGTCGTTCTCCTGGGAGTAGCTCCACACCTTCAAAGTTATGTCCTGTAAATGCAATCTCCATGACTTCGTCAACAGCGAAGTTGTAGAGGAAAGGTGACAGCGAGCATCCTTGGCTCACACCGCTGAAGATATTGAAGGGTGGCGACAACTTGCCGTAAGCCATCACTCTACCCGTGCTACGCGCGTATAATGCTCGGATAATATGTACATATTTCTCGGGCACACCATTCTTGAGTAGACAATTCCAAACGGCACATCGATCAACCGAATCGAATGCACCTTTGATATCGAGGAACACGACAACGGTGGGCCGCCAATATGTGTGGCGGTGCTCCAACAACTGAGGCAAGGTGAAGATGTGGTCGATGCAGCCACGACCACGACGAAACCCGGCTTGCTCCTCACGAATCTGGCTTTCACGAGTGCCAGTCAGTCTGTGAAGGATTATAGAGGCACTACAGAGGACATTACAGAGACATGCTGAGTGGCGTCGAAAGATCGAAACCGTGATAACGGATCCAGATAGTGGTCGGTAAAGAAAGTTACACATGTCGCGTGGCTCCGGCGTGATTCCACTGCAAGTTGTATGGCAAACTGAAGTGTGCGGGCTCTACGTGATTCCGAAGTTCCACTTTGAGGGGTATTCACGCCACTGGAAATTCACCCCAGAGTAAATCGACCGGGTAGCCGCTACTTCTACAGTATCAATCACGGATTCGCACAGATCAGTGAAGGTTGGTTCTCTGGAGGCGTGTACTACTGCTGTTCTCTCTTAAACCACTCATGCTGTACAGTATACGGTAGCCGCTTGATAACAGCAGAAATTGTCACCATGGCGTTCAAATCCGCTTCATAGTTGAGTTGAATTAAAGTACTTATGCGTGCCTTCATCTGACCAGTTAACCAATAAGGGCATCTACACCATTATTTTTCACAACCTGTCTTTCTAACAGTCTGTTAAAAAAGCACGAGCAATAAGGTGTGGGCGATTTGATTGAGTCCTAAGCGTACCCAGAGTAACTGGAAAATTCCCATTTAGTCATCAAGAATAAGGCACCGAAGGTAAACAATTGTTTTCGATGAATTCCTCGTCAGACCTGTACAATCATATGGGGAAAGAGCAACGGAATTAACAGTGGTTTCGATCAGTTCAAATGAAATTGGATCACGTGCCAACTGGGGGCATAAACCAGCAATAAACCTAAACGATAAGCGCAAACTAGGGCAAAGATGTAGTCAAATGATTCCTTCCGGCCTCCGAATCGTCCACTTTTTCCGGCCATGGTAACTTGAGAGCTTCGATCAGTTTCTTTTGTGAACACAAAAGCGGTTGATACAACCGAATACTGATCGCCTCAGCTGTAGCGAGGGTACGGAGGCGCAGGCCTTTCGATTGGAGTGGCGGAACCTTGTAGAGTATTCGAAAGCGCGGACTGGATCGACTTCGTGCCCAATATCAACTAGATGAGCCATAATAGAGCTAGTTATAGCCCCAGTACCGCCTCGACGCAACTAGCGTGGAAGGTGCTCATTAATGCGCTTTGACAAGTGCCGAGCCGTTCGACCGATGTAAGTAGCGGCACAGGCGCACTCGAACTGATAAATGGCCATAGAAGCGGTCAGCATCGGCAATTTGTCTTTATTGCAAATGCGAATGAGGGGTTCCGTTGAGAAAGTACACTTGAGCTTAGCAGCTGGAAAAGTTGACTTAACGGCTGTAGAAAGGCTTCTGGCTATACGTTCGGCAGCTGCGTCACTTTTGAAAGGTAATCTTATAAATAGTTCTGTCTTCTCAGCTGTTAGAACCTGCACAGAGTCGGGTTTTTCTTGCATGTTCTTACTAATGAATCGATCAGGATACCCATTTTCGCGCAGCACATTTTGAATGAACTCCAACTCAGTATCCAACGTGTCTTCAGAACAAATCCTGCGGGTCCTTGTGGTTAAAGTGCGAATTAGGTTTCGCTTGTATCTCAAAGGAACGAAACTATGGAAGTTCGTATACTGGCCACTCCAGGTTTTCTTTCTGTAGACGTGCCGTTGGATCGAACCATCTATGAAGGCTGCGATTTAAAAGATGCGCGTGGGAATTGCGAAGTTTGATGGAGACCGTCCACAACTTCATCAACATAATCTGTGAGAATTTGGTGCATACAGATGGCGTTGCATGTGAAGTTGTACGTTAGAGCGTCGAGAAATCGGAATCACTACAGTGGTCATTAAATAAAGTTCGGTCCAAGAACCGCTTCTAACGGAAATTAGTTACGGACTGCTCACTTTAAACATGCTCACGCATCAATAGCATTTGTGGCTATGGTGTATCTCCTCACGGACTTGATTTGACCCACTGGCAACCGATAAATTTGCTGTGCTTAAGTTAAGCCATTCGGCTTGTGGAAATGTGGCATACTCGCAAATGTTGATAGAGCATCTCATACGTATGCGTTCTGATTGCCTAATTAAGCTAGGTTTAATCAACTGAATTTCAGACAGCTTTGATTGGTGCACCATTTAACATAGTAGCGTGACGTGAAATTCTTATGTCTATACCTCATACTATCTATCTGTAGCGGGTTTAATGTCATCTATATCTGTCGCCTTCAAAAAGGAAGAATACGCGAGACAATGGAACAATATGATAATACGGAATAAAACCCACTTATTGATAGCACCAGTGAGAGTGTATGTGGGAATAACTTGCGTTCAGCCAACATTTACACAGAAGTGAAACCCGCATCTGTGGACGCAACATGTTATCTACGTTAACATGCAAGTGTATCAGCCATTTCATAGTTTAAAGGGGCCGGCGGGCATAATGCTTCCTTGCGTCTTTTCGCTACGCAAAAATCGAATCATGTGGTGCAATTGGTGTACTGCGTAGTCGTCGTTTCTATTCAAATGATTGCTGTGGCAGCAAAATTGAGGAAGGTGGAAAGAGCGTTCCGCGGCTGACAAATTCGAAGAAATGAATAATGCGGAGGCATTTCTAACCGCCTGCATTCATAGCCAGTTCCAACTGCTGACCTCACCATTTTGTGTTGTGGCTGAGTTTGATAAGGCAACCGTATGCCTAATCTGGGTTTTTCAAGATTTCGTACGACAGAATAAATTCGAAAAGCGCAGTAAGAAGATGAAGACTGGCAAATGCACGCATTTCGTTTTGTCTCATCAGTGCCATTAACAATAAATAAATAAATTCGAATAAATTCGATCCGCAGACTTTGATGAATTCGTTGTAAGTGCCGCGAGCTTGCAGTCGTAGATCGCATGGCAGGTGGAACAATTTCGTCACAATTTTGGTTGCCCTGAAATCCTCCTCTGCTTCTACTATGGAACAGATCACAATCGCTTCTTAGACATCTACTTCACAGCAGTACATCAAATACGATATCACTTCTGGTACATAGGTTAAGATCATAGCATTGGACTGGAAACTGCGGATGGAAAACTAGTACTACATTGGGTCACCGTCAAACCGGACAATCTCCCGTTTCGGAAGCCCACTATACCCTTTTGCAGCCAATGGAATCTAGAACGCTTACAAATTCCTCCTTAAGAGAATCATATACTTCCATAGATTTTACAAAATCTTTCAACTTGAATCAAGGAGTCACGAACACCACTAAATGCCACGGTTCATTGAGTGACCAAGTCCAAATCAGACAGTATCATTCCACACTCTATGCTCGTCTATTATAATAACAGCTTATTTGAGAGTGGTCACTTAACGGACAGTAGGTAATTTTTAGTAGTGTTTACGCCCGTTTGATTCAGCTTGAAAGATCTATGGAGGAATATGAGTTCCTTAAGGAGGAATTTGAAAGCGCTATGGATCCAATTGGCTGCATGCATTGGCTTATCTCGTTGATGTGGACTGATTGTTCGTGTGCGAAGACACCGCGCAGGAGGGTAGAACATGTGCACCAACGGAGGGTAGACGGGAACCATAACGCTAAACTGACTCATGTGAGCATGCGGTTAGTTAGGTCTTGTTAGGTGAAGCCACAATGTTATTATCGACAGCGCTTCGATCGTCGACAAAGATCAACTAAGTCTGTCCGTCCAACTTGTGTGGGGTGAGAATTTTACTATCGTCACTCATCAAACTGGTCTTCGATAACAGTGATTCTAAGTCTAGTATACGCATCTCAGTGGCAGCTAAGCGGTCAGCAACAGGAACATTGGAACCAGAAAGAACATCAGTAGTAGGCGAATGGTCATCAGGATTGATAATTGCGCGTCCACTAATCAACTGTAAGTTCTGATAGTCGAAGTATTGCACTCTATAAGCCTAGTCCCATCCACGGCTTGATTCTCAGGACAAAAGGAGCAAAACCCGATGTAGCGGAAATCGTAAACGTGGTCCTATAGCAGTAAATTTAAAGGTGCATAAATGACTTACGACTAGGTTTGTAAACGTAGCCTCAATGTAGCGCAACTGTGAGCCGAAACAATGCCAGCAGTCTGCATTGCTGGTCAGCGGTGAATTGGGGCAACCGTGAGACGGACACCAGCGGCCACCATGTCAACGGTGAAATACATCATCATGAGCTTCCAGAACGATGCTTCGGTTAACCACAGTGATGCAAATAAACAAACGTCACGATTGTGCTTTATAATCCGCATGGTTGTGCACAAGGGCATAGTGAAGACAGAATAAATGTTTACATATGCTGATGAGTAAGAGAAGAAAGATGCAAATTACAAATTTGGGATTTGTGAATTTGTAACTTGAAACTGCACCATCCGATATGCTTGAGTAGCCATGAGCAAAGAAACCGTCAATGGTTGTAAAAACCAATTACAAACACCTTATGGTAAAGCCATTTTCCTACTATCCAAAATATCTTCAGCAGTATCATATTCATAAGAAACCGACAAATCCCGATAAACTTATCCACGATTTTCGTCCAAGAACAGGTGACGCGTGTACGTTGCAGAGTGAAGAGGAACAGTACATAGCTAATTATAGACAACGCCAGAATCTACATGCCGGACAATCTAAGAATGATCCTATGTTCGTGCTACCAACTGGTGTTTCTCTCGCCTATTCTGACATGCTGAACCCAGCAATTTGGTTTGAAAAACGCCTACTTCAAAATTAAAACGGTATATCAACAAGGAAGAAAACAGCGTCCATAGAGGTGGTCAGTTGAAGCGCAGTTCCAATGCTGCGTTTGTCAGGTTCACCATCACACCGAGGACGCAATTGATGCAGTCCTGCGACGTTACCATTTCAACGCTTTTCGAATGAACGAAGTTGGTGAGAACTTTGCCCCATTTTAGGCGCCATCGTTGATGATCTTGGGGTGAATGATGCGTTGGTTACTCATTGCCACAATCAGCGTCACTAAGCAGTTTTTGCGGCAAGAAGAGGTTCACGCGCGCACCACCCTTCTTAGGGAAAAATGCGTTCACAGCAGATGGAAATTGTACCTGGTCTAATCTATGAATATACACCTCTCTTTGTCCTGCGGTGAGTGTACCGATAAGTCGCAATCTAGCTCGCAGTGGCGCATCTTGTGCGTAGATACTGAAATGTGGATCTCGTTATCTTTCTGTCGCTGTTGTATCTGTACCCAAGTGTCCTCCGAATGCCGTACAACGGTCTCTTCGATATGTTGCAGGATATCGGGAGTCAGCGTCTCCCTGTTGTTTCCTCCACAGTTGCTCTGAGTAAGGATACATTCTCGCTTGTAGGCATTGATGATGTTTCTTGTCGTGATCTCCTTGACATCGGCGGCTTCAGCAGCTCCAGGAGTGGTTTAGCTGTCGACGAACACAAGCTTGGTAAGGATCTCTTTCTACGTGTATGACGTTTGCTTGCACCGTCATTGCCTCGGAAATGCGCCTTCTCGTCGTCCGTCGCTCATTTAGGTCCGTTCGTGCAGCAGTATGCTAATAAACCTAGTCAAGGTTTGGTGAAGTCATAAGAGCCTACCTTGTTCCCATAGTCGCGCAACCACAAAGGTTCACACACACACGCACACACACACACATAGACAACGCGCGAAAACCGAAAGGGAAAACTAGGTCACCACCTTTGGATGAGGGGAGTGACGCTCATGATCAAGAGAAGGGCTCGTACTAGCGTCCGGTGTTTGCACAATTCGGAAGTTAGGCTGTCCGCAAAGTGGCCTGAACATCGTCCAGTCGACTTACCCGTCAAAACTTGCCAACAAATTGCAAATTTTCGGCACAAAATAAACGGTGTCCAGTTTTATATGCAAAAATACCAGCTTAAAGCGAAAGTGGCATACAATTTATTGAAAATATTGTATCAGAGTGAAAAATGCGCATAGAAGTCGACATCTTCAGCACTACGTGTACTAGGTACTAAAAACGTAGTTGTGATGAAGTAATAACGCATAGACAGAGTGCCACTTAGGCCGATTTTATCAATGATGAACGCGCCGCAACGTAAACTGGCTCGCTGAGTAGTGAAGATACTTGCAACGCTGCCACAAGTGGCCAATCCTTTAAATCTTAAGGGTTCCTTTTCACTTATCCATGACTTGGATAACATCAAACTGTCTGATAAGATCATGTGTTCTGTGGAAGTGGTAGCTGTTCCCTAACCTCCCGCTACACTAGACTGTTGCTTACAAAGGTGAACTAGCTGAGTGATCTGGTTATTCCTTGTCAACTCCCCGAATTTCTAAAGAAATCGCCATTAGCTTCCACGTTCAAAACACATCGTACCGCCAAATCGACGTCGTGTTAATGAGTTGATAATGCCATAACTAAAGAAACAGCAAAACGTTGTGTGGATGACATATTGGCCTTTAGTTCGTCGGAGCAGCAGACAGTGCAGTTGCTGGGGCGGCTTAACAGCACACACGCCAACTTGCAGCCCACCTGTGAACTGGAACATAACTGTCTGTCATTCTTCGACAGACGTACTCGTTAAGCTATTCGTCTAGATGGAAACAAACAGCACTGAGATTCTGCAAATCATGTACTCTCGAACCTTGGGCCGGGTGGGGGTGTACGATGGACTTCAGCAATCCTTTCGTATCTCTAATGGCGACGCGAAATATAGTTGCCCGACATGAGGATTCTTGCGCAACTTCGCTATGGATGATATCCTAGAGATCGCTCTAGAAAATTGTAGGCAAAGTGACATCGAGTTACTCCCGAGTGATCGGCTCCGCAGGTTGAAGTACGCTGACGGCATTGCCGTAATCTAAGACTCATCGCAGACTGCCCAGGTTGAAGGTATCTGTATCAAAGTTCAGAATGACCCATAACCAGTCCAACTGCAAGTTTATCCCGCAGCACTGGATGGGAGCTGTTTATATCCTCACCCTCATCGACTCCTTGGAAGCGACCGACAAGTTGTTAACCTTGAGAGTTGCAATATAGTGGTCGGGTTAACCGACGAGATCAACTTGCTCATCCCCAAAGCCAAAGTAGTCTCTACTAATCTCCGTCATCTTTGGCGCCAGGTTGATCTCGAGTCTACAACAATACGATACGAAAGATGCTCCTGTATGGTACGAGACCTGGCTTGTTCGTGTGAACGATATTCAGAGGCTATCTGTTTTTGACAACGCGACTTCCGGAACCTCACTGATGTAGGTCGGTAGCATCGCGTAAGGAATGACGACGTTAGATATCGGATTTTCAAGTCGTACATGCATCATTTCCTTCCGCGCGCTCCAGTGGCTCGGGAACGTTCTCCGCATGCCTGCGCAACCAGGTAGCCAAAGGGGTAATTTCAGGTACTGTTCCAATGGTCGCGGGTTCGAGGTCTGCTCTATCCATTTATTGTGATCAAATCAGATCGAAACGCGTCGTCGTCGCCTATCCAGTAAACTCGGCTAAGTCCGCGTTTTTGAGCCTGTGGATTGGTGGTAATGAGTGTGTGTACACCCTGATCGGCCACTCGCTGCATCCAACCATTTATGTGAAGGATCTAGGCGTACTCCTACGCTGTGATCTGAAGTCTATCGACAACTCGAACAGACTGTACGCAAAGGGACTACGCCTGCTTTAGGCACTTAGACGCAGCTTCTGCACTTGATCTGAAGAGATTGCCACCCGTCTGTTCGCTTCCATGATAAGATCGGTGTCTGACTACGGACTCATCTAGCCTATTGTCCGATCAGAATAGGTGAGGTGCAAGGACTGGAACGGGTTAAACACGTAACTACCCGGCTCATTCCCAGTTTACAGGGTATGTCGTACGAGGACCGATGTAAGAGACCAGGGGTTTACACCCTGTCATATCGTCGGCTTCGAGTTGATCTCATTATGACGCACTGAATACTGCGCTTGGACCACTTCCCTATGTTGAGGTCGCTGCTGCACGTTCGCGCAACAAGCAGCACACGCGGACACCAGTACCTAATAGTGGTGCCGTATTTAAAACGCATCGCTCACCTTCTACGCTTCGAGCGTCGAGTAGTGTAATATGAAAACAAGTTGCCAGAGATCCCGGTCTAGGTGAAATCGGTGTCGGAATGTAAGAGATTCCCTGACGCTCAGTTTGCGGACTACGGGTATAGGGAGCATATTGTAAGTGGAGAAGATGTAGTGCAGAGGTAATATGTTGCCAACTGGCAGAATCAGCGAGGTGATGTCAAGAATATGCACGATCCACCTAGGAAAGATCAACACACATGTTTATCTTCTTGCTCTCTATCCTAAGCATTCAGTAGACAACAATTGCCCTGCCATGCTCTGTATGCATGCAGCGGCATATCCGGTGTAAACCCGAATGAATAAGACCGGGAGGTATGTAGATGGCAGCCACGTTTCATCCACGGAGTCGGCCTACACTCCCTCAACAAGCAAAACAGAAGCATTCCGGCCTAATTGGGAAATCATGCACATCAGACGGACACATGGCGGTGGCTGGACCGTAGCCCGTTCCACACAGGATTGAACTACTTTTTGAGCCTAGCACCGTCACGAGGACGGTGCACTCCGTCCCCTCCAGCGACGACCAACTGTCTTCTGGAGCCAGTATGGACGAGGTAGTGGGTAATAGACAGGTAGGCACCTTATCAACATTCACATCAAGCGTATCCACACCGGGGAGCTCAAATATCTACTTCTAAAATGCAAGATTACTCAGCACGCAAGCAAACGTACCACATACGCCGCCTTATTGGCCTGGATTAGTAGATCGAATAGGAGCGTACGCATCATGCCACTATTCCGTGTGCAATAGTACCTTCTCCTGCACCTGAGCAACCGCCCTTATGATCAGTCCACGGAGTTCGCATCGATCAAATTTGCCATGGATTCGCAACACCTGAAATCAACATGAGTTTGTCATAAACTCACCTTCTTCATATTCTGGTAATGTTAGTTCCGGGTTGCTCGAGTGCCATTTCCCTGCCCTAAGTTAGCCGTACAAAAGCGGTATGAGTATCCTCGTCGAATTTATTCGGTATACACATATTGGCGTCATCCGTGTCCAATGGAAGTTCGAATAAAACATGCGTTTATGTAAACTTAAGTGTGAACTGTCACAAACTGAATAGAGACACATTAGCCATCACCATGAATGGTACGACAAAGGTGTATGGGTTTCGTTTGGAGGTCAGGCTGACAACCACTTTCGCAGGCATGACAATAGGTACCCAACACGAACTATTGATGTTTTCTTCAACATTTAGGCGTGACAGTCTTAAATCTTGGGCATCCATATTTGAAGGAACCCGATATAGCAATAGTGAAGCAACTGCTAGGTAGAATGATAACTAAACTACTGGTACAGTGAAATAGTGTGCACTTAGGTATTGCCCTCTACATGTACAGTCTGGTTTGAGTAGCTGATGGGGGAGATCGCAAAGCATGCGAATGCGATGCAGTGTCCACTTCTGGCTCTCCGTGTCGCCGACCGGTTCGGTCATGTGCTGCCCGAGGTATGTGCACCTACTCAAAGAACGATTGATGCGCAACCTTTGGTATTGATAGATGACATCAACTAAGTCCCGCTGCCCACTGTCAAACATGCGACTTTCCAAACAGTGTTCGCAATTGTGTGCAAATGTCCAAGTACTCAACCGTTTGTACCTACCGACGTGCACTCTACTGTGGCCATAAGCTATTTGCTAACGATCTATATTGTACGTCTCGGGTGAAGCCATTCGCTGTTCATGAAGCGATTGTCGCTATGCGTCGATTGCTTTCCGATGTAATATACTAACACACTGACGTATCGTTGGTTGTCTAATTCTTCGCTGAGCTCGGCAGGCTGACTGCAAACGTTTCGTCACCACTCGAGGTGACATCGTCAGTGCGCGTGTATTTAGCAGAGTGGCGCGTACGAAGCCTCCCACTGACGTACCATTCCCGTTAGGTTCAGCCTTTTACTTAGTCCATTCAAAAGATTAGTTTAGTACGTGTGTTTTCTTAAGCCCCGGTAAATTCAGTATGGCTGAGGGACAACAGGAACTATAACTATGCTCACTCCCATCACTAGCTAGCGGAGTGGGACATGAAATAGCGACATCGTGATAACCGCTAGTCGGTTAATTGTCGGGATTGTTCACTTGCCACATCATCATCATACACGTTAGCTAGAGGTGGAGAACACCTCAGCTACTGTGCCGCAATACACAGAAAAAAGGAGAAAAACTGAATTCAACTGGGGCAAGCCGGCTGAGCTACCGGTAACGGATGGGTATCGTTCCGGTAAGCTACCAGCCGTCTACTATGCAACAAAAAAATTACTATGCAAAATTATACAAAGGCTAGATAATGAGTTCGTGGTTGGAGGGGGAGGGTAAGAGGGATGACGTGGGACAAAGAAACTCACAAAACAAACGCCACTGAGGTCGGGTCCTAGCCATGTCAGCAAGTGTGTCCAAGCAGACGTGTTCATCGACTTTCGGACCCCAACCAGGGAGCCGAGACGCTCCAACCGAGGTCAGCTCAGACGTGAGGGCCTTCATTCCTCTCGAACAAGTCATCGCTTGGCCACCTCTCCTCGTCTTCCATCCACATCCCCGGCGCGCAAACAACACACGTCGCGGGAGTCGGTGGGCTGGCATGCGTAACACGTGGCCGAGCCATCG
Source organism: Dicrocoelium dendriticum (assembly GCA_944474145.2). NCBI lineage: Eukaryota > Metazoa > Platyhelminthes > Trematoda > Plagiorchiida > Dicrocoeliidae > Dicrocoelium > Dicrocoelium dendriticum. The sequence continues at coordinate 29,286,789 of OX104068.1, forward strand.
GAGCCTGGTGCGTGAAATAACGGTGCTGAGCGGTTCAGTTCCTCTTACTGGGCCGTAAACAAGGCGTCGAACACGCTCGTTACTCACGCGGTGTTCCCAACAGATGTGAGCCAAACTGCGAAGGCACCGATGGTCGAACGTAACTAGCCTCTTTAGGTCCGCTGCTTTAAGCGGCCAAGTTTCACAACCGCACAGTAGGGTCGATCGTACTGCTGCATTGTACACTCTACCCTTCAGGGTGAGAGTGATGTCGCGCCGGCGCCATAAGTGAGGAAGGTTAGCAAAAGCGCCCCGAGCTTTTGCTATACGGTTCGTGATTTCATCTTCAATCCCACGGGCGCTGATACAACTTCCCAGGTAGTTGAATTTTTGGACGACATCTAGCTGATCCCCACCAAGGGTCAGCGTAGGAGGCGGTTCGGACCAATTTTGGAGAAACGCTTTGCACTTCGAGGGTGCGAAGCAAAGCCCGAAGTGACGGACAGCTAGTGCTAGTCTGTCCAGTGAAGTTTGCCACGTTTGTGAGCTGTCACAGATTAGGGCAATATCATCAACAAACTCTAAGTCAAGAAGTCCTTCTCCTGGGAGTAGCTCCACACCTTCAAAGTCGTGTCCTGTGAACGCGATTTCCATGACTTCGTCAACAGCGAAGTTGAAGAGGAAAGGTGACAGTGGGCATCTTTGTCTCACACCGCTGGAGATATTGAAGGGCGACGACAACTTGCCGTAAGCCCTCACTCTGCCCGAGCTACGCGCATATAATACTCGGACATTATTCACATATTTCTCAGGTACACCGTTCCTGAGTAGACAGTCCCAAAGTGCATGTCTATCCACCGAATCGAATGCACCTTTGATAGCGAGGAACACGACAATGGTGGGCCGCCAATATATGTGACGGTGCTCCAACAACTGACGCAAGGTGAAGATGTGGTCAATGCAGCTACGACATCGACGAAACCCGGCTTGCTCTTCGCGAATCTGGCTTTCACGAGTGCCAGTCAGTCTGTGAAAGATGACAGAGGCAAGCAATTTGGAGGCGATGGAGTTCAGACTGATTCCTCTATGGCTGCCGCATTCCGATCGTCAGCCTCCCTTGATAATTGGGACTATGACGGTGCGGCTCCAATCGGTTGGGACAGTTTCCTGCTCCCACAGTCTCACTAATAACTCGTGTAAATCATCCATAAGAGCAGGTCCCCCGAATTTGAAGAGGGTTAGAGGAAGGTCATCTGGTCCCGCAGCTTTATTTAACTTCAACAGTTTGATCTCACGTTCGACTTCTGAGCGAGAGGGTGGGTCCAAAGGGACAGCCCGTGGAGCAGGGCGATCATTGGCCGGCGAGAAATCTAACAATTCCGACCGATTAAATTGCCTTTTTAAGTACTCAGCCCAACACTTTAAACGTTTTGACAAGTTGTGGATAGGCTGTCCACTCTCATCACGTATAGTTTCACTAACACCAGGTCTCCTGCTGCCCGTTTCCCGTATGAGACGGAATAACTCACGATGGTTACCAAGGACAGCGGCCATTTCCATCTCTGTTGCACGATGAGACCACCAGGATTCGCGATCTCTCTTCAGGCTAGCACGGAGTTTCGCCCGGAGCTCTTTGCGAGTTTCATTGTGTTCGCTTCCAGCCGGAATATGCCGGCGAGCATCGATAAGTTCCAGAGACTGCGAAGAGACCCAATGTTCATGTTGGCGATTAGACATACCACATGAGGATTTGCCTGCTGCTAGTAAGACCTGTTGCATATGAGACCAGTGAGCTTCAATTGCATCCAGTGAGCGTTCATCCAACTCGGATGACAGCGTAATTTGATAGGCGTTCAGAACAGTTGGCTTCGCCAGTTGGTTGGTGTCAATGCGCTCACAACATCGTCGCGGGCGTCCGCCAAAGCGCATCCGCAGGTCAGCACATACAAGTGCATGATCGGTGTCAACACCTGTGCTCCAAATCGAGCGACAGTTCTGAACGCAGCCTCTCCAGCGGTAACTGACAGCAATGTGATCGATTTGCGTCCATAGCTGGTTCGAGGCTGGTGAGCGCCAAGTCACCCTCCGACTGGTGCTGTGTCGGAAATTAGTGCTCGCAAGAAATAAGCGAGCATCCTCACACAAATGAAGTAACTGCTCACCGTTATCATTACGGGAGCCTATACCATGTTGGCCACCCAGATGTAGCTCATCTGTGGATAATTTTTCAACTTGGGCGTTCAGATCCCCAGCCAGCACTACAGTATCCGAGCTTCTTCTGTGGCTAAGGAGTTCGTTCAGTTGGCGATAGAAGTCGTCTTTTACCGAGTCATCGCTACAGTTTGTCGGTGCATAGGCAGCGATAACGAATAGACACCTGTTAGTCCCACGCGACTTCGAAGTTTTGAACGAGCCAGCCAATCGGACCGCACACATCCGGCTACTGATTGGAATCCAATCAACCAGAGTAGCTTCAGCCAGGGGACTCAGGGCAATACCAACACCGGCTTGGCCGGTGCTCGAAGCTGCATCGTCACCGGATAGGCGCAATGAGAAAGTGCTGCTAGTGTCACCTGAAGGGGATCGTAGAGTGAGTACAGAGCTCGAGTCTTGCAGGCGGGTCTCCGATAAGCAGCAGATATCGATCGAGAGGGTCTCTAATGTTCGAGCAAGAGTTGCCTGTTGACCGATCTGAAGCAATGTGCGAACATTGAGGCATGCCAATCTGAAGGAGGATCGAGGGCTCTAAATGGAAGCCGATGAACTGGGTTTGACCGTTTGGTTGGACATGGGACTGTTGACAGGGCAGGAATGACGCTCCACGTTCACATGTGAGTTGAAACTAAAAGGCAAGCGACTACTGAAGCAAGGTGGGGGAGGGCCGAGAATTGGGGGGTTGAAAACAGGGTGGATAAAAGTGAAGCTGGAGCGGGACGATAAGGGTGAAAAAGCGCAAGAGAGGGAATAAGAAGACACAAAAATTCCAGGGAAATTTCTCTTCGAATGCATAATCCAGCATGGTCACACGGAGGACAATCGTTGAGCATTATGTTCCAAATGTCAAACTTGACAATATGCGTACTGTAAACGGCCAAGCGATAATAACCTTTTGATTCAAACGTATCCATCGAACTGGAAATATAACAATAATTTGCCACCCTAACATTGATTCGTATCAAGCACACAAATCGTGCACGTCAATTACAAATGAGCTCATGGATGGACTGAACCATTATTCGGCGATGCACGGGATCTCTAAGCGTCAAACTAGTTAGCATTGAGCAGCTGGTCAAACTACGGTCATGTAATCTACAACTCGATTTCAAGGAGCAGAATGTAGATAGCATAGTCTGATGAGTAATACCATGGAGCTTACATAGTGATGTGAATCGCGGTCGAATAATAATACGAAGAGGAAGATGCCGTAGCTCACTGTCTCCGTGTGTCACCATACTAGACACGACATGAGAAGGTAGCAAGAACGGTATAGCATAGGTCATGATGAGTACAACATTGTCATGGGCAACATGTGAAGTCATCGCAAAATACAACCGAGTTGAATAAGCCTAATAAAGTTAGGTTAGCTGAGGCTCATCCGTTCTAGGTATGTGTAATAAAGATACCACATTGCACCAAGTCAGTACTTGATCATTCTAGAATGATACTGTACCTAAACACGACTTACACGTGGGATATGGAATACGGATAACAAAGAAAATGACGGAGATGAAGTAAGCAAGTTTTCAAGTTAGCAGGGAAATGGTGCAATTATGTCCACTGCAGGCTATCCGTGTCGGTTATGATCGTCTCTTGTTCGAGGTGAGCGAGAATCAACAGGGATATAGAACTACCAGGCAGTCCGTCGTGTGCTACTAGTTATTTCCCGCTGGCCATTTGTTCTGACCGCTAGCATATGTCGACCGATTCATCAGTGTCTAGAATGCTAACTGTAACCAAGCATTTTGATCTGGATGTCACAACGTGTTGCCGCTGTTCCTTAATCAACCTTGATGACTTGTCTGAATATCAGTGCGTTTACCTGAAGGCGGCAGCAGTACAAGGGGACGTGCGTACGGAGACACTTGAGATGGGATACATTGACCTTATATTGCAACCTGCAATAAGTCACGGTGTCACACGTGAAGAAATGTAATAAGATCCATCTGTCAAGTGGAAATGTATCGAGACACGAAGAGATGTTAGCGGGACTTGTAATTTAGTCGAGTCCCATTTAGACATCGAGCCAGCAGATAATGGTGTCAAGCGAGTGAAAATGCCACCAGTCTGTCAGGTTGAAGTGTGGCGCTTACAAGTGTTTCTAAATCGCTTCCACTTAGTCATTCAACATGAGATATCAGCTGACATACCAAAAGTTTCTGGTTCGAGTTGCAGTACTGCAGTGTTGCGGACGGGAATTTGTTCACACTTGTGTATGGACTCCCACAAACTAGATGGAGAAACAATAACCCTCATGAGCAATAACACGATGAACGTGCGCGAGTATGGATTGAATGCAAGAATAACAGCTATATTCCACTAGTGTTGGAAGATCTAACGTATAATTATCTAAGCAACCAATACGACTGTCGTTAGTTAGTTAACATTTAAGATTTAACCTAAAAATGGCAGCTATAAATTTAGTCAGAAGTGTGGGCATCAACAATAGATAGAGACAGATAGAGGAATAGGGAAACAAATGCCATCAATACGGTTACCAGGTGGAATGATACACAAATAAGAGGTACAATAAAACAGTGATGTCTTATCGTCAATGTGTATGCTGCAGATGCCGTCTGCTATATGCGTTGAAAGGCGGTAATATCACAGATTATCTGATAACCGCAATGATGCGATCACAGAAAGAATATATTTAGCAAATCCCACTGCGTCCTGTACTACATTCGACTTTCGAAAAAGTGTTCAAACTGTTTTAGCCAATTTACAAGAAGTAGCCTGCATCTCATCCAATTACCCAACCGTTGGCAGATGTCGCTGTATACTCAACTGTGGCGATAAGCTATTTATGTAAACTATAGACTCATTGTGAGTCTCGAGGAACACGTAAAAACGCCCTGGTCCAACCAAGACGTTAACTAAGATACAATTAAACAAAATACAACTCATGTGCAATATGTCCATACCTCAGTCATAGAAAAAAGGTAGGCAAATCACACGGACGAGCCAACGTGTGGGTGGTTGTAACGAAAAGTGTTGGACCTTGAACACTGAACTTCCAAACTGCATTCCAAAGCGAGCAAGCGTTGTAGAGTCATTGGACTCCAGGTATAATTGTTGATCACTACACCTAATTTGTTCAACCGAATGCACAAACGAATGTGGAATATTGTAAGCAGCAAGCGCTTGGTAGCCAGGAGTGCACGCAGACCATTTACGATTGCGGCGTCATCGCTACCGCTGGCTTTTAAGATGAGAATACTTGAGGGTAGGCGACCAATCTAAGGGATTCATTAGTGTTCCTGCGAATCCGTCACACACACACACACGAGCGGTTGTGGCCTTTCAACTGTGCATATATATATATATATATATATATATATATATATATATATATATATATATATATATATATATATGGTTGGCGGCATCCGGTTTCGGATTTGCCTGTCACTGTGGCAAGCCACAGGACGCCTGCGCCTACAGAGGGACTATGGATGGCTTGCGCTGCACCAACCACAGCTCCAACCACATACCCCATATCCAGTGTAAACCCGAAGGAATAAGACCGGGAGGCATGCGGATGGGAACCACGTTTCATCAACGGAGCCGGCCCACACTCCTTCACAGGCAAACACAAGCACGCTGTATTTGGGGAATCAACCGCACACAAGGCGGTGGCTGGACCGTAGTCCGCTCCACACTGAGTGCATGGAACCACTCTTTGAGCCTAGCACGGCTACAAGAACCGTGCACCCCGTCCCCTCCAGCAACGACCAACTGTCTCCTGGAGCCAGTATGAACGATGTAGTGGGTAATAGACAGGTAGGCACCTTGTCAACATACACATCAAGCGCAACCATACCAGGGATAGAAAAACAACAGCCATTCAATTTAAACGACAAGCTGAAATAAAATAAATCCAATAATGCATACAGATACGGTGGCATAACTCTTCGCTAAATTACCATATGAGGTAATTTGGTTGGCAACAAATGCGTGATAAGTAAGAAATGTCCACAAGTTACTTAAAATGCTACAAACGCAACAAAATTACCGAAGATAAGCGCAATTAGTGTAAGCAACGTGGCCAGTTAATAGAACATTATCCAGGGAGGCAGAACAAACCAAATAAAGCGGAATGAAATTTATCCAGCTTAAAAAGATCTAGTTTAAGTGTAAGTTGGTTTAGCCCAACTGCGGTGAAGAAGCATCAAGAATGCAACATCAGCCTCAGCATGGGGCACACATATATATATATATATATATATATATATATATATATATGCTGGTGCTGGAGTGCACTGAATGCATTTTAACCAGATTGATTACGGGCTCGTCTCGATGATTTGCCAACCCAGTACACTGAAACTTGACAAGATTTGGCCAGGAAAACTTAAATGTAATTTGTCACTCCTTTACGATGGAAGAGTTCAAGTACCCAGTTATTTTTTGCAATTGTAACACGTGTCGTTAAGAAATAGGAAACAAGGAATTCAGATCAAGCACTAAAATACACGTAAAGTAGTTCTTTAATAAACGTAACTAGCTGGAACAGGTTATTTTTCTTGTTAAGATACTGTACGCTACCACATGTATTCTGTGATCGACCCAACCTCAAGGGAGATAAAGCGGATGAGTTATTCAGACTGAAGTTATCAGAACAGTCAGTCTATTTGAAAGGACTGAATGGCATGTAATATGCAATCTAAAATGGTTAACAATAACAGAACCGAGTTAGATGAATGACGAGTGCAGTTGTGCTTCTAGCGCCTATCGGCCTTTTAGTCTGATTTGCCTCCTACCATTGGCTGGAGGAGAGGTAAAATACCTACGGCCCGCGACGCCATTTCATCCGGCCTGCGAACGACACTCGATTTTGAACACGCAAATTCATGTGCCTATCCTAGTCCTGTGTTAACGGACTTCGTCCTAATGCACTTTCATGACCCCATTCTGTTTGAACACATTCATGCGTTATCACCACGGCATCACAGCTATGTTTGGCCCCTTCATGTCGCCTATTAACATCGACAGCTTGAGCGAAACTCTGAGCGTAGTCAATTAGATGGGACCGCTCACACCGCAATGCCGCCCTTCGCACTGTAAGCTCGACTGCGTTTCGCATCCTCTAACACCGAACACCCATTTGAAATAGCAAACCATAGGAGCCCCTGAATTAAATTATGAGCACAACCTCACCAAAACAAACGTTTCTATTTGTAATCTTAGCTGAACGCAAAGTGAAGTGTTTCATACAAAACTTTCCCTACACAAATTTCAAAATGGTAAGAAGGAACAACATTTCGATAGAATAATCTGAATGCAACTATTTCGCTATTCCCGTCAGCCATTTCCATACAATTAGTGGAATAGTTAGGTTGCATACAAAGACGTAAGGTGAAACGAAATTGGTGAATCGAAAACGATCAAAGTTTATCTGATACTGGCTGGCATATCGCTTAGAGGAATGCGACCCCCAGTCTCAACAATACGACGAATTTGGTCTGTTTAAACAAAACGGGTTGCCGCCGCCTAAAAGTATAGCGCTATACTAACCTAGTGAAGAAATGAGCAAAAATAAATGGTTAGCGCTCACCGATAGTTTTCGTTTTGAGAAAAAATCAAGTATAATGTATTGGAAAGGTTGCTGAGTTATTGTCCAAAAAAACATACCCAGCCAAGTAAAGCCCCGGAGAAAACGAGTGCATTTCGACGCTCAAGACGAAAAAAGCAGTATGCAGTAGAACAGCATCATCGATGCCGGGATATTCCATTCTCATATCAGCATGGCTGGCTTGACGAACAACCTTCACGTGGTAGGTGTATCCCGTACCAGCAAATAGTTCGGAGGCAATGTTTCAGTACGTGGTGGGTTTTCACCTGCCTAGCGTTCTCCCCATATAAAAACATATGTCCGTTTAACTACTCTGCGACGTGGCGGATGTGGCTCGCCACTAAATAAAGTCACTGCCCTTTGCTTCACTATGGTGGCCAATTGTATCCCAGCAACGCAAAGCTGAAATTGTGGGGAGGATTGGGATCCTGTTTGTCGACTGACCAAACGAAAGGCATGTGGAGTTAGCAATCAGTCACAGGATCAAATGAACACGATTCCCTGAATTCGTCCCGCTACCATGTTGGTAGGCTATTTAGCCAAAGGCTCGTGGTGGTGTCCCCTGGATCAACAAACCACTTCAGCTAGGGCAACCGCGTAGTATCATGCCCTCGGATGAAACGATAGATTTTTATGTTGGGTTCGGTTTCATTTTTATGACAACTGCACCTTCCTTGGATTTCCACGGTGCATGATAGCTTTTTGTCCATTCATAGAGTGATGCAAAATAATAATAATATTAGTACATGGCCTAATGAAGACGGTCTATGAAAATCAAACAAATTTGGTAGTCAGAAATTCGATGAAACCACGAGTCTCGGCGTCGAAGCGGAGTGGGATTTACCATAGTGCTTTATATCATGCTTCCTAAATAAAAATTGGAGCCGAATTTAGCGATAACAAAAAGTGATGAAGTTAGACCGAGGTATCGAGACAAGTATAATCTTGTGAGAAAACTAAAATACCAAGTGATGGGGCTACAACGCAGCGCACAGGATAAGAGTGTTACAGAAGAAAAAATCTCCGATGCGCTACAACAATCGCTCGTCTGAATGACTGCGAAAATAATGATCCAAGAATTTATGGTCAGTCTGTTTCACCGCAATGTTACATTGCCCTCGTAAAGAGACAGGACCATAACGTGGTGCGACGGTTTGCGTACCTCTTTGACCCATTGAGCTATACTGGGTGGTGTCTCCTGGCCCCTTGAGAGCTACTCATACCAGGTTGGTCAATGGTTAAAGGTCAGAAAAACTCAATTTCCTGGTCCTCCAGATTGGGGTTCTGAAATCGGATGGCGTCCATTACCGTACAACTAAATCATTGCTACCTCCTTGCTGCCTTGCGGACAGGCTTTTAAGCCAAATGCTTTCGTTGAGGACTCTAATCGTCCTCCTATCTAGGTCTGGGCGCCCTGACAGTACCTCAGTCCACATGCAACCATGACTTTCTCCTCAAATATAAACTTCATCCTGCATCGGCCGTTGCGCAGATTATCAAGGGTCACCTTATCTGCTGCATACATCAGGGCGGATAAGTGAAAACATGCGACTGCTGGCGCCTCCCTTCTTTCTTTTCCACCTGTTTCTCTTACTCCCATCCCGACCCCCATTACTAACCTTCCTTCTATAATTCCCAGCTTGATTGACAGCAACCGAAGTGCCACTGGAATAGAACCATCTGCCGCCACCTTCCCACAACACCCATCGGACGCCTATCGGCAACAGTCCCTTATAAGGCCACGCCGCCCCGTTTACCCGGGTGGCGTTCAACGTTCGCACTCTAAGACAAATATGTCAACAGGCTGCACTCGCACGCACCTTGCACATACTGAGTGTTGATGTGTGTTTTGTGTCCGAAACTAGGATCAATGACCCTAATGGGGTTGCTGAATTAACTGCACCCGGCTCATCCACTCGTCATTCATTGTACGCATCCGGGGAAGCCAATGCAGCACTCACAGGTCAAGCTGGTGTAGATATCATTCTAAGCTTCAAGACTGAGCCATCGTTAGTTGATTGGATTCCGGTGAACAGCCGTTTATGTGCAGCCCGTTTGACGACATCAGCTAAAGTTTATTCATGAAGTAGTATAAAACCTTGTTTGTCTGTGATTTCCGCTTATGCTCCCACCGACTGCAGTTCAAATGCTGTCAGGGACACATTCCATCACGAACTGAATGCGCTATTACGCAGTGCTACTAGTTCTGATATTCTAGTACTTGCAGGGGATATGAACGCACAAGTAAGGTGTATGAGCTCACCTGGGTGGTAATTGTGGGTTTAACTCCGAACGGACTGACAATGGTGAGTGTCTGCTTCAACTGTGTGCGGAGCACCAGTTGTTTCTTAGTAGCACTGCTTTTAGACACAGTGGGCGCTGAAGTGTCACTTGGCGTCCTCATGTAGCTGACCAGCGATGGACCCAAATTGACCACATAGCCATAAGTTACAGTTGACGCGGTTCCATCCTGAACTGCCACTCGTACTTAAATATCTGCGTCGACTCTGATCATGCCTTAGTACGATGTAGTTTCTCCATGAACTTAACCGGGAGGTGCACAAAGCGTCTCCTCCCATTGACAACTGAGAAATTGTCCCAGCCCTCGGTCAGACAAGCCTATCAAGACACACTGCACACCGAACTTTCGCTGTTTTGTCCTAATGACATTGAGCATCAGTGGAATAGGATCTCGGCCGCCCTGCACGACGCAGGAGCATCTGATTGTGGCACTATCAATCGTCACCGCACCAGTCACTGGATACCCGAGAGGTCGGTGAACCTGTTGGGATCCAGAAGAAATCTCCCGGCTGGATCTGAGCACAATGTGACCAGACGGGCTATTAGGTGTGAACTAAAGCGGAGCCTACGTGCTTACAAGGACGCCTGGTGGACCAGTAGGGCTCAAGAAATGGAGGAGGAAGGAGCAGTAGGCAATTAACGCAAGCTCTTCCAGCTTATCCGCACCACTGGTCCCAAGAAACTAGACGTCCGTGAGACAATCAGAGACAGCACGGGTTCACTGATACACAATATGGAGAGCTGTATGGCTGGTTGGGTGGACCACTTTCAAGATCAGTTCAGCTGGCCCCCTGCTCCTTGCCGAACAACCTCCTCGTGGTGCCAGCTGGGTGGTTCGGGATTTTCCCGTTCCAGCAAATGGTTCGGCGGCAGTGTTCCAGGACGTGGTGGGTTTTCGCCTGGCAAGCGTTCTCCCTATAAAAAGCCACATATGTCCGTTTAACAACACTGTGACGTGGCGGACGTGGCTCGCCACTAAATAAAGTCACTGCCCCTTGCTTCATCCTGGCGAAGCATTGTATTCCAGCAAGTTGATGCTGTAATTTCGGGAAGCATTGGGCCCCTGTTTGGCAAAGGAACAAACGAAAGGCGTGTGAACTGATCAATCAGTCACCGGCTCCCAATGGGCGCGATTCCCTGAATTCGCTCCGCTGCCTTGCGGACAGGCTATTCAGCCAAAGGCTCGGGGTGGTGTCCCCTAAGTCAACACCCTGCTTCGCCTTGGGCAACCGGGTAGTATTTCGCCCTCTGACGAAACCGTGGACATTGTTGTGTTGTGTTGTGTTTTCTTTTACTATTTCTGTACCTTGTTTTGAGTTCCATGGTTTCCGATGGTGCAATGTCTATTCATAGACTGTTGCATATATATATATATATATATATATATATATATATATATATATATATATATATATATATATATTCCTACTCAGGTGATGCAGGACGAGCCATGGACGGTTAGTTTAGAGCCTCTGTCGGAGGCCGAGGTCCGAAACGCGATCACAGCCCTCAATCGTTTTCGTGCCGCTGTCCCAGATTCTCTCCCACCTGCACTATTTAAGGATGGAGGTGAGGTCCGCTGCGAAGAACTGATTTCCCTAATCGAACGTAGCTGGAAGGAAGAGTGTCCCGGCTAATTGGAGCGAATCGATTATAGTGGCAATATACACATATACACACAGTGGCAATATATATAGTCTGTTCTATCCACAGGGGTATTGGGTTAACGCCAGTTGTGACAAAATTACTGGCCTAGATTCTCGTTCATCGCCTCACTGTGGAAAGGGAATCTCGGATTAGGAAAGATTAGGCCGGTTTCTTCCCAGGACGTGGCTGTATAGACCATATATTCACTTTGCGGCAGGTGCTAGAGCAGCGCCACGCATATCGCAGACCGACAATATCTGTGTTCCTCGATTTCAACAGTGCGTTCGATTCAGTCGATCGATCGATTGATTCTGTTCGAAATACTTGCGCGAAAAAGTGTTCCCACGAAATATGTGAACATCCTACGTGCACTGTACTCGAACACTAGAGGCCGCGTCAGGGTCTACCGTGACCTGTCGGATAGCTTTCCGACCACAAGCGGCGTTCGTCAGGGTTGTTCAATGTCCCATGTTTTGTTCAATTTCGTCGTGGGTTCTATCATGGAGTGTTCCCTAGCAAAATCTCACAATGTAGTTGAAGTGCTGTCTGGTGAAAGGTTAGTAGATCTTAATTATGTGGACGATGTTGCGGCGGCACAATCATAAAATGAATAGCCTGTCCAGAGTGGTCCCATTATTTGGTATGCGCTTTTCACCTTAAAAGTGCAAAGTGTTGCTGCAGGACCACCAGCTAATTGATGGCCTCTTGACTCCTAATAACGAGGAACTCGAGGTGGTTGATCATTTCACTTATCTTGGCAGCTGCATCAGCAATGATGGGCGCATAGAAACTGACGTCAGCTCACGAGCTGCAAAGGCCAGAGCTGTCTTCTTGAACCTGTGACATCATTGGTGACAGAAGGGGGTTTCTCTCCGTCTGAAAGTCTGTGTATACGAGGTCACAGTGAGGGCTGTTCTTCTCTATGGTAGTGAGACTAGGCCCCTTCGGTCTGAAGATCTGAGGCGCCTTCAAGTTCTTGATCGTCCTTGTCTGCGAAGCAATGCTGGTATCGGATGCTACCAGTTTGCCGGCAACGACGATGTGCGTAGGCGAGTACTAGGTAGTGATAATCATGTAACTCCCTAGAACAACAGATAGCACGGAATAAATTGCGTTGCCTTGGGCACGTGTTACATATGGGTGGTCACCGCTTACTTATGAGGGTCTTGTTTAGTCTGTCAGATGTAGAATGGCGCAAAGCTCGTGGTGGACAGAAATTGACGGCATCGGAAAATGAAGTCACTGACGGCCAATCTAGGTGCCGTTGGTCCGTCTCGCTTTCCGGGATGGAGTGAGTCCACGTGACTGGACTTGTGCTTGGCTCGAGACTTTACGGGACATGGCTCGAAGTCGACACCAGTGGCGCGTCTGCTAATCGGATTGCCTGTTTAAAGTGTGTTTGGTGCTGAGTTATCTGCGGCGTAATGGCTGATTATGACGCGAAGTAATGCAAGCCGCAAGGTAGCTGTCTCGCCGATGTCGCGTTATCTTTGCACGATAGCCAGCTGTTTGTGACGGTATGTTGACTGCACAAGGTGTAGGCGCCTTGACCCTGAATGTTTACTTAAAGCATTAAGGTTTTCAGGTAAGTCCCCATTCTCTCCCTCTTATTATTCTTTATTCCATAGGTGATCATGGTTGTATGGAAGCGGAGCATCAGTTCAAGTGGCTAATGTACTGTTGTCGTCAGTGTGTTATTTTATCATTCGTAAACATTGTCATCCTCATTCGCATGAAGCAAGGCACACAGACACCTAGGAAACAGAGGCATAAACTGATAGAAATCAGCTATAAAAATATGAAGTAATTCAGGTGGAAGTAGTCCGGTTAGCGCAGTTACCGACATGAGGAATATATGATAGATAAACGAACTAAGCAATGAAACCGTGAGAAGTTGCAGGTGTAGACTGCAGAAATTCACAAAATGAGGTAGAATCTTCCAAGAAAAGTTATTCTTTCTATGAGAGAGCGACGTGAGTGTACAGTGGAAGAATCGAATCGTTTTAAGAACATTCCAATCCGATGCATGACGCATGTACGCACTTTCTTATTGGTCGGAGAGGAACCAAACTACAAGCTTGAACAGCTATCCGAGTAGATCTAAAACGTAATAATTTCTGAGTTGACTTATAAATGTAGGTTGACTCGCACACTAAATCTATCGTGCCGGCAGCGAGTTCTGTAACATATTTCCTGTAAAGTCATCACTATCATCAGTATACACGTTATCTGTAGGTGGAAAATAGCTAGTGTGGCAATACAAAAGACAGGAAGTAAATGACAAAGCGGCACGCCGGCTGAGTCTCCAGTAACGGATGGACATTGATCCGGAGAGCTAACAGCCGGCTATCGTGCCGCAAGTTATATTATGCTTAGCGAATGGGATCGTGATTGGAGGGGAAGGGGATGGACAAAGGAACTGACAACACAGACGCCATTGGAGCCGGCTCTCAATCATATCAGCAAGTGTATCCAACTAAACCTATTCATCGTCCTTAAGACCCCAGCAAGGCAGTCGGGATCCACCAACCGACGCCAACTTCGAAGTAAAGGTCTTTATTTCTCTCGACCAAGTCATCGCTTGGCCTCCCCTCATCCTCTTCCAACCGCACCCACGGCGCGCAAACAATGCACGTCGCGGGAGTCAGTGTGCTGGTATACGCAACATGTGGCCCAGCCATCGGAGCCTGGTGCGTGATATACTGGTGCTGAGCGGTTCACTCGCTCTTCCTGCACCAAATACCCGACACCGAACAAACTCATTGCTCACGCGGTGCTCCCACCAGACAGGAGTTAAGTTACGAAGGAAGCGATGATCGAACGTGACCAGCCTCTTTAAATATGTAGACCTGATGGACGAGTTGCACAGCCGTATAAGAGGGAGGAACCGATGGCTGCATTATACACTCTACCCTTCAGGGAAAGAGTGATGTCGCGTCTGCGCCACAGGTAGCGGAGATTGGCAAAAGCACCTCAAGCTTTTGCTATACGGTTCGTAATCGCAGCTTCCATCCCACGGGTGCTAATATAGCTGCCTAAATACTTGAATTCCTAAACGACTTCTAGCTGATCACAACCAAGGATCAGAGCAGGAGTGGGTCCCTGCGAAGCTTGGAGAGGAACTACGCATTTCGATGGAGCAAAGCATAGCCCAAAAAAGAGTGACAACCAGTGCTAATCGGTTTAGTGCAACCTGGCACGTTTGGGCGCTGTCACATATGAAGGCAATGTTGTCAGCATACTCCAAGTAAGGAAGTCGTTCACCAGGAAGTAGCTCCAAACCTTCTAGGTCATGTCCAGCGAACCCAGTTTCCATGACACCATCAACAGCGAAGTTAAAGAGGATAGGTGACAGCGGGCAACCTTGTCTCATACCGCTGGAGATATCGAAGGGCTCAGACAGTTTGCCAAAGACCTTCACTCTGCCCGAACTATGCGCGTACAGCGCTTTGATAATGTTTACATATTTATCGAGCACAGCTTTTCTCAGCAGACAGTCCCAAAGGGCACATCGTTAAACCAAATCGAAGGCACCTTTAATGTCAAGAAACACGACTACGGTGGGTCACCAATAAACATGGCGGTGCTCCAACAATTAACGCAAAATGAAGATGTGGTCGATGCAGCCTCGATTTCGACGAAACTCGGCTTGCTCTTCACGAATCTGGCCTTCACGAGCGCCAGTCGGTCTGTGGAGAACGACAGAGGCAATTAAGATCAGGCTGCTCTCTATGGTTGCCGCATTCTGAACGGGAGCATCCCTTGAACACTGGGACCCAAAGTTCCATTAGCTCCCAAAGTTCCATTAGCAACTCCCCAAAGTTCCATTAGCAACTAGTGTAAATCATCTACAAGAGCAGGTCTCCCGAATTTGTAGAGAACTGAGGGAATTCTGTCTGCACCAGCGGCCTTATGCAATTTCAACAGTCTGATCTTACGTGAGGGTGGATCTAAGGAGACGGCCCATAGAGAAGGGCACTCAATGCCCGAAAGAGAAGACGATAACTCAGATTGGTTAAACTGCCTTGCAAAGTGATCGTATCCAACGCTCCAAGCATTTTGACAAGCTGTGGATGAACTGTCCATTCTCTTCGCGTACTGTCTCCTTAATACCAGGTCTCCTGTTGACTGTTTCCCGTATCAGACGGAATAACTTACGATGATTATCAACGGCAGCGGCTGTTTCCATTTTCGATGCACGATGAGACCACCAGGCTTCGCAAACTCTCTTCAGGCTAGCACGCAGTTTTGCCCTGAGATTTTTGCGAGTCCCTTTGTATTCGCTCCCAGCCGGAATACATCGGCGAGCATCCAAAAGTTCCAAGGACTGCGTAGAGACAGTGTCTAGGTTAGCAATTTGATTTGCCACATGCCTGCTGAGAGTAACGTTTGACGAATATGCGACCAGTGATCTTCGACAGTGTTCAGTGGACGCTTACTCAGCGTAGTTTAATACGCGCTCAGAACACCTGGCTTCGCCAGCTGTCTGATGTCGATGCGCTCAAAGCGACGTAGCCTGAGTAGTAGAATCCAAGCCCCTATTTAACATGCTCGATGCAGCAGAAAGAGCGCCGTTCGTTATCCTCTGCGACGGCCAGAGCATCAAGAGATTGTTAGAAGGAAAGATCATGCTTGCTTTTGCTTGGGATTGGAGGTTTGGGAAACCAGTGTTTCAATCGAAATCGCATCAAAAGTTGAAAAGCTAGCAGGAAACTTACTGAGCAAGCTTTCCAAAGATTGATCCGATGACAGATTAGAAATGGTCACGTTAGCCGGCATATTCGCAAGCTGGATGGCTTTGAACCATTGAGGTTGCAGAGAAGCGGTAATCCGACAAAATGCGCTGACGAATTCACCTTTTGCTTCCAACTTTGTGGCACGAAAGTTCCATGTCTGATATGAAATGAGAGAGGGAGTCGAAACAATGCCGTGTTCGTTCCTACGCAAAATGCACTTCGAGGTAAACTGCATCAAATCAGTAAACGTTAGCTAAAGGTGAGGAACACCTCAGCCATTGTCGCAACACATAGAGATAGTAATAAGGAAAAAGAAGAATCATAAAACAATTAAATATATTATGCATCAGAAATGAGACTGTGGATGGAGGGGCGAGCTAGATGTGAGAGGAGAGACAAAGAAACAACACGAATGACATTGAGGTCGGCTATTCGCCGATGTACTCTGTGAGATGTACAGTATAATGAAGGACTAAAAAAGAACAGTAAGATGCATTAACTGCAGCATATCTGCACTCTATACTGTTATTTTTCTCTGCAATTATGATGAAACCACTAATGAGGAATAAGCGGGGAAAAAGTGAACCAAATGTAAAACCCATGTATCCTGGCACCCATACAGTATCCAAGAAGGAACGCCGCCTACTATTAGAAAGAAAACTTTAAAATTCATCGAAAATGCTATCTTGTAAATATCGCGCTATCCTGATAGGCAGCCTTAGAGCTGTAACACCGCGTCACCCGGAGAATATAGACTCATGCAAGTAACAAGTACCCTAATTTAACCCATTGGTCCATATTAAAAATAGTATGTCGTACTAGTAAGACACAAACCCTGATGAAGGTTTCTGCCAGAAAGCAGTGCTGCTAAAAAAAGGTTGTGGTCGGCACACAGTTGCAGGAACCGATCACCATTATATGTTCGGCGTGCATCGACTCCGAAGTGACCTCCTAGGTGTTGTTCAGTGTCTGAAAGACGACCCACTTGGGTAAAAATGTCACCAGCAACAAGCAAGACGTCAGCATTTGTCGCAAGCAAAATGAGGAGTTGTTGATAGAAATCGTCTTTGATACCCTCTGAACTTCTTTCATCAAGGGTATAAACGGAAGCGATGAAAAGGCACGTTGTCGTCAGACCGTGGTTAATTATTCCAACAGAGGCTCGAATTTAAACCACGCCTCCATGCAGCTGCTCACCGGCATCCAGTCGAGTAGACTGTTTTCGGCATGTTTACTGAGGGCGATACCAACACTGTAAATATCCTAAGCAATCGACTCAGTATAGCCAGAGACGTGAAGAGTGTAGTCATCGTCGGTAAATGTAGAACCAGAATTTTGTTATCCTATATGCGTGTTTCGGAGACAGCACATACCAATAACAAGAGAGTGAAGAGTGAGAGTTAGTGCTTCCTTTTGACCAACCTGACGCAGAGTGCGGACATTAAAAGAGGCGGTGTGAAATGAGACTAAGTCTGATACACAAGCTACATGTATCGATGGCAGCAGCTGCGAGGTCAGCAGTAGTCTCTTATACAGTAGACAAGAGAGTTGATAAGTATGGGAAAAACAAGAGGAAGAACAGAGAGCATTGTAGGCAGGGTCAAGATGGCAAGTGATACTCTTCGGTTGCCCATTCCGAGAGAGGTTTTGTTCGAGGTGCCCTAACTCTGGCCTTTGACCCAACAGTCTGACCCACAAGGCAGTGGGACAGAAGGAAATTCGCATGAGGGACTGCACACTAGGTCTTTGACTCAATAACCACAAGGCAGTAGGGAGCAGATTCAGCTCGGGAGTGTGATCGCAGAGACCCACTGGAATCTACGTGAAAACTATCACACGCAGTCTGTGAAGATTTAGTGCAATGCACATATTTTACGACCGTAGTGTTAAGTAAGTGCGATCACAGTCAGCCGCAGAA
Source organism: Dicrocoelium dendriticum (assembly GCA_944474145.2). NCBI lineage: Eukaryota > Metazoa > Platyhelminthes > Trematoda > Plagiorchiida > Dicrocoeliidae > Dicrocoelium > Dicrocoelium dendriticum. The sequence goes on from OX104068.1 coordinate 29,305,162, forward strand.
GGGAGTCAGCGGGTTTGCACAAATTTGACCATGGGCTGACTGGCTTGAGGCGAGCGGTATCAAACCATCGAGCACCGGACGTAACCCTCCCACTAGTCTGAAACAATGCGTGCTCTACGATAATCGGTTTTAAGGGAAGAGGGTCATCGATCTGTCCCAAGCCACCGGGGAGGATGGCAAGACTGAGTTAGTCTAACCCCTAAGCATAGACCTGTCTGGTGTGAGTGGTTATGGACGCAATTGGAAAGTGCCACCCAGCGTGGCTCAATGGGTCACAGAGGCAGATAAACCGCACCACGTCAAGTCTCGTCCCAATGGGCAACTAGAGATGTAACTCAGACAAGGGAAGTTGAGTGAGTGGTATAAGTGATAAAAAGACTCGTGAAAAAAGAACGAATAGAGAGGAAATCGCAAACCCAACCAACAATTAAAACAAGAATAAAAGGAATAGGATGCTCGTCGTGAGAATATGAATACCTTTAACTCAGTGATGAGCTGTACGTCATATGTGGGTTGTGTTTTCGTGTCGCGGCAGTCCAGCTTCTTGAGACTTTTAATGTTACAGATGAGAGTTTTACGAAATTCTCCATCAAGGTTTTTGACGGCGTAAATCTGAATCACATGGGGTTTTGTAATAGTGACTAAAAAGTAAATAGTAGTAAACGCGTAAACCTGTGACAACCAGATACTTATGTTTCCCTTTTTTCTGCTGATTCGGGGAAACCTCCATTATTGATCCGACTCGCTCGTTTACTGTGTAGAACATTTTGTGGATTTCATCCTTGTCTGAGGGCATTTTGGGTAAGGGTATCCGAATGAAATGCTAATTATGCCCGCATTAATGCATTGAGAAATACATCGCCAAAAAACTTCTGTAAGAAAAAAACAGCATTCGAAAAGATAGCTCCGAAAAGGCATGCTTATGTAACACGTCTGAACCGAACGAAAAGTCGAAACACACGGCCAACTACCTGTCTTAACAAGCACATGGTATAAAGCTTTACAGACAGCTACTTAAAACCGTTGGGGCATGTTAACAACCGAAGATAAGTATCTCAATAAGATGAATCGAAAAAAGAAGCAATCCACGAAATGGGTACAGTGTTCTCAAAAATAGGTGTCAGCTACATGAATCCACCAGACTTGATAGTTTGCACCAATATGCATGCCTATCGGTGCTGAGTATACACAAGGAAAACTAAGATGCAAATAAAGAACAAGTGCTGCGGATGAACGGAGGATGCAGCAATGGCACCAGTAGTGATTGTTAACATATTGTTTATTAGCTACTTGATCATCCTATTCACACTCAAAATCTTTAAAACATTCTGTCTGAGTTCATTGAATATGATTACACGTCTACAAATTCGCGCTATTATCGGTCGGGCTAGATGGCAGTGTTGCTTCTACTTGCGCTCAATGTGCCACCGCTTGCTTGTCGGTGGGAATTAATACGTGGAACCATTCTGGACCTTACTTTCGTCACGTCGGATGGCTAAGTTGAAGGCAATACAAGCCAAACTTGGTCGTGATTTGAATGCGAGTGCTTCACAAGAGTTTGTGCGTAGTCTTAAGAAATGAAGGCCTTTCGTTCGACCGTTACTTACATGTGATGGCGTTTGCACAGTCCAAACGACAGTAGCATGAAGAGAACATTACGCACCGATCACCCACTTGAGCGATGGAGTCAAAACAAAAGTTGAGAAGTCTTCAACGAATACATTTTACGATGGAAATTCCCAGACTGAAATGTAGTTCCTCACTATAAGCGGACATATAAGCATCCCCAGGAACTACGTTAAGACAGCCAGATACAAACAGGTCTACAGTGAGACCAAATCGTGATAGTATCCGATTGCGCCGCGTGGAGATCCGAACCGCGCGGGACGCAGCAATAGGACGGCCGTACAGACCATGAAAAGCTCTATGCATCACCCCAACCGTAAAGTGTGAAAATTAAAGCTCCAAAAGACGTGCTCGAAAGAGAAGAAAAGTGGTACAGTAATCCCGGATTAGGGGCCAAAATATCAGGATTACCAACGGCTCGACACACTTGCTGATATGGCGTGAAGCAGGTATCAAGCGAACAACAGTACAGTTAAAGGTTTTGAACAAGGTAACTACAGCGATATCAAACAAAATAACAGAAATGAATAAAGTGGTATGTGAGATAAAAACTAAGAACACACAAAAAAGATAAACAATTGTTCACTTTGTATGACACATGTACTAGCTTTTCTCCCTCTGTTCCTCATGGTTTTCGAAGGTTCAATGTCTCCTCATAGACTGACGCTCCGTGGATGAAACGTTGCTCACATCCACATGCCTCCCGGTCTTATAGCTTCGGGTTTACACTGGATACGTGGTATGCGGATGGAGTTGTGCATGGTGCAGCGCAAGTCACCCATGATCTCTCCGCAGGCGCAGGCGTCCTGTCGCCTCCATGGGTACAACCACAGGACGCCTGCGCTTACGGAGGGACCATGGGTGACTTGCGCTGCATCACGCACAGCTCCAACCATACACCCCGTATACAGTGTAAACCCGAAGAAATAAGACCGGGAGGCATGTGGATGGGAACCACGTTTCATCAACGGAGCCGGCCCACACTCCTTCAAAGGCTAACACAAGCACGCTGTATTTGGGAATCAATCACCCACAAGGCGGTGGCTGGACCGTAGTACGCTCCACACTGAGTGCATGGAACCACTCTTCAAGCCTAACGCAGCCACAAGGACCGTGCACCCCGTACCCTCCAGCAACGACCAACTGTCTCCTAAAGCCAGTATGGACGACGTAGTGGGTAACAGACAATTAGGCACCTTGTCAACATGCACATCAAGCGCAGCCACACCGGGGATATCAAGCAACAGCCAATCACTTAGGAGAAAGCTAACAAATAAAATCAATCGAGTAATGCATAAGGAAATCTGACAAAAATCTTAAATTAATGAGCATCTGAAGTAAGTTGTTAACAAAGCATCCGAGATAAGTTCACGAGGTCAGAAAGTATATTTTACGGAAAAGATACAATCACGAAAATGTTATCGAAATTAACTACATTTGGTTTACGCGAGTTGTGCAAGTTTATAGAAGAGCGTACAGGTGGACATTTATATGAGAAAGAAAAGCATTAGGACAAAATTGAAAACCAACCACCTGAAATAAACAGACTTAGCATGCAAGCACGCAGTTAGTAAATCGAATGCAGCGTACCTACAAACGCTGCGCCGCTTCGGCCTGCGTTCTCTGCAGGACCCGTCGTCGCTTCGGTAGTGGTCCCGAGTGGCCTCGCTCATGGCTCACTAGGCCTGCCTGACTCAGGCACCCGCGACCGCATGTGCTGCACCGCCAAGCGCTCGATGTCGATGGAGTACAGCCCATCGGCGCTTGCCGCATCCGCACTTGCCGCTTCTTCTCTGCATGCATGAAGTCTTTCTCCCGAACTTCGGCAACTGCCTTCGTGATTAGATTGCGGCATCCACGCCGATCAACCGCATTCGATTCCCATGATCTACAATCAATATAAGAACGTGACAGGTTCACTTTGATCATGTCCCGGTAACGTAACTTTGGTTTCCCCACATGCCGCTTCCCAACATTCAGCTGACCATATAAAAGTTGTTTCGGTATCCGCGTTGAAGCCATATGACGCACATGACCGAGCCACCTCAGGTGTCTCAGCAAAAGTATGCAGTCCACTGCATACATTCCACTTCGGCAAAACACTTCCGTGTCTGCAACTCTGGCGCACTAACCGATGCGCAAAATCCGTCGCAAACACTGTTGATGGAACCGCTCGAGATATCGCACATCCCGACGGTACATCGTCCACGTTTCACTGCCGTATAGAAGAACGGACAGCACCATGGATTTGTACACCATCAGCTTCGTGCCAACATTAAGCTGATGGTTGTTCCACACTCGGTACTCAACCTTCCCGAATGCCGCCGCTGCCTTCGACACGCGGAAACGCAGCTCACTGTGTAGCTGCTGATCAGTCGACATCACATTCCCAAGGGAGTAGAAGCGGGAGATGGTTTCCAATACTACAGCACCAATGCTGATTCGCAGCAATATTGAAGATTACACCTTCGGTGAAGCCTGAAAGAGACAGACAGTTTTGCTTGTGTTGATGGTGAGCCCGACTTTTGCCGCTGTCGAAGCCAGAGCACTAGTCATGTGCTGCAACTCATCCGCGCTGTGTGCAAACAAGGCACGGTCGTCAGCAAACAGCGACATACGGATAGTTGTCTCACAGACTAGAGTTCTCGCACCGAAACAACGAACATTCCAAAACCCACCATCAATACGGTGCTCCACACGAACAGCGTAAGCACAAGCCGCATCAAAAGCACAAGACATCATTGTATGAAGATATATATTAAACAGGGCAGGAGCTAAGACAGCCTTGCTTCACACCAGTGACAACTGCAAAATCATCCGAGGTCTCTCCACTCAGCTGCACCCGCGATCGCATACCACTGTGCAGACATTCAAACTTACAAACTTACGCGGGCAACCAAACTTACCCAACACCAGCCACAATGTCTCGCGGTTCACCGTATCAAATGCCTTGCTGAAATCAACAAAAAGCGAGTACAATGGCTGGTGTCATTCTCTGCACTTCTCCTGCAACTGACGAGCCGCAAACACCATATCTATAGTGCTGCGACCCGAACGGAATCCACATTGCTCTTCCGCCACGTTCGGTTCCACAACCTGACTGACGAGGCAGTTGAGCAGGGCTCGGGCAATCACCTTGCCCACACAACTCAGCAAGTTGACGCCACGATAATTCGTGCAACATTGCTTGCTACCTTTGCCCTTGTACAGTGGTAGCACAAGAGTATCCTTCAGATCAGGTGGCACCTTCTCCTCAATCCACACATGTTGCACGGCTGGTCCGCCGTGTTTCAATACTTCAGGTGGGATCCGGTCGGCACCGACACACTTCCGGTTTCGATGCTGAACAAGTGCTCTCTGCGTCTCATCCGGTGTCGGTGTGCCCGCCGGACTCATCTTCACATCTACTGCTTCAGACCGTTCCAAGTAGACCAGTGGAGCAATGAACGGTTGTTCAAGAAACAGTCCGCCAGATCTGCATTATGTCTGCAGTATGTGTGAAGGTAGCGCCTGCACTACCATCGATCAGCGTCCTTAGCTGCTCCAATCTCGGTCCATACACCGCCTTCAAGGAGTCAAAGAATTCCTTGTGCTGGCGGCGTTCGGCGTAGCATTCCATCTGCTTCGCATTCTCCATCCACCATGCATTTTTTATGTGACGGAGCTCTCGGGTCAGTCGCCATCGAAGTTTGCGAAACTGACTACTCTTTCCCAAGTCACTGGGGTCTGCAACATGTGCAGCAAACGCCGCATTCTTCCCCGACACCAAAGCGCCAATCGTCGCATTGTTGTCATCAAACCAATCAGGTCGCTTACAGTTTGCGCGCCCGATGGTCTCCTCGGCAGCAGCTGTCATCTGGTCGCAAATGTGGTGCCACATGTCACCCACTGTGGCTATGCAGTCCACAACACACAGGCGTGCAGCCATTGCCTTCTCCCGTTCAGTGCGTTTCGCCACAGTACCGAGGGAGAGAATGTTAAATTTAAGCTGATTGTCGGCAGGAGTGCAATACATAGATATACGAAAATAAATGTACAGTTTGGTCCGCACCAATTTGTGCTCAGTGCCCCACTCAGCTCCACGCAGTACACGTGTCATGCGCACTTCACGCATATCACGCTGACGTACGATGACACAGTCGAGCAAATGAGGGCGGCCGCTCCGTGGGTGTGTCTAAGTTTTTATATCACTCACACTCAGTGCAAACCAGGTGTTCGTGATCGTCAGGCCATGAGTGGCACACAGTGAGCAGCCTGTCACCGTTCGCATTCGCTGAACCAATGCCATGCGAACCGATAACATCTGTCCACACCGATGCATGACGCCCAACGCGCGCGTTGAAGTCACCCGGCAGAAATAGTCGATCACTCCTCGGCACAGACCGTATCACGGAGGATAGCTGAGTGTAGAATTGATCACGAGTGTCATCAGGATAACACATGGTCCGACCGTACGCGTTTACAAAGGTGGCAAACCTACCTCTCCTGAGTCGAAGGCGAACAATCACCAGTCGCGCACTGATTCCCGTTGGTTCACCCACCAGCTGACCATGGAGGCGATCGGATATTACAAATCCGACCCCATGGTCACGTGGTGCTGAGGCGGCGTTGCCCACCCAGTAGCCAGCACCTGTTTCATGCAACTTATGTTAGCGAGCCGAGTTTCACTGAGCGCCACAATATCGATGCGGTAACGCGCCAGCTCCATCGCGACCAGTGCAGTGTGTCGCTCGGGGCGCTCACAGCAGTTCTGGTCCAGTAGTGTGCGCACGTTCCAGCACCCGATGCTGAGTGCTTTGCGCGCAGGCATACGATTGCATTGGTGGGCAATCGCACGCGAGGTCGTCAATGCGCTTCGGAGGTTTTCTTGAGGGACTCCACCCGGAGCCTTTGGCTCAATAGTCTGACCCACAAGGCAGTGGGGAGTAGATCCAGCTCGGGAATGTGATTGCAGACACAGATTGGGATCTGCTTGACGGCCGTCACATGCAGCCTTGGACGTACTGGAACGGTTTATATATGTTTAGCGACCGTAGTAGGATACGCACCTGCTACCACGGCCAGACGCAGGTGGGTTTTGGCGGGTTTGCACCAATTTGACCAGGGGTTGCCTGGCTTGAGGCGGGCAGTAGCAAACCATTGAACACCCGGAGATGACCTCCCACCGTCAGAGACAATGCGTGGCGCTGGTGCTCTATGCCAATCGAGCTGTGAGCTTATAACCCGTAGACCTGTTGTCTCCCATGGCTAGGTTTTACGGGAAGAGGGCTATCGACCACTTCCTAACCTCCGAAGAGGATGGACTAGGATACTGGCAGGGCGTCCACATCTGACAGGTGAACGACTCGGGTCCTCAGCCAAAGCCTTCGATTAAATGAACAAACGAAAGGTAGTGGGTCTAGCACATGGTCAATTCACTGACTCATGCGGATTGGTGTCCTGGATCTTAGCAAGGAGAAGGGCGAAACCCAACTACAACCAAGCGGTCGCCACGAGGAGGCGTCCAGGACATGAATCAATGGCGCAACAGTGGATAGATCATCAGACAGGATCTTGTAGGACTAGTTAATACTAGTCCGAGACGATGCGCGTAATTAAGCGCGGATATCAGAAGGCAATGGGAGTCGGACACAGCGGACTGTATTCGATGGGCTACAACAAGAAACGGACGGATGAAGCGAGGCAAGAGCGTACACGTGAGCGCGGGGACTTACAAGGCAGTTGTGTGTCGAGCCGGTTGTAAGATTAAAACAAGAAGGAGTAATGTACAATCGGTCAACAAGTAAATTGTACACGAAGATAAGAGTTATCTTTTTGGGCGCTACAGAGCTCCCCCCTAGAAGGCTGAACATAGAAAGCCTTCGAAATCGAAAAGGAATGTTGAAACGAGGTTCGTAAGGCGAAATCGTGCCGAGTAAGAATGGGCGTGCGTTCGTGTAAATGGGGGTTCGTCGGAAGTCGGAGTCCGCTGTGCCGTTTATGATTTGTTATTTATTGAATGCAGGGCAGGGTGCATTTCGGCGAGCCGTTGGAGCGGGCTTGTCGGACTACAAAAAAACTGGCTAGTCCAGAAAAAGGCCGACAGGACCTCAACCTCCGCTGCTGCCAAACGGTGCGCTTGGGAGTGGTCTCTCCCCCGCCAAAGCGACCCTCGTCCCACGAAGAAAACGACCACGGTCCCACGGAGAAGCGACCCTCGTCTCGCGGAGAAGCGATCCTCGTCCCGCGGAGAAGCGACCCTCGTCTCGCGGAGAAGCGATCCTCGTCCCGCGGAGAAGCGATCCTCGTCCCGCGGAGAAGCGACCAGTGTTCGCGTCAGGGTCCTCGAAAACATTCCTCGTGTGGGCCAGTCGATCGAAGGGGAGGGTTGGGGCATGTAAAGACGAGAAAATAGAAAAACACGCGCAGAAAACGCCAAAAAGAACAAACGAATGATCTGCGTGTTTAAATATTTTTTGGTTTTTGAATATTTTTTGAAAAAGGTTTTTCGGAGGTTTTTTGATATTTTTGTTTGTTTTCAAAACGTTGATCGACCAAAAACGGGGCAAGTATATACAATATCTACAAAGCTAAAAATATTTACACTGTACATAGTCGGAGAAACGGACGGGCTTACGTACCTCCCGACCACGGCGATTGGTCGTGGGAGGCGGCGGGCTAGATTCGGAAGAGGTTGGGACGGCTTGTAGACCGATATCGTGGTCTGGTTGAACTGGACTAGGATGCTGTACGTTGGTGCGATGAGTTGTGACGTCGCACGAAGCACTACTAGACGAAGTAGGCGAGGGGTCTTCTTCCATAAAGGCGGGTTTCAGACGGTCGATGGTGACGACTTCGTGTCGACCACCGCGGTCGATAGTGTACGCCTTACTCGCACGATGCAGCACCATGAAGGGTCCTATGTACGGCGACTGAAGAGGCTGTCGAACACCGTCCGCGCGAAGAAGGACGTGTGAACACGTAGACAGCTTCTCGGGCACGTACACTGGTGTCTTCTGCGATCGAGGAGCGGGTGGACGTAGCTCACGCATCTGGTGAGCCAATCGGTCAGTGTAACTTCCGTAGTCAAAAGTGGAAGTACATGGGGCTGGTGCTACCAGCTGTCCGGGCAACCGCAGCGTGCAACCGTAGACTAGCTGCGCTGGTGTGGCGTCGAAATCGGTTTTAACCGTGTTTCTTAAGCCTAGAAGAACGAGGGGAAGCGTTTCAGACCATGAAGGATCTGCGTGCGCACGTAGCGCTGCCTTCAACTGGCGGTGAAAACGCTCCACCATGCCGTTAGCGGCCGGATGATACGCCGTCGTCTGGACGTGGCGACAGCCTAAATCCTTAAGCAACATGGCAAATGTCGACGAGAAATGTGACCCTCGATCGGTGGTCACGATGACGGGACAGCCGTATTGTGCTACCCAGCGCTCCAGAAAAGCTTTCGCTACGGTTTCCGAGGAGCAATTTGGGATGGGGACGGCCTCAGGCCATCTAGTAAATCGATCGATGCAGGTCAGTAGATATACCGAGCCTTTGGAAGGCGGCAGAGGACCTACGAGGTCAACGTGCACGTGATGAAAACGTGCGTCTGGCGTCGGAAAAGTGCCTAATGGGCTTCTCGTGTGCTTGTGTACCTTCGCGCGTTGACACGGAAGGCAAGCAGCTGCCCAAGTACGGACGTCCCGATTAACATTGCGCCAAACGAATCGTGCGGTCACGAGTTTAACCGATGCACGAACGCCTGGGTGAGACAAGCCGTGCAACGCGTCGAACACGGTCTGCCGAAACTCACGTGGGACGACTGGGCGCGGCGTGCCCAGAGATAAATCGCAGAGTATCGTTCCGTCTGATGATGTCAGCGGAACGGGTCGTATATCCAATGAGGGAGACCTGCGTAGTAGTTCAACCTCAGGATCGTTGAGTTGTGCTGTGGCCATGGCTGCCAAGTCGATAGCAGTGCCGGCGTCAGCGGAAATAGCTTGAATGCGGGAAAGTGCATCGGCGACGGCGTTGTGCACACCTGAGACATGCCGTATATCGGTCGTAAACTGAGCGATATAGTCAAGGTGGCGCGACTCTCTAGGAGAGTATCGGTCGGTAGTCGAGCAGAGCACGTAAGTTAGAGGTTTGTGGTCGGTGAAGACGACAAAGGAGCGGCCTTCTAGGACATGTCGAAAGTGACGTATCGCTAGATATACGGCAAGTAGTTCTCTACCGAACGTGCTGTAGCGAGATTCGGTAGGTTGTAGGCGTTTGGAGAAAAACGCTAAGGGCTGCCACGTGTCGGCTACGCGTTGCTGCAAAACAGCGCCGACCGCGACGTCCGAGGCGTCAGTACTAAGGGACAGTGGGGCGGTCGGATCGTGATGCGCTATGGAAGCTATGTTGGCGATAGCCTCTTTCAGCGACTTAAAAGCAGCGCGTGCTGCGGCAGGAAATCCGAATTTCTTGAGTTTCCCTCGGAGAAGGTCCGTGAGGGGTTGCATCAGCGAGGCGCAGTTGGGTATAAATCGACGGTAAAAGTTGACCAGGCCATCAAAACGCCTGAGCTGTTTGAAAGAATGAGGCTCAGGGTAGTCGATAATGGCTTGAAATTTTTCCTGCAGTGGCACGACGCCTGCAGAAGAGATACGATGGCCCAGGAAATTAACTGAATCGACACCAAACGAACACTTGTCTGCGTTGATCGTCACCCCGTGTTGAGATAAACGATCAAAAAGTGTTCGTACGTGGCGTATGTGCTCTTCTCGTGAAGAGCTGGCGATTAAAATGTCGTCAAGATACGCGTAAGCGAAGTCTAAACCGCGACAAACTTGGTCGATGAAACGCTGAAAAGTTTGCGCGGCGTTCTTTAGACCGAATGGCATGCGCAGAAACTTGAACAAACCAAATGGAGTCGTCACGGCAGTTTTAGCGATGTCCGCCTCGGCTACCGGAATTTGGTTGTATGCGCGTACCAAGTCGATTTTGCTGAAGATATTTTTACCCGCCAGACTGGCGGTGAGATCCACTATGTGTGGGATCGGATAGCGATCGGGCGTGGTCACCGTATTTAAGGATCGATAGTCGCCGCAAGGACGCCAGTCCCCCACAACCTTCTTCGGGACCATGTGCAGAGGCGACGCCCAGGGGCTGTTGGACGGTCTGACGATACCAAGTTGAAGCATGTGGTCAAATTCGGCTCGTGCTGCCCGTAGTTTGTCTGGAGCAAGCCGTCTTGGTCGTGCGTTAACTGGTTGACCGCGCGTAACTATGTGGTGAGCGACCTCTGTCGTGACTGGTGGAAGCTCTGCAGCCGGTCGAACCAGTCGCGGGTATTCGGAGAGGAGGCTCAAGTAATCGGACGGTGCGTCTGCGATCCGAAATACAGGGCTGATTACCGGGGCATCTGAAAGGACACCACCAACACCTAGTTTCTTACGGTCGTCTAAAAGTCTGTGGCGACCAGCATCAACAAGCAACCCAAAATGTCGAAGGAAGTCAATACCGATAATTGCGAAGGGTACAGACGCAAACATGAAGACCCACTGAAAATCTCGGCGAAGATTGAGGTCTAGGTTTATCATGCGCTGACCGAATGAAGCTATCGGAGAACCGTTGGCCGCACGCAAATTGTACGTAGGCTTCGAGTGCTTGTCGCTAGCGGTCGCTGGAATGACGCTGACTTCCGCTCCCGTGTCGATGAGGAAGGTGATGGAAGAACGTCGATCCTTAACGTAAAACAGTCGGTTTGCTTGGCTATTGAATGATACGTTTGTAGTGCTAGTATGCGGGCTATTCGTTTTCCCTGGGTCGTGTCTAATGCAGGGAGCCCGACAACGTCTAGCTCTTCCACCGTATTGGCGGTGATACCAACATACTTCTTCGACGGGCTTGACATTATCTGACTGAGAACTTGTAAGGAAAATGTGGCGCTTTCGTGCCGAACGTGACGTATTCGGTGCAGGCACAGACGAGCCGCAATGAACGGTAGCCAAAACGTGGTCAGCATTTGACCGTGGCACACGCTGCTTCGAAGCCTTCATTGCTGCTATCCTGCTGCGAAGTAGCGCAGTTCGATCTCGAATATCTTAAACCAAACTTCTGGGCTGTGTTCCATGAAACTTGAAACAGCCAATTAAGCATGGTTACGCTGTGAAACGACTCAGATACCACTCTCGAAATGTGAGTCGAAAGATAAAGAACGAACAAAATACGATAAAAGTACTAAAATTATGCAAGAAACAAATGAATATAGATATATAATCGAGAAAAAGGAACGAACTCACTAAAAAATACAAACGAGAAAAAATGTTGAATTCGCGCGTGCGAATCGGGGTCACCAATTTGTAGGACTAGTTAATACTAGTCCGAGACGATGCGCGTAATTAAGCGCGGATATCAGAAGGCAATGGGAGTCGGACACAGCGGACTGTATTCAATGGGATAGAACAAGAAACAGACGGATGAAGCGAGGCAAGAGCGTACACGTGAGCGCGGGGACTTACAAGGCGGTTGTGTGTCGAGCCGGTTGTAAGATTAAAACAAGAAGGAGTAATGTACAATCGGTCAACAAGTAAATTGTACACGGAAGATAAGAGTTATCTTTTTGGGCGATACAATCTAGCCACCACCAGCCTCAGCGCACCATAGACTCTCCCGCCGCCAACGATATATATATATATATATATATATATATATATATATATATATATATATATATATATATATACCGATAGACGCGGCCCAATAAGTGGGAGCGATCATTGGTATAGTGAATAGGTTTCATGCTTTATGCGGCGTAAATCATAATGGTGAAGAGAAGTTTATTAATATATTTTCGGATCGTGATTTGTTACTCGGGTCCAAGACCCGTGCACCTCATATGAAAAATATACGGAGATTTGTATTATCATTTTATAGTTTGTGAGGCTCAGGAGTAGAAAATATAAGGGTGGGGATACTAGGCTGCGCAGACAGGATTTTGTATTGTAGGTATTGACATGCAGTGAGTAAGCTAGTTGTAAGCGAATATCGCCCCATGTTTTTTATATCAGCTTCTATCAATGTTTTTAGAGTGTGATGTGAGTCAAATGTCTTCAACACGTTTGGTATAGTGAGGAAGGTCTGAAAGGAATTTCGAAACGTGACATGGCTTGTACACATGCGTATCTGTAGGGGTAGTTTGTTCCACAGATCAGTGTATCTCACTAAGACGAAATTCGATCGAGTTTTGACTTGAAAGGTTTGTGCGTATCAAGTAGCCGCCATTACGTGTGGGGTAGACTGCAGTCTTCCGTAGTTCAAGTGCGGTGCTGTCTGCGTAAATTCGTTGGTTTATAATGTTGTACAACAGAATGAGGTTGTTCCTTAAGCGTCTCAGCCAAAGAGGATCCAGTTGGAGTTTTCGACAGCGATCATAATAAGTCAGGTTTGAGCATCGCCCCATGACCAGCTTGGTAAATGGTTGTTGGACATTTTCCAGAGCCATTGTGTCTTTCTTTCTCAATCGGCTGTGATCGATAGTACAGTATTCCAGAGTCGGTCGTACTATTGTCTTGAATGACTCAAGTCGTGCTTCAGGTAAAGAGAAAGTTCTGGTAATATATCCGCATAACTGCCTCGCTTTCGCAACCTGATAAAGTACATGTTCGGAGAAATTGAAAGAGTTGGAGTACCTAATTCAGAACTGAAGCAGATGTTGGGATTACGTTTCCGGCAAGTATGATAGAGCCTTCTGGGATGCGGCATCTGTACCCAAGTACTTGGGATTTCACTGCGAAGAACTTCATTAATAAACGCTCACTAGCTATATTTAGTGCGGATAGGTCTTCATAGATGTTTCCCAAACATGTATGTAGTTGGTCTGGATGAAATGAGTAGACCAATTTCACGTCATCTGCAAACAGAAATGGGTGTCCATGTTTGGTCGGGTTACATATGTTGTTTACGTAGATTAGGAAAAGTAGTGGTCAGAGTACACTTCCCTGGAAGACACCGCTGGTTATTTGTTTCGATGTAGAATATTGCTGACCGATGTTAACTACTTAAGTTCGACCGTTTAGGTATGAGTCGAACCAGTTAAGCAGAGGATTTCCAATCCCATATGACTCTAGAGCAGAAGGTAGTGGCTGTTGTGGCACGCGGTCTTGTAATATATTGAACAACGTTCTTCTTATTTATTCGCTCTAGGGCTTTGGAAGCAGCAGAGGTGTAATTTATTGGGCGGTAGCTTGATACTTGATTTCTCGAGCCACCCTTGTGCCTAGGAATTAGAATGGATTGCTTCTATTGAATTGGAAAGCTGCCGGTAGTGAGTACAAGTGTGAAGATATTTAATAACAATAGAGCGAGGTTTTTTTCCTCCGAGTTTTATAACAGTTGGGGAGATGCCATCTGGACCTGGACTAGTTGATGGTTTTATGGATGCAATGGCACTTTGCACCTCTCTTAACGTCACAGGGATATTGCAGTATAGTTTGGTCGTTCATTTTGGAAGTGGAGGATGAAAGGGCTGAGTGTTAGGGACAAAACAGGTAGCAAAACTAGAGTTAATAGCCTCGCATATACAGGATATGTTAAGCGCTATTGAACCATCGTCTAGACTCAACGTTTCAATTTCCTGAAGCAGGTTTGCAGGAGACGCCTTACGACCTGGTGTCGTCTCGTATCTTTCGCAATGCAAGTCGACCACAAGACCGAACTTGCTGAGAAAGTCGATTCCAATGATTGGCTTTTGCACATCAGCGATAGTAAAAGTTACGCCGTAGTCCAAAGCTTAAAGTGAGAAGCTTCTGGCCGCAAGTCGCAATTTTTTTCTGGTTGGCTGCCTGAAGCAGTACACCAGCTGGTTGTAGAGGGACGTTTTTCCAGAGAATGGGGTAGAACGCTAACTTCTATACCAGTGACAACCGAGAAGTAAAGATTGGTTGTTGTGTGGAATACATACAGGAGGTGCCTGATGATCTGGCCAGCAAAAATGATCACTATTACTGGCTAGCTTGGTCGTTCCCCAACGCAGGAGTAAGTAGGGCTTCCGGGTGCTGACCCTGGGCGTCAAGTACGTGCGGTGTCTCCGAAACGGTAGTGATAATAACAACACCGGTGCGACGATCGTGTACGAGATTTAATACGTTGCTTGGTTTTAGAAAATGAGCTTGATGATGGTACACGATCACGTCTGAGGTGAGACAGACTGAGCTCTAAGTTTGAAAATCTGATAATTAGAATAAAGCAACGTGGTCCCAGTGGGGTTGGCAGTTGTTTCGGTTAAGCGTGAAGTTTTAATGAAACAGTAGTGTACTTTAACAGCTGACTCCACCAGCTTGTCTAGAAGGATGTCATTCGCGAGAACAACTAGAATAGCCGTCGAATTCGCAGAAAGGCAATTACACCAGTTGGGAAGCAACGGAATCGTCTAAGATGGAACACCCAACGAATGAACGCATATGTCGAAGTTGTAAAGGCATTCGGTCTCCAAGTTCGGTGCCAGAAAGTAAAAGTTGAAGGCGTGCATCAGCTGAAGCGGTAGTGAGCTTTAAAATAGCTGCCTTAAGTTTATCAGAGGGTGAAAACAATGGTATGGGATCGAGAATGTCAATGACCTCAAAAACAATACTGGGTGACAAATGAATAGTCACATATGAAAACATGGAGGATTGAGATGTGATCCCTCGAAAACGGAAAGAAGCTTATACTTGAACAAACCACATGCGAGGGGTAGGAATGTAGAATGAAGGTAATGTGGTACCAAGAGAATTTTCCGATGTATTTATAGTATGCGTTTGGTCAGATAGTGAATAGAAAAAAGTATACACAGAAAAGAAATAACAATGTAGGGAATCGTTAAGCAAGAATAGCGAATCAGTCTAACAATAGGTTCATATCATAGAAATAACTCCTGGTTCTATTCGGCATCGGGCGAAAATAGGGCACGGAGTATGCCGAGGTATTCGCAAGTATATACCGACAGTCAACCAGGAAACCGAGCGCACAATTCACAAAGACTGAGAGCAACCAAGGCACGACCATGCAAAGATGTGAAAATCAGTAGTTAATTAAAAATAGTGTACAAGGACGGCGGCGAAATATGAAAGCGTAAGCACAAAAGATAAGCAAATTGTTTGTAATCGCTACACGTGTCATGGACTTGCAGAGGGCAGAAGGGAGGTCCATGTTAACCCTATCACCTTCAGTTCAGCAATAGGAGCAAGTATGTCGTCGCCGCCCGGTAGTCTTCGGGGAACGAAGTAGTCGCAGTAAGACAGAACGGTCCAGGTATCTTACGTAGGTGAGTGTCCAAGAGCCGGTTGGCGAATGGACAACGGTCTCCGGTAGACGGACCCAGTCATTCACCACCCGAGTGGAGAGAACGACAGCGTTGCGGAGTCTGAGCCTCCTCAGTTCGAATAACTTCCAGTTGTGACCTCATATCGAACCACTTATGTTGAGCTGGAAGACCTACTGTAGCTCGGTCTCCCCCTCCTAATACGCGCTACGTAATGATGAAGTCTCCACGAAAAAGACGGTATTCCATGGAGAACAGATCCACCTCACGAAGCCGGAAACAAACTTAGAACCACGGCTCTAGGTATTTTCGATTAAGTCACGTTCATGCTTACATACGTACATGCTGGCAGACCATATTCTATAAAGCATAATCTAGAACCAAGCGCACATGAGAAATGAACAGGAAAGTTGAACATCTTCGGTGTCATTTGAGAGAATGATCTTATGGCACAGCACATTCTGTTTGCAGTGGTGACTATTCTGTACCTTGCGTGGTTTTCAGATCAGGTGCTACTATTACGCCAGTGGCGAGTCAGAAGGATCCCAACAATATGGCAATGTAGTGGCATAGGAAATACGGAAAGGCTTAAGTTTCTTAGGTAAAGCAAAAACAAGAACAAGGCTGCATAGACTACATATACACTCTGCGGCAAACGCTACAGCAGCGCCACGCATATCACAGACCGACAACAGTGGTGTTCCTCAATTTCAATAGTACTTTCGATTTAGTTGATCGATCGATTCTGTTTTGAAATACTTGCGCGGAAAGGTGTTCCCACGAAATATGTGAACATCCTACGTGCTCTATACTCGAACACTACAGGCCGCGTCAGGGTCTACGGTGACCTGTCGGATAGCTTTCCGACCACAAGTGACCTTCGTCAGGGTTGTTCGATGTCCCCTGTTTTGTTTCATTTCGTCGTGGGTTTTATCATGCAGTGTTCCCTTGCGGAATCTCAAGATGTAGGCGTTAAAGCGCTGCCTGGTGAAAGTTTAGTTGATCTTGATTATGTGGGCGATATCGTCTTGCGTTTCGACGATGACGCCGCCGCACTATCAAACATGAATAGCCTGTCTAGAGTGGTCCCATTATTTGGTATGCACTTTGCACCTTCAAAAAGCAGTGTTGCTGCAAGCCACCTGATAATCCCTTGACCCTAGGTAGCCAGGAACTTGATGTAGTTGATCAATTCACTTACCTTGGTGGCTGTATCAGCAATGACGGGTCCATAACAAGTGAAGTCAGTTCACGTATAACAAAAGCCAAGACTGCCATTTCGAATCTGCGACATCCATGGGTGTGAGACTAGGCACCTCCGGTCTGAAATATCTGAGGCGATAAAGCCAGTGTTACTACATGGGTCAGAGACATGTCCAGTCCGCGATGAAGACATTAAACGCTTGACCGTGTTTGACCGCCGGTGCTTGCGAAGTATTTCTCACGTATGGTGGCAAAACCGGATGATAAATTCTGAGGTCCGTCAGTTGGTTTATGGAAAGAAGCCTTCCGATGCCTCTCTGGAGTGTTTGACAAATCATATTCGCTTGCCCGTCGATCGGTTTCCTCGGCGTGCAGTATACGTCGTAACTACACCAAGTTGGGCGAATCCTCGAAGTGAACAGTTCATGACATAGAATAGAAGCTTTAAGTAATTGAACGGGAAACTTGGTCAGGATGGTGCGTGCGTCTTCAAAGCCTCCCAAGGTACCAGGGCGGTCCACACCAATGGTTGGAGATCGTGTCAGACATGGCGCAGTCAAGAAATCAGTGACGTTCCTGCATTCGGCCTCTTTTATCCGGTTGTTAATTTCGTTCCATTCTGACTAGTCTAACGCAATTACTTTTTGTTTTCAGTTTCTCTACATTCTAGGTGCACCCAACCAAACTATCCAAACGTTGCTCTTTAATGTTATTCTTACGGTGCGAACCGTGGCAACTGGATCCACCGCACTTGGGTGCTCGGGACTTAGTTGACCAACTTGAAATGAACTGAACAAGTCTTTGATCATCACTGTCTGCGAAGCATTGCTGGAGTCGGGTGGTACCAGTGTGTACGCAACGATGATGCGCGTAAAGGAGTAGTACGCAATGAAACCGAAGTTAGATAGCACTGAAGAAGTTGCATTGGCTTTGGCAAGTGGTACATATGCCTGGTCACCGCTTACCTAGGAGGGCTTTGTTTAGTGTGCCAGGTGTAGGATGACGCAAAGATCCAGGAGGACAAAAGTTGACTTGGCATCGGGAAATGGTGGGAGAGAATCCGGGACAGCAGCACAAAAACGATTGAGGGCTGTAATTGAGTTTCGGACCTCGGGCTCCGACGGAGGTTCCATGATTCGTCCTGCATCACCTAAATAGGAAGAGGTCCAGGAGCAAAGGGCCAGCTGAACTGATCTTGAAGGAGGTCCACACAACCAGCCATACAGCTCTCCATATTGTGTATCAGTGAACCCGTGCTGTCTCTGATTGTCTCACGGACGTCTAGTTTCTTGGGACCAGTGGTGCGGATAAGCTGGAAGAGCTTGCGTTAATTGCCTACTGCTCCTTCCTCCTCCATTTCTTGAGCCCTACTGGTCCACCAGGCGTCCTTGTAAGCACGTAGGCTCCGCTTTAGTTCACACCTAATAGCCCGTCTGGTCACATTGTGCTCAGATCCAGCCGGGAGATTTCTTCTGGATCCCAACAGGTTCACCGACCTCTCGGGTATCCAGTGACTGGTGCGGTGACGATTGATAGTGCCACAATCAGATGCTCCTGCGTCGTGCAGGGCGGCCGAGATCCTATTCCACTGATGCTCAATGTCATTAGGACAAAACAGCGAAAGTTCGGTGTGCAGTGTGTCTTGATAGGCTTGTCTGACCGAGGGCTGGGACAATTTCTCAGTTGTCAATGGGAGGAGACGCTTTGTGCACCTCCCGGTTAAGTTCATGGAGAAACTACATCGTACTAAGGCATGATCAGAGTCGACGCAGATATTCAAGTACGAGCGGCAATTCAGGATGGAACCGCGTCAACTGTAACTTATGGCTATGTGGTCAATTTGGGTCCATCGCTGTCCAGCTACAGGAGGACGCCAAGTGGCACTTCAGCACCCACTGTGTCTAAAAGCAGTGCTACTAAGAAACAACTGGTGCTCCGCACACAGTTGAAGCAGACGCTCGCCGTTGTCAGTCCGTTCGGAGTTGAACCCATAATTACCACCCAGCTGAGCTTCTGAAGAGCTCATACACCATACTTGTGCTTCATATACCCTGCGGAGGAAGATTTGAGTGCAGTAGAGTCCACTGTGCATTTGCACATCTCTGGTCTGTTCATGGGGCGGAGTCGGGTGCAGTGAACGCATGGGTTTTGCTAGGTTGGACGCGAAGTAAGGCAGAGGGATACCCGCAACCGGGGAAGCAAAACGAGTTCTCCTGGCAACTTTAGCGTTGTGCTGTAAACCAGCTCTGCTGGTGCGCTTAGAAAGTAAGCTTTAATGCTGCTGCGAATGCCTTAGAGTAGGAGCGAAACCTTTCCGCTACATCTAGGGTCAGAGGAGGCGCAGAGGGAGGCTTTTAGCTGTCTATGGAAGCGTTTACCTAAAGCATTGGCGGCTAGTTGATAGGCTGTTGTGTGATTGTGGCGGCAGCCTAAAAGGTTGCAGAACGTATCGAATTGTGAAGATTCGAAGGGCGTTCCACGGTCAGTTGTGATGATGGGTGGGTATCCGTAGTGCGAGACCCACCGATCTAAGAAGGATCTGATAACAAGCTCAGCTGTGTAGTCTGTTACGTGAATGGCTTCTGGTAATCTGATGAAGTGGTCGACACAGGTAAGAGTGTATACGAATTCGCATGTAGGAGGCAAGTGAACTACTATGTCTAGATGTACATGCGAGAACCGAGAGAACAGGGCGGGAAATGAACCAAGATGACTGCGGATGTGACGATGTATTTTGGAGAGCTGGTATTGAAGGCAGGCGAGAGCCCAGATACGAACATCTTTGTTTACACGTGGCCAAACAGAACGTTCGGTGACCAGTTTCAAAGATGCAGGGATACCGGGATGTGATAGTTGGTGCAATGCGTCAAAGACTATGCGTCTTAAGGAGCCGGGCACGAGAGGTCTAGGACAACCTGTGTGTTGTATCCCGAAAAAGCAGCAGACCAGAGCAGCACCGGAACGTGTGTATGGAGAACACTGTCTGCGCACGCGTGCAGAACAAGTAAATCGACAAAGGTATGAATTGCAACCAAGCAAATGCAGGATCACATGATTGGCCAACGAGTGCTAAATAGAAGTGTGAGTAGGATAAGCGAATCGAGGGCAAAAACAGAGCAGTATTTGTACACGACATTGTCCCCTCCTGTATTCGTAAAAATATAAGCACTACATGTCCAAGAACAATATAATGTAATGTAAGCATCCTGAAGATTTGTCATGTGGTATCGGTACACAGGGCGGTGTATCCGACCGAAAGGTCGTAAGTTTGTAGTTGTTTGTTCCGAGTGCTGTATTGTAGGTGTATTCCTCTGTTTAATAACAAGGCTGTATGAAGCCGTTTTGAATTCATCTTTGCCCCATCAGCCAACTTGTAAGTTCCTGGTGTGCACACAGATGCCACACGGGTCGCGGGTCCGAACACACTACCTCCTTTCCAAGAATAGGGTAGTCTCACACGAACAAATGTCCCTGGAAGATACGTTCTCCCAACGCGTCTATATTTAGCCCGGTAAACAGCCCGTCTTTCGTATTCTCTGTGATCGGCGGTTTCTTCGGATGTAAAGGTTGAATTTAATCGAGTTCGAACTGTTCGCCCTAGCACTAGTTCCGCGGAGGTCGTTGCTGTTGCACTAATGGAGTGGTTCTGTATACCTTCAATGCAGATACCAACGCATCATCCAAGGATTCGTCCGAAAGCCGAAGGACTTGTAGAGATTCCTTCAAAGTACGATTAAGTCGTGCGAGTAGTCCATTTGCTGCAAGGTTATAAGGTACAGTCCTCGTGCGTCGGATATCATTGCGCCTTAGGAATTCAACATATTCGTTACTTCGTAACTGCGGGTGGTTATAAGTGACTATTTCTTCTGGCAAACCCTACTTTGCAAACAAACAACGGAGCCACCTTATGATGACAGCTGTGGTTACGTCCCCTCATATAATAGACTCTGGCCATTTGCTGTAGAAACATGTAGCCACTAGCACGTTTCGCTTCTGCGGCGGTGCATTGGCAAACGGGCCTATAATATCAATAACAATTTTTGCCCATGGCTTCAATGGGTACACGATAGGTTGGACTAGAGCATTCAGGGGTCTCGCACACTTATCGGATTGTCGACAGGCGTACCATTCCCGTATAACCACCTCGACACCGGAATTTCGGCCACCAATAGTATTGTCGTATCCGATTGAACCCAAGGTGCGTTGTGAAGGCCACAAAAATAGAAAGCGAAGCAACCAGATCGGGAGACGGGGCGACAAAATACTCAACAAAACCATTTGTGTCAACGAAAGTGCCGTCAGTAAAACAAGCGGACGTTTTGAAGGCAAAAACAACATTGAAATCCAATGTTGTAAAATACTGAAATAGTGTTTTCAAGTATACAACAAACTTTAGAGACATATTGGTTTAAAAGGCATACTTTGAAAATAAAAACCTCGGACAGAAGCCTGATAGCGCAAATGCTCAATTCTCAGCCAAGCAGGGTACAACTATGCACTAACAACCAAAGGAATGTTACATGTCGGTCTTCCAGACTGCACGAAATCCGAAGCCCTTTTTCAAGTTTAAGTGGGACAGGAACAATAGTAGAATCCCATGAATATTCCATTATGAATTGCTGCGATTCAAGTGGTCTTCTGAGAGTGTACAATCGGCACGCGCGTCACACTGCGGTCAACCGATCGATGCCCACGTGCCATACACCGGCAGTCCCCGCTATGCCGGTCACGTGAAATGGAAATAAAACAAAACGGAATGAAAGGAAGAAACAGATAAACAGAACAAGTAAACACCGAAAATCAAGACAAAAAACAGAAATGGAAAATTGTAATTCAGGCTAAGATGTGAAGGGAAAGAGTTGTAGCTGCAAACCGAGGGCGTCAAGTCGGTGTTCAAACGTCTTAACCGTCGGTGCCAACACTACATCCTCAGGCAGGGCATTCCAAGAGTCAATTACCATACACGATAACGGGACATCAGTCCTCACACGATCGGATCGAGGTTTGTGAAGCTTCCTTGGATGCCGACGAAGAGTAGGTAATCGAGGCGGAAGAAAAAGATGAGATAAGTCCGGACTAATCTGACCCAATAAGACGCGATAAGTAAGGATTAGATAGCCCCGGTGACGCCGATGGTGTAAGGAAAAAGACTCAGACTGAGCAGTCTCTCCAGATAAGACACACGTCGTAACCGACGTACAATCTTTGTGCCAATCCCCAAAACCTGCACCATTGCCATCTTGTCCCATACTAAGCAAGGGGGCAGGCTTGGGCGCAGTACTCTAAGTTGGGTCTGAAGAAAGCCGTGTAAAGTTTAGCAAACAACTCGCCCGTAAGGATTCCAAATGATCTATGGATCATCCATAGCACTCAGAATCTCTTGGAAGCAGCGTTTGTCGAGTTTGCGTTCGACCTGAGATTCGATGTCAAAGTAAGACCTAGGGCTCGTGGCGGAGCTGTATGCTATCGGGCGCGTCCCCAGGTTGCGGATTGAAGAATACCTAGCTTGTGGAGGTAACTGCGAATAAGTCTCGTTTGCCTTGCAGATGAGATGAATAAGTAGTCGTGAACAAACAGCGACAGCGTATCAGAGCGTTGGAAGTTCTGGGCTAGTCACCTGGCTCTTCATTAAATACCTCAAGTGCTCGTACGGCGCTGTGTCAAAGCCAATGTGACCGACTACAGGGTCACTGACCACTCACTCCTGTAACTGGGGTGAGTATCTAACGGAGGGCGAATGAACAACCTCGCTGGCCACCGGCTTCTCTGTGGACTGCTTCCGAACAAAAAGAAGGCGAATGAACCATTTGGATGGCAACGGTCTTCGTGAATCAGCCCGTTGCCTTGCGGGTCAGGTCTTTAAAGCAAAGGTTGGGGGTGGGTGTTATAATCTTCTCACTAAACGCAATTCCAAAAAATAACAATTTACTGCTCCACAAAATTTCTAGCCCAACCGAAGAAAAAAAGCAAAACGCCAATGACCTTGAAAAAAACGTATTAATCGACGCCAAGGAACACTGTACAACTACTGCGGACCTTGGCTGTATTTATAAGGTCTCTACTGACCTTCGATTTCCAGAATTGGAAGGTCAGCTACCAAGGTTAGTGGTTCCCCATATCTTTTGCCGAGGTGTCAGGTGGCTTTTAATCATGTGCAGAAGTAGAACATTCCAAAACGTTCGAAATCGATGCGATAATCGTTAATAATCGATTAATCGCTAGAATAGTGGATTCCCAAGGCAATTCTTACTTTCTCCCGGACACCTCCCCTCCTGAGATATCGTCCGAGGTATAAGACGAAAGCCTAGGATTAACTTGCAGTCTTCGGGACGGTGTTCTCTGCCTGTCGGCCCACCTCCTTGGCAGAAGCGCCCGAGAACTTTGTTCCGATGTTCTTGTTCTGGATTCTTTGCTCGACTGTGTGCAGTCGTTCATTGCTACCTTCGGCAGGTTGAAGCTTTCCACCAGAAAATCGAACGGGAGGTCAGTAGGCCTTGCTTGTTCTGGTTGGCACGATGTGGGCCGTAACTGGTTTGCATGCCGTGGCCAAAGCTGTGCGCCCACCATCACGTCATACATGACGTTTCCGCGCTTGCGTTTGGCCATCCCTGGCGTCCATCTCGCATGGCCTTCCCGGTAGTCCGGTATTAGCACCTTCTGTCCAAGCGTAAAAGATCGCTTCTTTGCTCCATGCCTCCGTATAAAATCCTGTTCCATTCTGCGGTTCCTTTCACAAACAGAGGACTCTGAGCCCGGTCGGATGGCGTCGAAAGGCATGCGGAGCTTCCGGTTCATCATGGCCTGTGCTGGAGAAACTCCGTCTGGCGCTTGTGGATTCGGTGTTGATCGATAGAGGAAAAGGAACCGGTCAATCACCTCCTCTATACGTCCCTCCCCTTTTGATTTGTGGAGGGCTCGCTTGAATGTATCGACAAATCTTTCTGCCTGGCCATTCGACTGTGGGTGAAACGGCGGCGAGCGAACGTGCTGGACGGCGATTTGCTTGCAAAACTCCGTAAACGTTGCTGAAGTAAATTGTGAGCCATTATCAGTGACAATTGTCTCAGAACAGCCGAATCTGCTAAAGGTTTGGCGCAGTTTCGAGATGGTGGCATTGGTGGTTGTGTTCTCCATAAGAAATACTTCAGGCCACTTGCTGTATGAATCGACTATAATGAGGAAGCTTCGGCCGTTGATCGGTCCCGCAAAGTTGACATGGATGCGGCACCATGGCTTAGTAACTTATGGCCATGAATAGAGTACTGATTTTTGTGGCGCTTTCAAGACATTGGCGCACTTTTGGAAGCGTTTGGCTATTTCTTCTAGCTGTTTGTCCATGAAGGGACAGCATACATAACTGCGGGCAAGCGCCTTCATCCGGTTGATTCCAGGATGCCCGGTGTGGAACTGCCGAATAAGACGCTCCTGAAGTGCTTTGGGGATAACCACTCTTTCCGAAAATAGTATGCAGTCGTTTACAATAGAGAGCGAGTGTCTCCTCTGAAAGTACTGTTGCAACTCGGCAGATGGACATGAACGTGGCCAACTTGTTTTGTGGAACTGTGTAACCTTCTTGAGTATTGGGTCCCGAAGCGTTTCGGTTCGTACAGCTTCTGCGGTAACCGGTAAACCGTGCAATGCCTCAGTTACCAGGAAGTTGACGTCAGGTTCGATCTCAACCGAGGTAATGATTGTGTCCTCATGTTCTTGCTGGCGGGCATCAATTAGGCGTGACAGTGCATCCGCTTGGCCAATGGAAACTGTCGACTGATATTGGATCTCGAAATCATACCCCATTAAGGTAAGAGCCCAGCATTGTAGCCGGTTGGCTGTGTGGGCAGGGATGCTCTTTTTCGAGCCAAAAATAGTCAGTAAGGGCTTGTGATCTGTCAGAAGGTTGAAGCGGCGACCGTACAGCATTTTGTGGAATTTCTTAAACGCGTACGCTATGGCCAATGCTTCTTTCTCAATCTAGCTGTAATTCTTCTCGGCCTTCGTAAGGGTTCTGGCGGTATGGGCGATTGCTTTCTGAGATCCGTGGGTGTAAGTGTGTGCAATTACTGCACCAATCCTATGGCTTGATGCATCTGTGGTTAGGACGATCTCTTTGGATGGATGGAAATGAGTCAAAAGCAAGTTTGACGACAGCAGTGACTTGACGCGTTCGAAGGCATTCTGGCATTCTGATGTCCAGTTCCATCTTTGGCCTTTGGCTAATAGCTTGTTTAACGGGGCACGCAAGCGGTGCATCTCAGGCAAGAATGCGCTGTAGTGGCTGAGGAGCTCACAAAAGGAACGCAAGGACTGTAGATCTGTTGGTGGAGGCATGTTTCTAATGGCTTCTATGTTTTCCGGGTCTGGTCGACGTCCATCCTTTTCGAGGATAAAATCGAGGTATTCGATAATCGGCGTGAAAAATGTGCATTTATCTTCACGGATCCGGAAACCGTACGACTGTATACAACCAAGCACTTCATCCAGGCGGTTGAATAGTTCTTCTGGTGTTCGACCCATCACTATAATATCATCCAGATATGCAGCAGTTCCAGAAACGCCCGCTAGCATGGTATCCATTAACTGTTGGAAGATGGCTGGTGCCGTTTTCACACCAAATGGCAAGCGGTTGTATTGAAATAGCCCAAGATGAGTGTTGATCGTCAACAACTCCCTCGAGGCTTCGTCAACATCCACTTGAAGATACGCATCGGATATATCAAGCATAGCAAAGTACTTACCACTATTCAGCATTGCAAAGATATCCTCCGGTACAGGTAAGGGGTACTGGTGGTCGTCCAGCGCGGCGTTGAGGCCAGTTGAGAAGTCAGCGCAGACTCGTACCTTGCCATTTGCTTTATTCACGGCGAAAATAGGTGCGGCCCATGGTGAGTAGTTGACGGCTGTGATGACTCCGGCACGTTCCAGTCGACCGAGTTCTTGTCCAACGGTTGACATGGCTGAGCATGGTACCGATCTTTTAGCCTTGAACACTGGTTTAGCACATAGTCGCAAGTTCAGTGTTGCCTTGAATTTCGTACCATTGCCCAAGCCATCCTGAAAGACAGAAGCAAATTTTCGCTTCAGGGTACGTGTCATTTCTTCGACGGACTTTGCTGATGGGTCCGGACTTGCTCGAACTCGGTTGCAGATCTGATTCAAGGGATCATCATCATTACATGTTAGCTGGAGGTGGAAAACACCTCAGCTATTGTGTCGCAATACAAAAGACAAAAAAAGGAAAACAGTGACACGCCCCCTGAGTCCCCAGCAACTCGTGTAGATCATCTACTAGAGCAGGTCCCCCGAATTTGAAGAGGGCTGGGGGAATTCTATCTGCCCCTGCGGCCTTATGCAATTTCAACAGCCTGATCTCACGTTCGACTTCTGCGCGTGAGGGCGGATCCAAGGAGAAGGGCGCTCAATGCCCGAAGAAGAAAGCGATAACTCAGGTTGGTTAAATTGCCTTGCAAAGTGTTCAGCCCAACGCTCCAGGCGTATTGACAAGCTGTAGATCGGCTGCCCACTCGTCGCGTATGGTCTCGCTAACACCAGGTCTCCTGCTGCCTGTTTCCCGTATCAGACGGAATAACTTACGATGATTACCAACGGCAGCGGCTGTTTCCATCTCAGAGGCACGATGAGACCACCAGGTTTCGCGATCCTTCTTCACGCTAGCACGTAGTTTTGCTCCGAGATTTTTGCGAGCCTCATTGTATTCGCTTCCAGCCGGAATACGTCGGCGAGCATCCATAAGTTTCAGAGACTGTGTAGAGACCCAATGTCCGGTTTTGCAATTTGCTTTGCCACATGAAGACATGCCTGCTAACAGCAATGCTTGACGAATATGCGACCAGTGATTTTCAACGGTGTTTAGTGGGCGCTTACTCAGCCCAGATGTCAGCGCACTTTGGTACACATTCAGAACATTTGGCTTCGCCAGCTGGCTGGTGTCAATCCGTTCACATCGACGTTGCGCACGTCCACCGAAACGCACGAGGACTCCAAAGGGAAACAGATGAACTGACGTTGTCCGCTTGGTTGAACATGGACTTGTCGACTGGATTGGAGCGACGCCCTGCTATTGTGTGTCATTTGAAATTAGAAGACAAGCGACTATTGAAGTAAACTGGGGGAGGGCCAAGAATTGGGGATTGAAAATGGGGGGAAATAAGTAAAGTTGGAGTGGGACGATAAGGATGAAGAGGCGCAAGAAGAGGTATAAGAAGACGGGAAGGTCTGAGCAGTAGCATCCATACCCCTATCCACCCTGATCGATGCAGCAGATAGGGCGCAGAACATCGAGGAGATACAACTTTTCAATCCAGTCGAGGCCAAGGAGATTCAAATTTGGCCTGTCTGAAATGTAGCATGTTGCCGACTTTTCCACACCTTGGAAAGCAATCTTGCAATTGAGTTCGCCCACCAGGTTTAACGCACCTCCGGATGCATTATATGCAACTTTTGAGACTCGACCATCTTCGGCCTCTTTAGGTGATTCTATGTGCGCCTGGAAATAATCGTGATGTCCGAGGCCGTGTCAAATTGTAGTTTCGTTGGGATGCCATTGCTCAACACACTGATAAATCGTCGCGTCGGTTTACACTCGCTTTGGAATGCGGCAACTATGGGCAGAGACGGCGCCATCCTTCCTAGAATGCCCCTTTCGATACGACTTCACTTTCTTCGACCGTACCTGACTGCAGCATTCCTCTTTATGCACCCGCTTATGGCACGTTTGACAAATAGGATGTTTGAAGGGACAAAAGCGTGCGAAATGCCATTCGCCGCATGACCAGCATGCTGTGGGCGGTTTGTTCATCGGCTTCTTGAAGGGTTTGCTTCGGTTGCCGGTCCTGGCCTTTTTCACGAGTTGTACGGTATCTGGTGGTGCGAGACCATTGCGTTCGATCATGGCAGTGTCGTGTTTTAAAATGAGCAGCCGTTTGCATTCACTTACGAGGGCCTTCAGTGTCAGATCAGGATCCTGCTCCAGCTTAGCTAAAAGTCGCGTGCGGATCTCAGCATCACTGGGCGATTGTAGAGCGCTTACGAAAATGAGACACTTAAACTGATGGTCCGTTAAAGAGCGTAGTTTGAAACGTTCACACTCACGGTTAATCATGTCTGCTAAGGCCCCAAAGTCATCAGATTCCTGTTTGACAATTTTCAGGGATTGATAGCGAATACTAAACAAGGATATTGACTCACCAAAAATTTCCTTCAGCTGCGACACCACTTCGTCAAAAGTCAGATCCTTCGGCTGTTTGGGTAAAATGTGGTCCATGAACCTTGAATGTTCACTTATTCCGAGCTTGCGGAGTAGCAATCGCACCTTCCAGGAGTCGTCTTGACGAATGAAATCCGTCTGGAGCATGTTTTCCCAGCGCTTGAACCAGGCTTCGAAGGTGCATCCAGAATCCGCATCATAATTGAATTCAGTGATGGCGTTCGTGAGATCAACAGAACTCGCCTGCGTGTCCCGCGCCGCTGCTCCAGTTGTCTGCAAACTCAAGCATTGTGTCAAATTTTCAATCATTTTCATTTGCGCCTCCATTTCAGCTTGCTGTTGAAAAAGCAGCTTTTGAAATTGTTCGGAAGAAAAATTCATCACATTTCCAACTTTCTCCGTCGCCATTTGTTATAATCTTCTCACTAAACGCAATTCCAAAAAATGACAATTTACTGCTCCACAAAACTTCTAGCCCAACCGAAGGAAAAAAGCAAAACGCCAATGACCTTGACAAAATAACGTATTAATCGCTAAAATCGTGGATTTCTAAGGCAATTCTTACTTTCTTCCGGACAGTGGGGTCCATTAAATCAGCTCTCTTCCTCGGCCTAGGCAACCGAGAAGCTCAAGACCCACACAGCACATGGAACTTTCCTTCCATGCAGCTGACTCTCATGTCCCCCTTTTTGTTATCGTTACTTATGTGTTGTGGCACTGTGCCAAATGTTTATTGGGCAAATGTTATATATATATATATATATATATATATATATATCTGACACCTAGGTCGGTTTGCTCGGATACACGTGGCACTTCGTTGCCCCTAAAAATTAGGGCGTTGATGGGCCACTGTCTACAAGGCGCAAAACAGCGCTCTGAAATGTTTATGGGTAGCTGCCACAAAATGGACCAATCCCAGAGTCTATCAAGGGTTCTCTGCAGAATCTGGGAGTCACTCGCGTTACTGGTCGTGCCGCAGAGCTTAAGGTCATCTGCAAACGTGAGAGACGGCACCCCAGTTTCTCAGGCAATTCATTAACGTACAAGGTGAACAACAGCAGACCAAGGGCGGACTCCTGCCGAACACCAATTAGAACCCACTGTTGAGAGAAGGGGCTCGAGCCCAACCGAATGCACATCTCCCTACTCTCTAGAAATGTCATCAGCTACCGTAAGGCTTGCCCGAAGATACCGTATGACCGCAGCTTAAACAACAGGCGGGAATGTCAGACGGTGTCGGTTTGGCAAAGTCAATATAAAGCACATCGACCGCCTTGCCCCGATCCAACACGTCGGCACATCATTCCCGAGCATACAACAAATTAGCAAGGCAAGAGCAGCCTTTACGAAAACCACACTGAGACGAACTGAGCAAGTTAAACGTCGCTTACCAACTTCTCCAGTAATTTGACTAGCGCACTAGTCAAACTGACCGGTCGGTAGTTCTCAGGAAGGCGTTTGACATCTTTCTTGAAAATGAGACAAGCTATCGCTTTCTTCTAGTCAAGGTAAGGATGTAGTGGAAAGACCGAACTAAAAGGGCTTAACTACATAAAAAGCACTCCCAGTCTATAAAGTAAAAATGCTGGACTTGACCTTCGGTAAACTACGATCCTCAGTAGACCGTCAGTTAGTCGCACAATCCGGTCGGGAGACGAAACTTGGCACAATAATTCTACGCGTTAGATCCGGTGATCGATGAACGAAGCTAGCAGACCGACGACGATCAGTAGCACAACAGGAGTAGCCAAAAACAGAGGGCGTATCTAAACTCGAAAAGTCTTTTTCGGTTGTTGGTCAGTTAAACAAAACGGTACAACAAATAATGGAAATACGAATAGGAAAATACAGTTTGGAAAAGAGATATGTACAATCGCTACAGAACTCCCCTCTGGAGCGTGAGTCAATGAGACGAAAGCTCGATACTTGTATATCATTTATCGTAGTTTGGAAGGGAGAAGAACTGTACGTCCGAAGCGTGTTCGGTGATGCGAGTTCGAGTTTGTGTCGTGAGATGCTTGGGGTGCAGAAGAGGGAACAGAGGTGTCACACATGAACTGGGTAGGAGGCGTACTTGGGAAGGTCGGCTGGTCGGTGACGGGAATGTCCGCGGATTTCGGTACTGGTCGCGTCACGATGTAAGCCGGCTTCCAGCGGTCAATACTCACAGTATCCTGATAACCATTTCTATCCAGCATGAAGTACTTCTCTTTCCGAGCAACAACCTTCAAGGGACCGACGTAAGGCGGTGTCAGAGGTTTACGGACGGAATCGATACGCCTGAGAAGGAAGGGGCAAGTGCCCATATCGGTGTGTACCCGTTGAATCCGAGGATTGATTCGAGGTGGCGTTGGACGAATTGAACTAAAGTGTTGTTTCAGGCGTGTGACGTACGACGTCGGATCAACTTCTTCAGTAACCATTGAGTCTAGCCACATTTCTCCAGGAAGTCTGACAGTAGTGCCAAAGATTTTAGGGAGCAACCTGTACCGGGAGCCAAGAGCGATACGAAAAGACAGATTGAGTTGTAAGGAAACTTTTATTGGTACAGTAAAAGATTCCCGGGTATCCAGCTATACAGGAACAACACCGTTGACGCTCTAGCTAGGGGAACGGAGCATGCACAGCACATAGGGTAGTCGCGAGTTGCAACCGAAACGAGCGCCAAGCAAAAATGGCGATGAGCAAGTCAAGCATTCGAACTCAGCAATCAGTTCAACAAACCACACCGGTTGCCTAGGTGTACAATGAAATAATTTCGGTTAGAATTTTACACAGGCAAACCGGGGAATCTGCAGACTGCTACATAGCTGTCTCCCTGATGGTATTGTATATGCAGTCCTTCGATCTACGTGAGGACTGTCCGTCGCGGGCCAGCCTTCTGTGAGACCAGGTTGTGAAATCTGATGCAGCTGCTGGGGGAGAACCATGCAATCGGACCCTATCGGGCTCCCACCCTCGTCCTCCCTACGATTTCGAAAGGGTAGAAAAACTGTTTATGGGGGGACAGTTAGTAAAGTTCACGTAGGCGGTTGAGCAGGAAGTTCGTTCCACTTCCAGTTGACGTGCGGCGACCCAGCGAAAAATGAAACCAAGGTGCAACCAACCGACGGTGTATATGGAAAACAAAAGGAAAAAGCAGCGTAAATGCATAGCAATACACAAAAGAGTACAAAGCGAAAAACGTGCAAAGCTGCTTTTGGGATTTCAGAAGGATTTGCTCTTTTTTGGTAATTTCAAAAGGTTTTGGTCTTTCTTTGTGGATTTTCAAGACGTTTGGTAAGAGTAGAAAATTTCAGAGGCACACTCTATGTAAAATAGTAAGTGCTAACGAAGTCCGAAAAACGAACTGGAGGTTTGAGCTTCCTACCGCACCGATTGACAGTAGTACTGTCGGTTGAGGTTGTCGGTTCTCCTGGAGCGAACTGACTCGTCTGAAGTTGCGGTGCGAGCTGTGATGGCGTAGGCTGTGAAGGTGTTTGGTGCACCGTAGAGTCAAACTTGTCGAGGAATGCTGGCTTGAATTGACCGAGGTTGATCGTCTCAGTATTACCATCGTAGTCAATGGTAAACGTCTTATCGCTTCTGCGTACGACACGGTACGGACCAGATTAAGGAGGTGGAGTGGCCGGCGTACGCTGTCAGTGCGAACGAATAGGTGCGTGCAAGTACTTAAGCGTTCGTCCACGTTGGTACGCAAGCTCTGTTCTCTGGGTTGCAAAGGCTGAAGATGTAGCATGTGATGAGATAGGCGAGTTGCGTAGTCGCCATAGCCGAAAGTTGTTGGCGTTTTTGGTGAGACGAGTTCACCAGGTAAGTGTTGTTTGCATCCAAAGACTAGCGACGATGGAGTGGCGTGCAAATCCGCTTTAATCGTGTTTCTTATGCCTAAGAGAACGACCGGAAGTGCTTCGTGCCAGGATGTGATAGTTTGGGCACAGAGTGATGCATTGAGTTGCCGGTGGAACTTTTCTACCATCCCATTAGCTGCGGGATGGTATGCGGTGGTTCGGTTATGTTGGCAACCAAGAACGTTGAGCATTTTGCTGAAGAATCCGTCAAAGTGTGATCCTTTGTAAGTGATGACTACGCTTGGGTAACCGAATTGAGCTACCCAGCGTTCCAGGAAAGCTTGTGCAACCGTCTCAGATGAGCAATTGACTATCGGAATCGCCTCTGGCCAACGGGTGAATCGGTCAACACAAGTGAGGAGGTACACGTAGCCTTTGCATGGAGGCAAAAGTCCGAGCAGGTCGACATGGACGTGTGCAAAACGAGAGTCAGGAGCAGAAAAGACGCCAAGTGGGCTTTTGGTGTGTCTGTATCCCTTGGCGCGCTGACACTCTAAGCATGCGCGTGCCCAAAGGCGGACATCGCGATCGACATTGGGCCATACGAAGCGTTCAGTTACGAGCTTCTGCGAAGCACGTATGCCGGGATGAGACAGGTTGTGTAAAGCGTTGAAAACTAGTCGACGCATCGAAGTAGGAACTACGGGTCGTGGAGAAGTTTGTGAGGCGGCACAAAGAATAGTTCCCTCAGATGAAGCTAGTATAACTTCGCGTAGTTTCAACGAGGTGTTGCGTCGCAGCTTGTCTATGTCGGGATCAGCTTGTTGGGCAGCAGCAATAGCCGTTAGATCTATGCTGGTGCCAGGCGATAAGCTGATCTGCTGAATGCGTGGAAGCGCATCCGCGACGGGATTGAGAGCACCTGAGACATGTCGTACGTCTGTCGTAAACTGAGAAACGTAGTCTAGGTGTCTAGTTTCCCGCGGAGAATACTTATCTGTTGCGCCATTGATTGCACAGATCAATGGCTTGTGGTCAGTGAATACTATAAAATGTCGACCTTCGAGATAGTGAGGGAAATGTCTGATAACTCGGTAGATAGCTAACAGTTCCCTACCGAAGGTGCTGTAATGCGATTCGGCAGGTTGTAAACGTTTCGAGAAGAAACCTAGAGGTATCCATCGATGTCCGATGAGTTGTTGAAGAACTGCACCGACGGCAGTGTCGGATGCGTCGGTTGTCAGGCAGAGTGGTGGAGATGTGTCTGGATGGGCGAAAAGCGCTATGTTGGAGATAGCGTCTTTGAGCTTCTCAAAAGAGTCTAGCGTCGTCTGCAAAATGAAAAGACCGTTGTTTACCGCGGAGCAAGTCAGTCATTGGTTGAACAATGCTCGCGCAGTTAGGGATAAAGCGTCGATAATAGTTAACCAGGCCAAGAAATCGGCGTAACTGTTTAAAGGAACTGGGATCAGGATAGTCCTTCAGGGTCTGGATTTTGTCTGGCGGAGCTTCAATACCAGAGGCGGATACCCGGTGGCAAAGAAAGTCGATGGAGCTTTGGCCAAGCTCGTATTTATCGGGGTTGACGGTAACCCCATGCCATGTTAGGCGTTGAAAGAGAGCGTGGAGGTGATGAAGATGTTCCTCGTCAGAAAAGCTGGCGATGAGAATGTCATCTAGATAAGGATAAACGCCTTCAAGTCCTCGCGTTACCACATGAATGAAACGCTGAAAAGTTTGGGTAGCGTTGCTGAGGCCGAAAGGCATTCTGAGGTACTCGAATAGGCCGAATGGCGTGATGACTGTTGTTTTAGTAATGTCGTCTGGCGTCACAGATATCTGATGGTAGGCGCGAACTAGGCCGACATTTCCAAAGATATACTTACCAGCTAGAGTTGAGGTCAAGTCGTGTATGTGCGGAATGGGGTATTTATCCGGGACGGTAACTTTGTTAAGTGCCCTGCAGTCACCACAGGGGGGTGCCAGTCACCGGATTTCTTCGGTACCATGTGTAATGGTGATGCCCATGGACTTTTGGACGGGCGGATTGTTCCCTGTTCGAGCAATTGCTCGAATTCCGCCTTAGCAGCATTGAACTAGTCCGGTGCTAGTCTGCGAGGGTGGGCCCTTAGTGCAAATGTGATGCATGACGTTTGACGTCACAGGAGGCAAGTCGTTCAGGACGCGAACGAGTTTAGGATGCTTGTTGAAAAAATTTAGAAAAGGTAGTGAAACTTGAGGTAGGACACGTATGGGAGTGATAACAGCCACGTTGGCGCTAGTCCCGAGCCAGTCCTGAGCTGTGCCCTAGAGTCGATAAGCTTCTTCCTTTTAGCGTCGACGATGAGGTCGAGGCACTGAAGGAAGTCTATGCCTATGATGGCAAAGTACACGGCTACGACTATGAAAGGTCAACGAAAGGTTCGCCGGAGGCCTAAATTGAGCGTTAGCAGCCTTTCGCCGAAAGTTGGTTGGCGATGGTGAGACGACCTCATCTGGGGTACGGGGTATAACGCTAACTTCGGCTCCAGTGTCGACTAGAAACTCGGTGCCGGAAGTTAAATCCCTAACGCGGATGAGGCGACTTTGGTGTTGGTCGGTCGCTTCCGTCGCCGTTACGGACCGGCCGAGAAGTATCCCTGCTTCTCGGCAAAGTTGCAAGGCTTTACACATTTATGAGCTGCGGTACCAAAACGCTGATGGTACCAACAGCTGGCCTGTCTGTTGCTAGACTTAGAACGTTTGAAGGGCGATTTTGAGCGGTTATGACGACGACGGTTCATAGTAAGCTGTTGAACCTGGCGACTAAGGGTCGCAACTTGTGTTTGCAGGGCTTCTATAGTTGACTGTAAGCCAATGATAGAAGTGCCCTGGGACGCGACGGCATTTATCTTGCTGGCGTCGGCTAATGGCTGTGATCGCTCAATAACTCGATCGGCTAAATTTGCTAGCCGATTGAACGAAACGGAGCTCAATGTAGCGAGAATCGCTTGCATGTTTTCCGGGAGCCGCTGTAGCCATTGTTCGCGAAGTAACATCTCGTCCATGGTTGAGGAACCAAGGAGTTGCTGCATCTCTCGCAGAAGGGTTGAGTGCAGTTTGTCGCCCAGCTGAAGATCCCTGAAAAGCTGCTGCAGGCGAAGTTTCTCAGAGGGCATAACACGCTTAATCATGGCCTCCTTGAGAGCCACATAGCGGTTTTCGGTCGGAAAAATGATAACGTCTCGAACCTGCACTGATATCTCCTTAGGGAGATAGTACATGAGTTTGCTTTACGTCGCGTAGTCGGAAGTGATTCTGTGGTTATAAAACAGCCACAACATGAGCGAACCACAAAAAGGATCCATGTCCCAAAAAGGTGGCACAGATAGAGATATAACGCTTATCAGAGTCTCTACCTTAGGGTCTACAGATTCCATGGCTTAAAGAATGGCGCAAAACAGGCTACCGTAGGCAAAAATAAACCAGAAAATATGAAAAATAAGTGCAACGAGCTCACTGGAGAAAAGTTCGAAATATCCGGCGCTGAGATTGTTCCGGAGTCGGGGTCACCAATTTTGGGAGTAGCCTGGAGTAGCCCGGAGCGATACGAAAAGACAGATTGAGTTGTAAGGAAACTTTTATTGGTACAGTAAAAGATTCCGTTATCTAGCTATAAAGGAACAACACCGTTGACGCTCTAGCTATGGGAACGGAGCATGCACAGCACACAGGGTAGTCGCGAGTTGCAACCGAAACGAGCGCCAAGCAAAAATGGCGATAAGCAAGTCAAGCATTCGAACTCAGCAATCAGATCAACAAACCACACCGGTTGCCTAAACGTATAATGAAATGATTTTAGTTAGAATTTTACACAGGCAAAAAGGGGAATCTCCAGGCTGCTACATGATCAACTCAGAGGGACAACAGTCAATGTCTTCTTTAATGGTGTTATGAATACCAAGCAAGACCATCGGTAGACGTTCTGACCACTGTGAGTTCGACTGCGAAGCAGTAATTGCGGCTTTAAGTTGGCGATGGAAACGTTCAACGGTACCATTAGCAGCTGGGTGATAGGCGGTTGCCCGTAGGTGGGAACAACCGAGCAAGCAGTTCATGTCACAAAACAAGGCCGAATTGAATTGAGGTCCTCTGTCAGTAGTAATAGTGGCTGGCGTGCCAAAGATGGAAATCCAATTCTCAATGAATGTCCGCGCCACAGTTTCTGTAGAAGCATCACGTAAAGGCACGGCAAGTGGCCAACGCCTATAACGATCAACACGTCAATAAGTAGAGAAAACCGTTGGATGGTAGCAAGGGTCCAACGATGTCAAGATGAACAGGTGTGAAACGAGCGTTGGAAAGAGCAACGTGCCGGGGACGGTAATCGTGTGACGGTGGATCTTGCTGGTTTGGCAATTGATACAATGTTTGGCCCACTGCTGGATTTCGGAGCGCATGTTGTGCCAAATGAAGCGATCATTAATCAGCTTGACGTTGGCTCGGAAGCTCGAGTGTGAGATTCCATGCAGATGGTCAAAGACGATTCGGCGGTATTGCTGAAGGACAAAAGCCGAGGCTTGCCGGTAGAAACGTCACAGTAAATTTTGGAGTCTGAGTTAAGGATTGGCAACTGTGATATGTTGATCGATGGATTTGACCTCAGTTGTACAAACGGAGGATCTCCTTTCTGATGAGCTGCTGTTTTCTAAGTTGATCGTCTACCGTGGAACTTCGTGAAGACATATACGCGACATGGCATCGGCAACAACGTTATTGGCAGCATCAACATGGCGAATGTCGGTCGAAAACAGTGAGATATAATCCAAATGACAAATTGCTGTGGGAGAGAAACGGTCGGATGAAGCACAGAAAGCAAAGGCAAGTGGTTTATAGTCTGTAAGTATGGTAAACGTGCGACCTTCAAGCAGGTGCCGGAAATGTTTGATAGCGAGGTTGATAGCTAAACGTTCACGACCAAAGGTGCTGTATCGCGTCTGTGCTGGCTATAGTTTGCGAGAAAAAATGGATAGCAGCTCTGGTTGACCGCTGATTACCTGCTGGAGAACCGCCCCAACGGCGGTCTGCGATGCATCAGTCTTGAGGATGAGTAGTGTGAACATCAGTCTTTAAATGACTAAGCGCGGTAGCGTTGGACAACGCGTGCTTGATCTTGTCGAATGCATCAATAGCTTCTTGAGTGGGCAGGAATTTGCGTGATCTGCCTTTAAGTAAATCGAACAATGGCTGGAGTATCCCAGAGCAATCTGGTATGTAACGGCTATCGTAATTCACCATGCCAAGAAAACGACGGAGACTTTTGAGGGATTGCGGCATGGGGTAATCTGCAATCGCTTGTTTTCTCGGAGAATGGACTAATGCCGTTGCAATCAATTTGATGGCCCAAAAAATCAACAGAAGTTTGGCCAAAAACACATTTATCATCATTGATCGTAACGCCGTACTGAGCAAAGCATTCGTAAATCGATCGAAGATGTGACAGATGGACATCATGATTGGAACCGGCCACAAGAATATCGTCAATGTAGGTGTAGACGAAGTCGAGCCCCCCCTAAGGACTTGATCGATAAACCTTTGGAAAGTCTGTCCTGCATTTCGTAGACCGAATGGCATGCGAACGAATTCATAAAGACCAAATGGTGCGGTTATGGCGGTCTTTGGAATACTGTCGGGAGCAACAGGAATTTGGTAGTATGCACGCACCAAGTCAATCTTAGAGAAAATTGCTCTTCCATGTAAACCAGTTGAAAAATCATGGATGTGCAGAATCGGATATCTATCAGAGACGGTGGAATTGTTTAGTGCCCGGTAATCCCCGCAAGATCTCTAGTCGCCACCGGACTTTCTGGGAACCATATGAAGCGGGGAGAATCATTGGCTAAAGGAAGGACGAACGATAGAATGACGAAGCATATGTTCGAACTCTGCCTTGGCCGCAGCGAGCTTGTCTGGAGGTAATCGTCGAGGTCGGGCGGTTACTCGCGGTCCACGTATTAAGATTTGATGCGAAATTTCGTGCTTACGCTCAGCTGGTCGTTAAACCAGGAGTTGGCGGGCTTTGAAATACTGATGGACCTAAACCAAAGACCGCATCACACCCTGTCCAACCAATTAATGCCCTAGCAATCCTTGCTGGACCGGTTACGAAAAGTAAGAAAGAGAAAAAATTAAACTCAGAAGGCAAAAGAGAAAGTGGAAAGAGCTAAGCAAGTAGAATATCAGGATATCGGAGTCATTAAAAAACGGAAAGGTGAAAGTGAGTCAGTTGGGGAAAAGGAAAGGTTTGCTGTTGCCACCCAAGAGCATCAAGCTGGCGTGCAAAACCCTTAACCGTAGGTTCCCTAACCACGCGGTCTGGAAGCGAATTCCAGCGATCTATAACGGTGTGACGAACAAGCTTCCGTCCTAATCCTACCGATTGTGCATTATTGGTTCTTTTTGGCGATTTCTGCGCATGTTTTCTACTTTCTCGTCTCCACATGTCCCAACCCTCTCCTTCGATCGACTGGCCCACACGGGGAATGTTTTTGAGGATCCTGACGCGAACGCTGGTCGTTTCTCCGCGGGACGACAGTCGTTTCGGCGCGGGGCGGAGTGCGGCGGGGAGAGGGACCAATCCCAAGCGCACCGTTTGGCAGCAGCGGAGATTGAGGTCCTGTCGGCCTTTTTCTGGGCTAGCCAGTTTTATGTAGTCCGGCAAGCCCGCTCCAACGGCTCGCCGAAATGCACCCTGTCCTGCACACAATACATAATAAATCACAAACGGCACAGCGGACTCCGACTTTCGGCGAACCACCGTTTGACACGAACGCTCGCACATTTTTACTCGGCACGATTTTGTCTTATGAACCTCGATCCAACAGTCCTTTTCGAAATCGAAGGCTTTCTATCTTCAGCATTCCAGGGGGGAGCTCTGTTAGCGCCCAAAAAGATAACTGTTTTCTTTCATGTACAATTTAATTGTTGACCGATTGTACATTATTCCTTCTTGTTTT
This sequence comes from Dicrocoelium dendriticum, assembly GCA_944474145.2. Lineage (NCBI taxonomy): Eukaryota > Metazoa > Platyhelminthes > Trematoda > Plagiorchiida > Dicrocoeliidae > Dicrocoelium > Dicrocoelium dendriticum. The sequence continues at coordinate 29,344,258 of OX104068.1, forward strand.
AATCCTCCTTCCAACCGGCTCGATACTCGATCACCTTGTAAGTTCTCGCCCTCACGTGTTCGCTCTTGTCTCCATTCATCCGTCTGCGTCTTCTTGTAGCCCATCGAATACAGTCCGCTGTGTCCGACTCCAATTGCCTTCTGATATCGGCGCTTAATTTCGCGCACCGTCTTGGACTAGTATTAACTGGCCCTAGAATTTTCAGTGAGTGACCGCGGAGATTAGGTAACGTAGCGGAACTAAATAGCCCTGACAAATCCGGTACGATCGTACTCGTCAAAATACGATAAGTGAGAATCAAGTCCCCTCTTATCCTTCGGTAGTGCAGTGAGTACATCCCCAAACTGAGCAAGCGTTCAGGATACGTCTGTCCCCGTAGGCCCTGCACTAACCGAGTGCCCACTCGTAACACCCTCTCCAAGTCCATTTTGTCTCTGTTAAGATATGGTAGACAAGCCTGGTTGGAATATTCCAGGTGGGATCGGACGAATGCCGAAAATAGCTTCACAAACAAATTGGCCGTTAGGATTGCGAAACAGCGGCGGATAAACCACATCATACGAAACCCCAGACAAGCAGCCTTCGTCCAATTGTCGCCAGAATGTAGTGCTGATGAGTGTAGGACTCTTAAATCAACCTGCTGAGTGACTACAGGGAGTTCACCACCGCCGACGACATATCGGGTGGAAGGATTAGCAGCTCCGAATCGGGAAACGGAGCACTTGGCCCTATTTATGGGCATCAACCAGAAGGTAGACCATTCCTAGAGTCTATCCAAGGCATGCTGAATTGCCTCAGGATCCCCGGGATATCCACAATGTTCCAGACCTTAAGGTCGTCAGCAAACATTAGTGATGACACCCCTAGCTCTCCCGGCAAGTCATTTACATAGATCGCGAACAACAATGGTCCCGATACCGAGCCCTGCGGGACGCCACTAAGTACAGCTCGGCCGGTTGCCGAGTGGTCTGCACGTTTGGTTTGCAACCATAAGGTCACCGGTTCGAGTCCACGTAGGGGTGGGCGTCCTCGCGGTATACTCAGCCCGCGCGCGACTGGTGGTGGTCGCGCGGCAGCGCCGTTATGGCGTACAGCTGACACATATTATTACAGCTTGCCTGAGCAAAAGGCTACACCAATAGAAGACCGTTACCTAATGAGTTCGAGTGCGGGGGCAAAGTGCAATCTTAGGCAAAAACATAAAATAGAGGAAAAATCAATGCACTTGCGTTATAGTTCCTTCTTTAATCGATGTTAGTCCGATGCCTACTAGAGATTCGAAGATATAATCCGAGTAATGGATAGAAGTGGCAGCAGCACAAAAACAGGCAGCAACAAAACCGAAAGCAGCAGGACGCGAGCGCGTAGAAATTGTTGTATTCAAAAGTTGTGAATTTAAACGAATGGTACAAAAGGATCGGTAACGGAAATGATAAAAACAAAGATAAATTACCGTGTAATCACAACCACTACAGAACTCCCCCCTAGAGCTTGCGCTGGTAGGCAAAGCTCGATATGTCCTTCATGGAACGCATTGTGCTAGTTTAGAGGGAATGAAACAACACGACCTGAACGTGTGTGGACAGGATCGCTTGTTGGGGGGCACAGGGATTCCGGGGTTTTGGAATCGTTTATGCGTTTGTCATTGGGCAACGGCCCAGGCAAAGGAGGGTTGTGAGTAGTAGTGGTTGATTCTGTACCATCTGACGTTGGCTCGACGTATGCGGGTTTAAGACGATCAACACTCACAGACTCCTTGGATCCATTCTTATCTAGGACGAAGTATTTCGTTTTCCGCGATAAGACCTTGAATGGGCCTTCATAAGGCGGTGTCAAAGGTCATCGAACCGCATCGATTCGGATAAAGACGAACGGACAAGTGTGTAAGTCTGCATGTATACGCTGCTCGCGCGTGCTTAGTCGAGGCGGAGTCGGTTTAATGAATCGAAAATGGTGCTTTAGGCGTTCACCGTAGGACGTAGGATTCAGTTCACCGGTGATTTCGGAGTCTATACCATTTTCCGGCCAAGTTATCCTCTTTGGCAACAGAAATAATCTGAGGTGGCATTCAACATGAGTCTACTCAATTAATTTGATCCTTGTGTACGCCAGTCACTTGTGCAGGTGTGTAGGTGTGCGTGTATAGCCCGTCGCCTTTAGCCAATTGGACCTCAGACGCACTAAGTCATAGGGGTGCATGTGGGACGCTTCAGTTCCTACGCACGGAACAAATTAATTGAGTAGACTCATGTTGAATGCCCTCTCAGATTATTTCTGTTGCCCAAGAGGACAACTTGGCCGGAAAATGGTGTAGTATCACCTCGCCTGGGAGTCTGAAGGTTGTGCCAAAGACAAGTTCGGCTGGACAGCATCCGATATCTTCTTTGACGGTATTGCGAATACCAAGAAGAATAGCTGGAAGGCGTTCAGACCAACGGGCATCAGGCGAACTAGCTGTAATGACAACTTTCAGTTGTCGATGAAATCGCTCGACAAGGCCATTGGCAGCAGGATGGTACGCAGTCGTCTGAAACTGAGTACAACTGAGCAGTCGACTCAAGTCACGGAAAAGCGTGGAACTGAATAGTGATCCTCTGTCAGTAGTGACAGTGGCTGGCACATCAAAGAATGAAATCCACGATTCAACGAAAGCACGTGCAACAGTTTCAGAGGATATATCACGTAAGAGAATTGCGTGGAAAAAACGAGTAAATCTATCAACACAAGTCAACAGATAAGTGAAACCGTTAGAAGCTGGTAACGGTCCTACTACATCAAGGTGAATGTGTTTGAAATGGGCTTCGGGGAGTGAAAAGGTACCAGGAGTTGTAACAGTGTGTCTGTGAACCTCGCTAGTTTGATAACTAAGACAGGTTTTGGCCCATTGTCGGATGTCTGTGTGCATATTGGGCCAGAGGTAACGGTCGGTAATTATCTTCACAGTAGATCGAATACTAGGGTGCGATAATCCATGAAGATGGTCAAAGACCACTCGCCGGTAGGACTGGAACAAACGGTCTAGGTTTACCGGTGGAAATATCACAGTACATTCTAGCGTCAGAATTGAGCACAGGCAATTGCAAGAGTTTTAACGAAGTGTTTGATCGAAGCTGTGTTAATTCTGGGTCACTGGCTTGGGCAACAGACATTTGCTCTAGATCAATGGGTGAGCGTGAAAACTGATGGATGTGAGCACGGGATAATGCGTCCGCGACAAGGTTGTTAGGACCGTCAATATAGCGAATATCAACACAAAATTGGGAAAGATAATCAGGATGTCGAGTCTCTCTAGGGGAGGAACGGTCAGAAGTTGCACGAAAAGCATACACAAGGGGCTTATGATCTGTCAAGATAACAAAACGTCGACCCTCAAGAATGTGAGGAAAATGTTTTACAGCCAGCTACATGACAAGGAGCTCTCGACCGAACGTACTGTACCTGGTCTGGGCAGATTGAAGCTTCCGTGAGAGGACAAGGGTTGAATTTCGTTATCCACGAGCTGCGGCAATACGGCACCAACGGCGGATTGTAAAGCGTCTGTCTTGAGAATGAGAGTGGCGCTGTCGTCCGTTCTCAAGTAAGCGAGTAAAGTAACTTGGCTTAGCTTTTGCTTGACGATGTTAAACGCCGCTTCGGCATCTGGAGTGAAGATGAACTTTTTGGGATTACCTTTGAGCAAATAAGTTAAAGGTTGAAGAATTGCAGCACAGCCATGTATAAACCGTCCGTAGTAGTTAACCATGCGGAGAAAACGGCACAGGTTTTTAACGAATTGTGGCAATGGATAATCCAGTATGGCTTGCGTTTAATCAGTCAAGGAGATAATCCCGTTGGCGTCAATTCTGTGACCTAGGAAGTCGATGGAAGTTTGGCCAAATACACATTTGTCAGGGTTAATGGTGACACCATGATGTGCGAAACGTTCCAAAAGTTTTCGAGGATGAGTTAGGTGTTTGTCGGCAGAATCACTTGCAACTAAAACGTCATCAAGGTAAACAAAGACAAAGTCAAGCCCACGAGGAACTTGGTCCATGAAGCGTTGGAAGGATTGCCCGGCATTTCGGAGACCGAATGGCATACGGAGAAACTCATACAAGCCAAAAGGGGTGGCCACTGCCGTTTTTGCAATATCTTCCGGGGCCATGGGAATTTGGTGATACGCCCTGACAAGGTCAATCTTAGAAAATATGGATTTCCCGAACAATCCCAATAAAAAATCATGAATATGAGGGATAGGGTACCTGTCGGGAATGGTAACGGCGTTAAGTGCCAGGTAATCACCGCATGGACGCTAATCAACGGACCTTTTGGCTACCAGATGAAGCGGGCGTATGGATGGATGGGCGAATGATTCCGAGGTTGAGCATGTGCTCGAATTCGCGTTTAGCCGCTTGGAGCTTGCAGGTGGAAGACGTCTCGGTCTGGCTGACACGGGTGGACCTGTGGTGACGATATGATGACGAACCTCGTGTTTAGGCTCGGTAGAGTCGGTATTAGAATGGGCCAAAGCCGGGAATTGCTGAAGCAATGATGAATACAGCGTAATGTCTGGCATGAGTATGCGAAGTCCGACGGAAGTGATTTAGGCGACATGGCAAGGGACAGTGAGCGAAGTGTTGTCGTCCTGTAACTTCCTGCAACTTAGGTCGATAACGAGGCCGAATTTGCTAAGGAAGTCAATGCCAATTATGGGTTTCTGGACATCTGCGATGGTAAAGATAAAAGGAAATACGCGTAGTAAACCAAGGCTTAGGTGCAACAGCTTCTGGACGTATGTCGCGATCTTAGTCTGGTTAGCCGCCTGTGACGTAAGTCTGGCTTGTTGCAGAGGGCGTTTTTCCAAAGATCGTGGTATAACGCTGAGTTCTGCGCCCGTATCGACCAAAAAGTGAAGTTTAGTCGTGGAATCAAATAGGTACAGGAGGCGACTGATAAGTTGGCCAGCGGCAGCCGTCACCATTACTGGCTGGCTTCGACGTTTCACGATTTAAAAGTAGCGAAAGCCTTTGGGTGAGTGCACCCTGGGCGGCAGTTTCGTGCAGCATTAGCAAACCGGTTATGGAAGTAGCAATAAGAGCGCGATGATCGTTTGCGAGAGTTGCTACAAGACCTGCTTGTGGAAGAGGATCTTTGGTACGGTGTTCGAGCGCGGCTAAGGTGGGAAATGCTGAGTTCTAACTTTGAGAGGCTCTCGCTAATGGAGTCTAGTGTGGCAGTCCCTGAAGTGCTTGTCGTGGACGCCTCAACCACATGATTCACAGCGTTTTTAAAGAAATTTTCGTGTACCTTGTCGGCCGCTTCGGCCAACTTATTCAGTGGAATGTCCTCGGCAAATACAGTTAGTATCGCCGTCGTGTTTGCTGGAAGACACTTAAGCCAGAATTGGCGAAGAATGGAATCATCCAAGGTTGCTGAACCGACAAGTGATCGCATATGTCGCAGGAGCTGAGACGGTGTACGATCACCAAGCTCGACGCCGGAGAGTAGCTGTTGGAGGCGTGACTCGTCGGATGAGGTAGTGCGTTTTAAGATGGCTGCCTTAAGCATATCATAAGGTGAGTCAGTCGGCACATGGTCGAGCATATCAATGACCTCTGAAGCCACGTGTGTAGGTAAATGGGCAGTAACATGAAAACATTGTAGACTGCGAGGTAATCTTAAGGAAACGAAAGATAGATTCAACCTGAATAAACCAAGGTGAATAAACCAAACACGGGGGTTCGACACATCGAAGGATAGCAAAGAAAATGTAACGGAATTTTCGGATAACTGTTCACAAGAAGGTTGAACACACATAATGAAGAAAAAACAAGGTATTCAAAAAACGGGGTCACCAAATATGTAGAGGACCGTTACCTAATGAGTCCGAGTGTGGGGGCAAAGTGCAATCTTAGGCAAAAACATAAAATAGAAGGAAAAATCAATGCACTTGCGTTATAGTTCCTTCTTTAATCGATGTTAGTCCGATGCCTACTAGAGATTCGAAGATATAATCCGAGTAATGGACAGAAGTGGCAGCAGCACAATCACAAGCAGCAGCAAAACCGAAAGCAACACGACGCGAGCGCGTAGAAATTGTTGTATTCAAAAGTTGTGAATTTAAACGAATGGTACAAAAGGATCTATAACGGAAATGATAAAAACAAAGATAAAATACCGTGTAGTCACAACCACTACACACCCCAACCGTACGCACTGTTCCCTCTCCTCAAGGAAGACAGACACCCATTGAAGGGCGCGATCAGATATCCCGTAAGATCTCAGCTTTAGTGAGAGTCTAAGATGAGGAAGAGTGTTAAAAGCTTTCGAAAAGTCCACGAATAGCACGTCTACAGCGTGGCCACTGTCTACCGCTTCGGCCCAGCTTTCACGAGCTACAAGTAGATTAGTCTGACAAGAAAATCCCTTGCGGAATCCATGTTGCGCAACACTGAGAAGGTTGAATCTATTCAGGTGGCTTTTCACTGAATCCCTTATCAGCTTTTCAAACGACTTGACTACTACGCTTGTCAAACTGACAGACCTATAGTTCGAGGGCAGAGCGCCCTCACCACCCTTAAAAGGCAGACAGATGGTTAGTTCCTTCCATTCCGAAGGGAGGATGCAGCTGTCCAGCGATATTGAAAACGCGCATATGAGAGGACCACTCAGGTCAGTGGCCAATTCATGAAACAGCTTCGGATAAATTGAATCAGGACCGGAAGCTTTAGAGGGATTAATGCCTTGCAGTATCTCGAAGACCCGAGTCTCCGTTATGCTAAATTCATCTAATCAATAATCCTCTGGAAGTTCTGAAACCAATTCAACCTGCGGTAGAGGTCTCCCGAGCAAAGACCCCAGTATACGGATCATTAAATATACAAGCCTTGTCATAGTCGGTTTGCGCACAGGTCCCGTCTGCTCGCAATAACGCTGGTATAGACAGTTTGGCCCCGCTGCGTCTTTTAACGTAAGTGAAAAACTTCTTGGGATCAGCTGCGGGCGAGTCCGCTAAACGCTGCTCGTACTGGAGACGAACAGTTCTGAGATGTTGCTTACATTTATTTCTAATCTCTCGATAACTATCACAGGTACTGACTGATGGAGCTGCTTGGTAGGTTTGTAGTGTTTATAAATTCTTCACATTTTTCCTTGTAACTTATTCTATCTTCCTTCAGTTTTTGTACATATTCGTTTTAACTCACACAACAAGCTAGATACTCATCTTCGAATTTCGTTCGTCTCCTGGTTTCGGCGACGTTGTGCCGCCTTCGAGTGTTGTGTGTGGGCTTCGCATCGGTTGTCGGATCTCTAGTTACGATCAGCGTTCGATTCCTCCGTTCGTGTCATTGGACAGGTTTGTTGATCTTTACCTTTTGTAACCTGACCGTGAGCAATCGAGCTAAGGTCCAATTCGCAGTGAACCTTCAGTGTTATAACTCTCTCTGTAGGTTCACCAGCATCTAGACCGTTTCTTGAGTAGGCACTTGTCTGTGGTATCTATTCATGGAGACCGTGCCAGTAACACTCTTCCTCATGAGTGGAATATAGGGAGTGGAAACCTCAGTAAGGTATGCCTTAAATTTATCCCAGGCTAACTGAAAAGAGTCAGCCATCGAGATCTCACAGTTCAGAACTGAAGCCTTAGCTCGCATTGCACTAAAGTCCGCCCGCCAAAACTTCGGAAATAATTCAACAGCGGTCTGTTGGTGCCTTGAAAGAGCACATCGAAAGCAGATGTGTGCGTGATCACTGGACCCTAGAGGTTCACCGTATGAAACGACGGTCACGAACTCGAGGTACTTAGCGAAAATCAGATCTAAAGTAGATGGCATTTGGTTGTCCACATACCTAGTGGGGAAGTCCAAGAACTGGTGCAAAAGCACTTGGAGAGTCAGCTCAAGGAAGTGTGCACCGAATGTTCCTAATGCCGAATTGCAAGAAAGATCGGCCTGTAATGGAGTGAAAACTAGTCTTACACTACCGTACCAGAAGGAAAGGATTAGTGTCAGATAAAAGTATCAACACGCTGACCTTCAGTAGTGACGGTTGGACTAACTCCACTTATATTGCACATTCCCTGATACGATATTCCAATGTTGGTTCCGCGAAGCTCAGACTTTCCAAACACACCAACTTAGCAATCGCAACACGCCAGTGCAGGAAAGCAGAACGCGCCGTTCGAGGTCGAGGATAATGTATATGAAAAAACGGTGAATTAAAACAACTGTACAAGACGCATAGGAAAAAGGAAATGAGAAAAGCGTAAAAAATGAAAAAGCTATGAACACGACAGGCCCAACAGACTTCCGGGAGGTTGAAATGGTCTAGAACTAAACACTTATTTGCGAATTGAGTGCCAATAAAGTCAAATATCCTCCTGGAAGAACTTCCAGGAATTCTGTATATCACTACAACTGTAAACTGGGTAGAGTATAGCGCGACGATCGTGCGCTATATATTCGGTACGAAACTAGACGGCCAACCAAAAGCAATGGGTAGGACACACAAAAGTAAGATATGGAAAAAGATTTTTGGACGGGAAAAAAATAGGGTACCAAAAGAGAGCTAGCTAGGGAGAACGTAGTTAAGCGTCTAGTGCGTTGATGGAGCCTCGTTCGCAGCCGAGTCGCGCGAGCCGAAGGCGGATATCGTGTTCGTGTTTCAGACAAACGGGAACAACATTCCAACCGGCAAACCGCCTAATTTCGGATTCAGATGGACTGGAACGATAGGTAAGTCCCTTGAGTGTTCCTTCTTGAGAAAATCGTTGAGCCAAAAATTGAAAAGGTGCTAGATCTTGATAGATCTAAAACGAAACACCCGAAACACACCCTGATCAACCAATTACTGCCCACATTCCCTGCACCAGCAGTCCCCGCTGTGTAGGTTACGTGAAGAAAGAAATAGAAAGTAACTGGAAGTTAAAGGGGAGTGAAAGTCATTTAAATGAAGAACACCAGAGAGTGAAGAGAATGATAGAATAAGAACTAAAAGTTTGAAGATGGATATGGTCAGAAGGGAAAGGTTTTGTGTTGCCACCCAAGAGTGTCTAACTGACGCTCGAAACCCTTAACCGTAGGTTCACTGACTACACTTTCTGGAAGCGAGTTCCAGCGCTCGATAACTCTACGCGATAACCGAGTTTCCGCCCTGATCCGGTCAGAACGAGGGCTTGTGTAGCTTCATGGGATGACCGCGAAGACAAGGCAACCTAGCCGGGCTAAATAGCCAGCTCAAGTCCGGTCCAACCTTCCCTGTTAAAATGCGGTAAGTAAGGATTAGGTCTCCTCGAAGCCGTCGGTAGTGCATTGAATACATACCCAAGCTAAGTAGACGCTCGGGGTACGCTTGCCCCTGTAACCCCTCGACCAATTTGGTACCTACTCTCAAAACCCTCTCGAGCTCCATTTTGTCACGAACAGGGCAGGGCGGGCAATCCTGGACGCAGTATTCCAGATGGGGCCGGACGAAAGCTGAGAACAGCTTCACAAATATGTCGGCAGTTAAGACCCCGAAAGAACGGCGTATTAACCACAGCATTCCGAAACCCCTACTTGCGGCCTTCTTCCAGTTGTCAGCAGAATGCAAAGACGAGGAATGAACGACACCTAGGTCTACCTGGTTGGAGACAAGGGGAGTTCGACCCCACCGAGTACGTAGCTCGAAGGCGGGAAAGTTGCTCCTATACGAAGGATGGAACACTTAGCCTGATTTATGGGCAGTAGCCACAAAGTAGACCAGTCCCAGAGTCTGTCCAGTGCATGCTGTATGGCCTCAGAACCCCCAGGAACATTTACGACATTCCATAGCTTAAGGTCCTCAGCAAACAATAGGGATGATACCCCAAGCTCTCCAGTGAGATCGTTTACGTAGATGGAGAACAGCATCGGTCCAAGGACCGAGCCCTGTGGGACACCGCTAAGGACCGCTTGCCTAAAGGATAAGCTGCGACCCACACGTACACACTGCTCTCTTCCCTGCAAGAACGCAGATACCCAGTGAAGGGCGCGGCCAGATACGCCGTAGGGGCTTATCTTTTGTGATAGCCTCAAGTGGGGTACCTTATCAAATGCTTTCGAGAAGTCTACGAGAAGCATATCCACTACGTGGTCATTGTTCATTGCCTCGGCCCAAGATTCACGAGCAACCAACAAATTCGTCAAACACGATAACCCCTTCCGGAATCCATGTTGTGCACTACTGAGTAGATTAAATCTATTCAGGTGACATTCCAACGAATCTCTCACCAGCTTTTCAAGCAGTTTGACAACGCTAGTCAGACTGACTGGCCTATAATTGGCTGACAGACTCCTGTCGCCATTTTTGAAGATAGGACAGATGACAGCCTCCTTTCATTCAGAAAGTAATGTATAGCTGTCAAGTGACTTCTGAAACACCATCGTCAGCGGTCCACCTAGTTCCCCCGCCAACTCATGCAGAAGCTTCGGATGAATTGAATCAGGTCCGGCTGCTTTGGAAGGCTTCAGTTCTTGCAGCAGTTAAAGGATTCGCGTTTCCACCACAGTAAACTCAATTAAATAAGAACCCACAGGTACTCTGAGGACAAAAGACCATCTGATGAGCAATTGCTTTCAATGATTCATCATCAGACCATTACAATCGTATAGAGGCTAGAATGAGAAATCGGCCCAGTTAGTTCAAAATGACTTGATCGCGTGAAGGTCTAGGTTAGAGCGGAGAAAACGAATTAGGTCTCAGATGGCTAGCTGTTTGCTACCGCGTCTGACCGAAGGCAGTCGACCTGGGCGTCTTCCATTTTTGCTGGCCAGGGAAGCTGGAGAGCCTAGCCCAGCTTCCCTGGCCAGCGAAGATGGAAGACGCCCAGGTCGACTGCCTTCGGTCAGACGCGGTAGCAAACAGCTAGCCCTCTGAGACCTAATTCGTTTTCTCCACTCTAACATAGACCCTCACGTGATCAAGTCATTTTGAACTAACTGGGTCCATTTCTCATTCTAGCCTCTATATGACTAATGGTCTGATGATGAATCATTGAAAGCAATTGCTCACCAGAAGGTCTGTTGTTCTAGAGACTTAAATGGGAATTTTCTAGTTACTCTGAGGACAAGTTCAATGCTAGTCAACGCGGCCTCATGTACAAAAGGCCCTGCATACTGCTCCCTAAGTACATGAGCCTTATCTGAGTCCGCATACGCACGAGTTCCATCGGCCCACATCAAAGTTGGGATTACCGAAATTGAATTACAGCCTCTATTAACATAAGCGAAAAACTTTCGGATTTTCCGAAGCTCCATCAGCCAATTCCTTTTGTACACCAGCCGAGCTTTCGTTACGTGTTGTTTACACCTATTTCTAGCCTCGCGGTATCTATCATAGGTGCTAGTTGATGAAGCCGCACGGTAGGTCCTCCAGCACCTAGAATGCTTCATAAGCAGATACTTGCTAGTGGTATCTATCCACGGCGGCCGCGCTCGTAAGTGGGATGTAGGGAGTAGACACTTCCGTGAGATAAGATTTAAATTTATCCCAGGCCGCCTGAACCGTATCAACTACCGAGATTTCGCAACGCATCCCAGCATCCTTGATACGCATTGCCTGATAGTTAGCACGCCAAATGTTTGGAAATGGCTTAGCAATGCTCTGGTGACGCCTGGTCAGGGTACACCTGGACGATAAACAAACATGATCACTAGCACCTAAGGGAGAGCTGTAAGTGATGTCACCTACGAAGTATAATGACTTGGCAAACACTAGATCCAAAATAGACGGGAGTTGGGCGTCCATGTACCTAGTGGGGAGGTCCACGAACTGATGCAACGGTACTTGTGGCGTAAGTTCTAGTAGATCTGCCCCGAAAGTACCTTCTGTCGAGTTGCAAGAAAGATCTGCCCAGCAAACTTCTGGTAGATTGAAATCCCCCAGTATCAAACACCTGTTTGCGGATTTGAAGAGAATAAAGTCAAGCACCTCTTCTGACGCACTCCCAGGGCTTCTATACACATAAGAAAGCTATAATTTTAATATATTTTAGAATAGTTTACACAGTCATACGGGGGAATCTCCAGGTCACGACAAGAGGACATGCATAAAACAGCCGATAGGGCTTCAACTGTTGATCCGACGACTGAAATGGGCAGGTCCTCAACACATTTAGGTTACAGCTCACATACAGTAAAACGCAGTGACAGCCACATGATTCCAGCATTCTCTGCAAGAGCTAGCGTATGTTATTCAACAGCATATTACAGCGCTTAGCAAGTTAGTATGATGAAGACAAACCCATGGCGGGAACATAAGTAGTCACAATCATGGTGCGCGATTGCTAAATACCGTGTCCCAGCTGCTATTTTATAATAACGCGCAATTTATCAGCTGATTAAAAGAGAAGGTTCTGTAATCTCTCAAGAAAATCAGTGTCATTTAATTTGAATTCAACATGTTTTTTATAATACAATATTATTCACTGTCTTTTGTAATCCTTTTGACAAATCTTTTTTCAGCAATGTAATTGGTGCGTTGGATTCAACACACTACTGCGCCTTGGCTTGGATTGATTGCAAGCGCTACCCTAGCCACCCTTGCGCTTGCGACAGGCCGTGCTTCGTTCCTCTCGGCACCACAAGCCTGGCTTACTGTAGTAACCGTAGCACGCGCTAGCCTTGCCTTAGCTGTTGCGTATCCGATCGAAGATACTTGCGAATCTCTACGCATTCACCGCTCCGAGATAAAACACTATGAACAGAACAAAGGATAAGAACAAGCCGAAGGGGGCTATGTCTGCTTACGCCTGTTTCGTTCAGGTTATCCGTGAAGAACACAAGAAGAAACATCCTGGTGAACAGATCGTTTTCAGCGATTTCTCCAAAAAGTGTGCCGAACGTTGGAAGGTTGGTTCGTTGTTTTTTTGATGACACAGTTCTGCTTCAGCTCATGACGCCAAAGGAAAAAAAGCGTTTCGAAGACTTGGCTGCTCTTGACAAGGAAAGATACAACCGCGAGATGAGCGAATACGTTCCACCCGAGGGAATGAAAAAAGGAAAAAAGCGCAAAGTCCCCAGAGATCCCGCTGTTCCCAGGCGAGCTTGGTCGGCGTTTTTCTTCTTCTGTGACGAGCACCGTGCCAAGGTAAAGGAAAACAATCCAGAATACAAGGTAGCAGATGTTGCAAAGGAGCTGGGGAGACAGTGGGAATCTTGCCATGATAAGGCGAAGTACGAAATGCTTGCACAACAAGATAAACAGCGGTACGAGGAAGTGAGTTTACTTCATGGGGTTAATTATCTTATCTTCCCTCTGTATTTAGGCACTTATTTCATTTCTCTTCTCTTAATTTTGATCATGCCTCGATGAATTCGTGAATAAACTATTCATTTATTTATTATTTAGGACATGGCAAAGTATCGCGCTGGTGTTTATGTTCCCGTTCAAAAGAAACCCGCTGGATCGTTGTCCATTCCGGCAACCGTTGATCTGACGGAAACATCTGGTCTCGACTCTAACTCTGTTCTCTGTGCCGGAGGCGACGAAAATGGAGCCGAGTTGGAGGACGAAGATGATGGTGAACCCGACGAAGGGGAGGACGAATAATATCTTTGTTGTGCACTGTGCCGTGTGGATCCAGTGTCAGTTGTACAGTTCACACGCATTTAACTGGTTTCCCTAGCGGCCCTGTATACATTGTTATCCTCGTTATTTTTGTATTATGTTTCCTGTACTTCTGTTTGCGAATCTCGTTTTTATCCGCCGGACGCTGGCCCTGTTCATTTTTCTGTGAGATTGTGTCTCCCTATCTCTACTGTCACTCCCTTTGAGTGATTCCCCCCATTTATCGAAATGTCGCCGGTTTTATCCCGCGCTATTCACCCGCACATCTTTCTCAAGTCGATGTTCTGTTTTGACCGATAAATAGATCGTTGATCGAAATTCCACCCTTCCCGTTTACTCTGTTCGGGCATCCCGCCGCACGTTCAGTTCGCTTGTTACTCGTACACTTCCCTTGGTGCACTCCGCAGTGTATCTTCCTCACGCACGAGTAGTTTGTGCTGCTTCAAACAGCAGCATGGTTCGGTTGAATTTGCCTGGGTGGAGGCACCGTGCGGCTGATTCTTTGCGCCTATTCCGACATGCCCATAGTACTACCTAAGATGTTAGCTTCGGTTGTTCCTCACGCTCCGTATTCCAGGATCTAGCTAAGAGCTGTCCGGTGTTCCTTTACGCAGTAGCTGACGACTCAGTGCTGACATGCAGCAGTTCGGTTAGGCAACTTCCACGCCGTGAATTGCAAGATTCAACTCTTATTGTCACAGTGAAGGTTTGTAGAGCTAAGTACATTTGCTGCGCGAAAATTAAGAGCTCTCTGTATTATGGTAAAACAACCCGTACTATGTTGTAAAAGTGTTTGTTATTCGGTGGGGCTGTCATCCTCTATATACTACAATATACATATAGCTTGGGCAATACAGGTTCGTTTATCGGAGCAACATTGCTGCTTTGCAGTAAATGCCGATGGCATCGTCAATCCGGAAATTTCCATGTATTACAAAAATCAAACTGAGGGGTAGCTACCGAGTAGAGAATTCCTTATTCAATATGCTCCCTTTACTCGGATTTTCGTTAAACTACATACAAATCCACTAAAATCTTGGGGATCTCGGTAATTACTGCACTGAATTACTACTTGTGTACTAAAAATATTTGTATGTCCTTGCACAACAAAGAATTTAGGACAAAGTTTTCCTTGCCGGTCTTGAAATTAGCCTGCAGCAGTCTGGAGATTCCCCCGGATTGCCCAACACTGTTGTGTAAAATACTAAATAAAGTACCTTCTTATTATACACATAGAGTTTGTTTGAAGATTGCTGCATTTGTTTGTTTGACTCAACACACACGGCGCCACGGTTGCATTCAACAAGCCGCTCCATCGCGCGGTCCCTCAGATCCTTTCCGAGCTCGTTCGCATCGTCCGGTGTCGTTTTTTGGCCAAATGCACGGGAACAGTGTACCACAATACATTTTCGTCCCGTCACCTTCGTGCCTTCTCTTTACTCACTGGGAACGGTACTTGCCAGCAGACTATCGCGAATACGTCAAGTCCGTTAGCGTGAGTCGGCCACTACATTAGTGACCCCGACCTGAATCATCCTCCTGATCCGTTTCATTTACATTACTACATTGGTGACACCGATCCGAATCAATCCTCACTACATTGGAGATGCCAACTGGAATTATATTCGCCTTTCTTTGTTTAGTCCGTTTCAATTTTCCTGGTTTATGCGTGACAATTTTTCATCCACTTTCATTAAGTTATTATTGTCTTCTGAACCATGGAATCCGTCTCTAAGTATAGTGAGGACGAGCAGACTCTTCATTAGTCACTGGTAGTTCCTCCCTTTATGGAGATAGACACCGGCTTATGGTTTACGATTTTAGAAGCAGAATTTGCCAACAAACGTGTCACACGTGACTTAGATAAGTTCAACTACCTTTCTCTCGTCTGCCCATAGATGACACCGTCCAACTCGGCGATTTGATTGTGACAGCTGATTCGACTAATGGTTATAACTCTCTGAAAGATGCCGTAATAAAACGATGCACAGCCTCAGACAGTTTTCGTCTGCATCAAGTCTTTTTCGGTTTGTAGTTAGGAAGCAAGACCGTTGACACATACTGGAGATGCGCCGTCTCCCAAGAGGTTTAAGTATAGACAAATCTTTGATTCAGGAACTATGGCTGCAACGTTTACCTGAGCACATGCAGACTGTTTTATGCCTTGCAAAATCTAAACCTTTGTCAGAAATCGTTGAAATTGCAGACAGCATACTGGAGAGTTACACGGAACCACTTTGCGCCTCGTCTAGCGTCGCGTGGTCAGCTGACGCGCCTCACCGGGTACAGGCCGTCACTCCATTAAACGACAACGTAATCAACTTGCCTTCAACAAGAAGTCCAGCGTTTGAGCCTAAACTAGCAGCAGGATACACACCGTTCGCGTAGTCGCGCTCGCAGCACCACACGACGTTCTTGCTGCCGTTACCATGCGTGTTTCGGTAACGATGCTAGAAATTATGTTAAAGCTTACGCTTTTATATCGACCAAGAAGAAACAGGCTGAGCAAAACTTTGATAGACGTAGACAGATTCACAGTCTGATAAAGCCCAAAAGCAACGATCAACCGATACCCCCCAACGGTGGTTTAGAACAAGCTGCTCGAGAAATGCTGGCGACTGACCTCGTAACTCAAAATACCGCAAGTCGTCTATTCAAGATAGCCGATAGAATCTCAGGGATCATGTTCCCATTACTAATGAGTAGGAGGATTTAATTGTAGTTTTCGTCCCAGTTACTCACAAGCTACATGGCATGTTCCTAGTCGAAACTGGGGCGGAAGTCCGCGTAATCCCACCAGACCCAAACGAATCGACTAAGCAGCGAAGAACAAACCTACGCGCCGCTAACGGAACGCCCATAGTAATGTTTGGCCAGCGTTCCGTCACCATCGATCTTGGCGTTCTACGTAAATTCCGTTGAATTTTTACAGTAGCTGCTGTACCGTTTGCCATCCTCGGAATTGATTTCTCGTATCATTTCGATCTTATGGTGGATGTCCGTCAGCGGAAACTGATAGACAAGCAAACCCGTTTTTCCATCTGCGGAGTTGAGGCGTATTCCGAAAGTGTCACTCGCATTTATCCCCAGCCACATGCAGACAAAGACTCTAGAAATGTTCGCGCAGTTCCCACAGCTGGTTCGCCCTTCTAACGCCCTTCTTCCTGTAGGAACTACCGTAACGCACCACATACGAACCATGGCCCACCAGTCTCCGTCCAACCACGACGTCTTACCTTTGATAAGTTGGAGGTGACCAGAGTGGAATTCGAGCATATGCTCGAACTTCCGCCCATCCGAAAGTCAGTGAGCTTCACAACTTCACATGGTGCCATAGAAAACTGGCCACTGGCAACAGTGTGGCGATTATCGGTCACTGAACAAGTGTACCCACTCGAACAAGTACCCTGTTCCGCACATTCATGATATTACTAGCAACTTAAGCGGTAAGTCCGTGATTAATAAAATCGACCTAATGAGAGCCGTTTGGCCTGAGAAATGACGCACAAACCTTCCAAAGCTTCATACATGACGTTAAAGGCGGCTTAGATTTCGTCAATACCTATTTGAATGACACCTTGGTAGCATGCGTCTCCAAATCCGAACATCTGGAGCACCTACAACGGCTATTTAAACTCTTGCGCGACTGCCGAATTACCGTTAACCTCGCTAAATGCAAGATAGGTAAACCGTCGGTTAATTTTTTTGGGTCGTCGGATCTATGCATCCGGTATCGATGCCCTTCACGGAAAAGTCAACACAAGCAAAGGTTTTCCCGAACCGTCTTCATTCGAGCAACAAACGCTTTCTCAGCGTCGTAAACTACTACCGCCGTTTCATCCCCAATTACGCAAAGCTAATATAGCCTCTGACTGACTTGCTTCGTGGCAGTCAGCGTGTTTCGTTTTCACGGATGCTGCTCGATCATCTTACGTAGAACTTAAAAAGCCGTTGCAAACATTGCTTTTTTGACTCATCCACAACTAGATGCTCCCCTTACTCTGGTAACAGACTCCTCCAGCAAAGCGTGACCATCAGTCTTTCGGTAGTTTCTCAACTGGTCTTGGCAACCATTAGGCTTCTTTTCGAAACGGTTACAACCAGCCGAAACCCCTTACAGCACGTTTGGGAGAGAACATGTCGCAATTTATTTGGCCATTCGCTACTGTAGATCTTCACTCGAAGGTAACGACTTCGTAATCTTCATCGATCATAAAGCTTTAGTCTATGCCATAAGTTTATCCTCCTACAAATACTCTGCTAGAGAGCTCCACCACCTAAATTGTCTCAGAGTTCACCTCAGATATAGGGCATGTCTCAGACGTGCAAAACTTTCTCGCAGACGCCTTACCTACGCGAATTTAATTACGGTCACGGCATTGATCCAGCAACAGTGGACGCTGCACAACAGACCGATCCAGGGGTTGATCAACTTCGAACGTCCCGTTACCTCTGCTGCCGAAGGAACGATTCTTTGCGATGTCTTGCAAAAGTACCCTCGTCCTATAGTTTAACATGATTTTTGGCCGTACTGTGTTCGACACACTGTAATTTATCACTCCCAGGCATTCACGTCTCGAGGAAGCTCGTCAAGCAGTGCTTCGCGTAGCGCAAACCCAATCGAAACGTTTGCCAGTGGGCCTACATTTGTCCTCGCTGTCAACAGTCGAAAATACAACGCCATGTAGTTGCAGCTATTGTAGGGAGACGGAAGCCAGTGACTAATCGTGAATTAGAACAACAACAAAAACGGGATTGTAGTGAATTAACAACGGGCGCAATGAATGAGACGAGACAAGGCTCTGCGAGCGTTGCCGATCGAGCCGACAGCGGATCACGGGCGACATCTGGTAACGAGCTTGGGCCCAGAATAATACAGGAGGTATTTGTCGAGAACGCAATGAATCAGACAAATACGCCGCTACCGAAGCCCACAGGAATGAACGCGGGTCGGGTGATGCAGCCACGGGAGAGCAAATCGCGAGCTATCGAACGACTCATAGCCGGCTAGAATCAGATGTAGCGAAGCGGTGATACGGACTAGAAAGATGGAGGGGTTGTCTCGAAGCCCAACCTCGTAGGCACCTGGAATGGCCCGTCACACAAATCCTCATCCGCGTTACGTCGTGGAAAGGAAACACGGTACATCATCATTATATCATTGTACACATCAGCTAGAGGTGGGAAAACACCTCTGCTATTGTGTTTGTGAGTTTCCACTTGCACGTTCTTGTGGCAATACACGCTCCGCCCCCCCCCCCTACCCACCGCATGGTTCTGGCTACACTGGTGTCGTGAACAATCAGGATGAATTTGACCTGGCCAGCGCATTTCGCGCACAGAGACAATGCAGTCCTGCGTCGATGAATTTGAGACAATCGCTGCGTGCGACGGGGTCAAAAGTGACGCCAAGTTGCTAACTGCTTTGGGCACGCTGTTGGGTGAAAGAGAGAAGGCGGTGTATTTGCTCACTCGGAAGGCCAATTTCGACTGTTCGTTTGGGAAGGAAGACGGTAGACAGCGAGCAATGGGGCAATTTCACTGATCAAGATGGGACTAACTGGAGGATTTGGTGATTTTCCAGCTGCTGGACAAACGTTTGGTGATTGGGCTTCCGGAGTTGGAGGGTAGTGCTGGAGAACGGCTACTCCAACAGCAATTTGTGTGAAGCCTACCGAACCCACTTCATGACAAGGTAAATTTGGCAGCGATGGTTGGAGAGAGCTGGGCGGAGGATCTGGTGACGGTTGCCCAGAATTTTGTGGAGTGAGTGACTGCGAGGAGAGTCCAGCATTCCGAGTTGGAACGCAGAGTAAACCAACTGTCCGGAATAGTGGAGAAGCTGTTGTCGAGGGAGACGCCAAGAGCGATTTCACAACGCAATGAACATGGAAACAGGAAGTGCCGCCGCTGTTTCCGATGCAATCAGGTATGTCATGTTGCTAGATCCTGCACCAACTGCAATTTGTACCATTGTTTTTCTCTATTCTGACCGAGTAGGTGGCGGGTACCGGTCGTCAGCTTGACTATTGGAGGTATGTCGGTCCGGGCCATAGTGGACACGGGAGCGGGAGTGTCCGTTACGAAGAGGTCAGAAGGAGTTCTACTAACTCACTCTTCGATCGTGATTCAGACCGTCGGTGGACATCGTTTGACGGTGACGGGCACACAGCGGTTGCGAATCAGAATAGGTGCAACGCTCATCAGCCATGCTATGTTCATCGTGGAGGAGATCACCGAAACAATCATCGACAACGACATCCTCAAACGGCCCGGTGTCACAACTGATCTGAGAAACGATTTGGTAATCGTAGGCAACGAGACGGTTGAGATGAACACTGGGAGAGCCGATCGAGTAGGTATCGTCAAGATCCTACCTGACTGCCAGCACCCTGAAATACGGAGTGTTCTTACCTATTCTTGGACGCAGATGATGATTACGAATTCTGCAACTGGGTGGAACATCGATTACCATTAATACGTAGAGGGCAGTGCAAACCGATGTACAGAAGAATACCACAGAATACGCTGACGGAGATACAAAAACGGGTAGTAGTGATGGAAGCGAAAGTAATCACCAGGCGAACACACAGTCTGTAGTCATCACCCGTGCTACTGACGAAAAAAGCTCGCTGTACCTATCGGTTTTGCATGGCTTTCAGAGAACTGAACAGAGTGACAGTGAAGAATGCTTTTTCCATGCTCCAGACGGAAGAAATTTTCTCCGGCCTTCACAGCGCTAAGCGGCTATCGTTGGTAGACCTCCCACCGGGAATTTAGCAGCTGCCCATTGCAGAGCGAGATGGCTACGTGACGGCTTTCAGTGTGGATGCCAGCAGTATGAGTTTCTAAGAATGCTATTTGGATTATGATACGCCATCGCTACATTCAGACGCCTATTGCTGATGGTCTTGGAGAACCTACAAGGCGTGGTTGTTTACGGGGATGACATCATCGTCTTCTCCGAGACAGAGCACAAACATGGTATCAGACTTGCAGCATTACTACAAAGACGGGAAGAAGCTGATCGGAAACGCGGTCGCAAGAAGTCACGGATTGCTCGGAAGTCGATTGTATGTCTGGGCCACATTGTGGGCAATGGTCAAGTCCATCCGCTTCCGGCGAAACGCGAGACGAGCAAGAGTTTTGCAGTGCCAAAATCCTGGCGTTAGCTCCGTTCCTTCCTGGGAGTGGTGGCTTATAGCTCAATGTTTGTGCCCCAGTTTGCAGTGAGGATCAGCCCATTGTTGAAGTTACTTCACAAAGAGGAACCTTTCGTGTGGGAAGCCGAAACGGGTCAAGCCTTTAGCCATCTAAAGGCATGCATATTGGAAGCCCCAACATGCTTACAACTAACCAATCTGGATGAGAGATTCACTGTGGCAGTGGACACAAGCAAGGTGTCAATCGGTGCGGTATTGTCCCAACCAGCTGGGGTGGTGGAATATGCGAGTAGAATACTGACAGTGGCGGAACAGAAGTATTCCACGACGAAGGAAAAATGCCTGGCCATCCTGTGGGCCTTGGATGAATGGAGAAATTACCTTCTAGCGACTGAATTCTGGATCGTCACTGACCAAAAGCCGCTTTCATGGTAAATGATATCAAAAGACCCACGGGATGCCTTGCGCGGTGCGCATACCGACTGCAAAAATTTAATTTCATCATCGAGCACGTAGACGGAACGCAGTACATACTACCTGATATGTTGTCACGTCCGTCGTTGGATGACCTCATGGCAAAAGCAAGACCTTACCGCTCTTGAACTGCCACAACAAAGGGCGACCAAGAACGTAAAGGGCCTGTTTCATCTCCCTTACCGACTGAGGCTGAAAACCCTTGGGGTCTACAGTGAACAATAGCGACGCCTGCGTGGCGACTTGATAATGACTTATATGATCCTGAGGAATCCAAACCATGGTTGTCGTCACCTAATAAAGCTGAATAGCAATACAAAACTCAGAGGACACCAGCTAAAGCTGGCCACACAATACAGCCGGTTGGAATGCCGCCGGGATTTCTTTACCCTTCGCGTATGCGAACACTGGAACGCTCTTCCTACATACGTTGTTTCTTCCCCGACGCTATCGGTATTCAAAAGACGTCTGAATGATTCGCTTATCCACCTACATTACGTTATATAATCAGAGATGTCCACGTCAAACAAACGCGAAAGAACGGTGCTCATTCTCAGCTTTTGTGCTTCACTATTTACACACTGCTGTTGTGGAATATAGTTTCGGATATATTACAACTGCATTCATCAATTTACCTCAGTCCAAGAAAGCGGCGCACGAGTAAGCGTTGTCGTTTGTCTTGTTCTTAAGACATGCCTTCCCCATATTAATTCCCATATTACTCTACAGTAACAATTCAGTACACATTCTTCAACGTTTACGTGAAAAAGGGTCATTTGAATTCACTAGACGCTTAAATTGACGATTTACACTTATGTGTACTTTCACTTCAACCATCCTACGGAACTTGTAAAGCAATCGCTTCTTTACCTGTAATATATCATTGTTCATATACCGGTACGTGCGGTCACAGTGGAGGTGAGGAACCTGCTGGGTGATCAAAGGACAGTTGAATTCGTGAAACTACTGCGCTCTCGCTTACAGGCTGGCACCAAGCCGGAGGCCACCTCAAGTGAGGTGGAGGAACCCCTTAAGAGCTGGGACAGACTGGGGGTTGAAAAGGATAATGTGGTGGTTGCTACAGCCGGACAGAAACTACCTTTTGTGTCACCGAATGTGCGAGAGCGGGTGATGCGAATAACTCATGACGGCACCCATATGGGATCCGAAAGTGTATTTGAATTGCTGCAGATGAGAGTGTTTTGGCCTACCATGAGGAAGGACGTCGCAGCATACATCCGGGAATGCCCAAATTGCCAAACGAGTCGAGAGATGGATGCACCGAGACCATCTATGCGATTGATGAAAGTCAATCACTCACTTCAGCGTTGGGGACTGGATGTCTTTGGGCCCTTCCCAGTGAGTCGATCAGGAAACAGATACGTTCTAGTGATGATCGAACAGTTAACTCGCTGGGTGGAACCCATACCAATCAAGGATCAGACAGGTGAGACAGTGTCGCAGGCATTCGAATTCAACGTGCTAGCAAGGTATGGAATACTACAAGGTGTTATAACCGACCAAGGGCCCTGCTTCAAGACGAAAGCGTTTAAGGCGATTTTTGACAAGTGGGGCATCCAGAGGCGACGCACTTCACCGTACCACAATCAGGCCAACGGAATGACAGAGCGGTTCAACCGAACCATGAAGACGTGGATAAACTGCACGAAGTTGGCATGAGAGGAAGCATTGCCTGAAGTTCTGCTTGCGTACCGGACCAGCATGCAGTCGACCACTAAGGTGCCGCCATTCGAATTACTATTTAGCCGAGAACCACGGATTGTGCTCGATACGTGCTTAGAGAAACCGAGTGAGGGGGAACATCCGGAACTGTAACACGCACGACGGCAAACGACTGCTAGAAAAGGGACCAAAGCCCGACAAGCACGGCAGGCATAAGGCTCACATTTAGGATTGGTGAATAAGTCAAGGTACGGAACAACGATCACCCAGATAATGAAGGATCACGTGCGAACCAGTTCAGGGAACGCTGGAAAGGCCCCTATATCCTACTCGGCCGGAAAGGAAAAACTTCTAAATCGACAGCTGAGGAACGAACCGCGCTGGATGAACGCAGCCCTTCTGCGATCATGGTACGAGAGGGAACGACGACTTCGAGAAGGGGCGTGTGTAGCGACGGAAGCAAGTGACTACTCGTGAATTAGAACAACAACAAAAACGGGATTGTAGTGAATTAACAACGGGCGCAATGAATGAGACGAGACAAGGCTCTGCGAGCGTTGCCGATCGAGCCGACAGCGGATCACGGGCGACATCTGGTAACGAGCTTGGGCCCAGAATAATACAGGAGGTATTTGTCGAGAACGCAATGAATCAGACAAATACGCCGCTACCGAAGCCCACAGGAATGAACGCGGGTCGGGTGATGCAGCCACGGGAGAGCAAATCGCGAGCTATCGAACGACTCATAGCCGGCTAGAATCAGATGTAGCGAAGCGGTGATACGGACTAGAAAGATGGAGGGGTTGTCTCGAAGCCCAACCTCGTAGGCACCTGGAATGGCCCGTCACACAAATCCTCATCCGCGTTACATCGTGGGAAGGAAACACGGTACGTCATCATTATATCATTGTACACATCAGCTAGAGGTGGGAAAACACCTCTGCTATTGTGTTTGTGAGTTTCCACTTGCACGTTCTTGTGGCAATACACGCTCCGCCCCCCCCCTACCCACCGCATCGTTCTCACCATACAATAGGTCGTTTTTCTACAGTCATCTCTCGACTCGCCCACATCCACATGGATATAATCGGTCCCCTTCCACTCTCTAACGGCAAGGTCTACTTGTTGACAATCATCGAGCGCTTTATCAGGTGACCAGAAGCTGTTCGGTTGCTGAACGTTAGCACGGAGGTGATCGTTCGAGAGTTCATGAGTCGCTGGGTCTCTTTACGGTTGTCCAGTAACCATAACGACGGACAGAGGATCACAGTTCGAGAGTGTACAATTCCAAGAGACCCTAAAACTGTTAGGTCGCAAACATTTGCTACCTCCTACCATCTACGATTGAACGGTATGGTGGAGCGTTTCCATCGCCAACCAAAAGCCAGCCTCACTGCAGTTGACCCTTTTCAATGGGCGGAAGCTTTGCCTACTGTTATCTTAGGCGTGCGCGTTGGCCTCAGGGTCTACCTGAAGACTATTTTTCTACAGCTTCAGACGCCATTGCCTATGACGATTCTTTTGCAAAGCAACTCGCGTCACGCATTCCTCGTTTCGCACCTACTCACACCCGTGTCCAGAGCCAGAAAACGTTCGTACCGCCGGTGCTTCAAATTTATACACACATATACGTACCAGTCGACGGCGTCAAGCGATCCCTGGCTCCGCCATTTGAATGACCATTTAGAGTCCTGCAACGAAATGACAAATAATTTGTCATCGATCGTCACGAGAAGTGGGAGTCAGGATCGATTAGTCGATTAGTTGCCTATATCGACAGCGACCATGCTTCTACAAATTCGCCTGTTCCTCCATCAACAACGCACAGTCCTCGCAGTTCTGCGAGGTCCTCTGAGATTCTTTCAACGTCCTCTAGTGCACCAAGTACGACTAACAGGCCGACAAGTACATTGTCCTCGTCGTTTTGCCCATACAGTGCATTTTTCTGCTTAGATCCCTCTTACTATCATTGAAAATCCCAAAAAATGGTAAAGTGTTTTGAAACCAAAAAAAGAGTAAAACGTTTTGAAAACCCCAAAAATTTATTGTGGTTATTTTAGTTTAACGCTTGTTATTGCCATGCACTAACGTCAATACCGATTTCCGATTGCTTTCTATGCACACCTGTCAACTCGGTCTCGCGTTCACGTTGGACCCGGACTCCACAACTGGTACACCAAACACTTCCAGTCGAACTGCCACCCCCCTATGAACTGCCTCTGCAAACATTTTTTCGTTTCGACACCGTTAGGGGGACTAGGGGGGAGCCCGCTATTATCCGATCGCGTGGTTCTCTCCCAGCAGCTGCATCAGATTTCATTATCTGGTCCTGTGGAAGGCTGACCCGCGACGGATAGTCGTCATGTAGTTTGAAGGACTGTTTACACAGTTCCTTCTGGAGGAGGGCTGTGTGGCGCTGTAGCGACTCCCCCGGATTGCCCAACACTGTTGTGTAAAATACTAAACAAAAATACCTTCTTATTGTACACTTAGAGGTTGTTTGAAGATTGCTGATATGTATGCTGCATTTGTTTGTTTGACTCAACACACACGGCGCCACGGTTGCATTCAACAAGCCGCTCCATCGCGCGGTCCCTCAGATCCTTTCCGAGCTCGTTCGCATCGTCCGGTGTCGTTTTTTGGCCAAATGCACGGGAACAGTGTACCACAATACATTTTCGTCCCGTCACCTTCGTGCCTTCTCTTTACTCACTGGGAACGGTACTTGCCAGCAGACTATCGCGAATACGTCAAGTCCGTTAGCGTGAGTCTGCCACCTCCGCTACCAACGTATCCCAGTACGCATGCGTGGTGGCGCACATGTCTGATGCTCGTCCATTTACCAGTGACGCCGCCGACTACGGTGCAACAGGACTGGTATCGGAAGCCGAATATTAAGTCTAATAAACGTTATTCAACAACTGAGTGGATAGATGGGTTCTTTCTAACAGGGAATTTAAACGGCTCGCCTAAATCAAATGGCTGCGCCGGAGTAAACCTTCACGCACACTGGAGGGGATTGAGCTCACTTAAGTGCACCACCAGCAATCTTTTCATTACTTGACTTACATTGCGTGCATGACTGATTTCATGTAACCTAGATCAAGTGGGAACGTGTAGGGCATCTCTATCCTTTCTCTTTAGCGACTTGCCTTTACAATCGCAAGGAATGAATCTTTTGGATATGAAATTTGAAATGTTTCTTATGCGCACACCGCTCTTGTTATGGAAACTAATCAAACTCCCTATCGATGACATTTTTACTGTTGTCCATTGAATTGCTGTTGTTGCTCGGTAGGTTCATTTACAGAATGAAATAGTTATATCTTTTCGACCGTTTAGTTATTTCTGGAGGTACCATTTATACGTCTTTCCTAAGTGGCCTGTTCACACATTCAACACACATGCATTGACAGTAAGAGATTGGCCGAAAGAATACAAATGGTTGAGGATGATAAAGCACTTTGGTTTCGAATACAGTGACAAATAAGGGCCTGCTCGTTAAAGCAGACCTGCGCTGATCCTTTTACAGCTTTGCATCAATGGTTACAGCACAACTAGTTATCACAAGAATGGGATTAGACTGCGCTCGATAATAGCAAATGCTCCAAATTACATGACCACCAGATTTATATCACGGACATGACTTGTGTCATCTAAGGAAGTTAAACTGAACACAGCCGTGATAACAGCACACATTCAGTCCCACCAAACTCTTATCCTTGGACGACAAAAAGGCTGTTAACGTCCCCAGTGTGGTCTATTTCAGCAGTCCACAGCATAACTCCCTTCCAGAGACACTGGAAGCAGGAGCAAGCCAACTGGTAAAACCTTTGACTCAGTTTTTCAAGCACTGCTTAGACCTTAGAATCCAGTTCCCGCTATGTTGAAGCTCGGAATAATAACCCCGATTCACAAAGGTGCAAGCAGAATTGAGCCCCCCCCCAACTACCTTTTGGTATCCCTACTTACTATACTTTCAAAGGTCATAGAATCCCTAGTTGCCAATGCACTTGTGTATTATCTGGAAAACTGTAACAGTACCACGCCTGAGCGGCACGGCTTCCGTCGACGGCGATCATGCATAACGAATTTATTAATCGCACGCCGTAGTTGGACCGAGTCAGCTGACGCTGGGTGTGATCTACCTGGATTTTCGAAGGCTTTCGATCGTTTAGATCATTGGATACTACTCTTCAAGCTCCAGCATTACGGGATCAGCGACCCTCATTTAAATTGGATTGCCAGCTTTCTACTTCAACGGCAACTAGTGGTCAGAGTTCGGAGCTCTTTATCGAACCCCATACGAGTCGAGTGTGGTATGCCGCAAGGCTCAGTTCTAGGTCCATGCTTGTTTTTGGTGTTTGTTAATGACCTTGCACAGGGAATCGCTTCAAACTTCCTAATGTTTGCCGAGGATGTCAAGATTTGGCGCAGGATCCAGACGAACGCCGACCAATATCCACTTCAGAGAGATCCACATACGGTATAACAATGGTCAACCCAAAATTTCCTGAATTTCAACGTGTGTAAGTGCAAGGTACTTTCCATCCGACATCAAAGCAACTACTCATACCTGCTCAGAACGAATGTACTGCAACAATCAACTGTCGAACGTGACTTCTTCATTATCCAAGCTTGGAGACTATGTCCTACCAGCAGTTACGCAGGAGCGAAAGCAAGCTGATCTGGGATACTCATAACAATTTGAGAAGACGTCAAAGACTAGGAACCAACCCGTTAGCATGCTGTGGAGGGCATTAGGGCGATTTGATCCATCCGTAGTTTCGCAGCTGCTAAGCACACATGTGGCCTTATGTGCTATACATAACCCAGGCCTGGCAGCCCTGGCACAAGCAAGATCTCGCAGCATTCGAGAGGCCACAGCGATGAGCCACCAAACATGTCATTGAGTTGTTCCACCTTCCATATCAACTTAGACTGAGGGTTCTAAGGTTGCACAGGGGTCACTATCAGTGCCAACGTGGTGATCTAATAATGGGCTAACTGATTCTGAGAAAACCCAACCACTTCTGCAGCTACCTACTACAACTCACTCACAACACGCATTTCAGGGGCCACCATCTCAAGTTGGTCAGGTAATACAGTCAGCTAGAATGTCGACGAAATTTTACTCTCTTCGTGTCTGTCTACAATGGAACACCCTCACAAATTACGTTGTTTACGCCTCCACTTTATCTGTTTTTAGCAAAAGCCTTGACATTCTCCTAATCCACCTACATTTCGTGAGCTGGCCTGTGTACATTGACAAGTGATAAAATGCGGCGAAAGGTGCACAACTGGAAGTGACCTACACAATTGAGGTTGGCTCTTTTCTGCATGCCTTTGTGTGAACACTCTGGTGAGTCTACCAAAACGATTTTCATTTTGTCACGTTTTTTTCTATTCACCAAGTTGTGGTTCGCAATCTGGCCATCCTATGGGTCTTGTTAAGCATCCGCTTTTTTACCTATAATATAGCATTGCTCCATTGCCAAAAACGCGATATGGATCTGAGCACGTTACCTCAACCCGAATCGACAGCGAACTCGGAGCCTGTAATACCAGTAAGACCGAAACGAACAACAGTTAAAAATCTATAATTACGTCATGCCTAGGCACTACCGCCTCAAGCGTTTGTCGTTCGTTGTCCATTTCCCGCTTGTTCCGTAGGACTCAAGCTGCTTTGTCAAGTTTCGTCCCAGGTGTCCTCGTTACTTTTCATCATCCTTAGTTTCCGCGGCTTGTGCCGCACGTGATTCTTGCATTTTGTGACACTACAATAGTAGGAAACGTTGGAGCTGCTTTGGCTAGTTGGCCCAGACAGGTGGTCGCCAGTGCAGTTTGGACTCTCCTAGCTTCCTTGTGATGGCAGTGTCCTATTCAAGTGAACGGATGCATCAAACGAATGAGCTAGACAGCCAATGAGAGCTGCATATAGATTGACCATGTGGGTACCACACTGCTTGTTTAACTGAGCCAAAGGTGGAAACTCATCGGCTCATAAGGGTCGTGTTTATGCAAGTGAACGGGCAATTTATGTAGAGTAGTTTGGCTTGACAATCATGCTGTAGTTATCTCTCGTGACTTTGCAGAATAAACCCTTGTTCCTGAACTACTGAGTTCTGTAGCTTGGTGTAACTTCGCAAACGAGACTGGACCCATTGAGCTATACTGGGTGGTGTCTCCTGGCCCCTTGAGAGCTACTCATACCAGGTTGGTCAATGGTTAAAGGTCAGAAAAACTCAAATTCCTGGTCCTCCAGATTGGGGTTCTGAAATCGGATGGCGTCCATTACCGTACAACTAAATCATTGCTACCTCCTTGCTGCCTTGCGGACAGGCTTTTAAGCCAAATGCTTTCGTTGAGGACTCTAATCGTCCTCCTGACAGTACCTCAGTCCACATGCAACCATGACTTTCTCCTCAAATATAAACTTCATCCTGCATCGGCCGTTGCGCAGATTATCAAGGGTCGCCTTATCTGCTGCATACATCAGGGCGGATAAGTGAAAACATGCGACTGCTGGCGCCTCCCTTCTTTCTTTTCCACCTGTTTCTCTTACTCCCATCCCGACCCCCATTACTAACCTTCCTTCTATAATTCCCAGCTTGATTGACAGCAACCGAAGTGCCACTGGAATAGAACCATCTGCCGCCACCTTCCCACAACACCCATCGGACGCCTATCGGCAACAGTTCCTTATAAGGCCACGCCGCCCCGTTTACCCGGGTGGCGTTCAACGTTCGCACTCTAAGACAAATATGTCAACAGGCTGCACTCGCACGCACCTTGCACATACTGAGTGTTGATGTGTGTTTTGTGTCCGAAACTAGGATCAATGACCCTAATGGGGTTGCTGAATTAACTGCACCCGGCTCATCCACTCGTCATTCATTGTACGCATCCGGGGAAGCCAATGCAGCACTCACAGGTCAAGCTGGTGTAGATATCATTCTAAGCTTCAAGACTGAGCCATCGTTAGTTGATTGGATTCCGGTGAACAGCCGTTTATGTGCAGCCCGTTTGACGACATCAGCTAAAGTTTATTCATGAAGTAGTATAAAACCTTGTTTGTCTGTGATTTCCGCTTATGCTCCCACCGACTGCAGTTCAAATGCTGTCAGGGACACATTCCATCACGAACTGAATGCGCTATTACGCAGTGCTACTAGTTCTGATATTATAGTACTTGCAGGGGATATGAACGCACAAGTAAGGTGTATGAGCTCACCTGGGTGGTAATTGTGGGTTTAACTCCGAACGGACTGACAATGGTGAGTGTCTGCTTTAACTGTGTGCGGAGCACCAGTTGTTTCTTAGTAGCACTGCTTTTAGACACAGTAGGCGCTGAAGTGTCACTTGGCGTCCTCCTGTAGCTGACCAGCGATGGACCCAAATTGATCACATTACCATAAGTTACAGATGGCGTGGTACCATCCTGGATTGTCGCTCGTACTGGAGTACCTGAATCGAGTCTGATCATGCCTTGGTACGTTGACGTTTCTCCATGAACTTCACCGGGAGGCGCACCAAGTGTCTCCTACGATTGGCAAATGAGAAATTGTCTCAGTCTTCGGTCAGGCAAGCCTATCAAGAAGCACTGCATACCGAACTTCCGCGGTCTTGTCCTAATGATGCTGAGCTTCAGTGGAATAGGAGGTCGGCCGCCCTGCACGACGCAGGAGCATCTGCTTGTGGCACTATCAATCGTCACCGCACCACTCACTGGATACCCGAGAGGTCGGTGAACCTGTTAGGATCCAGGAGAAACCTCCCGCTTGGCTCTGAACACAATGTGACCAGACGGGCTATTAGGCGTGAACTAAAGCAGAGCCTACGTGCTGACAAGGACGCCTGGTGGACCAGTAGGGCTCAAGAAATGGAGGAGGAAGGAGCAGTAGGCAATTACCGCAAGCTCTTCCAGCTTATCCGCACCAATGGTCCCAGAAAACCAGGCGTCAATGAGACAATCAGAGACAGCGCAGGGGCGCTGATACACAATAAAGAGCGCCGTATGGCTCATTGGAGGGAACACTTTCAAGATCAGTTCAACTGGCCTCCTGCTCCTTGACCTCTTCCTACTCAGGTGATGCAGGACGAGTCATGGACGGTTAGATTAGAGCCTCCGTCGGAGGCCGAGGTCCGAAACTCAATCACAGCTCTCAATCGTTTTCGTTCCGTTGGCCCGGATTCTGTCCCACCCGCATTATTTAAGGATGGAGGTGAGGTCCGCTGCGAAGAACTGATTTCCCTAATCGAACGTAGCTGGAAGGAAGAGAGTGTCCCGGCTAATTGGAGCGAATCGATTATAGTGGCAATATACAAGAAGGACAGTAGCACAGACTGTTCTAACCACAGGGGTATTGGGTTAACGCCAGTTGTGACAAAATTACTGGCCTAGATTCTCGTTCATCGCCTCACTGTGGAAAGGGAATCTCGGATTAGGAAAGATTAGGCCGGTTTCTTCCCAGGGCGTGGTTGTATAGACCATATATTCACTTTGCGGCAGGTGCTAGTGCAGCGCCACGCATATCGCAGACCGACAATATCTGTGTTCCTCGATTTCAACAGTGCGTACGATTCAGTCGATCGATCGATTGATTCTGTTCGAAATATTTGCGCGGAAAGGTGTTCCCACTAAATATATGAACATCCTACGTGCTCTATACTCGAACACTACAGGCCGCGTCAGGGTCTATGGTGACCTGTCGGATAGCATTCCGACCACAAGTGACCTTCGTCAGGGTTGTTCGATGTCCCATGTTTTGTTCCATTTCGTTGTGGATTCTATCATGGAGTGTTCCCTTGCGGAATCTCACAATGTAGTTGAAGTGCTGTCTGGTGAAAGGGTAGTTGATCTTGATTATGCGGACGATTTCGTCCTACTTTCGACGATGTTGCGGCGGCGTAATCAACCCTGAATAGCCTATCCAGAGTGGTCCCATTATTTGAAACGCGCTTCGCACCTTCAATTGCAATGTGTTGCTGCAGGATCACCAGCCACTTTATGACGCCTTGACCATTGCTAACGAGAAACTCGAGGTGGTCGATCAATTCTCGGCAGCTGCATCAGCAACGGTGGGCGCATAGAAACTGACGTCAGCTCACGAGCTGCAAAGCCAGAGCTGTCTTCTTGAACCTGCGGCATCTTTGGCGACAGGAGAGAGTTTCCCTTCGTCTGAAAGGCTGTTTATACAAGGCCATAAGCGCTTGCCCACAGATGACTTTTAGAGGGATGTTGACCCGCTGTACTTTACCGTGTTGGTTAACTGGTCTGTAAAGTAGCTTGGGATTGTAGCGGAAAAAATCTGCCTAATCCTGTGGGTGCTGCAATACATCTTCACATACAAGTTTGACACAGTGGTTTCGCTCGGTTATGTAGGCATTCCAGTTTCCGACATTTGAATCAGATTTGTATGTACTCCAAAGTGAATCTCTCAGGGTCATTCGGTTCCGCATCCTGCTCCTCAGGTAGGGCTTTACCATGTTGTACTATGGATTTTAGCCTCTGACGAAGTTGATACCACTGTGCTACTGACTGAGGAAGTTTTTCCAGGCGACATCAAGACGTTGTTCTTCTAGAAACGACTAGTCAGTGAGCCTGGTGAGGTCGGATAAAATTATGTGATATATTACCATGCAACCTCTTCGATATCCCCGCTGAAGTCTTCTGCGTAACAAATGTAGCGAAAAGTCAGTGCTGCGTGATCACTGCGCAACAACGGGCTACTCACTGTTATTGTGTCGATCATAAGTTCCTCATTGGTTAAGACGATGTCCAGAGTTATCGGCTTGTACCCCGTTCTAAATCTCGTAGGTGATGTGGTAGGCCAGCGACTAGTTCTTGCAGTTCGGTCTTGAACTGTTCACCAAGGGATGCCGGAACGACTAGAGGGTGCACATCGAAGTTTTTCACGGAGAGAATATAAGTGTTAGGCTCATCCAGAAAGATTTCAGTGCAGAAGTTAGACGGTTGTCCGTTTCCAGAGTAGACATCGGAGGGCGGTATACTAGGACAACCAGACATGTATCTTAACTGCAGGCAGCACCAAAGTGAGTCCAGTACTTGAATCTCAGGGTGTTAATGGCTTGAGGATACAGGTTACTGCGATAGTACAAAATTACACTGCCTTCCCTACTAGGTCGAACTTTACGTACTACGGAAGTGCGTGGTAGAGCGATCTTTATCAGTGACTGCACCGTTCAGCCAAGTCTCAGTTATCATTATCGGGTCAATGGATGTCGAGGCCTGACAAGACTGAAGCTGGGATACGTTGTCGCAGTGTCCCTGAGCATTGGCATGCATGCAGGAGAGTACTTCGAAAGTTAAAAGTGTATCTAACAGTGCGACTGACAGGTGCGAGCTTTTGCCGACCTTAGTGAGGTCGGCAACTGATGTTCGTTTTCGTGAATTGGTTCCACCATACTTCGAGCCGCTTCATATTGGCTGGTGGATTGATCACACGATGAAATTCCAGTTTCATTAAGTAATGGGAAACTCGCTGCTCCTTCAACAGATGGTTGTGCTTCGCAGTGGTCCATTTCGGGTGTAAGACTTAATCGAATCATTGTCAGACTCGGCTGACTTTGCTCTCTCTCGGTCGTTCGGGATTTGGTATTGAACACTTTTATTTGTAGCTCCGAGGGGAGCTTCTTACGTCGCTTTCCAAGTGCTCTTTCCGCCATGAGTTTGGTTTGGAGCACTCACCATTTTAATACTTTGGAGTTGCACCCTTGTGTTCGATCTGGCGAGCACGTCGTCGAGTAAGAGCATCTGATGAAGGTAGCGCCATTTCTTCCAATCATACGCTTGAGGTGCACCTTCATCAGACAAAGGCTTGAAGCTCCGGTACATCAGGAATTAAGACCGAATTTGTTGTTCAGATCGTAGTAGCCATCAAGGTTCTGTTTTCTTTACTGACGCTCGCCCCTAGGGACGTCAGTAAAAATCCAAAATCCGCACGAGTCAGTTCAAAAGAAGGTGGTTGACAAAAGAACCGCCTCAACAGCGTTCGCTGATTGTAGCGTCGCCTGTATCAGCCGTGCTTCCCCGTAGTGGGTCGAGTTTGTATGCTGTTTACTGCGCACCATGCTAGCCGGCTTTGCTTGGACGCTTGTAAGTAGACATATGCACCCCCACTGTTTCCGGTTGTCCAGCTCAAGTAAGATCTTCAGAGGCAAAATAGACCGCCTAATGACCGTCCCGTTCCGTGCGCCGGTAAGCAAGCCATGACATCCGGCACTTCGACGTTCAAGCGTCACTTCTGTAGAGACAAAAACGTAAGAGGAACTTCTCTTAACAACATGAAACTACTCATCATATCCTGTTGGTACTAGTTGGATTCCACTAATCTCAGTGCAATTCGGCAAACAGAGTGGACCAATTCATTTCTGGACCATTTAAAAGCTTTTATAGTAGTACATTCCACTAGTGCCGAAGGAAATAAATTCCAAATACCTACTATGCGCTTAGTGCAAAATTTTGCCCCGATATCTAGTCTGTACTTATGCGTCATGAACTTCAGATGGTGTCCCGGCAGGTGGTCCGACGTAGCTAGCTCAGAGATCGGTGTGCTTAACGCCACTGGGACCCTTCATAATCTTAGACGTTTTTATCAAGTCTCCTCTTATTCTGCATCGTACTAATGAGAACAAGCCAAAACAATCCAGGCGGTCAACCTGCGACTTCTCGCTCGGGCCTTCAATTATTCTGGCGGTTAGTATTTGTACCTTCTCTAACTAAGCGACATCCTTTCTAAGTAAGGTGCCGAAATTTGAACACAACACTCTAAGTATGGCTGAACTACGCTTTGTACAATTGGAGAAAGGCCTCAGTTCTATTATTATGCAACGCTCTCCTGAGGCGAAAAAGTTCCTGCCGCGTTCTGTTAGCAGCCACTTTGCACTGTGCCGAAGGCCTGAAGCCATCTACCATAACGATGCCCAAGTCCCTCGCCCTGTCCACACACTGCAATGTCAGGGAGCTTGTGGATATTTGCACCGTAATCCCAACGTTACTGGACGATAACAGCGGAAATTTGTTCCAGTTCAATAGCAAATCCCATGAATCAGACAACCTTACCACACTGCTCAGATCCTTAGACAACGTATCCCTATCTCCCCCACTGACAAGCCTTACGTCATCAGCAAAAGCATAACAAGTGTTCTCAAGGAGTGGAGCTAGATAATCTATAAACATACTAGACTAACACGGTCCTAGCACTGAACTCTGGGGACCCCGATATGAGCAGTGCCCATGCTAGTTCTGGTCTCACTAATTCTGATACTGAATGTTATGCCAAAGAGGAAATCCGGCAAGCAAGTCATCAGTTGGGGACGCAACCCAAACCAAGTCAGCTTCTCTACTAAAAGCAATGCTTAACCGAGTCAAATGCCTTACTGAAGTATAGGTAGCAGATATCCACTGGAATCCCGATATCGTGGCATCGAGTGGTTTCGTCCAAGAAACACAACAGCTTCTTAAGACATGACTTCATTCAATCGAAGCCATGCTTTTCCGCTCTAAGCAGGTTTTTAACAACTAAGTGCTCCCAAATTCGGTGCTTATCCGGGCACTTAGGCAGAATACTTGTCAAACTGACTGGCCTATAGTTGCGTGGCGAAGACTTAAAGCCCCACCTTATGAATTGCCACAACAGCCGCCACTTTCCAGTCATGTGGTAGCCTATCTTCCCGAAGAGAACGGTTGAATAGGTCCAATAAGGGATACTGCAGAATATCAGCGAACTGTTTAAAAATCCCTGGGTAAACATTGTTAGGGCCTACCGATTTATAGGGGTTAAGCCAGACAGCACCTCAAGGACCCTTGATGCGGTTAGTACCTCTATCCTTTCAAGGTCACATGAGAAGTGTGACTCCGGTGCAAATGCTGAAAGACACGCAATAACACCGCTGCCTCAGTTGCATCTTTCACAATCTTACTACCATCCTCCTTAGTCAGGTTACCAATCTCCTCCCCCAACGAAGCTTTGACTGCACATAACCTACAACCTTGGATTACTTTTTGTATTCTGAGTTAATCTGAGCTCATAGCGATATTTAGCTCGCCTCTGCAATTTGATTGGTCTAATACGATATCGTTTATATTGCAGCCATCGTCTGAAGCCTCCAGATTTCTGTGAGATTTTCCAACAATTATTACATCTCCGAAGCATTCTGGAGACTTCACGTCGATATCAGCGGGGCTTATTCCTGCTTCTATCGGGGCGCAAAGAGGGGACTCATCCAGCAATTGCACGAGACCAGAATTAAGCATGCCCCATCTTTGTTCTAACGTGGCCTGTTCTTGAGCATGAACCCAAGGGAGCTGGAGGGCTTTGTTCCGCAAACGACTAATATTGATTCGGCCAAACCTTCTCACAAGTCCAGGTTTTAATGGTAGCTTCTTCACATTCACCGGAAAGGTAAGGGCATAGTGATTGCTCTTACCTTGAGGGCCTCCACATAGATCTCTGTTACATGGTCATGCCTAGCGATCACGACATCTAAAGTTGACGGAGTAGTTCAACTTCGACTTCTTGTAGGAAGGACGTGTTGGACGAAAGCATTCTCTTGTATCCGTTTGACCGATTCCCACTCCAGAGTAT
The DNA here is from genome assembly GCA_944474145.2 of Dicrocoelium dendriticum. NCBI lineage: Eukaryota > Metazoa > Platyhelminthes > Trematoda > Plagiorchiida > Dicrocoeliidae > Dicrocoelium > Dicrocoelium dendriticum. The sequence continues at coordinate 29,380,754 of OX104068.1, forward strand.
CTGTCACGTTAATGTAATGCTCCCAGTCTGCACGTGGAAGATTTAGGTCACCAAGTAGAACAAAATTCGGTGCAACAACTGCCGCTTGCTTTAAGATGTTGCGAAGCTCTTTGTCTCCACTCTCGTGAAGCAAGTGCTACGCTACACACAGACGAAATTTCCAACTTGCCATCTATCTGCAAAAAGCAAGAAATACCCTGAAGATTTGTCGTCGCCATGGAAAATGTAGCTTCCCAGTGCTTGTAGTTGTTTTTACGAGCAAAAGCACCCCTCCACCAACGCGTTGCCCAGGTCGATTCACTCTATGACTAGAAAAATCCACCAGTAAGTCGTGAACTTGATCAGTGGACGACATTCAGGTTGCTGCCAAAGCGACAACCTCAGCGAGCTTGCAACGCAGCATCAACTCCTCCCACTTATTCCTGACGCTGCAACAGTTAGTGTACCATATTCTCAAACCAACTCTCTGCAGCTTCCTTCCTTCAATTAGCGATTCTTAATAGTTCCAGTCGGATGCAGAGCCCGAGGGGACAGCCCGTATTTTTGAACAGTTTCTGAACCATCCCCCAAACCAAGTTGGACTCCAGGAAGAATAACTGGGTTCCGGAAGGTACCATGAGACATATCCTTTTGTTGCCGCTTAGACACACTTGCTTTGTTAACACAACGCTCAGTCGATTATTTCAATGCACCTTTACACCTCTACTTTTCTTAACTGACCAACTAACAGTAAAACCAGCCTCAAGCAGCGCTGGACTAATCTCCGTAGCGACCAACGCTCTCTTACACTCAGCCTCCGAAATGTTCCCAACTGCTGAGTGTGTTAATGGAAACGCGGTTGGACCACCAGTCGCAGTTACTACTGTTGGCCCACGTTCCGTCAGGGAAGAGTTTGTGGTCACTTCCACAAATACTACTTTCGACTATGGGAGCAGAAATCAAACTGTCTGATATTACCAAGTTTTTCACAGTCACACTTGGGTCACGTAAGTTGTCTTCCGGCAATTGTGTGGAACAATCGTTTGAGGCAACGTCGACTACTCTCGAAGATATGTCGGAACCGTTATCCACACACACACACACACACACACACACACACACACACACACACACACACACACACACAAGAGGCTTATTTACTGCTGCGGTGGGTACAGAAGGTAGCGTGTCCGGTACCACTTGATATTGGCCCGTGGTCCTGCTTACTAACAAGCCGGTACGGCTGAGCAACAAGTCACGCTAGATCAGGTTCTTGAACTTAACTAGGATAGGTCTTGCAATATCATTTTGGTGCAATGTACTCGCCTTTCTCTAATTGCTCACTCAATGGATGCGCTTGTTACGACGATATCCAGACATTACGGAGAATAGCTTGCATCCAACTTCTATCCAACTCCGACCGGGTTTTTAGTTCCTGTATACACGGTTCCTCTTTATTGTAGATCGCAATTTCCGTATCACGAATACAACCACCACAGGACGAATAAACTTCATCAATTCTCCATTGTAATTTATTAATGAGTAAACTCTGTTACCTGATTAATTTTTCTCCTGCTTCAAGCCTTTGCGTACAGTCCATCAAGGAGCCTCGGTGCGGATCAAACTGTCGTTCGCGAACTACGCGAGAGCCAGTATCAGCTAGGTAAACGCAATGGAAGCATAGCCACTTCAAATTAGAGTGGCGAGCATAAATCTCAATCGCGGCTGGCTCTAGCCTTGAACAATTATTATGAGACCATAGTTAACGTAAGTCACACTGTTTTCTTTGCATTACTACTGTGCTGCTGTTATCCTCTCACACTTACAATGCACGTGTGAACAACAAAAAAGCGTAAGTATACAAAAATTGCCGAGGGTATTATGCTATAGTGGAATTGTTCGGTCGCTATAAACTCAGGTTCGTTCCGCCTAAAAGAAAACTCTGAAAAAGACGAAGATATGGGCGAGATAGATGTTTATTGTCGAAATGCGCAATCCCACTAGCTAAAGGCAGTGCAAAAGGTTCTAACTATGGGTAAAGTTATAGTCGCCAACCGCGACGGAGCAAACGCTCTCCGAGGTGGAAAAGCCGGAAGCGCAGGAAATGCAATCCGTCCAGTTGACTCAAACACACGTAGCCATCACTCAAACAAGCAGTCTTCCTACCTTGTCTAGGTATATAGTGATTTATATTTTTATGATATTTTACACAGACAAACAGGGGATCTTCAGGTCACTACACAGCCCTTCCGAGAAGGGAACCGTAGGTGACCCACCGATCTAGGCGAGGACTGTGCATCGTGGGCCCGCTTTCTACGAGACCAGGTGGGGAAACCTGATGCAGCTGCTGAGGGAGAACCAGGCGATCGGACCATACCGGCCCACACCCGTGTCCTCCATAAAGGTGTCGATAAAAGATAAGGGGAGAACGTTCATAGTGTACGATCACTTTTGTTTGGCCACCTTTGAATATTCTGCGATTCGCGACATGCACACTAGTTTCCAACCGAGCGGAGTATGTGGTGCATCACTAACCCACCTGGCGGAGGTAAGAAATAAACAGATTCCATTTACAAACAAATATTTTATACAGATCTGCCATATGAATTACACATCCGTAATTAGCCGTCACATGCTGCACCATTTTCTCGTAGCGATTCCGTGTGACACAAGCACTTACTTCCGACACTACCTGCTCCAAAAACGAACGCTCCACTCGGTTTTGCTGACGGCACCATCAGGGTCCCCTCGGAGCATTTTCGAATACCTGCTCCTCATCGCTTGCTTCACTTAACTTTTGAGTACACTCCAGATTCCCTCGATAAGGTCCAACGCCGGAGAGTAAGGTCCTAATGGTAACATCCTCCCGGATCGGCAGCGTTTCTCTTGGAAAACGGTTACCAAGTCTGATGGCATGAGGCGTTGTCACAATCACCAAACACCGTCGATAAAAGCGGTACCGTTGGCATCAAGCACCTGTCGGAGTTACTGTGCGCAACTTTGCTTGTGGAAACTACCACGTAACACGGAAAAAACAATCAACCCATCGTTTGTCATGCCCCCGACAACGTGCACATTTTGGCCACGATTGTTGGCCACAGTACACTTTTAGTGGTGAACGACCCTGAGTGCGTGCGCAGAAGAGCTTGAAATTAGTCTCGTCAATCCATATCGGTTGCCGTCTTTCTGTCTGGCAATTTAGTAGCTGCATAACAAAAGATTTCCGTCGCCCTTTATTCTCCAGTGTGTTCACTGACTCGGCAACGGTGTGCAACTTCTTCATTGTTATCAGCCGACCGCCTAGGTATCAGGCGACGGCAAAGGCACTGACCTCAACCTACCACTCCGCCTTCAAACGTAGACAAAGTGTTGCAAGTGTTATCGTTAGTTCTTCGGACATCCACTCCAGCAAAGAGTCTACGTGACTTTCGGTCAGAGGTTTGAGACGGGAACCCCCCTGTGGTCTTCTTGGTTCTGGGGACTCTAACACTGCTATCCAACTACGGCAGGTTTTGAAATTCACTAAGCAAACTGGCGATGTGTTTCCAATCGCCGCCTACCGCATAGGCTTGTAGTATTCTGTTCTTCACTTCCAATGAGTGCCGAGCATACTGGCCCCCTCGGGTCATGTCTTGTGGACACAATGATGGCTCCATGATTAAATAAGGAAATCTTGCCGCGCCACTTATTTGTGTGCCGGTGATCTCAGCAGTCTAACAACTAGACACAGAGCTAAGAGAAAACCATGGAGATCAGAGGATAAAGGAGAGTCCTCGCGTCATAATCATCGTGGCATAGTAGTTGAAGGTGAGCAACACACTTCAGCAACTATGCCACAGGAAGAAAGGAACATTTTGACAAAAAGTAGAACAAAACATTTTTAGTTTTTCACACGCCGATTATTCTCTTTTTTGTAATTTTCAACGTTTGAAGTACTAAATATGTGAATCAGTACAACACTGTGCACAATTCTTCCACTGATTCTGGTTGCGGGCCATATCTTCCAGATTGTTAAGATATTGGCACTCCTCATCTTTGGGTCCCCATGCTGGAAGGCGTACGGATCCAACAGCGGCTAGACACGACGGCAGCGATTTCATGTGCTGCCGCCATGTGGAAGGTTGACTATCACGCAGTCGCCTCCAGCCAGGTCCTTGATGAGCGAATAGCGCACGCCGCGGTAGACGCTCAGGTGGAATGCGTAGGATGTGACCGAGCCATCGCAACTGGCGCAACAAAACCATTCTGTGAAAAAGAATACTCACATTCCCCAAGATAAGACGTCGAACGTCATTGCTATTAACTCGATGTTGCTACCAAACACGAGCGATCCTCCTTAAGCAACCGTTATCGAAGGCAGAAAGACGATGCATGTCTTCCACACGAATCGGCCAGGACCCGCACCCGTACGACAATACTGAGCGAACTGATACACTGTAAACGCGGCCCTTTAGCGAGAATGAGACATCGCGACGACGCTACAATTGCCTCAGATTGACAAATGCTGTTCGAGCTGTAGCGATGCGAAGAAAAACATCTTGGTTATAGTGCCGTCAGCAGAAACACAGCTCCCAAGGTAGACGAAACTATCTACCTGTTCAAATTGTGCACTTTCGAGAGTGAGCACAGGATCAGGTGAAAGACAATCCTTGAGCAGTACTTTACACTTCGATGGGGCGAAGCTCATGCCATACTTAGTTGCTACAACTGCAAAACGATCCAGAGTGAGTTGCGTGCCCTGAGGATCGTTACCAAGTAAGGCAATATCAGCAGCAGAATCTAAGTCGGTTGCGTGCTTACCCGGTAGAAGCTTTAGGCCCAAATGTTGGAAACCTGCTAGAGCACTACAGAACGTCTTCGGTTGCGAAGCTGAAGAGGAATGAGGACATAGAACAGCCCTGCCGCACATCGCTATTGACAGCAAATGGCGAAGAAAGTTTGCCATAGACCCTCTGCCAGATTTATGAAGGTTAATTGCTCGTAAGATGGCGGTATATTTCGCTGGAACCCCGTTGTTTAGCAAGCAACGCCAGAAAGTAGGTAGATCAACAGAGTCCAAAGCGGCGTGTATGTCTAGGAATGCAACGATAGTGGACCTGTGATAAATGTGGCGATGTTCGAGGAGCTGGCGGAGCATGATTCACGTACTGGGGATAGTCTGCAAAGCAGTATGGATGCCAATAGCTTGGAGGCAACCGAAATAAGACTGATCCCGCGATGATTTACACATGAAGTGCGAGCGCCTTTCTTGAAAATCGGGACAATAACCGATTCGCCCATAGGGGAAGGCACTTTCTCTTCATGCCAGATATTTGCGAACAGCGCGGTCAGCTGGTTAATGATCGCCACACCGCCGTACTTGAACAGCTGCGGAGGAAGTCCGTCTGAGCCGGCAGCCTTGAATCGCTTCAAGCGTCGAAACTCGAGGCAGACTTCCGCTTCGCTGGGTGGATTCAGAGGGACGAGCCAGGGTGGACAACGACGTGTACTGCATGTACTGATGGATAGTGGACTGCTAGTGAAAATGCTCTGTTGGTTGGTGATCGGAGACTGCTCCATCTCACAATTGACCTCACTGACACCAGGCTTCCTGAGGCCAGTGGACCGAATGAGTTAGAAATGCATGCGAGTGTTGCCAGAGAGGACAGCGGTATCCATCTTTAAAGCACGCTCAGACCACTATGTCCCGCGATCCTTGCGCAGGCTTTGCTTGAGCATCCGGCTGGCAGAACGGCGCCACTCGTTGCAATCTGATTCCGCTGGGATATCTTTGCGTCGTTCGAACAGCTCCAGTGAAGGAGCAGAGATCCAAAGCTTTAGGGGGGGTCGAGTTAGGCCGCAGCTTGATCGTCCGGAAATGGTCATCGATTTCCGTTTACAAATCTAGTGTTGCTTCAGGTCTTGCGGTGGATTGCAACTGAGTACTTATGTCAGTGAAGACTGATAGCTCGCCTGGACAGAGGAATCAGTTAATCTGTTTACATCAATCTTGCGGTGCTTCGTGTTTCGCGACCAGTGCATGATGTGTGTCAACGAAGGTGGACCAAAAGGACCTGCAGTCTAGTACACTGCCTCGTCATCTGAAGCTAATTGCAGTGTGATCAATTTAAGACCACGGATGTGTTGGCGAAAAGGGACGCCACGTTGCGGAACGCTTCTTCGTACGCCTGAAGCTAGTGCTCGAGAGCAACAGATGGTTGTCTTCGCACAATGTGAGAAGCCTCTCTCCCTTATCAGAGCGGTTCTCATCGAGCGAGTGATGACCACCAAGGTGGCGTTCGTATGGTAACAGGCGGCCAACCCGTGCATTAAAATCCCCAGTACGGATAACGACATCCGACTTTTTAGCATTAGTCAAGAGCTGTTGTAGATCCCGGTAGAAATCGTCCTTGACCGAGTCGCCACTGCAGTCAGTTGGAGCGTACACGGAGATCACAAACAAGTTGTGTCTCTCTTCGCGGTGCCTGTTGATTCTACATGAACCATGAAGCCGAACTGCACATAATCGGCTATTAATAGGGAACCAGTCCAGTAGTGCCGCCTCGGCCTTGCCGCTTAGTGCTATACCTACACCAGCCAGACCCACTGAGGCTGCTTCTGGATCTCCAGAAAGACGCAGGTGATATCTGGCTTCGTGGTCACTGGGGAATGTCAATGTAAGCACAGTGCTGGGTTCTTACAAACGGGTTTCTGAAAGGCAGCAGACATCAATGTCTAGGGACTCTAGGATGTGCGCTAGACCGGTTTGCGGTTCAATCTGCACGTTGAAGCATGCCAGACGGAACGAGGATCGGGGACGAAGGAAGGCCATAGGTGGAACTCCTTGGTCTGCGGCGCAACCGGAATCGCAGCCAGATTGTTGAACAAATGAATCGGGTAACGGAAAGTAAGGATTATTAGCAACCGAACAATTGGCGTGTGATGAAGTCGCATGAATGTGAGAAACAGAAACAGTAGCGGATGAACACCTTATAGTACAGTCCATGGTTTTTTGGGAGGGATTGATACTACCCGGTTAGCCAAGCCGAAGTAGGGAATTGACTTAGGGGACTGCACCCCGAGCCTTTGGCTAAATAACCTACCCGCAAGGCAGCGGGGCGAATGTAGGGAATCGCGCCCATTGGGAGGCGCTGACTGAGTGTTCTGTTCATGCGTCTTTTTGGTAGATCACCAAACAGGGCGCAATAATCCCCATGAAATCAGCACAATTGTTGGAATACAATGCCCCACCGAGATGGAACATTGTCGCCGAACACTATGCTGGCACGAGGTACACCTGAACCACGCAGCTGGCACCACGAGGAGGTAGTTCGGCAAGCCAGCCGCGGCTTATTTAGACAACACCAAATTGTCCTTGCACACCACCACCGTCCGTTATCGTTCTAATCGATGCGTTTTTGACACCTAATTGACTGCAGATAACAAAACAACGCCATTTCATGGACACCGTTACCGCATAGCAACTAACTTTTTTGCACCGGGGACACTGTTGTCTAGGTTAGCGGCTGCTGCTTTCTGTGTGCCAGCCTTATCAGATGGGAACGATTGCTCCTAGATAATTGGCCTAGTTACTTCGCACAGTGCATTCGGTCAGCTCACGAGGTGACGTGGGTCATCTTTTTTCCGTTACACGAACCAAGAAAGGTTCAATGGCCCAAGTAGTAAAGCTGATGGATTATGAACAGACATACCCACCTCATAAGGTTGCCACAGAGAAAACCGCAGTCGCGAACCTAGGTAACAATGTCTCCGACAAATTGGAAAGCACTATCATAAAGTCTCTGCGTCCCGACGGGCTACTCAGTGTTATTGTTTCGATCATACGTTCCTCACTGGCAAACACAAGGTCAAGGATGGCCGATTATTTTCCTGGTCTGTATCTCCTAGGTGAGGTATTGTGATTATAAAGTGCTAGGTCAGCGAATGGTTAATGCACTTCGCTTTTCAATGGCTCACTGAAGCTGGCTGGAACCTCTACAGCATGCAAATTAACGTTTCCAGCAAATAGAATGTGACTGTAAGGCTGGGCTGAAACCGTCTGCTGAGCTGAAACCGTCTGCTGAGCATTAGGTAAACAGTAGTCCATATCTACAGTTCACATGGGTGGGGGCGTCATACAATAGCCACCAAACATGTGTCGCCACGTATGTGTTACAAGCGGCACCGAAGCTAGTTAACGTGAGTCCCCGGTCATTAACCAGTTCTTACGTCCGCGGTTCGATTCACCGTCGAGGCAGATTATTGTGCAAAGTTTAATCGCGGCTTCTACTTTCTACGAAAATTACACTACTCACAAAACCACCAATAATCTAGTAAACTTGCAGATGAATGCTTGTGCCTTATGTAAAAACAGGAGTGTTTCCAATGTCGCACCCGTGTTTGGAGGCATAGGTGTTGTTAGGGAGCTGGATACTTAACCCTCAGTTTCATGAATTATGTTAGTTGCCTATTTATTTGTTTGCGCAGTTACCTGCTTCTCTGCTACATTTTGGACACGCCGCTTTCCTCAGCCTCATTCGCAATCGCTCACAGCTAATTTCAGCCGTCTCATTCTGTGGACATTCGGATTGGTTTCTTTTGCCCAACATTCCTTAGCTTTTTCACGTGGATATATTATTCAGCCGACACATATTTATTATACCTGTTTTTATTTTCCTGGTGTGTATCATTCTCACTATCAACTGTTCTGGCATTACTTCTCCACACTGATTGGACGCTACTCGTCGTTTTTAATGGTCGCTCACCAGAAGGTTACCCCCAGGGGTTAACTCCGCAGTAACTATTTTCTTTGCCGCACTTCATTGGCTCGTAATTTTCGCGATTCTCATTTGCTTGTTGCATTTTGTGTTTTCTCCATGCCTGTTGGATCTCATGCGTTTAGTAGGTTGGATTCGCCCTTGTTTGTAAAGCTATATAACTGGTGCCGTGCTGTAATAGAAAATCTGTTCATCTCGGCTCATCTTGGACTTCTTCTTGCGGTCGTGGGGTGAAGGCGTACTGGGCGTCGCAACAGGTGTGTGGTCAGATTTCAAGCTAACCTTTGTGAGGTCGTCAACAAATCGTATTTGAAGCGAACTACTGAGATTGGACTTTGAACTTCTGCATGTCGGCTGATAGGAATCCCACGTGATGAAGTTCCGTTTAAAGTGCATTAAACAAGCCGCTGTTTCTGGGTGAGGCTGTCGTGCATCGCAGCTTTACGACTCAAAAGAAGTTTTACTGCCGTGGTTGATAAGTCTCAGTGATTTCGCTCAACCTCCATGCCATGGTGTGTGGTTTTACACTCCTTCAAGGGATTCTCTGATGGAAGCTTGTTACCACGCTTGTGATAATTCTCGAGTGCTGCTTCTGCCATGCGTTTGCACCTGAAGCACCAGTTTCAACAATTTGGGGCCACATGTCTCCAACTGGGATGGCCGGGGGCATGCAAGTCGGTCACTTTGGCTGCTCCAACGTTCGAGTGCGACTAAAGAAATTAGGGTTTCACAAAAATGTAATAGCTTATGGGCAATAAACAGAGGTTAAACATTGTTTAACATCATATTTGGTTATGGTGAGCCATTTATGGTCACATTCACTGTCTGACTCTGCGGGCACCCAAAAACACGCTCAGAGAAGACAGCTGACCGTCATATTGCGCAGACAGGATAGTACATCAACAGTTCATCGTGACATGGGTGCATGCGTAATTGTGGTTCACACCCTTACCAAGAACGGGACTTGTTAAGCACTAAGTTTATTGCGATGCGAACGCATTGGAGCTGTATGTTCATCCTTCATGGGTGTATGAAGCACATTCTCGATTTGTCTTCACTCCCTTATTCTATGTAATTGTCACTTGCTTGAAAAACAACCGGCGTTAACCGTGGAACATGCACTAAGACTGTCGTCTTAGTAGCCGCATTAATGTCTTAGTGCGCAGGATGGTACATAGTCAGTCGCTATTTATTGATGTCAGGAAGCTTGGTACACTGCGGTCGTCGCATCAGTGACTTGGTCTACGTGCACCGGTTCACATAGGAGTTAGCTGTTTGGCCATACCAAACCGTGATGTACCAACTCATTGCGCCACTCGTTTTTCGCCTGTTGACGCGCGCGCACTGTGTCCATCGCATGCAAGTGTTTGCTCGGACAAGCACCCAGAGGCGTTGCAAAGGGCGGAGGGGTCGGGGAGGGGGGGGGCGCGGTCCGCCTCGGCGCGGCATGTGACAGGGGCGACATGGTTGTTTAATGCCAAGCGTAAATTCATCCACATTACTTTAATGACTAAGCTGGTAAAAGCGAAGGATAATAATCATATTATGACGGAAGAGGAAATTGGTGCTGCAAACGTTGCTATCCGGGCAACAGAAAGCGATATTGGCAGCAGGAAGGCAGAGGGAGCCTTTTGAAATACTGATGCAGGAGAGGCGCGCTAAAGTAGAAGAATTGGAAATACAACCACATTTTTGTACGATAACAATCACATCAACAGATTATATGGACGTCTGCCAGTGGGGTGTTAAGATTGTTCGTGAAATTCTTACTATGCTTGTCCCACTCGGATCTACTGTCTTCCGGCATATCTATCATGAATTTACTAAGTGGTGCTACCTGGAACGAATGCAAAGCGGAGGCTGAGAATCTAAAAACTAATTGGTTATTTTCAAGATTTACGAAACGGTGAGCAAAGATTGCGATACATATGGTGAATTCTCCGTGTGACTGCCGTTGCATGATGTCTTCAACGGGATAGTCTCATTTTTCGACTAGTGGAAGCTAAGTCCAAAAGCATGTGAACGTGAACTTAGTAAATCGCTTGCTCAGTCATTCCTCAACAGCAAAGGTGTAGCGATCCGGCTAGTTGAAGGAAGGGCATTTGACGAAATGGGGCAAGTAGTTGTAGAAAATCAGTGGGGTGAAATTTAGGCAAAATGCTTGATATCGTCATGGTTCTCACCAAGCAAAGCGTGAAACTGTGTGTTCACAGAGAAGAAAACCAAGATGACAAAGGAGGCCAAAAAGGCGGAATTTTCAGCATTTGTACATTTGTCGGTCAAATGTGAACCTGTTCTTCGCGAACATTTTGTGACGGTTCAGCTGGGAAGGAAAATCAGCACTTTGTCACACCCTGTTCAAAATGAATTGGTGGGTACTTTGGTACAATCATGTGAGAAAGAAGATTTTAGCTAAGGTCAGTGAAAGCAATTAGGTTTGCTAGATAGCACGCTCGATGTATCGCACAAAAGTCAGATGAGTGAAAATGTAGTGAGGGTACAAGAGTCGTTTCGCAGGTTCGTGGAGACCAACAGCAAAACAGCAGACGAAATTTCTGTATTCGTTTTGTGAGAATCGGAGAAGAATGGAATTCACATTGATGACAGTCGTGGCCAAGTATATGACAATGATGCTGTTATGGCGCGCTAACGAATAGGTGTCCAGAGAGGTATCTGTGAATCAGCTCAAAGTCAACATCTTTGTCACGCACTAACCATTCTATGTGTACATGTAGCATCCGCAACAGTTGATTCTGTTACATTGTTCGTACGATGGGCCTGCTATTATCATTCTTTGTGCATCTAAATCTAACCTGAATGCCTTGGTTCAAGTCACCGGTGTAAATATCAGATGAATGTAAAATACAAATGGAGTAGTCGAGCAGGTGCTGTAAATATTGTGGTGAAGA
>OX104068.1:29392494-29440542 GCA_944474145.2 Dicrocoelium dendriticum
GCCTATCTAGATGACATCCTCATAATGGGCGGAACCCAGGAGGAGTTGTTTCAACGATTGGATGACGTGATGATGAGAATTAAGGAATATGGAGTCCGGTTGTGAGCTGACAAATGCAAATTTTTCCTGAAATCCATCAAGTTCCTGGGTTTCGTGATTGACGAGAACGGTCGACGGCCTGATCCTGAAAATATCGAGGCCATAGACAGATTACCGGCACCAACGGATGTCGCAACCTTGCACTCATTCCTTGGGATGGTGAGTCATTATAGTGAGTTCCTACCTTGCATGCATCGATTACGTCATCCTGTAAACCATTTGTTGATGAAAGATGTTGAAAGGAACTGGTCTGCACCGTGTCAAGAAGCTTTTGACAAACTCAAATTTCTGTTGAAATCAGATTTGCTCCTTACGCATTACAATCCGAAGCAGGAGATTGTCGTGGCTACGGATGCTTCGAGTTATGGAATTGGTGCTGTCATCTCACATCGCTTTCCAGACGGGTCCGAAAAGGCTGTGGCACATGTGGCACGAGCGCTGACCGCATCTGAAAAGAACTACAGTCAAATTGAGAAGGAGGCGTTGGCTATCATCTTTGCCGTACAGAGATTTCACAAGATGATATATGGCAGAAGATTCACGCTGGTGACTGATCACAAACCGCTTTTGGCAATCTTTGGATCTAAGAAAGGCATTCCGACATATACAGCCAGTCGACTTCAGCGCTGGGCAACTCTGCTCCTGGGGTATGATTTTGGCATGCGGTATTTGTCCACTGATTCTATTGGACAAGCGGACGCCCTGTCCAGACTGATCAATACCGGTAGACGCGATCAAGAAGACGCAGTCATTGCATCCATTGCAGCCGAATCGGACGTCAGCTACATGATACAAGACGCAGTGTGTAACTTGCCAGTGAATGGTTTAATGGTTGCGCAAGCCACTAAACAGGACGCTGTGCTACAAGAAGTATTAACCTATACAAGAAGTGGATGGCCAAAGAAGTGTCCGAACGAAGCTTTGACTCAGTTCTTCACAAGGCGAGGCGCATTGCCGGAAGTTGATTCCTGTCTGTTTTTCGCAGATCGCATAGTCATTCCAGAAGTGCTCAGACAGCGCATACTAAGAGAGCTGCACAAGGGTCATCCAGGAATCGCCCGCATGAAGGCACTCGCTCGCAGCTACGTCTTTTGGCCGATGATGGACAGCCAAATTGAGGATATCGGTCGATCCTGTTCCAGATGCATCAGTGCATGCAAACTGCCGGTGCGTGTGCCATTGCAATCTTGGTCGAATCCAGAATCTCCCTGGTCGCGCATACATGTTGATTTCGCAGGACCAGTCGAGGGTGTGGAATTTCTTGTGATGGTTGACGCGTACAGTAAGTGGTCGGAAGTAATCCGGATGAAAACTACGTCCTCAAACAGCACGATCTCGGAAATGAGACATGTATTCAGTCAGCATGGCCTACCAAAAACCGTTATTTCCGACAACGGATCGCAGTTTACGTCCTATCAATTCGCCGAGTTTTGCGCACAAAATGGAATCGAGCACGTGAGGACAGCACCATATTATCCACAGTCAAATGGCCAAGCGGAAAGATTTGTCGATACCCTGAAAAGAGCACTTTTGAAGTCAAAAGGCGAGGGAACGTTGGACGAAAGACTGGAGCGGTTCCTACTGAATTATCGAGTGACTCCCAATCCCAATGCACCCGATGGGAAGTCCCCAGCTGAAGTCCTAATGGGTCGCAGATTGAGAACTACACTGGTTTTGCTGACACCAGGCGTCCTCTCCCACAAACAAGGAACTTAGCAATGGAGCAGCAATACAACAGGCGGTACGGAGCACGGAGAAGGATGTTCAGAGTTGGCGAAATTGTATCTGCAGCGGCTATTCAGGGACGCGGGATCAGCTGGATACCAGGACGCATCGTGCGACGTCGGGGACGGGTGATGTACGATGTTCAAGTTGGTGCGCAGGTATGGAGACGTCACGCAAATCAGCGGAAACCGCGGTGTACACTGGAAGGTGATGTTCAGAATGCCAACAGATTTGATGTTAATGAGTTGCTTGACAATAGCAAACCAAGTGCTTCTTCACGCCGAGAATTTCAACCAAGGGAATGCCCGGAACAAGAAGGTCGGAACAGACCCCAACGAACAAGAAAATTTGTACAGCCGTTTCAAGTGGACCCGCGTCGGAAAAGCTATGTTCCGTACAGGTAACTAAATTTTTAGAAGGGGGAGATGTTAGGGAGCTGGCTACTTAACCCTCAGTTTCATGAATTATGGTATTTGCCAGTTTCTTTGTCTGCGCAGTTACCTGCTTCTCTGCTACATTTGGGACACGCCGCTTCCATCAGCCTCATTCGCAATCGCTAACAGCTAATTTCAGCCGTCTCATTCTGTGGACATTCTGATTGGTTTCTTTTGCTCAGCGTTACTTAGCATTTTCACGTGGATGTATTATTCAGCCGACACATATTTATTATACCTGTTTTTATTTTCCTGGTGTGTATCATTCTCACTATCAACTGTTCTGGCATTTGTATAAACGCATTACTTCTCCACACTGATTGGACGCTACTCGTCGTTTTTAATGGTCACTCACCAGAAGGTTACCCCCAGGGGTTAACTCCGCAGTAACTATTTTCTTTGCCGCACTTCATTGGCTCGTAATTTTCGCGATTCTCATTTGCTTGTTGCATTTTGTGTTTTCTCCATGCCTGTTGGATCTCATGCGTTTAGTAGGTTGGATTCGCCCTTGTTTGTAAAGCTATATAACTGGTGCCGTGCTGTAATAGAAAATCTGTTCATCTCGGCTCATCTTGGACTTCTTCTTGCGGTCGTGGGGTGAAGGCGTACTGGGCGTCACAACATATTCTTCTGGCGATGAGAAGTGGTGAACCATGTCGGTTTCGTTCGAGCAATTGCAGACTTTACTTCAACAGCAACAATTGCAATTTGAGAAATCGCAAAGGCAGCTGATCCAATCGCTCACACAGAAATTGAACCTTCAGACAGAACCGACGACGACGTCGATTGCACCATCATCAGTGGACGCCCTTATTGCATCAATCACAGAATTTGTGTTCGATGGATTGAGTGGTGTAACCTTCGATTCATGGTTTAAGATGTATGAGGATATTTTTCGAGTGTAGTTTGCTGACCAAGATGATGCCTGGAAAGTTCGATTGTTGTTGAGAAAACTTGGAGCATTGGAGCATGAATGCTACACAAATTTCGTTTTGCCGAAAAACGCAAGGGACTTCAGCTTTGATGAGACCGTGAGAACTTTGACGCAGATCTTCACTGAGCAATCCTCTTTGTTCAGCATTCGGTACAATTGTTTGAAGTTGGTCAAACGCGATGTTCATGACTTTGTCACTGATGCCGGGATTGTGAACCGCGAATGTGAACGATTCAAACTGGGCACCATGACTGCGGATCAATTTAAGAGTCTTATTTTTGTGTGCAGTCTCCAGTCCCACGCTGATGCCGATATTCGCACACGAATTTTACACAAGCTTGAACAGGAACCACAACTGACGTTGCAGGATATCACTACAGAATGCCAGCGGCTGATTAATTTGAAGCACGATACAAAAATGGTTGAAACTGCTGATCACAAAACTGAACCCTAAATCTGTCGTACAGCTATCCGACGTAAAGGAATGAATCGAACTGGATCAACTCAGAAGCCCCCGACCGCATGCTGGAATTGTGGCGCCTGGCATTTTGTGAGAGATTGCACATATAAAACGCACCAATGTCAGAAGTGCAGACGGATTGGCCATAAGGAAACCCACTTCCGAGTTGTGAACAATTTCAGACGTTCTTTTCCCCCAAAAATGCGCGTAAATCCCAATTTTAGAAGAGCCAATTTTCACGGACTGGCCGCAAAGATAATCCTCGCCGCCTTTCGCACAGAACTTGCACGCAAGAGAAAGTACGTGTCAGTAAAAGTCAATGGTCTTCCTATCACGTTGCAGCTGGATACAGCGTCCGACATTACAATCATCTCGAGATCAGTCTGGAAGAGGCTTGGGAGACCAGCATTCAAACGCACAACCCTGACGACTAAAAATGCATTTGGGGGACCACTGAGATTAGATGGTGAGATTGAGTGCGAAGTCAGCTTCAATGGCTTGAATCTTCGTGGCACGATTTAATTGGTTACGAGCAGTGACGTAAATCTGCTCGGCGTCGATTGGATCGAGAAGCTGCATCTACTCGACGTACCATTGAGTCACATTTGTTCTGAGAATAATGACGCGGTGCTTCATACAGCCGTATCGAATCAGCCGGGTCAAAGTATTGCAAAACTGCTTCAATCGAAGTATGCATGTGTATTTCAATCAGAGCTTGGTCATTGCACGAAAATGCAGGCAAAGCTTACCCTGCTTCCTGAGGCAAAGCCAGTGTTCCGACCCAGACGTCCAGTCCCTCACGCATCCCAAGCACTCGTGGAGCATGAGCTTGATCGATTACAGCAGGCCGGAGTGATCGAGCAAGTCAGTTTCTCACAATGGGTGGCGCCTATCGTTGTGATCAGAAAACCGAATGGCTCAGTTCGTTTGTGTGCAGATTTTTCAACCGGCTTGAATGCTGCATTAGAACCCCATCAGTACCCGCTTCCACTCCCAGACGACGTGTTTGCAAAGCTGAATGGAGGCAAGTACTTTGCTACTCTGGATCTGGCAGACGCTTATTTGCAACTGCAGGTCGAACCGGAAAGCAGAAAGCTTCTAACAATCAACACGCATCGCGGCCTTTACCAGTATAATCGTTTGCCATTTGGAGTAAAAACTGCACCTGCAATCTTTCAACAAGTTATGGACGCTATGTTGACTGGCTTGACGGGAGCAGCAGCCTATCTAGATGACATCCTCATAATGGGCGGAACCCAGGAGGAGTTGTTTCAACGATTGGATGACGTGATGATGAGAATTAAGGAATATGGAGTCCGGTTGTGAGCTGACAAATGCAAATTTTTCCTGAAATCCATCAAGTTCCTGGGTTTCGTGATTGACGAGAACGGTCGACGGCCTGATCCTGAAAATATCGAGGCCATAGACAGATTACCGGCACCAACGGATGTCGCAACCTTGCACTCATTCCTTGGGATGGTGAGTCATTATAGTGAGTTCCTACCTTGCATGCATCGATTACGTCATCCTGTAAACCATTTGTTGATGAAAGATGTTGAAAGGAACTGGTCTGCACCGTGTCAAGAAGCTTTTGACAAACTCAAATTTCTGTTGAAATCAGATTTGCTCCTTACGCATGACAATCCGAAGCAGGAGATTGTCGTGGCTACGGATGCTTCGAGTTATGGAATTGGTGCTGTCATCTCACATCGCTTTCCAGACGGGTCCGAAAAGGCTGTGGCACATGTGGCACGAGCGCTGACCGCATCTGAAAAGAACTACAGTCAAATTGAGAAGGAGGCATTGGCTATCATCTTTGCCGTACAGAGATTTCACAAGATGATATATGGCAGAAGATTCACGCTGGTGACTGATCACAAACCGCTTTTGGCAATCTTTGGATCTAAGAAAGGCATTCCGACATATACAGCCAGTCGACTTCAGCGCTGGGCAACTCTGCTCCTGGGGTATGATTTTGGCATGCGGTATTTGTCCACTGATTCTATTGGACAAGCGGACGCCCTGTCCAGACTGATCAATACCGGTAGACGCGATCAAGAAGACGCAGTCATTGCATCCATTGCAGCCGAATCGGACGTCAGCTACATGACACAAGACGTAGTGCGTAACTTGCCAGTGAATGGTTTAATGGTTGCGCAAGGCACTAAACAGGACGCTGTGCTACAAGAAGTATTAACCTATACAAGAAGTGGATGGCCAAAGAAGTGTCCGAACGAAGCTTTGACTCAGTTCTTCACAAGGCGAGGCGCATTGCCGGAAGTTGATTCCTGTCTGTTTTTCGCAGATCGCATAGTCATTCCAGAAGTGCTCAGACAGCGCATACTAAGAGAGCTGCACAAGGGTCATCCAGGAATCTCCCGCATGAAGGCACTCGCTCGCAGCTACGTCTTTTGGCCGATGATGGACAGCCAAATTGAGGATATCGGTCGATCCTGTTCCAGATGCATCAGTGCATGCAAACTGCCGGTGCGTGTACCATTGCAATCTTGGTCGAATCCAGAATCTCCCTGGTCGCGCATACATATTGATTTCGCAGGACCGGTCGAGGGTGTGGAATTTCTTGTGATGGTTGACGCGTACAGTAAGTGGTCGGAAGTAATCCGGATGAAAACTACGTCCTCAAACAGCACGATCTCGGAAATGAGACATGTATTCAGTCAGCATGGCCTACCAAAAACCATTATTTCCGACAACGGATCGCAGTTTACGTCCTATCAATTCGCCGAGTTTTGCGCACAAAATGGAATCGAGCACGTGAGGACAGCACCATATTATCCACAGTCAAATGGCCAAGCGGAAAGATTTGTCGATATCCTGAAAAGAGCACTTTTGAAGTCAAAAGACGAGGGAACGTTGGACGAAAGACTGGAGCGGTTCCTACTGAATTATCGAGTGACTCCCAATCCCAATGCACCCGATGGGAAGTCACCAGCTGAAGTCCAAATGGGTCGCAGATTGAGTACTACACTGGATTTGCTGACACTCAGGCGTCCTCTCCCACAAACAAGGAACTTAGCAATGGAGCAGCAGTACAACAGGCGGTACGGAGCACGGAGAAGGATGTTCAGAGTTGGCGAATTTGTATCTGCAGCGGCTATTCAGGGACGGCGGATCAGCTGGATACCAGGACGCATCGTGCGACGTCGGGGACGGGTGATGTACGATGTTCAAGTTGGTGCGCAGGTATGGAGACGTCACGCAAATCAGCTGAAACCGCGGTGTACACTGGAAGGTGATGTTCAGAATGCCAACAGATTTGATGTTAATGAGTTGCTTGACAATGGCAAACCAAGTGCTTCTTCACGCCGAGAATTTCAACCAAGGGAATGCCCGGAACAAGAAGGTCGGAACAGAACCCAACGAACAAGAAAATTTGTACAGCCGTTTCAAGTGGACCCGCGTCGGAAAAGCTATGTTTCGTACAGGTAACTAACATTTTAGAAGGGGAAGATGTTAGGGAGCTGGCTACTTAACCCTCAGTTTCATGAATTATGTTAGTTGCCTATTTATTTGTTTGCGCAGTTACCTGCTTCTCTGCTACATTTTGGACACGCCGCTTTCCTCAGCCTCATTCGCAATCGCTCACAGCTAATTTCAGCCGTCTCATTCTGTGGACATTCGGATTAGTTTCTTTTGCCCAACATTCTTTAGCTTTTTCACGTGGATGTATTATTCAGCCGACACATATTTATTATACCTGTTTTTATTTTCCTGGTGTGTATCATTCTCACTATCAACTGTTCTGGCATTTGTATAAACGCATTACTTCTCCACACTGATTGGACGCTACTCGTCGTTTTTAATGGTCACTCACCAGAAGGTTACCCCCAGGGGTTAACTCCGCAGTAACTATTTTCTTTGCCGCACTTCATTGGCTCGTAATTTTCGCGATTCTCATTTGCTTGTTGCATTTTGTGTTTTCTCCATGCCTGTTGGATCTCATGCGTTTAGTAGGTTGGATTCGCCCTTGTTTGTAAAGCTATATAACTGGTGCCGTGCTGTAATAGAAAATCTGTTCATCTCGGCTCATCTTGGACTTCTTCTTGCGGTCGTGGGGTGAAGGCGTACTGGGCGTCACAACATATTCTTCTGGCGATGAGAAGTGGTGAACCATGTCGGTTTCGTTCAAGCAGTTGCAGACTTTACTTCAACAGCAACAATTGCAATTTGAGAAATCGCAAAGGCAGCTGATCCAATCGCTCACACAGAAATTGAACCTTCAGACAGAACCGACGACGACGTCGATTGCACCATCATCAGTGGACGCCCTTATTGCATCAATCACAGAATTTGTGTTCGATGGATTGAGTGGTGTAACCTTCGATTCATGGTTTAAGATGTATGAGGATATTTTTCGAGTGTAGTTTGCTGACCAAGATGATGCCTGGAAAGTTCGATTGTTGTTGAGAAAACTTGGAGCATTGGAGCATGAATGCTACACAAATTTCGTTTTGCCGAAAAACGCAAGGGACTTCAGCTTTGATGAGACCGTGAGAACTTTGACGCAGATCTTCACTGAGCAATCCTCTTTGTTCAGCATTCGGTACAATTGTTTGAAGTTGGTCAAACGCGATGTTCATGACTTTGTCACTGATGCCGGGATTGTGAACCGCGAATGTGAACGATTCAAACTGGGCACCATGACTGCGGATCAATTTAAGAGTCTTATTTTTGTGTGCAGTCTCCAGTCCCACGCTGATGCCGATATTCGCACACGAATTTTACACAAGCTTGAACAGGAACCACAACTGACGTTGCAGGATATCACTACAGAATGCCAGCGGCTGATTAATTTGAAGCACGATACAAAAATGGTTGAAACTGCTGATCACAAAACTGAACCCTAAATCTGTCGTACAGCTATCCGACGTGAAGGAATGAATCGAACTGGATCAACTCAGAAGCCCCCGACCGCATGCTGGAATTGTGGCGCCTGGCATTTTGTGAGAGATTGCACATATAAAACGCACCAATGTCAGAAGTGCAGACGGATTGGCCATAAGGAAACCCACTTCCGAGTTGTGAACAATTTCAGACGTTCTTGTCCCCCAAAAATGCGCGTAAATCCCAATTTTAGAAGAGCCAATTTTCACGGACTGGCCGCAAAGATAATCCTCGCCGCCTTTCGCACAGAACTTGCACGCAAGAGAAAGTACGTGTCAGTAAAAGTCAATGGTCTTCCTATCACGTTGCAGCTGGATACAGCGTCCGACATTACAATCATCTCGAGATCAGTCTGGAAGAGGCTTGGGAGACCAGCATTCAAACGCACAACCCTGACGACTAAAAATGCATTTGGGGGACCACTGAGATTAGATGGTGAGATTGAGTGCGAAGTCAGCTTCAATGGCTTGAATCTTCGTGGCACGATTTAATTGGTTACGAGCAGTGACGTAAATCTGCTCGGCGTCGATTGGATCGAGAAGCTGCATCTACTCGACGTACCATTGAGTCACATTTGTTCTGAGAATAATGACGCGGTGCTTCATACAGCCGTATCGAATCAGCCGGGTCAAAGTATTGCAAAACTGCTTCAATCGAAGTATGCATGTGTATTTCAATCAGAGCTTGGTCATTGCACGAAAATGCAGGCAAAGCTTACCCTGCTTCCTGAGGCAAAGCCAGTGTTCCGACCCAGACGTCCAGTCCCTCACGCATCCCAAGCACTCGT
Organism: Dicrocoelium dendriticum; assembly: GCA_944474145.2. Taxonomy (NCBI): domain Eukaryota; kingdom Metazoa; phylum Platyhelminthes; class Trematoda; order Plagiorchiida; family Dicrocoeliidae; genus Dicrocoelium; species Dicrocoelium dendriticum. The sequence goes on from OX104068.1 coordinate 29,401,839, forward strand.
GGAGCATGAGCTTGATCGATTACAGCAGGCCGGAGTGATCGAGCAAGTCAGTTTCTCACAATGGGTGGCGCCTATCGTTGTGATCAGAAAACCGAATGGCTCAGTTCGTTTGTGTGCAGATTTTTCAACCGGCTTGAATGCTGCATTAGAACCCCATCAGTACCCGCTTCCACTCCCAGACGACGTGTTTGCAAAGCTGAATGGAGGCAAGTACTTTGCTACTCTGGATCTGGCAGACGCTTATTTGCAACTGCAGGTCGAACCGGAAAGCAGAAAGCTTCTAACAATCAACACGCATCGCGGCCTTTACCAGTATAATCGTTTGCCATTTGGAGTAAAAACTGCACCTGCAATCTTTCAACAAGTTATGGACGCTATGTTGACTGGCTTGACGGGAGCAGCAGCCTATCTAGATGACATCCTCATAATGGGCGGAACCCAGGAGGAGTTGTTTCAACGATTGGATGACGTGATGATGAGAATTAAGGAATATGGAGTCCGGTTGTGAGCTGACAAATGCAAATTTTTCCTGAAATCCATCAAGTTCCTGGGTTTCGTGATTGACGAGAACGGTCGACGGCCTGATCCTGAAAATATCGAGGCCATAGACAGATTACCGGCACCAACGGATGTCGCAACCTTGCACTCATTCCTTGGGATGGTGAGTCATTATAGTGAGTTCCTACCTTGCATGCATCGATTACGTCATCCTGTAAACCATTTGTTGATGAAAGATGTTGAAAGGAACTGGTCTGCACCGTGTCAAGAAGCTTTTGACAAACTCAAATTTCTGTTGAAATCAGATTTGCTCCTTACGCATGACAATCCGAAGCAGGAGATTGTCGTGGCTACGGATGCTTCGAGTTATGGAATTGGTGCTGTCATCTCACATCGCTTTCCAGACGGGTCCGAAAAGGCTGTGGCACATGTGGCACGAGCGCTGACCGCATCTGAAAAGAACTACAGTCAAATTGAGAAGGAGGCATTGGCTATCATCTTTGCCGTACAGAGATTTCACAAGATGATATATGGCAGAAGATTCACGCTGGTGACTGATCACAAACCGCTTTTGGCAATCTTTGGATCTAAGAAAGGCATTCCGACATATACAGCCAGTCGACTTCAGCGCTGGGCAACTCTGCTCCTGGGGTATGATTTTGGCATGCGGTATTTGTCCACTGATTCTATTGGACAAGCGGACGCCCTGTCCAGACTGATCAATACCGGTAGACGCGATCAAGAAGACGCAGTCATTGCATCCATTGCAGCCGAATCGGACGTCAGCTACATGACACAAGACGTAGTGCGTAACTTGCCAGTGAATGGTTTAATGGTTGCGCAAGGCACTAAACAGGACGCTGTGCTACAAGAAGTATTAACCTATACAAGAAGTGGATGGCCAAAGAAGTGTCCGAACGAAGCTTTGACTCAGTTCTTCACAAGGCGAGGCGCATTGCCGGAAGTTGATTCCTGTCTGTTTTTCGCAGATCGCATAGTCATTCCAGAAGTGCTCAGACAGCGCATACTAAGAGAGCTGCACAAGGGTCATCCAGGAATCTCCCGCATGAAGGCACTCGCTCGCAGCTACGTCTTTTGGCCGATGATGGACAGCCAAATTGAGGATATCGGTCGATCCTGTTCCAGATGCATCAGTGCATGCAAACTGCCGGTGCGTGTACCATTGCAATCTTGGTCGAATCCAGAATCTCCCTGGTCGCGCATACATATTGATTTCGCAGGACCGGTCGAGGGTGTGGAATTTCTTGTGATGGTTGACGCGTACAGTAAGTGGTCGGAAGTAATCCGGATGAAAACTACGTCCTCAAACAGCACGATCTCGGAAATGAGACATGTATTCAGTCAGCATGGCCTACCAAAAACCATTATTTCCGACAACGGATCGCAGTTTACGTCCTATCAATTCGCCGAGTTTTGCGCACAAAATGGAATCGAGCACGTGAGGACAGCACCATATTATCCACAGTCAAATGGCCAAGCGGAAAGATTTGTCGATATCCTGAAAAGAGCACTTTTGAAGTCAAAAGACGAGGGAACGTTGGACGAAAGACTGGAGCGGTTCCTACTGAATTATCGAGTGACTCCCAATCCCAATGCACCCGATGGGAAGTCACCAGCTGAAGTCCAAATGGGTCGCAGATTGAGTACTACACTGGATTTGCTGACACTCAGGCGTCCTCTCCCACAAACAAGGAACTTAGCAATGGAGCAGCAGTACAACAGGCGGTACGGAGCACGGAGAAGGATGTTCAGAGTTGGCGAATTTGTATCTGCAGCGGCTATTCAGGGACGGCGGATCAGCTGGATACCAGGACGCATCGTGCGACGTCGGGGACGGGTGATGTACGATGTTCAAGTTGGTGCGCAGGTATGGAGACGTCACGCAAATCAGCTGAAACCGCGGTGTACACTGGAAGGTGATGTTCAGAATGCCAACAGATTTGATGTTAATGAGTTGCTTGACAATGGCAAACCAAGTGCTTCTTCACGCCGAGAATTTCAACCAAGGGAATGCCCGGAACAAGAAGGTCGGAACAGAACCCAACGAACAAGAAAATTTGTACAGCCGTTTCAAGTGGACCCGCGTCGGAAAAGCTATGTTTCGTACAGGTAACTAACATTTTAGAAGGGGAAGATGTTAGGGAGCTGGCTACTTAACCCTCAGTTTCATGAATTATGTTAGTTGCCTATTTCTTTGTTTGCGCAGTTACCTGCTTCTATGCTACATTTTGGACACGCCGCTTTCCTCAGCCTCATTCGCAATCGCTCACAGCTAATTTCAGCCGTCTCATTCTGTGGACATTCGGATTGGTTTCTTTTGCCCAACATTCCTTAGCTTTTTCACGTGGATGTATTATTCAGCCGACACATATTTATTATACCTGTTTTTATTTTCCTGGTGTGTATCATTCTCACTATCAACTGTTCTGGCATTTGTATAAACGCATTACTTCTCCACACTGATTGGACGCTACTCGTCGTTTTTAATGGTCGCTCACCAGAAGGTTACCCCCAGGGGTTAACTCCGCAGTAACTATTTTCTTTGCCGCACTTCATTGGCTCGTAATTTTCGCGATTCTCATTTGCTTGTTGCATTTTGTGTTTTCTCCATGCCTGTTGGATCTCATGCGTTTAGTAGGTTGGATTCGCCCTTGTTTGTAAAGCTATATAACTGGTGCCGTGCTGTAATAGAAAATCTGTTCATCTCGGCTCATCTTGGACTTCTTCTTGCGGTCGTGGGGTGAAGGCGTACTGTACGTCACAACATCGGTACAGCCCTTTCCGTTTATTTTGTATCTTAGAATTTAGGGATCTGCTCACATAGAATTCAAGGATGCACAAGTATATCTAGAGAAATGGGCCGGATATGCAACGTCTTAACAATCTTACAACGTTCAGAGTTGCTTCCTTGAGAATGTAGATAAAATGGTACACATTGCAACGGATGAATCCAAAAAACTGCGCTAATTTTAGAGTAAGCATGAAGCGTTGAATCGGCCAAAAGAAATGAGTGGACGGCGAATGATTGTTGGGTATGTCGATGAGATTTGATGCAGGGTTGAAACGGGAAATGCTGTCTCTCATTGACATTTTGGCTAATGAAACGCCATTGATTGCAGAAAATTCATAACCTTGCGAACAAATACCTTTTTCATTCACCGTTAAATCTGCTTGATAATAACTATGGTTGTCCGATTAGTAAAGTCATAGAAGATATAGAAGGAACGCAATCCTTGCCGAAAGAAGAAAATGGCGGTATTTTGTGAAATCGTCATTAAAAACCAAAATTAATGGACCATCTGAGCTTTTAAGACTCGAACCGAAATATCACTTGGGGAATCTACTGCGCAGATTTTCTAGCCAAACTATTAGCATAGCCAGCTGTGAAAGCGCATCCTCAAAACGTAAGCACATAAGGAACTACCTTCAATCGTCATTGAAGCAGAGAAGGCGAACAAAGTCGTAGTTCAAAATATAGAGAGCGAAATCGACGATGGAGAGTGTTATCAATGCTGCTGCGTCAAGTAATGATTGAAAAGTGTATCTGACCAATGAACAATGATTTTTAACGGATAAAAAAGCAGGTGCTTGACATGTCCCGTAGGGTATTTAGAGTGAGAAAAGATAGATCAAGGGATAATGGAGTCGTCAGTTCGGGCGATTACAGATTTAACTGCACTGTCGTATAAAGGGAGTTTGAAATTAGAATGTACGCAAAGCAATAGGGAAGTGGTTACTGATCACGTAATATGCGAGCAAAAAGTTAAAAACAGCAAGGACAACGCTTACTCGTGTGCAACTGTCTTGGGTAGACGGGAGACAGAAATCCAGTTTTTATAGTAGTCGCGTTTAGCAAATTGTGTGCAAGGGGTTTGGAGTGACTCATTCTCGAGTAGGGTTATGGCACTGTCCACTGTCTGTTATGCATTAGTGCCAGCATCTGGTGGTCAATGGCTATAGCCCGTAGTGTAAATGTGACAGAGTATCGTCAAGGCGTTTTTTGAAAAGGGATAGGTGGGTGCATTAATTAGATGTTCCGGGAGGGCATTTCAAGGCTATGACACTCGAAGGGATAAATAGTTTCGCCGACATTCCAGGCGGCTGTACTGCATGACCAGCTTAAACTGGTGTTTTGACTGAGTATTAGAAGGGAATGGCATGCGTGGTTGAAGTTTCGCAGGATCTGGTACACCAATAAGAGATCGCCCCTTAGACGCCGATAACGTCCACTGTATATTTTGTGTGTCTTCAGCCTGAGTGGGTAGGGGAGGCTGGTCAAACCTCTGGCGCTCTTCCTTGCCCTACGTTGTGCATGTTACGTGTTCAACCAATGATCGCTCACTATGACCGTGAACCTGATTGGCCCTACACGCAAACGTAGATAAGCACGCACACACGCACTCAAGGACACACCCTAACGTTCCGTGCTCACATGTAAACTGTTAAGTGTTCAGTACACTGTGCGCCAGACTGACGCGTCTTCTTGGTTATTCGCTACGAGTTGAAATACGTACTTGCGGTTAGAGTCCAGTTGTGATATCTGGCGACGGAGGTCAACAGGTCAATGACAAATACTCCAACGGTCTTCTGGCCGTGCTCTACCGACAAACCTTCCCTGGACTCGTGGCATAGATGGCGGAAAACCTTTACGGATTACTTGGAATTGCTTCCAATCTTGAATCCAGCAGTATCTCTTACTGAGAAAAACAAAGTGAAGCCCTTGAGACAGTTTCTTGGAGATGAGGGTCAAAGGTATTTCGATGCACTTCGTATTGATCAAATCTCTTCTACGATAACCGGCACTTTGGAAACCTTCAGTGCTCTTTGGGGTGTTCGTCAGAATGTTTTTACGGCTAGATACTACTTCTAGAAACTCTGCCAGAAACCAGATGAGAGTGTGAACGAGTTCATCGCTCGTGTACTACAAGCAGCACCTGATTGTAAATACAATGAAGTCGATCCAACGAGATTTGAAGAGACCATGTTACTCCAATGTTTGATAGCCGGAATCTCAGACCAGAGCACGCGGGAGAAGCTCCTTTCACAAGATGATTGTTCACTGACCTGGGAGACGGCCTGCTCGATTGCCAGGCAGAGGGAACACCTTACACAACAACTCGCAACATTTACGCTGAAGGACTCGTCAGATGAGCTGCGATTGATTAACACTACACCAAAACCAAAGCCACCCACTGGCGTCAATTTGTTTGTGTGTTATCGTTGTGGTGAGCAGCGCAGTTGTCCATCCGACTGCCGGCATCAGAAGACAGTATGTAAAAGCTGCGGGAAGGTGGGCCACCAGGCGCGAGTGTGTAGATCGGTCAAGCGACGTTCAGGTGGGGCTTATCGAGGAGCAAACCCCATCAAAACTGTGGACGAGTCTGATGGTAGCGACCCTGAATTACATCCCATTTGGCTTAATTCCGTTTCTAGCATGCAGCCGGCGCCATACACTCTAGAGCTTTACATTGAAGGACAAAAGGTACAGATGGAAATCGATACAGGAGCATCCGTGACGATAATCCGGGCAAACGCTGTAAGAACGCTCCCGAACTTATCCGCTTGCAATTCTGTTCTTCGCACATACACCGGTGAACCTATACGTGTCCTTGGTAAATGCTTCGTGAAGGCACAGTTTGGCGACAAAATACGCACACTTCCTGTATATGTGATCCCCGGGGATCGTTCAAATCTACTTGGAAGAGACTAGATACGTGCTTTCCCGGATACAATGAATGTGGTAAAATTGGTCACCGAGATCTCCGGGCTTGAAACATTACTTAAACAACATTCAGCTGTTTTTTCCGAGGAGCTTGGGAAGTTGAAAGAATTTCAGGCTGCGATAAAACTAAAGGAAGGCGCTCGACCAAAATTCATTAGGGCGCGCACACTACCATACGCTATGAGGCCTAAAGTTGAAGAGGAACTAAACCGCCTACAGACTCGAGGTATTATTACTCCTGTACACGTTTTTGACTGGGGAACTCCAATTGTGCCAGTAACCAAACCGGACGGCTCCGTACGGATTTGTGGTGACTACAAGATAACCATAAATCAAGCATCCATGCTGGTCAGGTACCCCTTGCCACGTATTGATGACTTGTATGCAACACTAGCTGGTGGTGAAAGGTTTACCAAACTCGATCTGAGTCATGCATACTCGCAGATAGAGCTCGATGAACCTTCGAGGAAACTTACTACCATCACCACGCACATGGGACTATTTCAATATACTCGTTTACCTTTTGGCATTAATTCCGCCCCCGGAATATTTCAGAGAATTATTGACGACCTAGTGAAGGACATTCCTTTTGCGTGTGCTTATCTGGATGATATTCTTATCTCTGGACGCTCGGATACAGAGCATCTTCGAGCACTCGCGGTCGTGCTCGAGCGTTTGGAGCGAAGTGGATTCAGATTGAAAAGGTCTAAATGTGAGTTCCTTTCACCTTCCGTTTGTTACCTTGGATACCGGCTTGATAAACACGGTTTACATGTTTTAAATGACAAGGTTATACCGATTTTAGAAAGCCCAGAGCCAAAGGGTTGTGATGAACTCCGTTCGTTCTTAGGAATGCTATCTCACTATCGCCGTTTCCTGCCTAATGCATCGACGGTTCTATCGCTATTAAATGAGCTGTTACACAAAAATGCATGGTGGTGTTGGGGTTCCCGTCAAAAAATGCCTTCAATAAAGCAAAACAAGCTCTTGCTTCGCCACCAACGTTAGTCCGTTATGACTCTAAAAATCCACTCATACTTCAGTGCGACGCGTCCCCTTGGGGGGTCGGGGCTGTCCTGTGCCACCGCATGGACGATGGGTCTTTACGTCCCATAGCATATGCATCGCGCACCTTACAGACGGCGGAGAAGAACTACTCACAACTGGACAGGGAAGCGCTAGCCGTTATCTTCAGAGTTAAGAGGTTTCACCAGTATTTATGGGGAAACGTTTTCGAGCTTCATACAGACCACAAACCATTGATATCCTTGTTTGGGGAAACCAAAGGTATACAACAAATGACATCACCGAGGATGCAAAGATGGGCCATAACCTTGAGTGCTTACAGTTACAAGATTGTTTATAGTACCGGCGTCAGCAACTGCACAGTTGATGCACTCAGCCGTCTGACTATCACGGAAACTGCACATGAACACGACCCTCCGTTTGAACTGGTTAATCTAATGCAACATCTAGACACAACACCGATACGGAGTTCAACAATCCGTCAATGGACGGATCGAGACCCCGTGCTATCAATGGTGAAACGCTTTTTGAACATGGGTTGGCTTCCTGAAGGGACAGTTGAATTACAACCGTTTATGATTCGGAAGAACGAACTGAGTCTATTCGACGGCTGTGTTTTTTGGGGCTCTCGTCTAGTCCCTCCCACCAAGGCGCGTTCACAGATACTTAAAGAGTTCCATGATGCTCATCCAGGTGTGGCGAGGATGAAGGCACTAGCGAGAGGGTACTGCTGGTGGCCCAACATCGACTCAGACATAGAGAACTTACTGAAGAATTGCGATATTTGTCAGGCGTACCAGCGGAGCAAGGCGCCAGGTCCAATACACCCTTGGCGTTGGCCCGACAAGCCCTGGCAGCGTATCCACGCCGACTACTTCGGACCGATGGACGGGACCATGTTTCTTCTACTTATTGATGCACATTCTAAGTGGATTGACGTACATCCAGTTACTCAGGCGACAGCCGAATCCACCATCACTAAAATGCGCTCGTCCTTCGCTACGTTTGGCATTCCAGAAACCATTTGTACAGACAATGGTTCGCCTTTTACCAGTGCCGAATTTGGTAAATTTGTCGTCAACAACGGAATCCAACACGTTAAATCAGCCCCGTATCACCCAGCATCAAACGGATTAGCCGAGCGTGCAGTACAAACTGTGAAACAGGGCTTACTAAAGCAGCGAACGGGAACATTGCGAACAAAACTGGATCCGTTCCTATTCTCCTACCGTTCTACACCCACTGAGGCTACCGGGAAATTCCCGGCGGAATTGATGTTCGGCAGAAATCTGAGAACGAGGCTTCATTTGTTGCTCCCGAACCCGCGTGTTGAAGTATAGGAGCGTCAGAAAAAGTTTGTGTCTTCAGAGGAATCAAAGCAGGAAGTTACATTTCAGGACCATCAACCTGTTTACACCAGGTTACCGCATGAACAATGTTGGCAGCCGGCGACTGTGCTCGATTCTTCAGGAAGTCAAAACGATTTGCAGCTTCCGGACGGTCGGGTTGTTCGCCGGCACTCAAATCATGTACGCCCCAGGAGCACTGACACACCTGCCGTGAGTCAGTCACACTCGGAGATCGCAGAGCAATCTGCAGAGCACGACGAACACAGAATAACAGGGGAAACTCAATTACGCCGATCGACCCGGATTCGCAAACCGATCGAACGTTTTCAGCCATGACTGTAACGTCAGCCAAAACAGGGAGGACTGTTACGTGTTCAACCAATGATCGCTCACTATGACCGTGAACCTGATTGGCCCTACACGCACACGTAGATAAGCACGCACACACGCACTCAAGGACACACCCTAACGTTCCGTGCTCACATGTAAACCGTTAAGTGTTCAGTACACTGTGCGCCAGACTGACGCGTCTTCTTGGTTATTCGCTACGAGTTGAAATACGTACTTGCGGTTAGAGTCCAGTTGTGATAGTGCAGCATCGAGCGCGGTGAGATGGTGATTGAGCCAGGGTTGCCACGCTTGAATAGCATATTCCGCGTGCGGTCTCATGTACGCACTAAGCATTTTTGGAAAGACTGAAGGGCCAAACTTCCCGAAAGCTCTGCAAAGAAGGCCGAGGTACTGCTTTGCTTTCTTAGCTGCCTTTTCAGTCTGCCTCAAACAACCGAGGTCATCTTGAACTATCACACCGAGATAGAACTCGTGAGCAGCCCGCTGTAGAATTTGTGATCCTAGGCGGTACTTGTGCATACTCTTGTGCCGTATACTGAGAACTTTGCACTTGGTGATGTTGAAATGCAGCATGTTCTCGATGGACCATGTGTACGCTTTGTCCAGGTCCTCCTGTAACACTGTGTGGTCCTCCACTGCAGCTGTAGTACGCCATACCTTTAGATCCTCAGCAAATAGCAAACAGTTAGAAGATAGCACGCTCGCGAGATCATTTATGAAAACCAGGAACAGGCGGGGTCCAAGTACCGAGCCTTGAGGTACGCCGCACTGAACTTCGATGGATGCCGACAGGTTGCTTCTAACCCTCACATTCAGGTGATGTTGCACGAGAAAGTCTCCTATCCAGTCCAGAACAGGATCGCCGATTTCATATTTCTGGAGCTTGTGGAGGAGAATGTGATGGTCTATACGGTCGAATGCCCTTGAGAAGTCGAAGTAGGCCGCGTCGACTCCTACACCAGCGTTCACAGATTCCGTCCAGCTTGCACATGCAATCAACAGATTAGTGGTACAGGAGCGATTTTGGCGAAATGTGTGTTGCTCCGGAACGAGAATTTTGTTGTTCTCCAGGTACTCCATCAAAGGCTCAGTTACAATGGACTCCATAACCTTGAAGATCACAGGAAGTAGTGTTATCGGGCGATAATTTGCTGGTTCAGCACGACTGCCACTTGTAGATTGGCGTGATGATTCCGTGCTTTCACATCGTTTAGACATCGTTGAAATAAAATTGGTAGTGGTCCTGCCAAACTCATAGCAGCAAGTTGCAACACCTTCGGGCGAATACCGACGCACTCGGGGAGCTGTACTCGCGCAGAGACATCAGCCTTTTCAGTACAGCTGCGGAAGGAAACGCTATGTGATTGAGCACTGATGGCGGCGTTATCTGCTTAAGCAGGGTGTATTATGATTGCACGCTTTGGAAGGTACTATCAAATTGTTGTCCAAGAACGTTGGCCGCCTCTTGTGCGGTTTGGGCTAGCCCGCATGATGTGTGCAGAGCAGGAATACCGCGCTTAACACGGCGCAAATTGTTTACGTGTCTGTATAGCAGTCTGGGATTGGAGCAAAACTTTTCCACTAGACCTTGTTGGCTCTTCAGTTTATCCTCCCGGACGAGTTTGACACAGTGGTTTCTTTGTATTGTGTAGACATCCCAGGTGTGGTCGTTCGGGGAGACTACTTAGGTGTGTCATGCCAAGTCCCTTAATGCCATGCATATACGCCTTCTGCTCCTTATGAAAGACTTCATCATTTTGGGCCGGCAGTTTGGTTTCAGATGTCTTTGCCACGAGCTTGGTAAATATGTTGGCGCATTCTCCGCAGGCCACCTCAGGGGTTAATTCAGCTAAGAATGACCAGCTGGCTGCGTCAATGAGGTCGGACAGGTCGTCATATTTGTTTACGACATGCTATTCCTCGGCATGCTCTTTAGGATAATCCGCGTAGCACATGTAATGAAACGCTAGCATCGTATGATCATAGCGGCCCAAAGGAGTATCGGTTCTCACTCTCTCGACCATCAGTTCTTCATTGGTGAATATTCGGTCAAATATGGATGGCCCGTCCGTTCCCCTGAACCTGGTGGGCGTAGTGACGTGGCCATAAAGCGGGAAGTCTGAGACCAGATCTTGAAATGCTGCTTTGAATTGCTCTCCTGGTGTGGCCTGGGATTCCAGAGCATGTAGGTTGAAGTCGCCGGTGACTAGAATGTAACTGCACTTCCTGTTTATCACTTGCCTCAACGCAGCCATCAAGTTGCAGTCCATCGCAGGGGTAGACGATTGTGGGCGATAAACAACAACCAATAAGCCAAGACCGTTCCCTCTCAGCCGGAAATTACACCAAATGGCGTCAGGTACGTCGGTTTCCGAATCTATAAATCTTGAGCACGAGTACTGGAACAATAACTCTTCCAGACGTTACGGCAGCACTGTATAATTGGATTTTTGCTTGCTGCTATATGAAACAAAATATTTAAGAGCTATCTGAAATTATGGGAGTTTAGGGATTAAAAACCGCCAGAGGAGGTTACGCCACGGGTTACAAGAGGTTGCTACGCCACTGCAAGCACCTGATTACGTAGCATGACAATGGCTTTAGAGGGTTGCCTGTACCGGGAGCCCAGAGAGCGATTCCAGAAGACGGATCGAGTTGCAGGGAAACTTTTATTGATACAGTAAAAGATTCCCTGTTACCTAGCTATAAAAGAACGACACCGTGGACGCTCTAGCTAGGGGAACGGAGCAAGCACAGCACACAGGGCAGTTGCGAGTTGCAACCGAAACGAGTGCCAAGCAAAAATGGCGATGAGCAAGCAAAGCATTCGAACTCAGCAAGCAGTTCAACAAACCACACCGGTTGTCTAGGTGTACAATTATAGAATTTTGGTTAGAATTTTACACAGGCAAACCGGGGAATCTCCAGACTGCTACATGGCTACCGGCTGTGATGGAATGCAAAACAAATATCAGTTCTTTGTGCCAACGGGATATTTAGAGGGATAACGTGAGGCATGCTTCGACCCCTTGTCCTAGAGTGCCTCAACTTCATCCTACTACGCATCTACTGACCCAACGCTTCACTCGTCTCACCCGCGTCCTGCCATCTGTCATCGCTCTGGGGATGAATTGCTCTCGAGCATTTGCGGTCGGCACCCCTTCGCCCCCTCCGTGATCAGATCTCCCTCTATACTTACATCCGACCTCCTATTGGCTGAGGGCGCATAGCCAATAAAATAGCTATGCGACAGCGAGCGCAAAAGCAACCACCGACTCATAGACGAGTGAATTTCTAAGAGTATTAGACAAAGTCGAAATCCTTACGATTGAAGTTGAACGCCCTATGGCTTAGTGTCTGGGAAATGGTAAAACACCCACCAGTGCGTGCACACAAACATGAGGTTGCATGACTGGTCTGTCACTTGGTTAGGAGGATTTCCGCTAGACGTGCCGCATGCTAGTAACACAAAACGGGAACCAGCAGTGTGTCGACTTCCCTTTGATGGTGATTGTAGTGGACACCCCAAAATAAGGTGCTTTGCGAGGTTGGATAATGGAAAAACACAAGCGAATGGGGGGCAGCAAGACAACGTATTTGATGGACACGAGTTTAGGCTAATCGTTTGGCCTGAAACTCCGAGTGGGAGTGAAATCATCAATGGGGACTTGAAAATAAGGTAGCTTTTTGAGTGAATTTTGGTAACAACACCCAAATTGTCGAAAGTGAAGAAGTTGTTAAGAGGTTAAAAAAAAGCTAAGTGAAATGAGTGCAGGCTTGATGATGAGCAACAAGATAGTGAGGCTTAATCCGCAAAATATTTCGAGCTCTGAAATGGGGCGAATGACTGTAGCAATCTGGAGCTACCCCGGGTTTGTCTGGGCATATAGTGTCAAATATTAACAAACTTAACATCGTACTGTACACATAGGGGTGGGTTGCAGCTTGCTGAAATGGATGCTGCATTTGTTGCCCAACACAATCTAAAAATGGTTGGCGGCATCCGGTTTCGGATTTGCCTATCAGTGTGGCCTCCAAGGGGACAGCCTCAGTACGCCTGCGCCTACAGATGGAGCATGCCTGGCTTGTGCTGCAGCACCCACAGTTCCACCCACATACCCCATACCGGGTGGACCCCGAAGGAATAAGACCGGGAGACATGGGGATGGTAGCCACGTTTGATCAACGGAGCTGACCCATACTCTTTCAACATGCAGAGCAGTAGCATTCCTGTCTGTCTATGTAGCGAATCATGCGTATCAGACGTGCACAAGACGGTGGCTGGGCCGTAGTCCGCTCCATACTGGATGGAACTACTCTTTGAGTCTAGCACAGCCTCGAGGATCGTGCACCTCGTATACCGCAGCAACGATTCACAGTCTCCTAGAGCCAGGAATCGAGATGGAGTGTGTTAGACTGGTAGGCTCCTAGTCAACATTCACATCAAGTGCAGCAACACCGGGGATATCAAACAACAAAACACTCAATTGAGGGAAGGCAAAAACGCAAAACTGACACAGAATTTGCAGCAAAGTAACATAATTGAACGAAACACATCAAGTGGAATGCCTTCTATGCAGATAAAAAGACATAGTTTAAGTTGGTTTGGCCCAACTGGGGTGAAGAATCATCGTGCATGCAACAACAACCTCCGCATATATATATATATATATATATATATATATATATATATATATATATATATATGGCTGGCGGCATCCGGCTTCGGATTTGCCTGTCACTGTGGCCAGCCACAGGACGCCTGCGCCTATAGAGGGACCATGGGTGGCTTGCGCTGCACCCCCCACAGCTCCAACCACACACCCCATATCCAGTGTAATCCCGAAGGAATAAGACCGGGAGGCATGCGGATGGGAACCACGTTTCATCAACGGAGCCGACCCACACCCCTTCACAGCAAACACAAGCACACTGTATTTGGGAAATCAAGCGCACACAAGGCGGTGGCTGGACCGTATTCCGCTCCATACTGAGTGCATGGAACAACCCTTCGAGCCTAACACGGCCACAAAGACCGTGCAACCCGTCCCCTCCAGCAACGACCAACTGTCTCCTGGAGCCAGTATGGACGAGGCAGCGGGTAATAAACAGGTAAGCCCCTTGTCAACAAGCACATCAAGCGCAGCCACACCGGGGATATCAAACAACAGTCAATCACTTGAGAGAGAGAGAGAGGGGCAAAGAAAATAACTCGATTAATGCATAAGGAAACGGTGATATAAACCTTAAGTTAATGAGTATATGAAATAAGTTGTTTACAAACGAATCCTAGATAAGTTCTCGAGGTCAGAAAGTATACTTTACGAAATGCCACGAACACAAAATGCTACGGAAATCGACTACAATTGGATTAAGCGAGGTGTGCAAGTTAATGGAATAGAGTACAGGTAGTCATTTATATGAGAAAGAAAAGCATGTAGGCAGAATTGAAAACCCACCACCTGAAATAAACAGACTTAGCTTGCAAGCACGCGGTTAGTAAATCGAATGCAGCGTGCCTACAAACGTTGCGCCGGTTCTGAATACTTCTCTGCAGGACCCGTCGTCGCTTCTGTAGTGGTCCCGAGTGGCCTGGCTGATGGCTCACTAGACATTTATATGAGAAATAAAGGCATTAGGACAAAACTGAAAGCCCACCACCTGAAATACATAGACTTAGCATGCAAGCACGCGGTTAGTAAATCGAATGCAACGTACCTACAAACGCTGCGCCGGTTCTGCCTACGTTCTCTGCAAAACTCGTCGACGCTTCGGTAGTGGTCCCGAGTGGCCTCGCTCATGGCTCACTAAGCCTGCCTGACTCAGGCACCCGCGACCGCATGTGCTACAGCACCATGCGCTTGATGTCGATGGAGAACAACCCATCGGTGCTTTCCGCTTCCGCACTTGTCGCTTCTTCTCCGCATGCATGAGGGCTTTCTCCTACACCTCGTCAACTGCCTTCGTGATTAGATCGCGCCATGCACGCCGATCAACCGCCTTCAATTCCCATGATCTGCAATCAAGATTAGAACGTGCGAGGCTCACTTTAATCATGTTCTGGTATCGTAACTTTGGTTTCCCCACGTGCCGCTTCCCAATACTCAGCTGACCATGTAATAGCTGCTTCGGTATCCGCGTCGAATCCATACGGCTCACATGACCGATCCACCTCAGGTGTCACAATAAAAGTATGCAGTCCACTGCATACATCCCACTTCGGCGCAACACTTCCGTGTCTGCAACGCTGGCGTCCCAACCGATGCGCAAAATCCGTCGCAAACACTGCTGATAGAACCGCTCGAGGTATCGCATATCCCGACGGTACATCGTCCACGTTTCACTGCCGTATAGACGAACGGACAGCACCATGGATTTGTACACCATCAGCTTCGTGCCAACATTAAGCTGATGGTTGTTCCACACTCGGTACTCAAGTTTCCCAAATGCCGCCGCTGCCTTCGACACGCGGATGCGCAGCTCACTGTGTAGCTGCTGAGCAGTCGACATCACATTCCCAAGGTAGCAGAAGCGGGAGGTGGTTTCCAATACTTCAGCACCAATGCTGATTCGCGGCAATATTGAAGATTGCACCTTCGGTGAAGCCTGAAAGGGACAGACAGTTTTGCTTGTGTTGATGGTGAGCCCGACTTTTGCCGCTGTCGAAGCCAGAGCACTAGTCATGTGCTGCAACTCATCCGTTCTGTGTGAAAAAACGCACAGTCGTCAGCAAACAGTAACATACGGGTAGTCGTCTCACAGACTAGAGTTCTCGCACCGAAACGACGGATGTTCAGCAACCCACCATCAATACGGTGCGCCACACGAACACCGTAAGCACAAGTGGCATCAAAAGCACAAGACATCATTGCATGAAGATATATATTAAACAGGACAGGAGCTAAGACAGCCTTGCTTCACACCAGAGACAACTGCAAGGTCATCCGAGGTCTCTCCACTCAGCTGCACCCGCGCTCGCATACCACTGTGCAGACATTCAAGCTTACAAACTTACGCGGGCAACCAAACTTACCCAACACCAGCCACAATGTCTCGCGGTTCACCGTATCAAATGCCTTGCTGAAATCAACAAAAAGCGAGTACAACGGCTGGTGTAGTTCTCTGCACTTCTCCTGCAACTGACGAGCCGCAAACACCATATCTATAGTGCTGCGACCCGAACGGAATCCACATTGCTCTTCCGCCACGTTGGGTTCCACAACCTGACTGACGAGGCGGTCGAGCAGGATTCGGGCAATCACCTTGCCCACACAACTCAGCAAGTTGATGCCATTAACATTTATTTTTGACATTTGCATGCATGGCTCGAGGGATGAGCTGTACAGCAATATGCCAAGAGAGGACGAATGTCTTGGCAGAATAGGAAACACTGATTGAAATATAAAAAACTTCAAACAGTGGTCGGAACCGCGTCAATTTCACCGTGTGGGATTGGGTGCATGTTATGTAAGGCGTGATGATGCACCACGCATGTAGGTGTCGTAGACCTTCAGAGTCAGACGAAGAGTAGAAACATAGAGGTCAGAAATATCAAGTGATGTCATCTCGAGTGCGGTAAGATGTTTGGTTGAGGTGGAACATATCATCCCTCGATTATTGATAACGACGGGGTGGTGAACGATATTTATCGTCTCAGGAAACTGTTCACGTATGTATCGCGATATGGCTGCGGCATTCTCCCCTGATCCGTATTTATCCACTTTCAATTTATAAGTACAATCCATTCGGTACGCGTCACAGGTGGCCACGTCCACAATGTGAACCGTAGAATTTCTAACCGCAAGCAGGTCTGGCTTGATGAAGGAGGTGGCTGTCGGAGTCCTCGGCTCCATAACAATGTTAATGCTTCGGCGCCGCAATTGCCTGGCAATCTGTTGGGCAATTTCATTGTGACGTTTACAGCGGACATCATGCGTGATGCAGCACGCCTGAATAACATGTGACAGAGTCTCTTTTTGTCCGCAGCTTCCGCGGCAGTTGAGAGAAGCCGGGTCATTTGTATATCTGCCTCTGCTCCGTCGTGTTTTGATAGAAAGAACACTCCCCCGTAGTTGGACACCCCGTATGAAAAGACGTGGAAAAATCCTGGTGGGGTCCCTCAGCCAGTGTTGAGCGGAAGGTGACGTGACCACATTTCGCAAGGGAGAGCCATCCACTGAAGCAAAAAGCATCTCTCCAGGCTTCTGCAGCTGAGCTTTTATCCATGACGACGCGATTACCGATGGTAAAGGTGGAGCGCGCTAGACGATGGATGGCAGTGGATGCAGGTTCCCGGATCGCCCAACTGGTCACTGGATGGCAGTTGGTTAGGTGTCGTTCCAGCCTCTCCTTCCGTAGCAGAGGAATACTCGTTGACACACACGGAATACCCAAACCAAAGCTCGCAATGGGAGCGTGAAGATATGCAATGGAGGTGTCTAACGGCAAGCGCAGCCATTTTCTGACGTGTGATCTGACAATGCGATCCAACCGCTTCAAAGTATTCCGGTGAACCACTGCCAGAGCTAACTGATAAACATGCTTGGGGAGCAGTTAGGTCCTCAGAATCTCAAGTCGTTGTTGTGGTTTAAGCGGTGCCTTGGTAACTTCGTTAAGTTGCACAGTAATATCGTCGATTACTGTTAAAAGGCAGGCCCAACATCTTGAACTTTTCATCGGGATGAATGAATAAAAATAGGACCGCAGTCCAAAGCATTCGTATCCAGTATGGTTCGTTTGCGAGCGCCATCAACAATTATATTTACCGAGAAAGATTTTAGATGGTTGATATTGAGGCCGACGCACTGCAGTCGTTGCTGGAATCGCTGAAGGTGATCTCCCAGAGAAATGCGGTCTTGAGCAAAGATGATCACGTCGTCCGTGTAAGCGAGGTACTCAATCGGGCCAGCCGGTGATATCCAAGGCGAAGTGGCGACTCCGTGTAAAACTTCATCTAGGGACATTATGAAGAGCAAAGGCGAAAGCGGATCTCCTTGCCGGACCCCTCTATCTGGATGAAGCTTGATATCATTAAAGATTGAAGACGCGGAGCTGTAATACGATGCCAAGTAATCTACTAATAGCGGTGGGGCACCGAAAGCAGCTGCTGCTCGAAGTAAGGAGTGATGAGAAATGAAATCGAACGCCTTCGAGATATCCACTGCCGCAAATGAAAGGGGGGTACGAGAAGAATGAGAATGGCGAAGAGCAGCATGGAGTATGGACGGGGCTTTGAAAGCGCCATCTTTGCGAAGAAAACCAAATTGAAGACGGTCGGTAGGGAAAGTCGGAACCCAACGATCAAAGTCGATACGATGAAGAAGGCGTGTGAAGATAGATGAAACTGCGATTGGACGGAATTGGTCAGGGGAGATGGGCTGGGAAAGTTTTGGTACGAAGGTGATCCGAGCAGTGTTCATGTGGATGGGAAATGGGTAGGAAGCAAGAAGACAGTTGAGAAAAAAGTTACAAAGTAGGGATCCATCCTTGAAATATCGGCTGGCTTGATGCGGTCTACACCGGGAGCCGAACCCCGCATCTGTTTGAGAACACTTTGCATCTCCTCCAGGACAATTGGCTTCACCAAGTCATCATTAGCTGGAAGGAATCGACGCGGTGAGCGCTCATCATTAGCAGAAGGTCTGGAGAGGACATTCTTCCAATATTCCGTGAAACCTAGAATGTTCTCATCCTCATTAAGAAAGGCAGTGCGCCATCTTCCGTCAATCACCGTACTTGCAGCGTCTTTCCGGCGGGTATGATAAAGACGTTGAATATGGCCATATTGTAGGCGTCGCCGGTGCTGATTGTTTCGAATCTTAACGGTATGTACACGTTTTTTCGAAGGCCTTCATCTGTGTGGAAAGAGAGTAGCACACACATCGTTTAGGGCCTCACTAAATGCTATCCTCGATCCATCAGTAGCGAATGAATTCACCAGATTCCGAAGTATGCGGTGTTCCTCCTTGGCAGGAGAGGAGCAGTTGCAAAGAAGCTGTTGGGCAGCTAGCAGCAGAGCGCGGAATACTGGTGTTGGCGCGGACGCAATGGAAGCTTCGTAATTAGAATTGGTAGCTTCTAGTTGATCCTGTACCGCAATGACCGTGGGGCACGTAGTGGACGGAGGGGCCATAATACCAGCTGAAGTTTCGCTAGAGAAACTTATGGTAGACGACTGCTCCTGAGGGCATACTGTTGCCTCAGGAACTAACGCTGCAGATGAGTGAGGCGAGATTGAATAATCTATCGAGGCAGTGGGGGATGGTAAATAGAAACGCAAATCAGAGTCGGAGGAGGCGGTGGTCACCGCAGGATTGCCTTCGTACGATTCTCGAGGGGTGTGTAGACACACCCAAGTTAGTAGTTCATGTGGGCTGAGGTTGATGGAATTCATCCGACGTTATGAATGAGAAAGGTGACGCTCGTACCGTTCCATCTGGAAGCGTGATTGGATGTTTGGTTTCAGCCGATGTTTGCGGAAATGCACTGGAAGTGGACGTTGTGTGGTGTTGATGAAAGAACCATCTAAGTCGTTGCAAGCGTTTTATGATACCGTCCCTGGTGCGAAAGGGGAAGACGCTCCTCAGTCGTTCTAAAAGGATATTTAAGGAAGGAGACGTAACCGCAAAACATGCAACATTGCTTGCTACCTTTGCCCTTGTACAGTGGTAGCACAAGGGCATCCTTCAGCTTAGAAGGCACCTCCTCCTCAATCCATACGCATTGCATCAAGTGGTGTAGCGCAGTCAACAACGCGGGTCCGCCGTGTTTCAATACTTCAGGCGGCATCCCGTCGGCCCCGGCACACTTGCTCTTTCGCAGCTGAGAAAGTGCTCTCTGCGTCTCATCCGGTGTCGGCGTGTCCGCCAGATTCGCCTTCACATCGTGCTGCTTCAGTCCGTTCAATGCAGGCCAGTCGATCTCTGAACGGTGGTTCAAGAGACAGTCAAAGTGTTTCCGCCAGATCTGCATTATGTCTGCGGTCTGTGTGCAGGTAGCGCCTGCAATGCCATCGATCAGCGTCCTCAGCGGCTCCAATCTCGGTCCATACACAGTCTTCCAGGAGCCAAGAATTCCAGGTGTTGGCGGCGTTCGGCGTAGCATTCCATCTGCTTCGCCTTCTCCGTCCACCATGCATTTTTAATGCGACGGAGCTCTCGGGTCATTCGTCGTCGAAGTTTGCGAAGCTGACTACTCTTTCCCAAGTCACTGGGGTCTGCAACATGTGCAGCAAACGCCGCATTCTTCTCCGACACCAATGCGCCGATCGTCGCATTGTTGTCATCAAACCAATCAGGCCGCCTACAGTTTGCGCGCCCGATGGTCTCCTCCGCAGCAGCTGTCACCTGGTCGCGAATGTGGTGCCACAGGTCGCCCACTGTGGCTATACAGTCCACATCACCACACAGGCGTGCAGCCATCGCCTTCTCCAGCTCAGTACGTTTCGCCACAGTACCGAGGGAGAGAATGTTAAATTTACGCCGATTCACGGCGGAAGTGCAATACATAGATTTAGTAAAATATATTTACAGTTTGGTCCGCACCAACTTGTGATCAGTGCCACACTCAGCTCCACGCAGTACACGTGTCATGCGCACTTCACGCATATAACGCTGAGGTACGACGACATAACCGAGCAGGTGAGCGTGACTACTCCGTGGGTGCGTCCAAGTTCCTATAGCACTCGCACTCAGTGCCAACTGAGTGTTCGTGATCGTCAGGCCGTGAGTGGCACACAGTGAGAGCAGCCTGGCACCGTTCGCATTCGCTGAACCAATGCCATGCGAACCGATAACATCTGTCCACGCCGATGCATCACGCCCAACGCGCGCGTTGAAATCACCCAGCAGAAATAGTCGATCGCTCCTCGGCACAGACCGTATCACGGAGGATAGCTGAGTGTAGAATTGATCACGCGTGTCATCGTGATAACACATGGTCGGACCGTGCGTGCTTATAAAAGTGGCAAACTTACCTCAATCTAGTCGTAGGCGAACAGTCATCAGTCGCGCGCTGATGCCCGTTGGTTCACCCACCAGCTGACCATGGAGGCGATCGGATATTGCAAATCCGACCCCATGTTCACGTGGTGCTAAG
This sequence comes from Dicrocoelium dendriticum, assembly GCA_944474145.2. Lineage (NCBI taxonomy): Eukaryota > Metazoa > Platyhelminthes > Trematoda > Plagiorchiida > Dicrocoeliidae > Dicrocoelium > Dicrocoelium dendriticum. Next base: position 29,422,902 of record OX104068.1, read on the forward strand.
GCGGCGTTGCCCACCCAGTAGAATGTGTAGCCAGCACCTGCTTCATGCAACTTACATTGCTCAGCGAACCGGGTTTCACTGAGCGCTACAATATCGATGTTGTAGCGCGCCAGTTCCATCGCGACGAGTGCAGTGCGTCGCTCGGGGCGCTCGCTGGAGTTCCGGTCCAGTAGTGTGCGCACGTTCCAGCACCCGATGCTGAGTGCTTTGCGCGCAGGCATGCGATTGTATTGGTGGGCAATCGCACGCGATGTGGTCGCTGTGCTTCGGAGGTTTGCTTGACGGACTCCACCCGGATCCTTTAACTCAATAGCCTGACCCACAAGGCAGTGGGTGGTTTGGAGGTTTGCTTGAGGGACTCCGCCCGGAGGCTTTGGCTCAACAGCCTGACCCACAAGGCAGTGGGCGTAGATCCAGCTCGGGTATGTGATTGCAGAGACAGATTGGGATCTGCTTGACGGCCGTCACACGCAGCCCTTGAGGTTCTGGAACGTTTTATATATGTTTTGCGACCGTATTAGGATATGCAATTGCGACCACGGCCAGACGCAGGTGGGTTTTGGCGGGTTTGCACCAATTTGACCAGGGGTTGCCTGGCTTGAGGCGGGCAGTAGCAAACCATTGAACACCGGGAGGTGCCTTCCCACCGTCAGAGAAAATGCGTGGCACTCGTGCTCTACGCCAATCGAGCATTGAGAATATCACCCGTAACCTGTTGTCTCCCATGGCTAGGTTTTACGGGAAGTGGGCCATCGACCACTTCCTAACCTCCGAAGAGGATGGCTAGGATATTGCCGGGGCGCCCACTACTGACAGGAGAACGACTCGGGTCCTCAGCCAAAGCCTTCGATTAAATGAACAAACGAAAGGCAGCGGGTGTAGAACATGGTCAGTTTACTGACTCATGCGGATTGGTGTCCTGGATCTTAGGAGGGAGAAGGGCGAAACCCAACTCCCACCCAGCGGTCGCCACGAGGAGGCGCCCAGGACATGAGCAAATGGCACAACAGTAGCAGCAGTGGGTAGACCATCTGTCACGATCTAGCCACCACCAGCCTCAGCGCACCATAGGCTCTCCCGCCATATATATATATATATATATATATATATATATATATATATATATATATATATATGGCGGTATCCGTTTTCGGATTTGCCTGTCACTGTGGCCATCCACAGGACGCCTGCGTATACAGAGGGACCATGGGTGGTTTGAGCTGCACCCCCCACAGCTCCAATCACATACCCCATATCCAATGTAAAACCGAAGGAATAAGACCGGGAGGCATGCGGATGGGAACTACGTTGCATCAACGGAGCCGACTTACACTCCTTCACAGCAAACACAAGCACACTGTATTTGGGAAATCAAGCGCACACAAGGCGGTGGCTGGACCGTAGTCTGCTGCACATTGAGTGCATGGAACAATTCTCCGAGCCTAGCACGACCACAAGGACCGTGCAACCCGTCACCTCCAGCAACGACCAACTGTCTCCTGGAGCCATTATGGACGAGGTAGTGGATAATAGAGGGGTAGGCACTTTGTCAACAAGCACATCTAGCGCAGCCACACCGGGGATGTCAAACAACAGCCATTCACTTGAAATGACATTAACAAACAAAATATATCTGTTAAAGCATACGGCTATACCGACATAACCCTTCGATAAATAAGCATATGAATTAAGTTAGTTGTCAATGAATCTGCGATAAGTACAACATGTCCACAAGTTACCCAAAAATACTACAAGCACAATAAAGTTAACGAAAAGAACCACGATTAGCGTAAGCAACGTGACCAGTTAATAGATTATTCAGGTAGGCAGAACAAAGCGAATAAAATGGAATGAAATTTATCCGGCTTAAAAAGACCTAGTGTAAATGTAAGTTGGTTTAGCCTAACTGCGGTGAAGAAGCATCATGAATACAACTTCACATTCTTCCGGAACTATGGTCGCGTTTGTGGAGAGCGACGGAAGCCGAGAACTACTGCACTAACGCTGTGCAAACGAATATCTAATCACTGTACGAGAACAGGTGGTGATTCTATGAGACGGAGAAGCCGTTTGAATTAACGTCGTGCTAAGGCGTGGGAGAAGGGGCCATTTGAACGCGACGATGAGGACTGATTATACAGCGTGAGATGACCCAAATGGAAGGGTGCGATAAGATGTAGGACGAAGGAGGTGGGTGCCAACCCGTTACCGGACCTCGCCGCAACGTTCTGTAACACATTAATAGCGCTTCTTTTTTCAGCTAACTAACTAACTAACTAAACCAACCGATTGCCCACAACTGTTTGAAGCCATGACTTCTCGATCAGCTCGAAGCATATTTCAAGAGAGCATTATTTTTAATGTAAATTGTCGTGATATCCGAGCAGTCCAACGTCCACATGTTGAGAACGCATCACATAGTGACAAGGATAAAGAATTTATAAAGCAAACCACAGCAATGTATTGGAGGGTAGCTATTGATTTTTATACCGAGTCAATTTTAAATGAAAAGCACAAGTAGAAGAAGAAGTTCGGCAAATGCATGCATTTCGTATCGTCTCATCAGTGCCGATAACGATAACCGGTAAATTTGTACAACAGTTTGTGGGTATAGACATCCATATAAACAAACGCGAGAAAAAGGTGTCTTTCGTCTACAACCAGAGTAGCCTGAGGCTGATCGACAATTGTTTTTGAACACAAAGCACTGGCCTAATCCGACTAATGGCAATCGCCTCGGCAAACCGGAGGAGCCGGGAATTAGTATGGCGAAGCAGGATTGTGAACGCCTTGTTGACCTCAATTCGATGACCTGTTGTTAATAAGTGCTTGCCGATCGAAGATGCTGGCGGCCAGCGTACACACGTAGTCTGATTTGGGCTTGCTTGCTGACTAAGCCCGCATTGAACCCATTTTGGTACGTGCTCCTTTATTCGGGAACTCAGTGTTCTATTGGTTCTGCCTATGTAACTATCCCCGCAGTTACATACGAATTGATATACACAATGGGAGTTGGCGAGAATAGGCTGAGTTTCCTTCAGTGGAGGCAACGGTAGCTTATGGGTTCGGTCAAGGATTACAGGGATAACGGAATGGTAAAAAGGTCTGTCTATCGAAAAGCAACGTGGTCGGGACAGTATCTGCATTTTAGCAGCTTTACGCCAATTCGGCACAAGCGAACGCTCGTGAAGACCTTGTTTAGTCGCGCCAGACGAATATGTTCGACCGATTGTCTAGCCGATGAAATAGAACTAATTACCAACACGTTAATTGCTAACGGCTACCCTCGAAACTTTATCCGAAAGCACAGCGAAATCCGTGAAAAGAAAGTTGCTCTACCTACTGTGCCTAAGAAAAAGGTATTCTTAGAGCTGCCCTTTAAGGGTGACATTGCTTCTTTGAGGACTAGAAGACGTCTGATTTCCGCCACACAGAGCACTTTCTGTGCTGCCGAAGTTGTAATCCTTGACCGAACCCATAAGGTACCGTTGCCTCCACTGAAGGAAACTCAGCCTATTCTCGCCAACTCCCATTGTGTATATCAATTCGTATGTAACTGCGGGGATAGTTACATAGGCAGAACCAATAGAACACTGAGTTCCCGAATAAAGGAGCACATACCAAAATGGGTTCAATGCGGGCTTAGTCAGCAAGCAAGCCCAAATCAGACTACGTGTGTACGCAGGCCGCCAGCATCTTCGATCGGCAGGCACTTATTAACAACAGGTCATCGAATTGAGGTCAACAAGGCGTTCACAATCCTGCTTCGCCATACTAATTCCCGGCTCCTCCGGTTTGCCGAGGCGATTGCCATTAGTCGGATTAGGCCAGTGCTTTGTGTTCAAAAACAATTGTCGATCAGCCTCAGGCTACTCTGGTTGTAGACGAAAGACACCTTTTTCTCGCGTTTGTTTATATGGATGTCTATACCCACAAACTGTTGTACAAATTTACCGGTTATCGTTATCGGCACTGATGAGACGATACGAAATGCATGCATTTGCCGAACTTCGTCTTCTACTTGTGCTTTTCAAGTTACTAAAGGGAACTAACTGTTTTAAATTTTAAATGACGTTGTTGGCTGATATCTTTATGGCGAAATTAGCACATGGCCCACTCAGGACGCACATCTGTGGAACTGAAATGTACATACGGTACGTCGATGACACCTTCGTGCTTTGCGAATCCGAAAAGCATGCAGAACAGTTGCTGAAGGCCTTTAATGATGCACATGATAATCTACGCTTCACCTGTGAGCAGGAAAATAAAAACCGTTTACCTTTCTTGGATGTAGAAGTCATCCGCAATTCGGACGGCTCATGTAGCAGAAAGGTACACAGAAAGCATACGTGGACTGGACAGTACACTAACTTTCACAGCGCGGTACCTTTACAGCATAAGAGGAGTTTAATCCGATCTCTTGCCTTCAGGGCGCGCAGTATTTGCACTCCGGATACCGTCAACGAAGAGCTACAGAGAATCAACGACGCCCTTCGTGAGAACGGTTACCCCGATAAGTTTATCATGAAGCATATGAAAGAACGCAAGCGAAAGCCACCTAGAAGCATTGCTCCCAAGAAAGCGCTGTTCATACATTTACCATTTAAGGGCGATACTGCAGCTGATATCCTATCTCGACGTTTGAAAGATGCTGTTGAGAAAACTTATTTCGCAGCCCGCTTAAGAATTGTTTACCACAACAAACCATTGCTTGCAAAACCCTTGAAAGATAGTCTGCCATCGTTGACCCGTTCAATGCTCGTTTATCAGTACTCGTGCTCTTGTGGTGCACGATACGCGGGTCGCACAACGAGACGTCTATCCCAGAGTATTCGCGAGCACATCCCGGCGTGGTTTTACAAAGGCGAAATGAGGGCCTCAGACAGCTCAATCATGTCGCACCTCCTCGAAAGTGGCCACACTGCATCTGAGAATGACTTTAAAGTCATCGATTCACTACCTGAACGCCTATCACAAGGCTTCCGAAAGCAAATCTTGTCTATCGCCAAGGCTATTTACATCCATCATCTGAAGCCGGAATTATGCGTACACAAACGATTCATACGGCCGATACTACTACCTTGGCCGACTGACATGGTTACTTAACTACCCTTTGTGACCTTAGCTATTTACTTTAGGCCCTGAAGCTTGTATTAATTTCCTTTGATGCACTTTTCCTACCATCTGTAGCCACCTTTAGTCATCGATCTTGACCTTTCAAACACCTTAGAAATCAATCCCAGCCCGATTTGACGCTTACCCCACATAATCCGTGTCATGTAAAAGTTTGGGTCTGAGGAGATTTTACCGAAAAGATATCTTAACCCTGAACTGTTTTCTGGTCTTGATTCATTTGAAGACGGGTTGCCTGAAAACTGTGGAAGGGAAAGTGGACGGGTTTCGCCAGACTGACTCAGTGAATCGCGCGATGGTATGTTGCCTAGCCTGGGGAAAGACATGCATGAAATACTTGAAGGAAAACAACTTGGCGCAATGTTGTCGCTCAAGGAAAGTGAATTCAGCCGACTGTGACGATGCACCGGTTACCCCAGTGCTCTGCGTTAACAAAACGAAAGGTTTGGTGATAAAAGAAATATTTATGCGATGCTAATTATCGAGGAGAAACTCGTGCCTTTCCAGTTGGACATAGGAGCCACGGTTAACATCTTGCCAGAGAAATACTGCCCTGGCACACACACTGTACACATTAGCTGAGGTGGGACACAGCTACTGTGCCGCGATATCTAAAGGAAAAAAGGAATAAAATGCAACAGGTGCAAACCAGTTAAGCTATCGGTAACGGATGGGCATCGTTCCGGTAAGCTACCTGCCGGCTACTATGCAGCAGAAAAAAATTACTACGCAAAAGTATATAAGGCTAGCAAGTGAAATCGTGGTTGGAGGAGGAGGCTAAGAGGGATAGGGTGGGACAAAGAAACTCACAGCAGGAACACCATTGAGGTCGGCTCCTAGCCATATCAACAAGTGTACCCAGCCAAACCTGTTCATTGTCTTTCGAACCCCAAACAGGGAGTCGAGACGCTCCAACCGGGGCCAGCTTCAAAGTGAGGGCCTTCATTCCTCTCGACCAAGTCATCGCTTGGCCACCCCTCCTCGTCTTCCATCCACACCCCCGGTGCGTAAACAACGCACGTTGGGGGAGTCGGTAGGCTGGCATGCGTAGCACGTGACCGAGCCATAGAAGTCTGGTGCGTGAAATAACGGTGCTGAGCGGTTTATTTCCTCTTCCTGTGCCGTAAACAAGGCGTCGAACACGCTCGTTGCTTACTCAGTGTTCATTCCAGATGTGAGCTGAATTGCGAAGGCACCAGTGGTCGAAGGTACCTAGCCTCTTTATGTCTGCTGATGCAAGGGGCCAGGTTTCACAACGGTACAGTAGGGTCGAACGTATCGCTACACTTCAGGTCGAGAGAGATGTCGCGCCGGCGCCATAAGTGGAGAAGATTGGCAAAATAGTGTAGAGCTTTTGATATCCGGTTCGTGATCTCATCTTCAATCCCACGGGCGTTGATACAACTTCCCAGGTAGTTGAAAGTTTGTACGACTTCTAGCTGATCCCCATCAAAGGAGGCGGTCCAGACCAATCTTGAATGAAAGCTTTGCACTTCGAGGGTGCGTAGCAAAGTCCGAAGTGACGGGCTGCCAGTGCTAATCGGTCCAGTGCAGCTTGCTACGTTTGCGAGCTGTTACAGATTAGGGCAAAATCGTCAGCATACTCCAAGCCAAAGAGTCGTTCTCCTGGGAGCAAATCCACACCTCCAAAGTCGTGTCCTGTGAGCGCGATTTCCATGACTTCGTCAATAGCGAAGTTGAAGAAGAAAGATGACAACGGGCATCCTTGTCTCTTACCACTGGAGGTAATAAAGGGTGACGACAGCTTGCCGTAAGCCCTCACTGTGCCTGAGCTACGCGCGTATAATGATCGAATAATATTTACCTATTTCTCAGGCACACCTTTCCTGAGTAGACAGTCCCAAAGTTCACGTCTATCCACCAATTCGAATGCACTTTTGATATCGAGGAGCAAGACAATGGTGGGACACCAATATATGTAACGGTGCTCTAAACAACTGACGCAAAGTGAAGATGTGGTCAATGCAGCCATGACCTCGACGAAACCCGGCTTGCTCTTTACGAATATGGCTTTCACGAGTGCCAGTCAATCTGTGAAGGATGACAGAGGCAAGCAATTTGGAGGCGATGGAAATCAGACTGATTCCTCTATGGTTGCTGCATTCCGATCGTGAGCCTCCCTTGAAAATTGGGCTTATGAGGGGGCGGCTCCAGTCGGTTGGTATAGTTTTCTGCACCCACAATTTCACTAGTAAGTCGGATAAATGATCCACAAGAGCAGGTCTCCGGAATTTGAAGCGCGCTGGAGGTAGATCATCTGGTCGCGCGGCTTTATTTAACTTCAACAGTCCGATCTCACGTTCGAGTACTGAGCGAGAGGGTGGATCCAACGGGACAGCCCATGGAGCGGGGCGATCACTGGCCGGCGAGAAATCTAACAATTCCGACCGATTAAATTGCCTTTTAAATTGCTTAGTCCAAGGCTCCAAACGTTTTGACAAGTTTTGGATAGGCTGTCCACTCTGGTCACGTTTAGTTCCACTAACACTAGGTCTTCCGCTGCCCGTTTCCCGTATCAGCCGGAATAACTTACGATGGTTACCAAGAGCAGCGACCATTTCCATCTCTGATGCACGATGAGACCAACGGAATTCGCGGTCTCTCTTCAATCTAACACGGAGTTTTGCCCCGAGCTTTTTGCGAGTTTCATGAGCGTATTTTTTCGGAAGCCATGTTGCTCTGGTGCCATCATCTTTTGCTTTTCCTGATCCTGCATGAGTGCATCAGCGATGATAAACTCCATAAGCTTGGAAAGCACAGGATGTAGCGTTATTGGACGTTTATTAGTTGGATCAGTGTGACTACCTCCCTTATGAATAGGAGTGATGATCCATCGCTTGCATATTGTTGGAATATGGTTCTCATCCCTACAGCGCTGGCAGAATATAGCCAGAGGTTCCGTCAGGTCACTGGCTGCTGCCTGTAAAGCCTTCGGTCGAATGTTATCGACACCAAGAGATATGCGGATACGCGGAGACAACAGTTTCTTTGACACACTTTTTGCAGTAAAAGTAATATTGGTTAAGGGTGATGGTGAGACAATAGAAACAGGGGGCAACCGTTGGGCTCGTTACTCTGGAACGTTTGTGAGTAATAGAACCCTAAGAGTTCGATTGCTTCTGATGCTAATCGCGTGCACCCGTCAGTCGTGATTAGAGCTGGAATTCCGCGTTACACCTTACGAATGTCATTAACATGCCTGCATAAGAGTTTGCGGTTGGTGCAGAATCTCTTCATTAACACCTGCTGAAGCGTCACCTTATCCTCGCGGATCAAACTCTCACAGAAGTTATGCTGTGCCACATAAGTAGTCCAGGTTTCGGAAATCGGGGAGTCCTTGTGAGCTCTCCATACCAAGTCCATCAAAAAGATGCATTTACGTGTTTTGCTCCTCAGAAATGACTTCCCTCTCCTTTGACGATGGAAGGAGTTCTTCTCAGTCGCGTGAGTTACGCGTGTGGCAAATCTCCTTGTGAAAGTGTCGCAGGCGATTTCTGGAAGGCATTCAATTAAGAAGGTCTAAAATACCTCCTTAACATGCGCGGATAACACGATGTAGTGCGTGACCGTATACACAATATCATTCTTTTCCTCAACATATCCCGCATAACATACATAGTTAAACAGTAGAGTCACATGGTCACTGCGACCCAGTGGTGTGCTTGTAATTATTTCGTCTGCTATCAGTTCTCTTACACCCATCCCGATCCCCATTACTAACCTTCCTTCTATAATTCCCAGCTTGATTTACAGCAACCGTAATGCCACTGGAATAGAACCATCTGCCGCCACCATCCCACAGCACCTATCGACAAAAGTACCTTATAAGGCCAAGCTATCCTGTTTCCATGGTAACGTTTAACGTTCGCACTCTAGAACAAATGGGTTCACCGGCTGTACTCGCACGCACCTTGGACACACTGGGTATTGATGTGTGTTTTGTGTCCGAAACTAGGATCAATGACCCCAACGGGGTTGTTGAATTAACTGCACCCGGCTTATCCTCTCGTTATTGGTGGCATGCATCCGGAGACGCCGATGCAGCACTCACGGGTCAAGCTGGTGTAGATATCATTCTAAGCTCCAAGGCTGAGCCATCGTGGGTTGACTGGATTCCGGTGAACGCCGTTTATGTGCAGCCCGTTTGACGACATCAGCTAAGGTTGATTCACGAAGTAGTACAAAACGCTGTTTGTTCGTGATTTCCGCTTATGCTCCCACCGACTGCAGTTCAAATGCTGTCAGGGACACATTCCACCACGAACTGCATGCGCTATTACGCAGCGCTATTAGTTCAGATATTATAGTATTTGCAGGGGATATGAACACACAAGTAGGGCGTCTGAGCTCTTCAGAAGCTCAGCTAGATGGTAAATGTGGGCTTAACTCCGAACGGACTGACAATGGTAAGCATCTGCTGCAACTGTGTGCGGAGCACCGGTTGTTTCTTAGTAGCACTGCTTTTAGACACAGTGGGCGCTGAAGTGTCACTTGGCGTCCTCCTGTAGCTGACCAGCGATGGACCCAAATTGATCACATTACCATAAGTTACAGATGGCGTGGTACCATCCTGGATTGTCGCTCGTACTGGGGTACCTGAATCGAGTCTGATCATGTCTTGGTACGTTGACGTTTCTCCATGAACTTCACCGGGAGGCGCACCAAGTGTCCCCTACGATTGGCAAATGAGAAATTGTCTCAGTCTTCGGTCAGGCAAGCCTATCAAGAAGCACTGCATACCGAACTTCCGCGGTCTTGTCCTAATGATGCTGAGCTTCAGTGGAATAGGAGGTCGGCCGCCCTGCACGACGCAGGAGCATCTGCTTGTGGCACTATCAATCGTCACCGCACCACTCACTGGATACCCGAGAGGTCGGTGAACCTGTTAGGATCCAGGAGAAACCTCCCGCTTGGCTCTGAACACAATGTGACCAGACGGGCTATTAGGCGTGAACTAAAGCAGAGCCTACGTGCTGACAAGGACGCCTGGTGGACCAGTAGGGCTCAAGAAATGGAGGAGGAAGGAGCAGTAGGCAATTACCGCAAGCTCTTCCAGCTTATCCGCACCAATGGTCCCAGAAAACCAGGCGTCAATGAGACAATCAGAGACAGCGCAGGGGCGCTGATACACAATAAAGAGCGCCGTATGGCTCATTGGAGGGAACACTTTCAAGATCAGTTCAACTGGCCTCCTGCTCCTTGACCTCTTCCTACTCAGGTGATGCAGGACGAGTCATGGACGGTTAGATTAGAGCCTCCGTCGGAGGCCGAGGTCCGAAACTCAATCACAGCTCTCAATCGTTTTCGTTCCGTTGGCCCGGATTCTGTCCCACCCGCATTATTTAAGGATGGAGGTGAGGTCCGCTGCGAAGAACTGATTTCCCTAATCGAACGTAGCTGGAAGGAAGAGAGTGTCCCGGCTAATTGGAGCGAATCGATTATAGTGGCAATATACAAGAAGGACAGTAGCACAGACTGTTCTAACCACAGGGGTATTGGGTTAACGCCAGTTGTGACAAAATTACTGGCCTAGATTCTCGTTCATCGCCTCACTGTGGAAAGGGAATCTCGGATTAGGAAAGATTAGGCCGGTTTCTTCCCAGGGCGTGGTTGTATAGACCATATATTCACTTTGCGGCAGGTGCTAGTGCAGCGCCACGCATATCGCAGACCGACAATATCTGTGTTCCTCGATTTCAACAGTGCGTTCGATTCAGTCGATCGATCGATCGATCGATTCTGTTTTGAAATACTTGCGCGGAAAGGTGTTCCCACGAAATATGTGAACATCCTACGTGCTCTATACTCGAACACTACAGGCCGCGTCAGGGTCTATGGTGACCTGTCGGATAGCTTTCCGACCACAAGTGACCTTCGTCAGGGTTGTTCGATGTCTCATGTTTTGTTCAATTTCGTTGTGGATTCTATCATGGAGTGTTCCCTTGCGGGACCTCACGATGTAGGCGTTGAAGTGCTGTCTGGTGAAAGGGTAGTCGATCTAGATTATGCGAACGATTTCGTCCTACTTTTCGACGATGTTGCGGCGGCCCAATCAACCCTGAATAGCCTATCCAGAATGATCCCATTATTTAGTCTGCACTTCGCACCTTCAAGGTGCATAGCCTTGCTACAGGACCACCAGCCACTTGATGACCCCTTGACGCTTGCTAACGAGGAACTCGAGGTGGTTAATCATTTCGCTTATCTTGGCAGCTGCATCAGCAATGATGGGCGCATAGAAACTGGCGTCAGCTCACGCATTGCAAAAGCCAGAGCTGCCTTCTTGAACCTGCGGCATCTTTGGCGACAGGAGAGAGTTTCCCTTCGTCTGAAAGGCCGTGTATACAAGGTCACAGTGAGGGCCGTTCTGCTCTATGGAAGTGAGACTTGGCCCCTTCCGTCTGAAGGGCTGTGACGCCTTTAATTCTTTGATCATCGTTGTCTGCGAAGCATTGCTGGTGTCGGATAGCACCAGCGTGTCCGCAACGACGATGTGCGTAGACGAGTACTAGGTTCTGATCATCATGCTAGCTCCCTAGAACAATAGATAGCGTTGAATAACTTGCGTTGGCTTGGGCAAGTGCTACGTATGCCTGGTCATCGGTTACCTAGGAGGGACTTGTTTAGTCTGCCAGGTGTAGGGTAGCGCAAGGCTGGCGGTGGACAGAAGTTGACTTGGCAGCGGGAAATGAAGTCACTGACGACCAAACTGGGTACTGTTGGTTCGTCTCGCCTTCAGGACTGGAGTCCACGTGACTCGCCTTGTGCTTGGCTCGAGACTTTACGGGACATGGCTCGCAGTAGACACCAGTGGCGCGTCTTCTGCCGCCTCCTAATCGGATTGCCTGTTTAAAGTGTGTTTAGTGCTGAGTTATCTGCGGGGTAATGGCTGATTATGACGCGTGGCAGTGAAAGGAGCAACGAAGCTGTCTCGCCGATGCCGCCTTATCTTTGCACGATAGCCAGCTGTTTGTGACTGTATGTTGTCTACACAAGGTGTAGGCGCCTTGACCCAGAATGTTTGCTTAGGGCATTAAGGTTTTCAAGTAAGTCCCCCTTCTCTCCTTCTTCTTATTCTTTATTTCATAGGTCCTCATGGTTGTATGGCAGCGAAGCATCAGTTCAAATGGCTGATGTACTGTTGTTGATGATGAGTTCTTCGTTGGCAAGCACAAGGCGAAGTATCAACCGCTTGTCAGCAGTTCGAAAGCTGGTGGGAGAGGTCACGTGGTTGTATAGAGGGTAGCTGGAAATTATTTCATGTGAACAGGCGTTGAACTGCATGCTATCGGTCTCCGCTATTTCCAAATCATGCGATTGGAATGTGAGGGCATGTCTTGCTCAAAGCAACCTGAAGAACGTGGTTTAGTTTGGAGCCCATTTCACACATAGAGTTTGGTGGACGGTAAATCACGGCCATAAAACATATCATTGTTCCACAACTATAGCCAGCACCAAAACGAATCTGGGGCACGGATCCCTGGGTGATGAATAAGTTCACGTCTGAGGTTAGTCTTGTAATAAAGAAGTACGCTACCACCTCTTCCGTCTCTGTACTTCCGAAGCAGGGACATACCAGGTAAATTAACTTCAGTATCAGCTATAAGGCTTAACCAGGTCTCCGTAATCATAATGAGATCCCGCGGTTGTGACACTTGGGGTTCTCCAAGTTCGGCCAATTTACTAAGAAGACCTTGTGCATTGGTATACAAACAGGATGGTGTTTTTGATGTTAGAAGTGTGTGGGTGGACAAACAAATCGTGTTTAGCTTTAAGCCGACCGTTCGTCGGTCGGCCGCTAATCGTATGTTGCGTTGGTCATTGGTTCTTGTATTCCAGACAGGCTGCATCGTAACACGGAACATCTCAGTTTGAGATGTTCTGTAGTGTTTCATCCTGTCCCCTCAAGTGTCGCTAATGCCGATATGCCTACAACTCTGCAGCATTGTGGGGGCAAATAGTTTACTGAGGTTGCATGCTCCAATGAAGTGCTAAAAACCAGTCGGCGTGCGCCTGCTATCTTTAGGCGGATCTCGGTAGGCAACCTAGAGCGATGCTTCAACCAGCTCTCCAATAGAATCTGTCATTCCATCGGAGTCTAGCAAGAATATCAATATTTTTGGACCGCAGCCCTTGTAGATTGGAGAGGAAGGAATTCTCGTTGGTGATTTAGAGGTAACGTGGTCCAAAGAGTGTTTCGCGGATGTAGCACCACTGCTCTCGGTCATATTTTTGCGCTTCGTGCTCAGGATAGCCCAGTAGTTCAGGAACACCATGAACAAATACGGTTTATTTTTGCTTTCGTTCGTAGAAGAGCCACCATGGTTTTCTTTTCCCTTTGCTGTCCTTTCCAAGAAATATCTGGTAGTGTGCGTACCCCGCTCGCTGAGGTGTGAGGATGAACTGCTGAGAATAGGACTATCTCTGTCTCCTCAGTTGCATTCAAGGTCGCTCTAAGAAGTCGGAGTTTGCCGTAGTGCACTGAATTTGGATGACACGCTGTACGTCGTAGCCCAGTCGGTTCAACCCGTATACGAATCGCATCGCAGATGTCATGGCACTGGTTGCGATCATTTACCAACTTGCCCTTTATTGTGCCAGAGCTGTACTCAGGAACGTCAGTGCACACGACCGTTAACGCACTGTGGTTCTGTTTAGAGAATCTCGGTTTGAGTGTTGTTGCTGGTAAGTTGGATTAGTTAGCATGCATTAAAGGTTATGAAAACGGTGTCACATCGCTCGTGCTTGGTACAGAAAATGGACATACGGGCGTCTCTTTAGGCGATTTTATCGAGGCGATGGATGTGTATGCTACCCGGCTCTGGACTGTCGATATCGGTATTGTGACCAACTCGTGAGGGATGGCATCAAGGGATGAGTTAATAGCAGTCACACTGGATGTGGCTTGCCTACTTAAAGGATTAGTAATTATCGGAGTAGGTGGCGCTGAAGCCGTCGGGCGTTTAGCAAGCCTGACGTTAGCCTTCGATTTAGGGACAGAGCTCTGAAGGGTTGGCTACAGAGCAAGATCGGTGTTGTTAGATACTAATGGCAAAACACTGAAGCTCGCCATTTGCTGGACTGTTTCAGTCAGTTTTTCGCACTTTTTCACAAGCGCTATTATGCATTTGACTATTAGAGTTGCTCTACATGTTTGGCAAAACCAGAGCGAATCAGTCAGGTTGGTTTATTGCTCTTATTGCAATTGACTTAAACCAGTACAGAGAGGGTGGAACGGAAGGCAGCAAAATTCACAAATAATGTCTCGTTTAACTGGGCGTGTACACTTCTGCTTACAACATTTGCAGTGAGGTGGAATCAATTCCGCTGAGGGCCGTGGTTGCCAACTAGCGCTGCCCTTATATGGTCACGTGAGGTAGGGGGCGAGTGGTACTCACGTCCTCTGTCCCAGTCGCACTCTCGAAGTCGGTTACTGCAGGCGAGTGTGCACGACGAGGACACACGTCCACGGAGTTTGGCTAGCTTATTGATCCACACTGGTCGCTGTACGACAAAACTCTTGGAAGTGGCTTGTACTGGGTGGATGACAGCGAAAAGTGCCGGCGATGGGCGAATGCAATTGAAACCACAGATTGAGTCGTAGCTTCGTTAGCAATGATCTTATGGATGTAATCCTAGGACCATCAGATAGCGAGGAGAATCCATGATTGATCACACTATTGTAGCAATGAAAACGGTTAAAAACAACAGAGTGACGCATCCAAATAGAAGCACGTAGCGCGCTAACACAACATGGATAGCACAAATTACTTTCTCCACACAGCATTGTGCCTTTTTATCGCTTTGTCAATCTTTCTCCTCCACCATCGGGGTTTACCAAGATGTATCCTAAGGCGTAGGTGAGTAAATTCGTTCAGGAACTGCACGAGCCTGGTTTTAAGTAAATGCCATCTCTGTTCCAAAGAGGCCTGGTCCCGTTCAGGGATACTAATGATTTGAAGAACTCGATCACGTAGCTTCGTAAAAGCAATGCGATTTAAACTCCTTCCCATTCGGTGGTTCTCTGTAAGCCTCGGTGTGTTCAGAGAAATAATCAAAACGCAGTTATTACTCTTACCTATGGGTAGCCCCACGCGTAGGTCAATCAAGGGACCATGTCTGGCGATCACGATATCAAGGGTTGAAGTGTTACTCCCAATACAACTCCTGGTAGGAACACTGACGTATTGCTCGGATGCAATATTGTGCATCCAATCCACCAATTCCTTCGACAGGGTATCCTCCCTGTTTTCAGCATGCTGCCAATCAGCATGGGGAAGGTTTAGGTCACCAACGATCAAGAAAATAGGTGAGGCCAACGCCGTCTGTCTTAGTAACGTACCACGATCCTTGTCCTCTTCTCACGTAAAGGATGGGCTACGATAGACACATACTATAATCTCCAATCTACCACACGCTCTTAAAAAGTAGGATACCACCTGAACGTTTGGAGTACTAATCGCAAATGAAGCCTCCCAGTGTTTATATTGACTCCTTATAAATAAGAGGACTCGTCCCCCAGTCTGATGCCCGGGCTTATCAGCTCCGTAGCTCGCGAAGTCTATAAGCATGTCACTAGTAAGGTCGTTTGGTAAAAGCTAGGACTCCGACACAACAGTCACATCAACATGCTCCCAACTCGTAACTAACTATCCCCATTTGTTACGCATACTACAGCAATTAGTATACCACATTCTTAGTCTCTCCAGACGCGGTTGTTTTCCCTCGGGCTCTACGCCCGATGCAACAAGCCGTTGTTTGTTCTAGTTCATTTCCTTCAGCTGTCTGAGTCGATAAATCAACGCTGGACTGCTGTAAAGCATTACGTGACAATCACTTCGTTGGTTTCGCCCGTCTTGGTTTGCTTGATAAACTCCCGACGGGGTTTCCGCCATTTGACTGAGTCGACCTAACAGCACTGCCCTTGGGGTTTTCTGTACGGTCCATCTTAGGTATGGCAAATATTTCATCTGCCATATCATTTTGTGAAATGGTCATACCAACCATTGACTTTAGTGCCACTGCTGTCGAGCGTGAGACCCCAATTGTTTTTGAACACACTGCCTGAAGTCCCATCGCCGCATCTTTACTACCCTCTCCCACCATAGAGATGTGATTCGCATTTCCATCAAGCAACTTTCTCTACAACCAAATGCAGGCAACAAGTTATTTCGCTCGCTTCTTGTGGGGAGTGTTGTCCAGAGTATCTGACTACACTTGCCGCAGGAGAGCAGTCGCTAGCGTTTTGCTTAGATGTTTGCGAAATGTGAGGTTCACTATCACGCATTCCAGCGTGAGAGGCCGCAGATTCTTCAACCAAGCTGGTATTAGTACCTTCTAACCGGCTCATCCGAGGGGCTTTAGCCTTTGAAGTTAGTGTGTCCGATGTTATTTGATACCGACCATTTGTCTGACTCGCAACGAACCCAGCCCTGTTAAGTAGTAGGTCCCGGTGTACAGGCTTCCTAAACTCAACCAGGATAGGCCTTGCGTATCCTCGCTGGCGAAGCATACCTGTTTCTTTCCCGCCGTCAACTCTTTTGATACCGAGATATAACGGTATTACGACTATGCGAAGGATATAGTGCGCTCGCCTTCTATCTAGATCCTGTCGAATTTTAACTCCCCGTATGACTGGCTCCTCCCTGTTGTAGACAAGGTTTCGTTGTCTACCCATAGCAAGTACTGCACTTCTCAAGTAACATTCCAATGAAGACTGTAACTCATCGACTTTTGAACGCATGGTCTTAATTGGCAAGCTCTGGTCACGAACCAACTTTTCCGCAATGTCTAGTCTATGCACATTTTTCCTATCAGCAGTATCATGTACAGCTGAGACATGAATACTGGGATAGAAATTCCGATCGTGTATCAAGCGAGAACAAGTGTCTGCTAAGCACACACAGTGAAAGTAAATCCAGTTTAATTGGGGATGTTGGGCATAAAGATCAACAGAGTCCTGGTCTAATCTAGAGTAATTGTTTTGGTACCATAACAAACATCTGTCGCACCGAATTTCCTCTTTGACCTCATCGCCACAAGTGTGCTCACCACATTTATAGCCAGCCACCGATGTCATTGCGAACAGTGAGTAACAGCCACGTTTAAAACAGTAATACAAAACTAGATAGTAGGATAGGATTAAATGATCAATTCGATGCAGGTATGACAGTGAACCATGAATAAGTAGTCACAACGAATTAATACAACAATATAAAACAATAGTAAGCACAACAGTAAACATATGTGAATTAATGCAAATAAAAGGCATAAGTAAATGGAGCAAATACTGGAACGAACTCACGCGATGTTAACGAAGAAAGCAGGACAGAGGCACAGGATAAGGAATCCGTATGCCCAAGGTTCCATGATCCAAAAACTGTAGGAAGAGAGTAAATATTTAGCACTCTGTTCCTATGAAATCGCCTTCAAATTTAATTTCGCGGGAAAAAACAGCAACACAGAGCTTGGGACCGGAATTTTAACT
>OX104068.1:29440754-29471407 GCA_944474145.2 Dicrocoelium dendriticum
GTCTGCCTGACAGCCGGATTTCCGCCCTAATCCGATCGGACCGTGGTTTGTCCAGCTTCAACGAATGACCGCGTAGAACAGACAATCTAGCGGGACTGAATAGCCAAGATAAGTCTGGACCAATCTTCCTAGTCAATATACGGTAGGTTAGGATTAGATCACCTCTAAGCCTTCGGAAGTGCGTTGAATGCAGTCCCAAACTAAGTAGACGCTCGGGGTACGTCCGTCCCCGTAATCCCTCGACTAACCTAGTAGGCACTCGTAGAACCCTATCTAGCTCCATTTTGTCCTGGACGAGGCAGGGCTGACAGGCCTGGACGCAGTACTCCAGATGAGGCCGAACAAAAGCCGAGAAGTGCCTCTCAAAGATGCCGCCCGTCAGGACTCCGAAATGCCGCCCGTTAAAGACGCAAGATGGCGATGCTATTCCATTGGCTGCATGGACGTGATTAGAATTGCGTGAAGATGTGTATTTTCTAGTCAGCTTAACCTGAAAATGTGCGTTTGAATGCACCAACATGATGATTATTATTGGTAACCGTTGGCACAAAAATGAACCAAGTCAACAAATGAGAAGGGAAGGGTTAATTTTTGTCATGGCGGGAAAGTTCAAGTTCAATTTCAAGCGGGACTGGAACCATGAGATTATCCCGTGAGTGCTCCTTCTTCGGCGGGTCGTTGAACCAGGGGTTGGCGAACTTTGAAATACTGATGGACCTAAAACAAAGGCCGCATCACACCCTGCCCAACCAATTAATGCCCAAGTATCCTGCCCTAGCAGTCCCTGCTGGGTCGGTTACGTGAAGTAAGAAAGAGAAAAAAGTAAACGCAGAAGGCAAAAGAGCAAGTGGGAAGAGCTAAGCAAGATAGTTGAGTCAATAAAAAAAGAACTGAAAAGTGAAGGTGAGTCAGCTAGGAAAAAGGAAAGGTTTGCTGTTGCCACCAAAGAGCATCGAGCTGGCGCGCAAAACCCTTATCTGTAGGTTCCCTATCCACATGCTCTGGAAGCGAATTCCAGCGATCTATAACTCGGCGCGACAGACGAGTTTCCGTCCTAATCCTATCAGACCGTGGTTTATGCAGTTTCAGTGGGTGACCGCGGAGACTAGGTAACGTAGCGGGACCAAAAAGCCCTGACAAGTCCGGGCCAATCTTACCCGTCAAAATACGATAAGTGAGAATCAGGTCCCCTCTTATCCTTCGGTAGTGCATGGAGTACATACGCAAACTGAGCAAGCGTTCAGGATACGTCTGTACCCGTAGAACCTGCACTAACCGAGCGCCCACTCGCAACACCCTCTCCAAGTCCATTTTGTCTCGCTTAAGACATGGTGGACAAGCTTGAATACAATATTCCAGGTGGGGTCGGACGAATGCCGAAAATAGCTTCACAAGCAACTTGGCCGTTAAGATTTCGAAAGAGCGCCGGATAAACCACATCATATGTAACGCTCGACAAGTAGCCTTCTTCCAGTTGTCTCCAGAATGAAGTGCTGATGCGTGTACGACTCCTAAATCAACCTGCTGAGTGACAACAGGGAGTTCACCACCGCCGACAACATATCGGGTGGGAGGATTTGCATCTCCGATTCGGAGAACAGAGCACTTGGCCCTATTTATGGGCATCAACCATAAGATAGACCATTCCCAGAGTCTATCCAAGGCACGCTGAATTGCCTCAGGACCCCCGGGATATCCACAATATTCCAGAGCTTAAGGTCGTCAGCAAACATTAATGATGACACCCCTAGCTCTCCCGGCAAGTCATTTACATAGATCGCGAACAACAGTGACCCCAATACCGAGCCCTGCGGAACGCCACTAAGGAGAGCTTGCCTGAGCGAAAAGCTACGCCCCACCCGTACACACTGTTCCCTCCCCTCAAGGAAGGCAGACACCCATTGAAGGGCGCGATCAGATATCTTGTAAGATCTCAACTTTCGGGAGAGCCGAAGATGTGGAACAGTGTCAAAAGCTTTCGAAAAATCTACGAATAGCACGTCTACAGCGTGGCCACTGTCTACCGCTTCGGCCTAGCTTTCACGAGCTACAAGTAAATTAGTCTGACATAAAAATCCTTTGCGGAATCCATGTTGTGCAACACTGAGAAGGTTGAATCGATTCAAGGGGTTCTCCACTGAATCCCTTATCAGCTTCTCGAACAACTTGACTACTACGCTTGTCAAACTGACAGGCCGGTAGTTCGCGGGTAGAGCGCTGTCACCGCCCTTAAAAATCGGACAGATGATTGCCTCCTTCCATTCCGAAGGTAGGCTGCAGCTGTCCAGCGATATTAAAATACGCACGTGAGCGGACCACTCAGCTCAGTGGCCAATTCATGCAACAGCTTCGGATGAATTGAAGCAGGACCGGAAGCTTTAGAGGGATTAATGCCTTGCAGTAGCTCGAAGACCTGAGTCTCCGTTATGCTAAATTCAGCTAAGCAAGTATCCTATGGAACTCTTGAAACCAATTCAACCTGTGGTAAAGAGGTCTCCCCAGCAAAGACCCCAGTATACTGATCACGCAGTACACAAGCCTTGTCATAGTCAGTTTGCGCACGGGTCCCGTCTGCTCGCAATAAAGCTGGTATAGACAGTTTTGCCCCGCTGCGTCTTTTAACGTAAGCAAAGCTTCTTGGGTTTAGCTGCTGCCGAGTCCGCTAAACCTGCTCGTATTGGAGACGAGCAGTTCTGAGAGGTTGCTTACATTTATTTCTATTCTCTCGATAACTATCATAGGTACTATCTGATGGAGTTGCTTGGTAGGTTCGCCAGCATCTAGACCGTTTCTTGAGTAGGTACTTGCCTGTGGTATCTATCCATGGAGGCTGTGCCCTTAACCCTCTTTTCCTAATGAGTGGAATATAGGGAGCGGAAACCTCCGTAAGGTATGCCTTAAATTTTTCCCAGGCTAACTGGACAGAGTCAGCCATCGAGATCTCACGGTTCAGAACTGAAGCCTTAGTTCGCATTGCACTAAAGTCCGCCCGCCACATATTCGGAAGTAATTCAACAGCGGTCTCTTGGTGCCTTGAAAGAGCACATCGAAAGGATATGCATGCGTGATCGCTAGACCCTAGAGGTTCACCGCATGAAACGTCAGTCACGAAGTCCATGGACTTAGCGAAAACCAAATCCAAAGTAGATGGTATTTGGTTGTCCGTATACCTAGTGGGAAAGTCAACGAACTGGTGCAAAGGCACTTGGAGAGTCAGTTCAAGGAAGTCTGCACCGAATCTTTGCACGATAGCCAGCTGTTTGTGAAGGAATGTTGTCTACACAAGGTGTAGGTGCCTTGACCCTGAATGTTTGCTTGGGGCATTAAGGTTTTCAGGTAAGTCCCCCTTCTCTCCCTCTTCTTATTCCTTATTTCATAGGTCCTCATGGTTGTATGGCTGCGAAGCATCAGTTCAAATGGCTGATGTACTGCTGTTGATGAAGATGCACCGAATGTTCCTAATGCCGAATTGCAAGAAAGATCGGCCCAACAGACTTCCGGGATGTTGAAAGCCCCTAGAACTATACACTTATTCGCAGACTGAGTGCAAATAAAGTCAAGTATCCCCCTGGAGGAACTTCCAGGACTTCTGTTTATCACTATAACTGTAAACTGGGTAGAGGAAGTGCACAGAACAGCCGATAGGGCTTCAACGGTCTGATCCGACGACTGGAATATGCAAGTCCTCAACATATCTGTTACAGCTCACGTACAGTACAACGCCTCCGCCTTGGCGACCAACGGAGCGATCAGTTCTAAGTAGCGCGTAGCCAGGTAAATATACCTCACCGTCCGGGATATCCAGAGACAACCACATCTCAGTGAAAGCAAATATGTCGGGACGAGATTTGTCTACAAGTAGACCCAACTCGTGCACCTTGTTCCTTAGGCTACGCACGTTGCCAGGTACTACCTCCAGGAAGTTGGCAAGACCATCCCTGAGTCGCGTGCCATCAGAATTGGTTCTGATAGCGCGGAAAGTAACTTCCGGCTGACCACCTGAAAACCCACCAGACGGAGGCCTTGCTTACCAGCCGCCCGTCTAGTTTTGAGGTTTTTGATAGCCACCTTTAACTCCAACCTATCTACCAGTGGTAGGTCCGGCTGAACGCTGACACCACTACCCTTAAGTTTGAATGCAAATCGCAGTAACGATCTGCGTTCCTCCGGGGTAGAAAGGACTATGCGAAGTAGTCGGGGTCGTGGATTTGGCGCAACGATAGGAACGTTCCCCAATCTGGTCAGCTTTCTGACAGTGACACCAAGGAAACCAGGTGGAAGCAGCTTGCTGACACACAGTTTCAGCCACTTCATGTCATCCAAGGTGCGTTCCCTTGAAAGAACGGCCTCAGATTCAGTAACGTTACGGAATATAACGCTACTATCAGTGAAAGAGTCGGCACGACGGGGTGTTTACCCCACGTGCCTTGGAGTCGACACCTGTACCTGCTGTTTTCACCACTGGCGGTTGGAATGTCCCTGGCTTCCCAAACGTCGCCTAAGCAACGGTAGCGTAAGTTTTCCGCTCTATTGCCAGCGTCTTACTGGCTCCTGGGTCTCCAAGCCCCTTCGAAGTTTTACGAGCAGATCTTTTCCGCTTCTTCTTTTGGCTCGCTGGAGCAGGGGCCGTTGCCTTTGTATCGCATTAAGCAATTACCAGCATTTCGTCAGAACAGGCTGGTGCACTGGCGGCCGAGACAGTCAGTGTCTGTGGAAAGTTCTGCGTGCAATCGTCAGACGAGTTTATGACTGTCAAAGACGGCATCTCTTTTGATGTCGTGGCAACTATTTCTCTGGGTTTAGCAGAGGGCTTTTGGTATTTCCGCACCCTATTTTTCTTCACTTTGATCGGATCATGAGGACCGCCGGCAATGCTACCTGGATTGGCCGGTAGGATGTGCGACTTTATGACCGATTGACAGACTCCAGTGGATGGATCGCCAGCAATGTTGCCGGCTATTACTGTGTCTTCAAACGAAATATTTAGGGATTTTAAAATCAAATCCATTTTCGTATCGAGCGAAGCAATAGGGGCGAGTTTAGCTATCGCCAACTTAACATCTGCCGTTGTCCTCGGTAACATCCAAGTTTGTTTGAGTGGCTGCAGAGTATATTCTTAATTTTAGTGGTATAAAGGTGCGGGGAAATAGATAATAATGCTAAATGGATTTGCTTCATGAAAACGGTTATGATAAATTAAAGTGATGACTACAGGCGTAGTTGAAGTTCACGGCATAATGGAAAGCAGGAAAAAGTTAAATAAAATTGTAGTGTAAACGGCTGTTTAATGGAGAAATTTGGTGTTAATACAATTGTTTCATGTATATAAATTTTATGCTTGCCGTAAGTTACTTGTTTGGATAAGGGGTATACATATCTCTTGTCTGATAATTGTATTTTTTGTATTTTTTAAAATCGCGATGAATGAAAGCAAAATTTACAACTAATATATCTTACCAACTACCATTTTTTGTACATACTTAAGCACAAAGCGACATATACACATCTCTTTCAAATCCAATTATGAAAGCATCACCATTTAGCCTGGTGTACCGGAACACACAGTCCTCCAGGCGAATTTTGCAAGTCAAAAATTAGTCACTCTCAAATGAGAAGGACGAACAGTTACTATCTGGTAGGTAAAAATCACGCAATATCATTGTTCCTTCTTTGGAAAAAGAAGCAATAAGCTGTTATATCTCTGGCAGCTGTGAGTAGCTTATTGACAGTCAAAATGATTGTCCATTCATTGAAGCATACCGGTGGGATCCATTTCGCATGGAGAAGGTTCTGATCGACATTCTGGAATGCTCTGTGGCCGTATTATGATGCATAAAAGGGTTATAGAAGTTATCAGATTACTGTGCAATGTTATGTAATGAAAGTACTAACCAGCTGTCTAGACACAGATAGATATATCGGTTCACGACGAAGTGAAGAAGCCTTACCAACTTGTTAACGGCTCGTGAACCCTGGGCCGAAGCCGTTGATTGCGGGAAGGCAGTGGACGTGCTGTTTATTGACTTTTCCAAAGCTTTTGACACCGTTCCACATTCGCGCTTTTTGTACAAGCTGAATTCCTTTGGTATATATGGACCAGTCTTACGATGGATCTTAGCTTTCCTAATCGGAATGGAAATGTGTGTGCAGGTGGGTTCAAGCCTGTCCTTCCGCCAATGTGTTCTCAGTGGCGTGCCGCAAGGTTCGGTTCTTGGCCCCCTTCTCTTCCCTTTATAAATTAATGACCTACCTGACGAATTGGGTGTGCCATCCCTAATGTTTGCTGATGACTTCTAATTCTGGTTCGCAAAAGATGATTCGATTAGCCCATTGACCCTACAAAGGGCACTACATAGACTTCCAGACTGCTCCCTTTTGCGGCAGTTGCCCGTCAATTTAGGGAAAGGTTCCGGTTTACGCGTTGGTCCCAATGACCCGCCGACGCGTCACTTGATTGACGGCAACGAGGTACCGCGAGTGCAACTCCAAGCTGACCTCGGTGTTTTGCTGTCATCTGACTTCAAGTCCCGTGAAAACTGGAAGACAGCTGCTCGTAAAGGCTTCAACATTTTGTGGATGATCCGCAGGTCATTCGGGATCATGACCACAGACATGTTCGTTAAACTAGTTTCGGCTCTTGTAAGGCCGCACTTGGAATACTGCGTCCAGGCTTGTCCTCCATGCCTGGTTCGTGATAACATGGCAGTTGAACGAGTCCTGCGGTCCGGGACGAAATGTTGTATGAATTAAAGAAGCTGACGTACCCGGAGAGGCTGCGTAAGTTGGATATGTTTTCCATGTATTACAGGCGACTTCGGGGCGACTTGGTCTGCACATATCGTGTATTGATGGGTCAGATTGGTCTTGATTTGACTGGGCTGCTTCGCCCAACTCGAATGCCAACCCTTCGTGGCCACCCATTAAAGTTGTACAAACCCCGGTCTGACCGGGTTTTGACAACTTTTAGATTATCGCCTAGGGTTATAGCTTATTGGAACACATTGCCTGCAGAAGTCGTGAGGGCAGCGACGGTGAAAGAGTTTAAGCATCGACTTGACGCTCCCGGTCTGCAGTTTAAGGTCTTCTTCGTGTCTTAAACTTTCCTTCGTCCACTACGGCTTACGCTTTTTAACTCATTTTATCTTACATTTTAACATTGCTCACGATATTCGATTAGCTTGTATTCTCCTCTGTTTTCTTTTCTTTACTGACACTACAGTTTTATTTTATTCTTCACGTGGCCGGCGCAGCGGGGACTGCTAGTGCAGGGCACGTTGTCATTGTTTGGTTCAAGTTCAAGTTCAAGTGAGACTGGAACGATAAGATGAATCTCTTAAGCGTTCCTTCTTGAGCGGGTCGTCGATCCAGGAGTTGATAGGGGTGCTCCGACTTCTTGCAAGGTCTAAAAGGGAAACACCCGAAAAACACCCTGGTCCACCAAGTTAATGCCCACGTTCCTTACATTAGCTGCCCCAGGTATGTCAGTTAGGTGAAGTAAGTAAGAGAGGAAGACAAAACGAAGGTAAGAGAGCAGGGGAAACCAGTTAAAAGAAGAGAATAATACCAATGGCGAGGAAGTAAAGAAAATGGACTCGATGTATGGAGATCGGAATTAGTCCGGAAAAAGGAAATGTTTCGCGTTGCCACCCAAGGGCGTCTAGTTGAGGCCCAAACCCATTAACCGTAGATTCCTAGACAACATGTTCTGGAAGCAAGTTCCAGCGCTCGATGACTTGAAGTGGTAACCATGTCCAGCTTCATACAATGCCCGCGAAGACCAGATTATCTAGCAGGACTAAATAACGTGGACAAACCAGGGCCAACCTTTCCAGTCAAAATACGGTAGGTAAGTTGACCATATGAACCGTGTGTGTTGATTTGTCTCGCCTTTGGCACATCAAGGCACCGGTTTCCCTGTTGGATCAACGACGTTTTCGAAGGTGGAACATTCGCGGGATTATCCTACTGTTCCGGTCCCAATTGAACTTGAACTTCCACGGGGCCTCTCTTCTGCTCTCTACTACTCAGGGAATTCAAGGATTAATTGCACTAAGCGTTAGAAAATTTACCGTCGCCGTGAGCAGAATACATCGAGCTATCTGTAAATGTAAATGTAATTGAGGCTGTACGGGAGGTAAGTAAATGGATCAACGACCCGCTCAAGATGGAACACTTACCGGAAACACATACATTGAAACTAGTATTGGCGCATCACGCAAGTAAGCATCACGGAGAGAGAGGCGTTATAAATGCCACCCATACCTTTACGGGATGTGCAACGGAGTAGATAGCGGCGGTATATGTTGTGTGGTGGCAGACCAGAAGTTGAGCCTTACCCATTAAGGAATCACGGATAGACAGGAGTTCTAAAAGCCGCATTTGAATAGACAAAACACTTACCGTGGGTGAAAGGAGGTACACAGGGGGCAACCATGACGTAGGTGCTGACCAGTCGTGGCGGATTGGTCATTTAGGCACCACGGACACACAGGAGTTGAAAAATCAATTGTTAACAGCCAATAAAGTTACCGGAGGTGCAACGGAGCATCTATGCAGCTGGATGGGTTTCGTGAAGGAATACCATTAATGACGTATCTGTCACCGATACAAAGGTGTCCTAGAAGCCTATAGTGAGTAGGCAATGCGCTTTCCGGAGTTGAAACGCAGTACAGGGGCCGCAAAGAATACGTCGCCGAAACGTAGCGGCGCATCACCCGTATACAGAGCATGGATACCCAGCAGTCCTAAAAGCCATTTTTTAACAGTGAACATACTTAACGTAGGTACAACTGACTTGATAACAGCGGAAAAGTTGACGTGGAGGCTGACCAGTATTGCATGCTTAACCATATAGGCAGCGCAGATGGACAGGTTCTCTAAAAGCCACTTGTTAACAGCGGATAGACTTACCGGACGTGCAACGGACTTGGTAGCGGCGGGAAAGGTGAGGTGAAGACGGACCAGTTATTGGCGGAATAACCATATAGGCAGCATGGATACACAGCGGTTCTAAAAGCAATTTATTAACAGCATTGACCATATGAAAAGCCACATATATGCATCTGACACTGCGATCTGGCGGATGTGAAGCGCCACTAAATGAAGGCACTGCCTTTCCATTCACCTCGGTGGAGCGTTGTACTCCAGAAAGTATCTGCACACATCGTGTGGGTGGTTGGGCCACTGCAATGTGTACCGCGTTGAAATTGTCTAACAGTGTAGTGTTCCTTTACCCACGCTAAATAGGCGCGCTTACTGGAATGGAAACCGGTGCATTGCGGGTTGCAGTATTAGACCAAGGCATGGGATGGTCTTCACCTATTGCGGAAAGCTAACAGCCACCTACCAGGCAACAAGACAAAATATGATGTAAAATTATATTACGCTACAACGTGATGTCGTGGTTTCAGGGAAAGCCACTGACGTAGCCAAGTAGCTATGTCCGCTGGTGCATGTAGTCAACCGTGTTCATCGTTCTTTTGACCACTACCAGGGAGTCGTGAACCTCCAACGAAAGCCAACTTCCAGACGGTCTTCATTACTCTCGAGCAACGCATCGCTTGGACACACCTGTTTTCCCATCCACACGCACTGCGCGCAAACAACGCACGTCGCGGGATTCGTTGGGCTGGCATGCGCAACACGTGGCCGAGGAATCCAAGCCTGGTGTGTGAAATGACGGTGTTGAGCGGTCCAGTTCATTTTGCCGTGCTATAACCAACGCGTCAAACATGCTTGTTGCTCACGCCGTGTCCCAAACATATGTGGGTCTAACCGCGAAGACACGGATGGTGGGACGTAACTATTCCATTTATGTCTGCTGATGCAAGGGGCCAGGTTTCTCAACCGCACAGTAAGGTCCCAAACCCAATGACGCTGGACCTTACCGTGGTGCGATGGTTTGTGTGCCTCCGCGATCCATTGAGCTACTCTGGGTGGTGCTTTTGCACCTTCAGAGTCCCTCATACCGGAATGGTCAATGGCTCGAGGCCAGACATACTCAGCTCCTGTTCATCCAGGTAGGGAGTTGGAACGAGGGTGGAACGTTATTCCTTAAAACAGACTCCTTGTAGCTGAACGCTAAACCCGCAGCCTCGCGGTTACGTTTTTGAACAAAAGACCTTGGTTCACAACACCAATCGTTCTGTTGTCTAGGCTTTGGCAACCTGATAGTATGCTGCCCACGCAATACAATTAACCTTTCCTCAAACAATTTCTTGATGTTCTGGCCGCCGCAGAGGATAAGCAACGGTGCTCTCTCTGCTGTATCGTTCACCGTGGATAGGGGTTTGGATGCTACTGCTCAAACCTTCACGTCTTCTTATTCTCCCTGTTACGCTTTTTCCCTGTTACCGTCTCGTTCCAACTTCACTTTTGGCCCCCAGTTTTAAACCCCCGATTCTTGGCCCTGCCCCAATATGCTTTGCTAGGCGTTTATCTTCTAAATTCAACTCAGATGCTAACGAGGAGCGTCACTCCTCTCCTGCCGACAGGCCCATAACCAACCAAGCGGTCCATTCCAGTCCACCGGCATCCATTTGGAGCCCTCGATCCTCCTTCAATGTACGCACATTGCTACAGGTCGGTAAACATGCAGCACTTGCACGAACATTGGGGACCCTCTCGATCGATAGCTGCTGCTTACCGGAGACCCGCCACCAAGACTGAAGTTCTGTGCTCAATCTGCGATCCTCTTCAGGTGAGGCAAGCAGTAGTTTCTCATTGAGCCTATCGGGTGAGGATGCAGCTTCCAGCACCGGCCAAGCTGTTGTTGGCATTGACCTGAATCCCCTGGTCGAAGCTGCTCTGGTTGATTGGATTTCAATCGGTAGCCGGATGTGTACGGTCCGATTGGCTGGCTCGTTCAAAACTTCGAAGTCCCACGGGAGTAATAGGTGTCTATTCATCATCGCTGCCTACGCGCCCACAAACTGTACCCAGGATTCGGTAAAGATGCAGTTGCTGACATGGCAAGGAGCCGACCTCAGTGGCGTTCCTGCTGTGCGTTCCATTGTACCTCCCAAGCCCTTATAGTCTGCTCCTCCATGTACCATCTTATTTCGTCGCGTGAAACATAATTTTCTTTTCTTCCTAGTAGCCTGCTGGTTGCTTACCGGAAGTATGTTTATCCGTTGTTGGTACCACAGCTTGCATGTACCTGTTGTTATTTATTTTCCTTTTCCTTTATGTATTGCGGCACAGTAGCTGAGGTGTTTCGCACCTACAGCTAACGTGCATACTGATTCATGTTGATGAAAACAGCAGCTGGAACTTATTCAACTCATCCGAAGCTTCTGCATGACCTGGCGGGAAAACTAGGTTGACCGCTGACGACGGTGTTTCAGACGTCACTTGACAGTTGTACATCACTTTCTGAATGGAAGGAGCTGTCATCGGTCCTATCTTCAAAATCGGCTACAGGAGTCTGTCAGTCAATCATAGGCCAGTCAGTCTGACTAGCGTCGTGGTCAAACTGCCTGAAAAGCTGGTGAGAGATCCGTTGGAAGGTCACCCGCGTAGATTTATGTTACTGTAGTGCACAACAGGGATTCCGAAGGGATCTGCGCGTCTTATGAATTCGTTGGTTGCTCGGCAATCTTGGGCCGAGGCAATGAACATTGGCCACCTAGTGGATGTGCTTTTCGTAGACTTCTAGAAAGCGTTTGATAAGGTACTCCACTTTAGGCTGTTACAAAAGCTGTGCTCCTTCGGTGTATCTGGTATCGCCCTTTACTGTGTATCCGAGTTCTTGCAGGGAAGAGAGCAGTGTGCACGTGTGGGTCGCAGCTTATCCTTTAAGCAATTGGTCCTTAGAGGCGTTCCACAGGGCTCCGTCCTTGAACCGATGCTGTTTTCCATCTACGTAAACCATCTCCCGGGGTAGGTTTGGGTAGCATCCCAATTGTTTGCTGAGGACCTTAGGCTATGGAATGTTGTAAATGTTCCTGGTGTGCTGAGGCCATACAGCATGCCCTGAACATGCTCTGGGCCTGGTCTACTTTGTGGCTACTGCCCATAAATCAGGCTGTGTTCCGTCCTTCGTATAGGAGCGACATTCCCGCCTTCGAGCTACGTACTCGGTGGGCACGAACTCTCCCTTGTCTCCAAGCGGGTAGACCTAGGCGTCCTCCATTCCTCGTCTTTGCATGCTGGTGACAACTGGAAGAAGGTCTAATGTAGGGGCTTCAGAATGCTGTGTGGTTCTTAACTGCTGACATATTTGTGAAGCTGTCCACCAGTTTCGTTCGGCCACCTCTGGAATACTGCGTCCAGGCTTGCCCGCCCCGCGTTGTTGGGGCCAAAATGGTGCTCGAGAGGGTTTTGGGTGTAGGTACTAAATTGGCAGACGGATTACGGGGGAAATGGTGTCCCGAGTCCTACGTAGCATTCCGCTGAGGTGGAGCGGACAGTTGAATTCGCAGCAGGCCTAAACATCTAATATTCACCGTGCAAGCATACGCTTCCATCCCGTAGTTGATAAATTGAATGAGAGCTTTCCTTGTGTTCCGTGCATGCCAACTCGTCTACCCTAAATAATTCTTATCCTTGTACCGCTGTCTATTTTGCCTCTCTGTGCTGCATTGAGCTATGCTAGGTTTTGCTTTTTCGCACCTTTACAGCCGATGGTACCAGGTTGGTCAATAGTTAGAGGCCAGAGAAAATCATCCTCCTGGTCCTGGCGTACTCCTTGTAGCCGAACGCAAAAAACGGTGCTTAGCGGTCAGGTTTTTTGAAACAAATACTGTGGTTGAGAACCCCAACGGTTTTTCTGTGCAGGCCTGAGCGAACGGACAGTATCTTGCTTACGCAATGCAATGAAGTTTTCTTCAAGCAGTTTGCTGATGCTCTGGTCGCCGCACAGCGTACCAATCAGTGCCCAGTCTGCTGCATCTAGCAGGGTGCATAGGGCTTTGGATTCTACTAATCAAGCCTTCCCATGATATTATACTCCTCTAAGTCACCCCAATCGTCCCGGTCCAGCTTCACTTTTATCCTCCCTGTTTTCAACCCCAGAATCATGGCCCTCCCTTACCTTGGTTTAATACTCGCTTCGCTTCTAGTCTAAACTCACATGTGAACGGGGAGCGTCGTTCCTGCTACGGTTAACCAGATTCCTATCGACCACTGAACAAGGTACTTCGCTACCGAAGCAGCTGCGGCACTGTAGTGCCGCTGGGGATCTGAACGCTCAAGTTGGAAAATTATCCACTGATGAACTGCGTCTTGGCGGCCAACATGGTGTAGGTACCCGTAATAATAACGGTACGTGCTTAGTTTATTTGTGTGAAGATGGTGGATTAGTTCCTGCGAACACTAATTTCTAACAGAGAAACCGCCGGAGGGTGCCTTGGCGCCCACCACTTTCTAACCACCTATGGACTCAAAACCATCACATTGCCATAACCTTACAATGGAGAGGCTGGGTCCAGAAAGGTCGCTGGATATGGAGTACATGTGAAGACACGGACGATGCACTTGTGTGTAGACCTGCGGAAGCGTTTAGTGAACACCCAAGAGGACATCGTGAGCGCATTGACACCAGGTAACTGGGAAAGCCAGCTAGTCTGAATGCCACTGATCGCCAAGACCCGTGGTTTGTCCCCCTAGAACCACACTTTCCTTCAAGTCCAACGTGAGGTCGCACTGTTGAAGTTAAATAACACCGCGGGATGCCATGATCTTCCTACAACACACGTGAACTTCGGGGGACATGCCCTTGTCGAAGACTTATAATAATTGATATTGAAACCGTTGGAGCAGGAAACTGTACCAACCACTGGATCCGCTCCGTCGTACCCGCAATTTTCAAGGGAGGCTGACGATCAGAATGCGCCAACCGTAGAGGATTCCGTGTGATCTCCATCGCCTCCAAATTGCTTGCCTCTGACATCATTCACAGACTGACTAGCACTCGTGAAAGCCATATTCGTGAACAAGAAGCCGGGTTTCGTACACGCAGGAACTGCTTTGACCATATCTTCACTTTGCGTCAGTTGTGGGAGCACCATGACATATACTGCCGGTGGAACATGATCTTGTGCCTTGATATCAACGCTGCAATCCTATCCGTGGATAGAAGTGCACTTTGGGAATGTCTAATCAGGATACTTCTTCCAGAGAAATACGTAAATATTATGCGATCAGTATACACTCGTAGCTTAAGCAGAGTGAGGGCTTACGGAAAGCTGTCGTCGCCGTGTTATATCTCCAGGGGTGTGAGACAGGGTGTCTATCGTCACCTTTTCTCTGCAAATTCCCTGTTGACGTGGTAATGTAAATGGCATTCATATGACACGACTTAGAATGTGTGGAGCTACTCCCAGGAGAACTAATTCAGGACTTATAGTATGTTATTGATATTGACCTAATATGTGCGACAGGTGAAAAAGTAGCCAAGGGCACTGGACAGATTACCACTGGCTGTCCGTCACTTCGGCTTCGCTTCCCACCTTCGAAGTGCAAAGCGTTCCTACAACATTGGCCTAGACCGCCTCCTAGGTTGACCGTTTGTGTGGAGAAGCTGTAAGTCGTTCAAAAGTTCAACTACCTGGAAATGGGATGGAAGATGACAAAACGAACCGTATAGCAAAAGCTCGAGGCACTTTTGCGCCATCGGTCGGAGCGTCTAGGCTCACTGGTTGGGGTCCGAAAGACGAACTGGTGTGACTGCATACACTTGCTGACATGGCTACCAGCCGACCTTAGTGGCGTTCGTGCTGAGTTCCTTTGCACCAACCATTCCCCGTCAGCCTCCACTGCAACCACCATCTCACTATACAGCGCTATATGATTTCGTGTAGTACTTTTTTACGGAATAGTAACTGGCTGATAGCTTACCCGAACCATGCCTATTCGTTAACGGTAGCTCAGCTAGCTTGCACCTGTTGAATTTTTTCTCTCCTTTTTATCCTACGTTTTGCGACACAGTAGCTACGGTTTTTTCCACCTCTAACTAACATGTTTAATGCTGATGATCACGCTTTCACTTGTACAGAAGATGAGGCGTCAGCAAGATGAAAATGCGCACAGCATGCCGTTTTGCTAGCATAACCGCACATGCTGCTGCAACCGCTGCCTTAATACACGTACGCAAGGTAAAGTCAACATCAACCAAAGGCACATGAAATGATTGTTTTCATAAAAACAAGAAACTTACCGACAGTGTGATGGACATTCGCGAATACAATGTAACGCGTTTACTTCTGCAAATGGCTTTCAATTGCAAACGCCCGTGCTGTTCTCTCCCGGTCACCTGCAATGCGTTTCATCATTACATGGAATACCGGGAACTTACATTCTGCAGAAAACGCATTCATAAGTATCCTCACCATGATATGATGCGCAAGTTTGCTGGAACCACCTTGAGCATCTGTCACACATCACCCAGGAAATATCGCTACCACGCGTTCAAAATTCCTCTTCCTGCAGACATTCTTAACAAGCAATTGTTGGAACCTGGCCACTTGCACTCCCATGTGCACCACGTTTGCTCTGCGTTCTGCATCTAGCGGTGGTAGTAGTCGGCAGCCGACGAAATTGCCTAAGGCATATTACGCTGGTACCGGAAGCCGAATTTACAACACGATGGATCAAGGGTTTCTGGCACGCAAGTTTTCGATGCCCCGTATCCTTCACAGAGACCATCGTAGCAGAATTTGATTGGCCCGGGATGGTTTCCTGACTGCCGTCAATTGTAACGCGGTCCTCAAAGTTTTCCGACATCTCAACGGGGCCCGCCGCAATATCTTGCACCTCATTTCCACACTGACCTCCCAACAAACGTGGTACGTTTGTCGTGCACAGCGGTATACTTTCTTAACACTTGGAAGTGTCTCAGCGAATGCTGTAATCCAACTTAGCGGAGATAACATTCACGAAAGCATGCAAAATGTTCAGGGCTTTCAGATATCCCTCAGAGCTGAGACTACGGACGTTCACGTGGATTCTCCCAAGCGCCTCTAATCTTTATGCACCTGTGTATCACACTGTGCACATGTCCAACTGCTGAGAACGTTTCACATTGACCGCAATCCAAGTTCACCGCCGTTTCAGCTTGTACCGCTGGATCAATCAGCCATCGACATCCTTGAAGGACATCGTTGGCATTCCGATTCTCCCCCGCCGCAACGTGCAATATCTGATTGCAAGGCATGCGCTAATGATCACTGAAAGAACAGTCACAGTTACTGCCCTGGTGTATGCAAACGCGGTAGACAACAGACCCGGATCCTGACGACACCTGGTACGGTGCATCCTGCAGGACACCGATAATAGTCGTGCACTGAAAATGCCTCATCGCCCTTTTGCGAGCATATGCAGTCAGGCAGCTTACAAGTTCGGATACTGCAAACACCTCACCGCGTGCCGCATTACTTCGCATGCACTCCGTCGCTAACTGAGTGATGTGACGATCATCCATACCTTTCGCATCATAAACGATCAGCTCAAAAAGCGCACGTAAGGAGGAACGCTCAATCAAAGCCCGTTTAAGACGCATATTTTCATTCTCCACTCGATTAGTGGAACTGCATCCGAACATCATGACATGCCGTAATTGATGCGCTGCCCAACATCTTCACCATGGCATCCATGTTCTACGGAAATACGGAAAGCATCCCGTATTTCTCTGCCGAATGTTTTCAATAATTCCGTGATAACGCGTTTACTCAGGTGTGAATATCACGTTCCTGAGCAATGGATCAAAAAAGCTTTTTCCGCTGGGTCCGCAACTGACAGCTGACTGCACCGTCCGTTTATGTCCAGTAACATGTGGACACAGCACAACGCCGTGTACTCCTCCGGATACACCTCCCTGAAAGCGTTTATTTGTTGCGCGCAGTCGTCTACCAAAATAGTCCGCACGGATGCCGTGCTAGGAACAGTTGCACGCAAAACTGTTACCGCCTCCAAATAACTCTGCGTCGTCTCATTTGCTAACAAGGCTTAAAAAGGACATCCCCACACCCGTGACTTCAACAAACATACAATGCCATAGAATGCAGCCCCCATAATTAATCAGATGCGTCGAATCCGCCAGTATAACTTCCCCGTATCGTGCAACCAACCTCCGAATGCACGCAGGTACGAAGAACAGGAACCGCACCTCCAACCGGTCCCCCACAACCGTATATGAACGTTTGCTTTCCAACATGGTGGTTACATGTTCCACCTCACTAGCTTGCTCCGCCTGACTCCGATGCCTCAGATGATATAAATCACGTCTGGTAATACGAATGCCGTATTTAGTTAACACGCAATTCCTGATTTCACGTGTCTTACGAAAAGACTTCATCAACTTTAATATCGCTGCTTCTTGTATCACATTAAGCCGCCGATTAACAGGATAAAGCCAAGGTTTCCCCAACTGGAACACATGCCAATGCTTCAAGCATGCGCGGCCAATCTCAGATTCAGATAACCTGGAACGATAGGAAAATCCCTTGAGTGTTCCTTCTTGAGCAAATTGTTGAGCCAGGAAATGCTAAAGTCCTAGGTGGTCTTGATAAACCTAAAACTAATCACCCGAAACACACCCTAATCAACCAATTACTGCCCAAGTTCCCTGCACTAGCAGTCCCCGCTGTGTAGGTTACGTGAAGTAAGAAAGAAGTAAAAAGTAAATGGAAGATGAAGGGGAATGAAAGTCATTTAAATGAAGGATAACACCAAAGAGTGAAGAGAATGATAGAATAAGGATTAAAAGTTTGAAGATGGATATGGTCAGGAGAAGAGAAAGGTTTCGTATTACCACCCAAATGCGTCTAACTGCCTTTCAGTACCACGGAAAATCGTGCCTTGCAGTTGTAGCGCTGGTAACTGAAAGATTTAACAGCAGTCAAATTATCATGCTTCTTAACGATTCACTTTCACATTCTTACTTCTGCTATGCACACTTCGATATTGAATGAATCGATAATGAAAATCATCAGGGAGATCGTTTCCAGTCGTGTGCTTATGACCCGCTGCAGTAATCACCGTGCATCTACAAAACAAACTTGCAGTTTTTATTTGGAACCGCATCAAATCGCGTTGGAACTCCTCAATTGCCTCGTAACCACCAGTCCTCATGCAACGAATAACTGCGGTATCATCCCGCATGGCGAAATTTGACTCTTGTCAAAGTTCCTCTGATCGAAGATACATTGGATGGATTAAAGTGCTACTGTAGCGCCCAAAAAGATAACTCAGCTTTCATGTACAATTTACTTGTTGACCGATTGTGCATTATTCCTTCTTGTTTTAATCGTCCTAACAACCGACTCAACAGCCTTGTAAGTTCCCGCGCTCACGTGTTCGCTCTCTTCTCCCTTCATCAGTTTGCTTCTTATTGTGGCCCATCGAATACAGTCCGCTGTGTCTGACTCCGATAGCCTTCTGATTTCCGCGCTTAATTTCGCGCACCCTCTGGGACCCGTATTAACTAGTCCTACAAGTTGGTGAAACGATCGGACTTTTGAGCCAGTTGCTCAAATCTCAGCCGTGCATGAGTCTGCTAGTAGAAACTGTGTGCATAGACTAGACATTGTTGAGTAGTTGATTCGTAACCAGAGCTTGCTAATTGAGACATTGCGTTCAAAAGTTGAAGAGTTGCAGTCTTCATTGGAGTGTTACTTGCGAATTGCAAAACTTGCCATGGGTAGACAACGAAACGTTCTTATCTACAATAAAGATGAGCCAGTCATACGAGAAACTAAAACTCGACGGGACCTAGATAGAAGGCGAGTGCACGATATCCTTTGTATAGCCGGAATACCGTTATGCGTGGTATCAAAAGAGTACATCGTGTTGGCAGCTGGAGAGAAACAAGTATGCTCCGCCAACAAGGTTATGCAAGGCCTATCTTGGTTGAGTTTCGGAACCCTACACACCGGGACCTTCTACTTAACAGGGCTGGGTTGGTTGCAAGTCAGACAAATGGTCGGTATCAAATAGCACCGTACACACTAACTTTGAAGGCTTAAGCCCCTTGGCTGATCCGGTTAGAAGGTACTAATACCAGTTTGGCTAACAAAGCTGCTGTCTCACATGTTGGAAATCAAGATAGTGAGCCTCACGTTACGCAGGCACCTAAGCAAAAGTCTAGCGTCTGCTTTCCTGTGCCTAGGGCAGTCAGCTTGTCTGGACAACTCCCTTCGCAA
This sequence comes from Dicrocoelium dendriticum, assembly GCA_944474145.2. NCBI lineage: Eukaryota > Metazoa > Platyhelminthes > Trematoda > Plagiorchiida > Dicrocoeliidae > Dicrocoelium > Dicrocoelium dendriticum. The sequence continues at coordinate 29,459,894 of OX104068.1, forward strand.
GACGCCAGTGAGATAACTCTTGGCCTGCATTTGATTGGGAAGAAACTTGCTTTAGATGGAAAGGTGAACCACACTTCTATGGCGGAAGAGGGTAGTGAAGGTGTCGCACTGGGACTTCAGCCGGTGCGTTCAAAAACAATCGAGGCCTCATGCTCGATAGTAGTGGCACCAAAGTCCATGGGTGGTATGCCCTTTACACAAAATGATAGGATAAATGAAAAACTTGCCACACCTAAATTGGACCGTACAGAAAATCCGAAGTGCAGTGCTGTTAGGTCGACTCAGGTAAATGAGAGGAAACCCGTCGGGTGTTTATCCAGCAAGCCCAGGCAGGCGAAGCCAGGAAAGGAATTATCCTGTAATGCGTTACAGCAGCCCAGCGTTGATGCATGGACTCAGGCACCTGATCGAAATGAAATAGTACAAGAAACTGGTTATCCCCTCAGGCTCTACATCCGGGGGGAACAACCGTGTTCGGAGAGACTAAGCGTGTGGTACACTAATTGTTGTAGTGTGCGTAACAAATGAGGGGGGTTAGTGACGCGTTGCGAGCATGTTGATGTGGCCGCTGTGTCGGGGTCCTGGCTCTCTCCAGATGACCTTATTGGTGAGCTGCTTATAGACTTTGCGTGCTACAGGTTGACAGGACAGGGTATCAGACTGGTGGAGGAGTACCTTTGCTTATAAAGTGCCAATATGAACACTGGGAGGCACCATTTACCATGAATTCTGCTAACGTTCAGGTGTTATCCTGCTATCTAAGAGCATGGGGTAGATTAGAGATTATAGTATATGTCTATCGTAGCCCATTCTCCACGCGAGAAGAGGAAACGGATATTGGTACGTTACTAAGACAGACGGCAATGGCCGCACCTAATTTTCTGATCATCGGTGACCTAAACCTTTCGCATGCTGATTGACAGCATGCTGAAAACAGAGTAAGTACTTTAGAGAAGGAACTAGTAGATTGGATGCATGTAACTGCGTTCAAGCAATACGTCAATGTACCGACTAGGAGTCGTACTGGGAGTACCTCTTCAACCCTTAATAACGTGAGCGCCAGACATGGTCAGTTGATTGACCTTTGCGTGGAGCCACCCATAGGTAAGGGTGATCATTGCGTTTTGACTTTCTCTGGACATAACGTGGCTTGCAGAGAACCGTCGAATGGGAAGAGATTTAAATCGTATTGATTTTACGATGCGGGATCGAGCACTTCAAATCACTTGGATCCATGAACAGGACAAGGCCACTTTGGAACAAAGATGGCTTCTACTCAAAAGTGGACTTGTACAGTTGCTGAACGAAATTGCTCCTCATCGCCCCAGGAGACATCATGGGAAACCCCGATGGTGGAGAAGAAAAATTGATAGAGCGATAAAGAGGCACAATGCTGAGTGGAGCAAACACCAAGAACCTCGAGGCTTCCGGCTTTGGTTGCAATACAAAAGCTGTCGAAACATGGGTCTTAAGTTACAGCGGCAGGCAAAGTACTCATATCAGCTTAGATTGGCCAAATTTGTGAAAACTAATCCCAAGTGTTATTAGTTACGTCCAGTCAAAGGCTTCTTTAAAAGAGGTGGTTGGATGTCTCACCATGGAGGACCGTACCCAGGCTGTAGACGACGTTGATAAAGTAGAAGCGCTGCTACGTGTCTACCAAAACCTGCATCGGAAGGATAGTGGGTCAGCCTTGCCATCACAGCCGCACTGCTCAACTCGCTACACAATGCGGGATGTTATTCTCAATGTGTCAGAGGTCTTCACAGTGCTGGCCAGTCTGAACCCTTATAAATCAGCTGGTCCTGATGGTGTACATCCCGACATAGTTAAGCCTCTGGCTGATATCCTTCAGTATCCCGTAGCGGAGTTATTCAACTAGTCGCTTCAAGAAGGCAAGCTGCCACGTGATTGGAAGGAGGCAACTATTGTTGCCAGTCACAAGGAGGTTCTAAGTCGGTGCCTTTTAATTATAGACCTGTTAGTTTGACCAGCACCATGCTGAAATGCTTGGAAGAGCTTATAAGAAGGAGGAACTGTAAGCACTTGAATGGCCACAATCTAATTAGAGCGGAACAACATGGCTTTCTTAAAAAGAAATCTTGTCCTACCAATTTATTGTGCTTTTTAGACGAAATTAACCGATGTCTTGATAGTGGGATAGCGGTAGAGGTGTGCTATTTGGACTTCAGTAGAGGCTTTGACTCAGTGAATCATCGATTTTTAATTGAGAAGCTGACATGGTTTGGACTGCATCCTCAACTATTACCATGGCTCTGAATTCTTACGTGGAAGGACATTCAGAGTCAGGGTTGGGGAAGCGAGTTCTAGTGTTGGCCATGTCTACAGCGGTGTCCCCCAAGGTTCGGTACTGGGTCCATTGCTGTTTCTTATGTTTATAAATGACTCGGCTCTTTCTTCCTGAGGATCTCTGCTATATCTTCGCAGATGACCTGAAGCTAGTCAGTAGGGGAAACCGAGCGAAATTGGCTAAGGACATCATCACTGTGGCGAATTGGTCAAGCCAAGGGGCTCTACCTCTAAATGCCAATAAATGTCAACTGCTGACCAGTAGTCGTAGAGGAATCGCAGTTCAGTCTCCTGTGGGATCTCTATCATTGCGGTGTGCTGATGAAGTCCGTGATCTAGGTGTCCTTGTAGCGAACAAATTTAAGCCTTCGGCACAATGCCGCCATGCTGCCAATAAAGCGCGACATGAGTTATTTTGTCTTAGGAGAGCGCTGAGTAACCCTAAAGCAGAAGTATTCTTGCCGTTATATAAAGTAGTGGTTAGGCCACAGCTGGAGTATTGTGTTCAGGCCCGGTCACCGTACCACCCGAGTGACATCATTTGTATAGAAAAGATTCAGAAACTTGCGACCAGGATGATTGAAGGTCAACGAGGGAAGTCTTACAGAGATCGTCTAAGTAGCTTAGGATAATTTTCCCTGGAACGGCGTAGGTTGAGAGGTGATTTGATAGAGAAGGTCAAGATCATTAAGGGGCTTAGTGGTATTAGTTCCACCCATCTGTTTGCGTTGGCCATGTCAGACCACCTGCGCGGGCATCGCCTGCAGCTCAAACATCATAGAGCTCGTTTGGACATCAGGGCAAAGTTTTTTACGAACCGAGTACTTAACCTCTGGAATAAACGTCCTTCTGATTTAGTAAAGTCTGAGACCGTAGAAGCCTTCAAAAGGGGCTAAGACGATTGTTGGTCCATCCTTTTTCTAGAGATATTGTAGTTGTACTGGAATATGTGGTGTATTTTGATGCTGGCATATGAAAGTGCGAAGATTGCTCTTGTTCTTGCTTCATTCCTTTGCAGAAGCAAAAAGAGAACATGCAACTTCGAAGTACCGGGGGCCGCTTCACTTACCGGCACAAGAACTGGACGCTCGTTAGGCGGAAGCCTCTATTGTCCGTTTGACCTGACCTGACTTGACCCCGATTCGCACGCGCGAATTCAACCTTCTTCTCGTTTGCATTTTTTGGTGAGTTCGTTCCTTCTTCATAATAATATATACCTGTATTCATTTGTTTCTTGCGTAATTTTGGCACTTTTATCGTGTTTTTGTTCATCCTTTATCTTTTTGACTCACATTTCAAAAGTGGCATCTAAATCGTTTCACAGCGTAACCATGCTTACTTTGGCTGCTCCAAGTTCCATGAAACACAGCCTAGAGGTTTAGTTTAAGATATTTGAGATCGAATTGGAAAATAAGGGCAGTACGGCGGACCGTCCGAGGTACAATCAGCTCGTCCCAGACCTGCCTTCGTCGGTTGTGACGCCGGTTGAGGACATTCTACTCTGTCCATCGATTGAGGCAAAGTATGAAACAATGAAGCAAGCGATTTTAAAAGAGTTACAGCCCAGCCCACGAGCTCGATTTGAAAAGCTCAATGGTCTCAAGCTTGGAGATCGCAAGCCGTCGGCGTTGCTCCGCGAACTTCAGCGCATCGCTGGTCCCTTATTCTTGAGCGAAGAAGGGATAAGGAGGCCATGGTTTATTCGTCCCCCAGAGCCATTGCCGGTATTGCTGTTCATGTTTATAGATACACCCCTGAAAGAATTAGTTACCAAGGCAGACGCTGCATACGAACGTTTCCGGCAGCAGAAGACCAGTAGCTCCGGTGACGTATTCTAACCGATGAAAACTGAATCCTATATTTACTCCCAGTCGTCAGACGGGTCTGACCCCAAAGACGAAGAAACTACGCTATTTCACAGCAGGATAGCAGCAACGAAGGCTTCAAAGCAGCGGGTGACACGGTCAAATGCTGACCACGTTTTGGCCACCGTTGATTGCGGCTCATCTGTGCCTGCACCGAGTACGTCTCCTTCGGCAAGAAAGCGCAACATTTTCGCTGCACGTTCTCAGTCAGCTACTACCGCATCCGTCGAAGATGTATGTTGGTATCAACGCTAACACGGTGGAAGAGCTAGACGTCGGTCTCCCTGCACTAGGCACGACCCAGTTGCTTCAGGGAAATCGAATAGCCCGCATACTAGCACGACAAACGTGTCCGTCAATAACCAAGCACATCGCCTGCTTTACGTTAAGGATCGACGTTCTGCCATCGCGCTTCTCATCGACATGAGAGCGGAAGTCAGCGTCATTCCAGCAACCGCTAACGACAAGCACTCAGAACCTACGTACAATTTGCGTGCGGCCAACAGTTCTCCGCTAGCTTCAGTCGGTCAGCGCATAATGAACCTGGACCTCAATCTTCGCCGAGATTTTCAGTGGGTCTTCATGGTTGCGTCCGCACCCTTCGCAATTATCTGTTTCGACTTCCTCCGGCATTTTGGGTTGCTTGTTGATGCTGGTCTCACAGACTTTTAGATGAGCGTACTAAGCTAGGGGTTGATGGCGTTCTTACGGACGTCTCCATAATCAGTCCCGTTTTTCGAATCGTCTATGTACCAACAGATCATGCAAACTTAATGTCTGAATACCCGCGACTGGTACGACCAGCTGCAAAGCTTTTGTCAGTCACGACAGAAGTCACTCATCACATTGTCACGCGTGGTCGGCCAGTTAGAGAACGACCAAGACGGCTTGCTCCTAAAATCTACGTGCAGCACGAGCTGAATTCGACCACCCGCTTCAGCTCGGTATCGTTAGACAGTCTCACAACCCATGGGCGTCACCTCTGCACACGGTCCCGAAGAAAGTCATGGGGGACTGGCGTCCATGCGGCGACTATCGAACCTTGAATACAGATACCACGCCTGATCGCTACCCGATCCCACACATAGTCGAACTCACCGCCAGTCTGGCGGGTAAAAATATCTACAGCAAAATCGACTTTGTACGCGCATACAGCCAAATTCCGGTAGCCGAAGCGGACATCGTTAAAACTGCCGTAACAACTCCATTTGGTTTGTTCGAGTTTCTGCGCATGCCATTTGGTCTAAAGAATGCCACGCAAACTTTTCAGCACTTCATCGACCAAGTTTGTCGCGGTTTAGACTTCGCTTACGCGTATCTCGATAACATTTTAATCGCAAGCCCTGCACGAGAAGAGCATATGCGCCACCTACGAACACCTTTTGATCGTTTAGCTCAACACGGGGTGACGATCAACGCAGAAAAGTGTTCATTTGGTGTCGATTAAGTCATAGGCCATCGTATCTCCTCTGCAGGCGTCGTGCCACTGCAGGATAAAATTCAAGCCGTCATCGACTACCCCGGGCCTCATTCTTTCAACCAGCTCAGGTGTTGTGATGGGCTTGTCAACTTTTACCGACGATTTATACCCAACTCCTCCTCGCTGATGCAACCCCTCACGGACCTTCTCCGTGGGAACCTTAAGAAATTCGAAATTCCTGCCGCAGCACGCGCTGCTTTTAAGTCGCCGAAAGACGCTATCGATAACATTGCTTCCATAGCGCATCACGATCCGGCCGCCCCACTGTCACTCAGTACTGTTGCCTCGGACGTGGCAGTCGGCGCTGTTTTTCAGCAACGAGTAGCCGACACGTGGCAGCCCTTAGCGTTTTTCTCCAAACGCCTACAACCTACCGAATCTCGTTACAACACATTCGGTAGAGAACTACTAGCCTTATATCTAGCGATACTTCACTTTCGACACATCCTAGAAGGCCGCTCCTTTGTCGTCTTCACCGACCACAAACCCCTGACTTACGTGCTCGGCTCGACTTCCGACCGATACTCTCCTAGAGAGTCGCGCTACCTTGACTATATCGCACAGTTTACGACCGATATATGGCATTCTCAGGTGTGCACAACGCCGTCGCCGATGCACTTTCCCGCGTCCAAGCTACTTCCGCTGACGTCAGCACTGTTATCGATTCGGCGGCCATGGCCACAACACAACTCAACGATCCTGAGGTTGATCTACTATGCAGATCTTCCTCACTGGACATACGACCCGGTCCGCTGACATCATCAGATGGCACTATACTCTGCGATTTATCTCTGGGCACGCCGCGCCTCATCGTCCCACGCGAGTTTCGGCAGGCCGTGTTTGACACGTTGCACGGCTTGTCTCATCCAGGCGTTCATGCATCGGTTAAACTCGTAACCGCACGCTTTGTTTAACGCAATGTTACTCGTGACGTCCCTACTTGGGCAGCTACTTGCCTTCCGTGTCAATGCGCGAAGGTGCACAAGCACACAAGAAGCCCATTAAGCACCTTTGTGACGCCGAACACACGTTTTCATCACGTGCACGTGGACCTCGTAGGTCCTCTGCCGCCTTCAAAAGGCTGTGTATCTGCTGACCTGTGTCGATCGATTCACTAGGTGGCCGGAAGCCATTCCCATACCTAACTGATCTTCGGAAACAGTAGCGAAAGCTTTTCTGGAGCGCTGGGTAGCTCAGTACGGCTGTCCCGACATCGTGACCACCGACTGAGGGTCACATATCTCGTCAACGTTTGCCACGCTGCTTAAGGACTTAGGCTGTCGCCGCGTCCAGACGACGGCGTATCATCCAACTGCTAACGGCATGGTGGAGCGTTGACCACGCCAGTTGATGGCAGCGCTACGTACACACGCAGATACTTCATGGTCTGAAACGCTGCCCCACGTTCTCCTAGGCTTAAGAAACACGGTTAAAACCGATTTCGACGCCACCACAGCGCAGCTAGTCTACGGTTGCACGCTGCGGTTGCCAGGACAGTTGGTAGCACCAGCCCCATGTATTTCAAGTTTGACTACGGCACTTACACTGATCGATTGGCTGACCAGATGCGTAAGCTACGTCCACCCACTCCTCGATCGCAGAAGACACCAGCGTACGTGCCCGGAAAGCTGTCTATGTATTTACGCGTCCTTCTTCGCGCAGACGGTGTTTGACAGCCTCTTCAGTCGCCATACATAGGACCTTTCAAGGTGCTACATCGTGCGAGTAAGGCGTACAATATTGGCCGCGGTTGTCGACACGAAGTCGGCACCATCGACCGTCTAAAACCCGCCTTTACGGAAGAAACCACCTCGCCTACTTCGTCTAGTAGTGCTTCGTGCGACGTCACAACTCCCCGCACCAGCTTGCAGCATCCTAGTGCAGTTCAATCAGACCACGATCGCGGTCTACAAGCCGTCCCAACATCTCCCATATCTAGCCCGCCACCTCCCACGACTAATCGCCGTGTAGGGAGGTGCGTAAGCCCATTCCTTTCTCCAAATATGTACCGTGTAAATATTTTTAGATTTTAGATATTGTATATACTTGCCCCATTTTTGGTCGATTACCGTCTAGAAAACAAACAAAAATATCAAAAACCTCCGAAACACCATTTTCGAATAAATATTCAGAAACCAAACAAATTTAAACGCGCAAATCATTCGTTTGTACTTTTTGGCTGTTTCTGCGCGTGTTTTTCTATTTTCTCGTCTCTACATGCCCTAAACCCTCCCTTTCAATCGACTGGCCCACACGGGGAATGTTTTCGAGGACCCTGGCGCGAACACCGGTCCTTTCTCCGCGCGACGAGTGCCGCTTCTTCACGGAATGGTTGTCGTTTTTTCGCCGAACGCGGGTCGCATTTCCGTAAGACCACGGTAGTTTCTTCGTGGAACGAGGGTCGTTTTGGCACGGGGTGGGGTGCGGCGGGGGGAGAGACCACTCACAAGCGCACGGTTTGGCAGCAGCGGAGGTTGATGTCCTGTCGGCATTTTTCTGGGCTAGCCAGCTTTTGTTGTCCGACAAGCGCGCTCCAACGGCTCGCCGAAATGCGCCCTGCCCTGCAATCAATAAATAATAAATCACAAACGGCACAACGGACCCCGACTTCCGGCGAACCCCCATTTACACGAACATTCGCTCACTTTTACTCGGCACGATTTTGCCTTACGAACCTTGCTTCAACAATCTTTTACGAAATCGAAGGCTTTCTATGTCCAGCCTTCTAGGGGCAGCTCTGTAGCGCCTAAATGATAACTCTTAACTTTCCTGTACAATTTACTTGTTTACCGATTGTACATTATTCCTTCTTGTTTTAGTCGTCCTTACAACCGACTCAACAGCCTTGTAAGTTCCCGTGCTCACGTGTTTGCTCTCTTCTCCCTTCATCCGTCTGCTTCCTATTGTAGCCCATCGAATACAGTCCGCTGTGTCCGACTCCGATTGCCTTCTGATATCCGCGCTTAAGTTTGCGTACCCTCTCGGACTAGTATTAACTACTCCTACACTACTGGACATATCGTCTCCTTGACGCTTACTGGTAATGTCGCGGTTGTCCCCCTTTTTAATCCCGTTTCACACCCTGTTTTGCCTTTTTGTGGTCGTTTTACGGTTGTGTACGTGTTTTAAATTCTGCTCTGTTTTCCACTTTAAACAAGGTCGTCTCGTTAAAAACCGAGGCGGATGAAATATTTGGGTCCTCGATTGATGGGTCCAATTTCGGCAATTCTGCCTGTTCGAGACCAGTTACGGATGAATTTGGTGGTATGCAGTGTGACGTTTGCTTCTACTGGTATCACAAAGGTTGCACCGGCTTCCGAGCGAAGCATTACACTATGCTCTCATTCAGTGCAAACCTCCTGTTTAGGTGTGCTGCTTGCTGCACTCATAAAGCAAAGTGCCCGGCTAGCATCTGTGCTGAATTTAAGGCACTGGCATCCAGGTTCACAGTGATTGAGATGGCGGTAGTCGGGCTTGCCTCGCTCAACTCTAAAGTTGACTTGATTATGAATTACCTGAGTAATGCAAAGGAGGACTCTGTAGCTGACTGTCCCTCTGCTGACAGTCCATCCCTTGGTGGGTCGTTCATCTTACCGGACGCTACAGTACACACTGAGATAAATGACTCATATACCTCGGACGGCATTGTTGACCCTCCACAAATGGAGGGCGAGTCACGGGCACCTGGGACAGAAAAGAATAGGCGAAAGAGGGCAAGAAAAGTGCGCAAACCCTCCCCACCCAAATCGAGAGGTGAGAAGTCGCTCAAGATGCAACCGCCTGAGCGGGAATACCACCTGGTGATGCAATTCCCTCAGTTTCACCTAAGATTGTGCAGGCAGGGGGTGAAAACCCCCAGATGTCCCCATCGCGTGCTACTCAAACTGCGGTGCCTACTCCAAACACATCCTGTCTTCCAGGGGTACAGGTCGTGGAGGCGGGCATGGACGTAGAGTAACGGGCTTTTACGCCTGCAGGACGAAAGAAAATCGGAACAGAACTGTCCGTACTCTACAGGCAGGTACGGAAAGCGTCAAGAATGAAGGGCAAACAAGCTAGAGCGAAAGACGTACGCTACAGTTGCTTCAACCGCGTCTGATAACTTGCACCCAGTCTCCTTGCCTGCGGCCAAGCCGATTGCTGTTCATGTAAATTTCAAAACCCGTGGGGTAAATACACCCCGTCGAGGGGATCCTTTCATGGATAGCCGCGTGATATTCCGTAACGCAGTGGAATCCACTGCTGCACTTCCTGCCGAACGTACATTGGACGACCTACAGTGGTTTAGGATGTGCGTAATGGAGCTTCATTCGCCTGGGTTTCCCGGTGTTACTGTCAGGAAACTGACTAGATTGGGTAACGTTCTAGTTAACGCCCCAAACCCTCGACCGCGCTTACTTAGGATAGTCCTATCCACTCCGGAGGAACAAAACGCGCTGTTGCGTTTTGCCTTCAAATTGAAGGGTACTCATATTAGCGTTCAGCCAGACCACCAATTAACTGATAGGCTGAAGCTAAAAGAAGCCATTAAGGACCTCAACACCAGGCGAGCGACCGGCGAACAAGGTCTTCGGTTGGTGGGTTTTCGGGTGGTCAGCCGGCGGTCTGTTTCCGCCCTACCAGTGCAAGTACTGGCAGCGCACGACCCAGGGCTGGACATTAAGAGTACCTTCAGATAGTGCTAAGCAATGTGAGGAGCCTAAAAATAACATGTGCGATGTGGGTCTGCTTGGAGATGGGTCTCATCCTCATACATTTGCATTCAATGAAAAGTGGCTGTCGCGCGACATCACGGACGGTGACGTGCATCTGTCTGGCTACGCACTATTTAGATGTAATCGCTTCGTTGGCCGACAAGGCGGGGGGTATTGCGCTTTACGTTACGTGTGAACTTGACGTTTTACGTCCCTACATGCTTCAGTCGACGGATTACACTGTCATAGCTCTGTCGGTAGTGATTAGCATTTCCTCAGCTCAACTTACAGTAGTACTTGTGTACAGAAGCCCTGGGAGTGCGTCCAAAGAGGTGCTTGAATTTATTCGCTTCCAATCCGCAAACTGGTGTTTGATACTGGGGGATTTCAATCTACCAGACTTTCACTGGGCAGCTCTTTCTTGCACCTCTGCAGAAAGTACTTTCGTGGTAGATCTACTTAAGCTTACGCTACAAGTACCGTTGTATCAGTTCGTGGACTTCCCCACTAGGTACATGGACGCCAAACTCTCGTCTATTTTTGATTTAGTGTTTGCCAAATCACTAGACTTCATAAGTGACATCACTTACAGCCCTCCCTTAGGTGCTAGTGAGCATGTTTGTTTATCTTTCAGGTGTACGCTGACCCGGCGTCACCAGAGCATCGCTAAGAGCCATTTCCAACCTATGGCATGCTAACTATCAGGCATTGCGTAGCAAGGCTTCTGGGTTGCGTTGCGAAACCTCGTTGGTTGATACGGTGCAGACGGCCTTGGATAAATTTAAGTCTTATCTCGCAAAGGGATCTACTCCTTACATCATACTTGCGAGGCGAATGGAGGCAAGGGCGCGGCCGTCGTGGATAGATACCATTGGCAAGTATCTGCTCCAGAAGCACTCTAGGTGCCGGAGAACCTACCTTGCGGCTCCACCAACTAGCACCTATGATAGATAACGCGAGGCTAGAAAGAGGGGTAAACAACACTTGACGAAAGCTCGGCCGAAAAGGAATTGACTGATGAAGCTTTGGAAAAACCGAAGCAGCTCTTCGCTTATGTTAAGAGAGGCTGTGGCTCAACTTTGGTAATCCCAACTTTGATGGGGGCCGATGGAACTCGTGCGTATGCGGACTCAGATAAGGCTCATGTACTTGGGGAGCAGTATGC
>OX104068.1:29471906-29492390 GCA_944474145.2 Dicrocoelium dendriticum
CTTGACCCCGATTCGCACGCGCGAATTCAACCTTCTTCTCGTTTGCATTTTTTGGTGAGTTCGTTCCTTCTTCATAATAATATATACCTGTATTCATTTGTTTCTTGCGTAATTTTGGCACTTTTATCGTGTTTTTGTTCATCCTTTATCTTTTTGACGCATTTCAAAAGTGGCATCTAAATCGTTTCACAGCGTAACCATGCTTACTTTGGCTGCTCCAAGTTCTATGAAACACAGCCTAGAGGTTTAGTTTAAGATATTTGAGATCGAATTGGAAAATAAGGGCAGTACGGCGGACCGTCCGAGGTACAAGTAGCTCGTCCCAGACCTGCCCTCGTCGGTTTTGACGCCGGTTGAGGACATTCTACTCTGTCCATCGATTAAGGCAAAGTATGAAACAATGAAGCAAGCGATTTTGAAGGAGTTACAGCCCGGCCCACGAGCTCGATTTGAAAAGCTCAATGGTCTTAAGCTTGGAGATCGCAAGCCGTCGGCGTTGCTCCGCGAACTTCAGCGCATCGCTGGTCCCTTATTCTTGAGCGAAGAAGGGATAAGGAGGCTTTGGTTTATTCGTCCCCCAGAGCCATTGCCGGTATTGCTGTTCATGTTTATAGATACACCCCTGAAAGAATTAGTTACCAAGGCAGACGCTGCATACGAACGTTTCCCGGCAGCAGAAGACCAGTAGCTCCGGTGACGTATTCTAACCATTGAAAACTGAATCCCATATTTTACTCCCAGTCGTCAGACGGGTCTGACCCCAAAGGACGAAAAACTACGCCTATTTCACAGCAGGATAGCAGCAACGAAGGCTTCAACGCAGCGGGTGACACGGTCAAATGCTGACCACGTTTTGGCCACCGTTGATTGCGGCTCATCGGTGCCTGCACCGAGTACGTCTCCTTCGGCAAGAAAGTGCAACATTTTCGCTGCACGTTCTCAGTCAGCTACTACCCGCATCCGTCGAAGATGTATGTTGGTATCAACGCTAACACGGTGGAAGAGCTAGACGTCGGTCTCCCCTGCACTAGGCACGACCCAGTTGATTCAGGGAAATCGAATAGCCCGCATACTAGCACGACAAACGTGTCCGTCAATAACCAAGCACATCGCCTGCTTTACGTTAAGGATCGACGTTCTGCCATCGCGCTTCTCATGGACATGAGAGCGGAAGTCAGCGTCATTCCAGCAACCGCTAACGACAAGCACTCAGAACCTACGTACAATTTGCGTGCGGCCAACAGTTCTCTGCTAGCTTCAGTCGGTCAGCGCATAATGAACCTGGACCTCAATCTTCGCCGAGATTTTCAGTGGGTCTTCATGGTTGCGTCCGCACCCTTTGCAATTATCTGTTTCGACTTCCTCCGGCATTTTGGGTTGCTTGTTGATGCTGGTCTCAACAGACTTTTAGATGAGCGTACTAAGCTAGGGGTTGATGGCGTTCTTACGGACGTCTCCATAATTCAGTCCCGTTTTTTCGAATCGTCTATGTACCCAACAGATCATGCCAAAATTAATGTCTGAATACCCGCGACTGGTACGACCAGCTGCAAAGCTTTTGTCAGTCACGACAGAAGTCACTCATCACATTGTCACGCGTGGTCGGCCAGTTAGAGAACGACCAAGACGGCTTGCTCCTAAAATCTACGTGCAGCACGAGCTGAATTCGACCACCCGCTTCAGCTCGGTATCGTTAGACAGTCTCACAACCCATGGGCGTCACCTCTGCACACGGTCCCGAAGAAAGTCATGGGGGACTGGCGTCCATGCGGCGACTATCGAACCTTGAATACAGATACCACGCCTGATCGCTACCAGGTCCCACACATAGTGGATCTCACCACCAGTCTGGCGGGTAAAAATATCCACAGCAAAATCGACTTTGTACGCGCATACAGCCAAATTCTGGTAGCCGAAGCGGACATCGTTAAAACTGCCGTAACAACTCCATTTGGTTTGTTCGAGTTTCTGCGCATGCCATTTGGTCTAAAGAATGCCACGCAAACTTTTCAGCGCTACATCGACCAAGTTTATCGCGGTTTAGACTTCGCTTACGCGTATCTCGATAACATTTTGATCGCAAGCCCTGCACGAGAAGAGCATATGCGCCACCTACGAACAACTTTTGATCGGTTATCTCAACACGGGGTGACGATCAACGCAGCAAAGTTTTCATTTGGTGTCGATTAAGTCATAGGCCATCGTATCTCCTCTGCAGGCGTCGTGCCACTGCAGGGTAAAATTCAAGCCGTCATCGACTACCCCGGGCCTCATTCTTTCAACCAGCTCAGGTGTTGTGATGGGCTTGTCAACTTTTACCGACGATCTATACCCAACTCCTCCTCGCTGATGCAACCCCTCACGGACCTTCTCCGTGGGAACCTTAAGAAATTCGAAATTCCTGCCGCAGCACGCGCTGCTTTTAAGTCGCCGAAAGACGCTATCGATAACATTGCTTCCATAGCGCATCACGATAGGGCCGCCCCACTGTCACTCAGTACTGTTGCCTCGGACGTGGCAGTCGGCGCTGTTTTTCAGCAACGAGTAGCCGACACGTGGCAGCCCTTAGCGTTTTTCTCCAAACGCCTACAACCTACCGAATCTCGTTACAACACATTCGGTAGAGAACTACTAGCCTTATATCTAGCGATACTTCACTTTCGACACATCCTAGAAGGCCGCTCCTTTGTCGTCTTCACCGACCACAAACCCCTGACTTACGTGCTCGGCTCGACTTCCGACCGATAATCTCCTAGAGAGTCGCGCTACCTTGACTATATCGCACAGTTTACGACCGATAAATGGCATTCTCAGGTGTGCACAACGCCGTCGCCGATGCACTTTCCCGCGTCCAAGCTACTTCCGCTGACGTCAGCACTGTTATCGATTCGGCGGCCATGGCCACAACACAACTCAACGATCCTGAGGTTGATCTACTATGCAGATCTTCCTCACTGGACATACGACCCGGTCCGCTGACATCATCAGATGGCACTATACTCCGCGATTTATCTCTGGGCACGCCGCGCCTCATCGTCCCACGCGAGTTTCGGCAGGCCGTGTTTGACACGTTGCACGGCTTGTCTCATCCAGGCCTTCGTGCATCGGTTAAACTTGTAACCGCACGCGTTGTTTAACGCAATGTTAATCGTGACGTCCCCACTTGGGCAGCTACTTGCCTTCCGTGTCAATGCGCGAAGCTGCACAAACACACAAGAAGCCCATTAAGTACCTTTGTGACGCCGAACACACGTTTTCATCACGTGCACGTGGACCTCGTAGGTCCTCTGCCGCCTTCAAAAGGCTGTGTATCTGCTGACCTGTGTCGATCGATTCACTAGGTGGCCGGAAGCCATTCCCATACCTAACTGATCTTCGGAAACAGTAGCGAAAGCTTTTCTGGAGCGCTGGGTAGCTCAGTACGGCTGTCCCGACATCGTGACCACCGACTGAGGGTCACATATCTCGTCAACGTTTGCCACGCTGCTTAAGGACTTAGGCTGTCCCCGCGTCCAGACGACGGCGTATCATCCAACTGCTAACGGCATGGTGGAGCGTTGACCACGCCAGTTGATGGCAGCGCTACGTACACACGCAGATACTTCATGGTCTGAAACGCTGCCCCACGTTCTCCTAGGCTTAAGAAACACGGTTAAAACCGATTTCGACGCCACCACAGCGCAGCTAGTCTACGGTTGCACGCTGCGGTTGCCCGGACAGTTGGTAGCACCAGCCCCATGTATTTCAAGTTTGACTACGGCACTTACACTGATCGATTGGCTGACCAGATGCGTAAGCTACGTCCACCCACTCCTCGATCGCAGAAGACACCAGCGTACGTGCCCGGAAAGCTGTCTATGTATTTACGCGTCCTTCTTCGCGCAGACGGTGTTTGACAGCCTCTTCAGTCGCCATACATAGGACCTTTCAAGGTGCTGCATCGTGCGAGTAAGGCGTACAATATTGGCCGCGGTTGTCGACCCGAAGTCGGCACCATCGACCGTCTAAGACCCGCCTTTACGGAAGAAACCACCTCGCCTACTTCGTCTAGTAGTGCTTCGTGCGATGTCACAACTCCCCGCACCAGCTTGCAGCATCCTAGTGCAGTTCAATCAGAACACGATCGCGGTCTACAAGCCGTCCCAACATCTCCCATATCTAGCCCGCCACCTCCCACGACTAATCGCCGTGTAGGGAGGTGCGTAAGCCCATTCCTTTCTCCAAATATGTGCCGTGTAAATATTTTTAGATTTTAGATATTGTATATACTTGCCCCATTTTTGGTCGATTACCGTCTAGAAAACAAACAAAAATATCAAAAACCTCCGAAACACCATTTTGGAATAAATATTCAGAAACCAAAAACATTTAAATACGCAATTCATTCGTTTGTACTTTTTGGCTGTTTCTGCGCGTGTTTGTCTATTTTCTCGTCTCTACATGCCCTAAACCCTCCCTTTCAATCGACTGGCCCACACGGGGAATGTTTTCCAGGACCCTGGCGCGAACACCGGTCGTTTCTCCGCGCGACGAGTGCCGCTTCTTTACGGAATGGTTGTCGTTTTTCCGCCGAACGCGGGTCGCATTTCCGTAAGACCACGGTAGTTTCTTCGTGGAACGAGGGTCGTTTTGGCACGGGGTGGGGTGCGGCGGGGGGAGAGACCACTCACAAGCGCACGGTTTGGCAGCAGCGGAGGTTGATGTCCTGTCGGCATTTTTCTGGGCTAGCCAGCTTTTGTTGTCTGACAACCGCGCTCCAACGGCTCGCCGAAATGCGCCCTGTCCTGCAATCAATAAATAATAAATCACAAACGGCACAACCGACCCCGACTTCCGGCGAACCCCCACTTACACGAACATTCGCTCACTTTTACTCGGCACGATTTTGCCTTACGAACCTTGCTTCAACAATCTTTTACGAAATCGAAGGCTTTCTATGTTCAGCCTTCTAGGGGCAGCTCTGTAGCGCCTAAATGATAACTCTTAACTTTCCTGTACAATTTACTTGTTTACCGATTGTACATTATTCCTTCTTGTTTTAGTCGTCCTTACAACCGACTCAACAGCCTTGTAATTTCCCGCGCTCACATGTTCGCTCTCTTCTCCCTTCATCCGTCTGCTTCCTATTGTAGCCCATCGAATACAGTCCGCTGTGTCCGACTCCGATTGCCTTCTGTTATCCGCGCTTAAGTTGCGTACCCTCTCGGACTAGTATTAACTACTCCTACACTACTGGACATATCGTCTCCTTGACGCTTACTGGTAATGTCGCGGTTGTCCCCCTTTTTAATCCCGTTTCACACCCTGTTTTGCCTTTTGTGGTCGTTTTACGGTTGTGTACGTGTTTTAAATTCTGCTCTGTTTTCCAATTTAAACAAGGTCGTCTCGTTAAAAACCGAGGCAGATGAAATATTTGGGTCCTCGATTGATGGGTCCAATTTCGGCAATTCTGCCTGTTAGAGACCAGTTACGGATGAATTTTGTGGTATGCAGTGTGACGTTTGCTTCCACCAGTATCACAAAGGTTGCACCGGCTTCCGAGCGAAGCATAACACTATGCTCTCATTCAGTGAAAACCTCCTGTTTAGGTGTGCTGCTTGCTGCACTCATAAAGCGAAGTGCCCGGCTAGCACCTGTGCTGAATTTAAGGCAATGGCATCAAGGTTCACAGTGATTGAGCTGGCGGTAGTCGGGCTTGCCTCGCTCAACTCTAAAGTTGACTTGATTATGAATTACCTGAGTAATGCAAAGGAGGACTCTGTAGCTGACTGTCCCTCTGCTGACAGTCCATCCCTTGGTGGGTCGTTCATCTTACCGGACGCTACAGTACACACTGCGATAAATGACTCATATACCTCGGACGGCATTGTTGACCCTCCACAAATGGAGGGCAAGTCACGGGCACCTGGGACAGAAAAGAATAGGCGAAAGAGGGCAAGAAAAGTGCGCAAACCCTCCCCACCCAAATCGAGAGGTGAGAAATCGCTCAAGATGCAACCGCCTGAGCGGGAATACCACCTGGTGATGCAATTCCCTCAGTTTCACCTAAGATTGTGCAGGCAGGGGGTGAAAACCCCAAGATGTCCCCATCGCGTGCTATCCAAACTGCGGTGCGTACTTCGAACACACCCTGTCTTCCAGGGGGTACAGGTCGTGGAGGCGGGCATGGACGTAGAGTAACGGGCTTTTACGCCTGCAGGACGAAAGAAAATCGGAACAGAACTGTCCGTACTCTACAGGCAGGTACGGAAAGCGTCAAGAATGAAGGGCAAACAAGCTAGAGCGAAAGACGTACGCTACAGTTGCTTCAACCGCGGCTGATAACTTGCACCCAGTCTCCTTGCCTGCGGCCAAGCCGATTGCTGTTCATGTAAATTTCAAAACCCGTGGGGTAAATACACCCCGTCGAGGGGATCCTTTCATGGATAGCCGCGTGATATTCCGTAACGCAGTGGAATCCACTGCTGCACTTCCTGCCGAACGTACATTGGACGACCTACAGTGGTTTAGGATGTGCGTAATGGAGCTTCATTCGCCTGGGTTTACCGGTGTTACTGTCAGGAAACTGACTAGATTGGGTAACGTTCTAGTTAACGCCCCAAACCCTCGACCGCGCTTACTTAGGATAGTCCTATCCACCCCGGAGGAACGAAACGCGCTGTTGCGTTTTGCCTTCAAATTGAAGGGTACTCATATTAGCGTTCAGCCAGACCACCAATTAACTGATAGGCTGAAGCTATAAGAAGCCATTAAGGACCTCAACACCAGGCAAACGACCGGCGAACAAGGTTTTCGGTTGGTGGGTTTTCGGGTGGTCAGCCGGCGGTCTGTTTCCGCCCTACCAGTGCAAGTACTGGCAGCGCACGACCCAGGGCTGGACATTAAGAGTACCTTCAGATAGTGCTAAGCAATGTGAGGAGCCTAAAAATAACATGTGCGATGTGGGTCTGCTTGGAGATGGGTCTCATCCTCATACATTTGCATTCAATGAAAAGTGGCTGTCGCGCGACATCACGGACGGTGACGTGCATCTGTCTGGCTACGCACTATTTAGATGTGATCGCTTCGTTGGCCGACAAGGCGGGGGTATTGCGCTTTACGTTACGTGTGAACTTGACGTTTTACGTCCCTACATGCTTCAGTCGACGGATTACACTGTCATAGCTCTGTCGGTAGTGATTAGCATTTCCTCAGCTCAACTTACAGTAGTACTTGTGTACAGAAGCCCTGGGAGTGCGTCCAAAGAGGTGCTTGAATTTATTCGCTTCCAATCCGCAAACTGGTGTTTGATACTGGGGGATTTCAATCTACCAGACTTTAACTGGGCAGCTCTTTCTTGCAACTCTGCAGAAGGTACTTTCGTGGTAGATCTACTTAAGCTTACGCTACAAGTACCGTTGGATCAGTTCGTGGACCTCCCCACTGGGTACATGGACGCCAAACTCTCGTCTATTTTTGATTTAGTGTTTGCCAAATCACTAGACTTCATAAGTGACATCACTTACAGCCCTCCCTTAGGTGCTATTGAGCATGTTTGTTTATCTTTCAGGTGTACTCTGCCCAGGCGTCACCAGAGCATCGCTAAGCCATTTCCAAACATATGGCATGCTAACTATCAGGCATTGCGTAGCAAGGCTTCTGGGTTGCGCTACGAAATCTCGTTGGTTGATACGGTGCAGGCGGCCTTGGATAAATTTAAGTCTTATCTCGCAGAGGTATCTACTCCTTACATCATACTTGCGAAGCGAAAGGAGGCGAGAGCGCGGCCGTCGTGGATAGATACCATTGGCTAGTATCTGCACCAGGAGCGTTCTAGGTGCTGGAGGACCTACCGTGCGGCTCCACCAACTAGCACCTATGATAGGTAACGCGAGGCTAGAAAGAGGGGTAAACAACACTTGAAGAAAGCTCAGCCGGTGTACGAAAACGAATTGGCGGATAAAGCTTTGGAAAAACCGAAGCAGCTCTTCGCTTATGTTAAGAGAGGCTGTGGCTCAACGTTGGTAATCCCAACTTTGATGGGGGCCGATGGAACTCGTGCTTATGAGGAATCAGATAAGGCTCGTGTACTTGGGGAGCAGTATGCGGGGGATTTTGTACGTGAGGCCGCGTTGACTAGCGTTGAACTTGTCCCCAGAGTACCTGAGGGTTCTTAGTTAGCTGAGTTTACTGTGGTGGAAACGCAAGTCCTTAAACTGCTGCAAAATCTGAAACCTTCCAAAGAAGCTGGACCTGATTCAATTCATCCGAAGCTTCTGCAGGAGTTGGCTGTGGAACTAAGTTGACCGCTGACGATGGTGTTTCAGACGTCACTTGACAGCTCTACATTACCTTCTAAATGGAAGGAGGCTGTCATCTATCCTATCCACAAAAATGGCGACGGAAGTCTGTCAGATAATTATAAACCAGTCAGTCTGACTAGCGTCGTGGTCAAACTGCTTGAAAAGCCAGTGAGAGATTCGTTGGAATGTCGCCTGAATAGATTTTATCTACTCAGAACTGCACAACATGGATTCCGGAAGGGGTTATCGTGTTTGACGAATTTGTTGGTTTCCCGTGAAGCTTGGGCCGAGGCAATGAACAATGGCCACGTAGTAGCTGTGATTTTTTATACTTCTCGAAAGCGTTTGATAAGTTACCCTACTTGAGGCTATCACAAAAGCTGACCCCCTACGGCGTATCTGGCAGGGCCCTTCACTGTCTATCTGCGTTCTTGCAGCGAAGAGAGCGGTTTGCATGTGTGGGTCGCAGCTTATCCTTTAGGCAAGCGGTCCTTAGCGGTGTCCCACAGGGCTACGTCCTTGGACCGACGCTGTTCTCCATCTTCGCAAACGACCTTCTTGGACTGCTTGGAGTATCAACTCTATTGTTTGCTGAGGACCTTAGGCTATGGAATGTTGTAAATTTTCCTACTGGGTTCCGAGGCTATACAGCATGCCCTGAACATGCTCTGGGCCTGGTCTACTTTGTGGCTACTGCCCATTAATCAGGCTGTGTTTCATCCTTCGTATAGGAGCGACTTTCCCGCCTTCGAGCCACGTAATCAGTGGGCTCGAACTTCCCCTTGTCTCTAAGCCGGTAGACCTAGGCGTCGTCCATTTCTCGTTTTTGCATTCTGGTGACAATTGGAAGAAGGCCGCAAGTAGGGGTTTCAGAATCTTATGGTTAATACGCCGTTCTTTCGGGGTCTTAACTGCCGACACATTTGTGAAGCCGTTCTCAGCTTTCGTCTGGCCACATCTGGAATACTGCGTCCAGGCTTGCCCGCCCTGCCTAGTTCGGGACAAAATGGACCTCGAGAGGGTTTTGAGAGTAGGTACCAGATTGGTCGAGGGGTTACCGGGGCAGTCGTACGCTGTTATGGTTTCGGCTGACCTACCGATGACCTGCTGCTAGTGTGCACCATGATCAGCCCGACTTCCCAAAGCAGGAGACCGGCGTACGGCTGGCACGTATATTTGCTTAACGTCCAACTAACGGTACATTCAATTTATGGCCAAATCAATAGCCCTCAGCGTAAAACGCTCTCATTGGCTGGTTCCGTCCCATTAACACCTTCCCCCGCAAAAGTTGACATAAGACTTCATTTTTGGATCCAACTGCATTCTTACGACAGGTCTCCGTAGTCGATCAGTACAGCGGCGGGTCTGGACCTTCGGTTCCTCTGAGACTTCTGTGCGGGATGCATCCGAATTGCTTTGGGGATTAGATGGCATGTCGAAACTCTCTAGTAGAATATCTAACGGTAGTAACCGAGCGCTTGCGCCCGCAGGGATGCTAGTTGGTCGCAGCTGATTGGAATGCCTGGTCCAAATCAAATTACCCACATTAACCTCATATAGCACCTGTCCAATATTTCTCCGTATCGATCCTACCACCCATTGCGGGTTTCCCGCGCGATAGTCTCTTACTAAGACACGCTGTCCGGGGTAAAAGCGGCGTGCTTGAGTTCTGTGTCGCTCGTTGTAGTACTGCTCCATCCGAACGTTCCTTCCTTGCTCATTAGTACACCTCGGAGTTGGCAGGGAATTCACAGTACGGAGTTTTCTTCCCATTAGTGCTTCTGCCGGCGACAACTGGTTTGGTACTTGGGGATTTGAAGTTGATCTTTACACGAGCAAAAATGTATCAAGTATCTCCTGTGTGGTTCCTTCCCCCCGCATCTTTAGTAACGATCGCTTAACCGTGTCGACGAAGCGCTCTGCTTGTCCATTTGACTGAGGGCGAAACGGTGGCGACCGTAGATGCGTGATACCATGCTGTGCGCAGTATTCGGCAAATTGGGAAGAAGTGAACTGGGAACCATTGTCAGTGACCAAGGTTTCTGGTATTCCGTGTTGACTGAAAAGTCTCCTCAAAATGTTAATTGTTGCACCACTTGTCGCACGCTCCATACAGCAAACCTCAGGCCATTTACTATAGGAATCAACAACTATTAGGTACTGTTGACCGTTTAGGGGACCAAAGAAATCAGCGTGCACGCGTTCCCACGGTTTTGTTGCCAAAGGCTAGGAAGCTAAGTCAGCTTTTCTCGGTGCCTTACTAGCAAGCGCGCATCTGGGACATGACTTTACTAGTTGCTCGAGTTCCGAATCAATGTTTGGCCTGTAGACAAAACTCCGAGCAATGCTTTTCATTCTGTTAATTCCAGGATGTGCCCGATGAAATTGCTGAAGGACTCTTTGGCGAAGTTCTTTGGGTATGACAATTCTCTCGGCCAAAAGTAAACACCCATTTACGATCGAAAGTTCGTCCTTTCTCCGAGAGAGAATTTGTAGCTCTCCGGATAGAGTATCACTTGGCCACTGCGTAGTGTGAAATTTGATTACCTGGCGCAAGAGGGTATCTCGCACAGTTGCGTCACGTACCATGTCAAACGTCACGGGAAGCTTCCTAAAATTCTCCATCAATACCTGGTTGACCTCTGATTCAAGGGAGATTGCTGCAATTATAGATTCTTCCTGCTGACGCTGTTGTAGCTCCAATAACCGGGAAAGTGCGTCTGCTTGACCTATGTCCTTTGTAGCCGTGTACTTCACCGCAAATTCATAGGCGAGTAAGGCCGTGGCACAACGCTGCAGTCTGTTCGCGGTATAAACGGGTATACCGGACTTTGATCCAAATATGGCTAGGAGTGGTTTATGGTCGGTAAGCAGGGTAAACCTCCTGCCATACAACATTTTGTGAAATTTCTTTATTGCAAAGACTATCGCTAATGCCTCTTTCTCTATCTGCCCGTAATTCTTTTCGGCTGGCGACAGTGATCGAGCTGCGTGTGCGATCGCCTTTTCCGATCCGTCAGCAAACTTATGAGAGATAACTGCACCCGCGCCATACTTCGAAGCGTCTGCCGCCACCACGATTTCAAGTGTAGGGTCGTAATGTGTCAGCATAAGGTCAGAACACAGCATTCGCTTCACCTCCTCAAATGACTTCTGACAATCTTCGGACCAGTGCCAACGTTTGTCCTTGGTGAGTAACTCATTGAGTGGTCCACGCACGCTGTGCATATGTGGCAGAAATTGACTGTAATGACTGACGAGTCCTAAGAAGGACCTCAGAGTAGGCACATCTTTGGGAGGTGGCATTTTTTTTATAGCATCAATGTTTGACGGATCTGGACGTCTACCGTTCTTGTCAATTATGAAGCCAAGAAAATTAATGGAGTCCATGAAAAACGTGCACTTTTCTGGGAGAAGTCTAAATCCGTACTCTTGTATGCGATCAAGTACTAAGTGCAGCTTTCTGAAAAGGTCATCTGGGTTAGTTCCGACGACAATGATATCGTCCAAATATGCGGCAGCACCATCTACATCTGTTAGCATAGTATCCATGATTTGCTGAAAAATTGCTGGCGCGGACTTAACTCCGAATGGAAGTCGATGATACTGATACAAACCTCGGTGCGTATTTATCGTCAGTAATTCTCTAGAAGCCTCATCAATTTCTATTTGTAAGTACGCATCCGATAGATCTAGCTTGGCAAAACACTGACCCCCATTTAGTTTTGAGAACAAATCATCTGGGACAGGCAGAGGATACTGATGCGTGTTTAACGCTTCATTCAGCCCAGTAGAAAAGTCGGCACATATTCGGATCTGGCCGTTCGGCTTCTTGACAACCACAATTGGAGCCGCCCAAGAAGAGTAGTACACTGCATAGATAACCCCAAGTTTCTCCAAACGATCAAGTTCCTGGTCAACAATTGGGACTGCTGCGTAAGGTACTGGCCGCTTTGCACGGAAAACAGGAACAGCATCGGGTTTTAAGGACAATGAGGCTTGCAACTTTGTACACTTACCAAGTTCTTCACGGAAAACAGGTGCATATTTCTCTCGAATTTGTTCGATTGCCATTGCCTTGGGGACTTTTGGTTTGTGTAAGTGTACACTTGCACAGATTTGATTAATGGGAACATCTAAGAGGTTGAATCGCTCAATCCAGTCTAATCCAAGGAGGTTCAAATTCTTGTGTGTTGTGACGAAAATAGTTCTCCAAGCGGTGAAGTTGGCAAAGCGACACTCACATTCAATCTGACCGATCAAGTTTAGACTCGGACCTGATGCGCTCTTCGCTTTATGGTTAGTTGGTTTAATGTCAGGTGAACCGATAGCTTTCCATAAGTTTTCCGTAATGACTGTAATATCGGAAGCCGTATCAATCTGCAGACGCGCTACTCTTCCGTTGATGGTAATAGTGACGAACTTTCTTCTATCTTTAACATCGTCCGTATAGTTAACGTTTACTCTTGTCTCGAACCTTCGGTAACCTGCTTTTCGAGTATCACAGGACGATCTAAATGATGTTTTGAATCTGCAGTGGGTCTCCTTGTGCCCCCGTCTAAAGCACCTTTGACAAACATGTTTGCTGGAAGGACACCATCTCACAAAATGCCATCCTCCGCATTGCCAGCAAGGTGATGGGGGTTTGGATTGTGGATATCTGCTAGGTTGAGCGGTCGGTGGGTTGTTTCCTGAAATTTGCTGGACAGATATATCTGCGGAATGTGCTCTCGAATCTTCCACCATAGCCGTATCGTGCTTTAAATTCATGATTCTTTGGGCTTCAGCAATGACGTTTTGTAATGTAACATCTGTGTCGCGTTCCAACATACCAAGTATTCGCGTTCGTATCTCGGCATCTTTTGGGGACTGTAGACTGCATACTAGTATCAAACACTCGAACTGGTCTTCCGTGAGCGACTTCAGTTTGAATTTCTGGCATTCACGTTTGACTATCGCCGCGTGAGCAATAAGACTGTCATTGTCCTTTTCGCATAGCTGTAGACAATAGTATCGGTTATTGAAAAGAGACGACTGGTCTCCAAACAACGCTGTGAGTCGAGCAACTGTATCATCAAAGCTGAAATCATGCGCGTTGTTTGGCAAAATGTAGTTACTGTATCTGTCATGTTCAACCGTTCCGAGTTTTCGTAACAAAAGGCGAACTTTAGATGCATCATCGAGACCTGACAACTCTGCCCTGAAAACATCTTCATAGCGCCTGAACCACGCATCGAATATTAATCCTGAGTCAGGATCGAATATGAACTCATTAACACTACTGATCATCGCATCCGCCGAAGGCTTCCCATTGTTCTGAACGACCGTAGGCTGCACCGATAACATTTGGGTGAGGGTTTCAATCATACGCAGCTGTGCTGTTTCAAATTGCTGCTGTTGCTGCAACAAAATGATTTTTAGGTCTTCCGCTGAAATTGACACCTTGATCCACTACCTTCCGTCGCCAAAAATATATGTTATGGCTTCGGCTGACCTACCGATGACCTGCTGCTAGCGTGCACTCTGATCAGCCCGACTTCCCAAAGCAGGAGACCGGCGTACGGCTGGCACGTATCTTTGCTTATCGTCCAACTAACGGTACATTCAATTTATGGCCAAATCAATAGCCCTCAGCGTAAAACGCTCTCATTGGCTGGTTCCGTCCCATTAACGCCGAGCATCTACTTATCTCGGGTATGTATTCAATGCACTACCGACGGCTTCGAGGAGACCTAAACCTTACTTACCGCATTTTAACAGCTTAGGTTGGGCCGGATTTGAGCTGGCTATTTATCCCGGCTAGGTTACCTTGTCTTCGCGGTAATCGCATGAAGCTACACAAGCCGCATCCTGACCGGATCAAGGCGGAAACTCGGTTAGCACGTAGGTTTATCGAGCGCTGGAAATCGCTTCCAGAAAGTGTAGTCAGTGAAACTACGGTTAAGGGTATCGGGTGACAGTTATACGCTCTTTGGTGGCAACGCGAAACTTTTCCCTTCTGTTGACCATATTCTTCTTCAAACATTTAGTTCTTATTCTGTCATTCTCTTCACTCTTTGGTGTTATCCTTCATTTAAATGACTTTCATTCTCATTTATCTTCTATTTACCTTCTACTTCTTTCTTACTTCACGTAACTCACACAGCGGGGACTGTTAGTGCAGGGAATGTGAGCAGTAATTGGTTGATCAGGGTGGGTTTCGGGTGTGTCGTTTTTGATCTATCAAGACTTAGCACCTTATCATTTCCTGCCTTAACCACTTGCTCAGGAAGGAACACTCAAGGAATTTTCCTATCTTTCCAGTCCAGCTGAATCTGAATGGCGGACGACACGAAACGCGCCAAAATGCACAAGCTAAATAACTCATATAAACTAACCGCTTACACTGCAATGCCTTAACCGTAAAGTAAACAGAAATTACCCTTAACCTGCCCTTACCGTTCACATGATGATACAACATCTAAACTGCATGAGCATGTTTACCCTGACTGCACCAGGTATCCGTCACGGGTAACACTTTAATCGCTTTGGGAAGGTTGGATCGGTATGACGCGCGAAATTAAGTTTCTGGCCGCCGAACTCGCGTACATCACTCTCAAAGAATTACAAAGTTAAACAGCAGTTATGGCGTAATGTGAACAAGATATGAAAAAGGATGCCTAATCAATACTAGTTTGTGTTTTTAAAGTGGCATGAGTTTGGGTTTTAATGAGTTGTTATGTAAGGGCACATTATGAGCGTCAATAAGAAATGTGTATGCTGTCATCGGCGCTTGTTTAGCGGGCGTTAATGGCAGACTTAATGGTTAAGACATTTACAAGGGATTTGCATGCAGTGCAAGATGCTGTGCTAATGCAGTAGCGGCGGGCGATGTAAAAAAGACATGAGTATGCAAGGAGAATCCAAAATTTAGTTAATCTGTCTATTTCTTGATGCGCCAGGTGATATATTATGCGGTAGATGAATGAGTTTAGCTACAGCCTTTTTAATAGAACGCGCTTTTAAAATTATTTAGGTAGATAAATAACCGGTAGACTGTAAATAGGTATACATGTCTGCAAAGGATTTTGGAGTGGTTATGGTCGGACTACAAAGAAATAACGAGGCAAAAATGTGTTTCAGTATACGCATTACATAAGACGGGCTACTGAAAGCACGTAGTTGGCAGTAATTAAAATATGTTGCCTGCTTCATATATTGTCTAACGGTAATGCTGCAATGTGCAATAGAGCTAACTGACTACTGCAATATGCTGGCCGCTCTGAAGTATTAGAGGTTACTGGCTCCGCAGAAGGTGTCACAGTAATGCTACCATATGCAATGGAGCTGACTGACTGCTCATATAAGCTGGGTGCCCGTAAGTATTAGATCGCCGCCACCCCACTTAATATCTAAAATGGAATTTATTTATTTATATGCAATATAGCTAAAGGACTGCTTATGTAACCTGGTGGCCGGTAATTAACAGAGGATCCCAACTCTACTTAAGTTGTCACAGCGATGCTAACATATGCAATGGAGCTGACTGACTGCTCATAGAATCTGCGGGCCCGTAAGTATTAGATCGCCGCCACCCCACTTAATATTTAAAAGGGAATTTGTTTAGTTATTTATATACAATATAGCTAAAGGACTGCTAATGTAACCTGGTGACCGGCAATTATCAGAGGATCCCAACACTACTTAAGTTGTCACAGCGAGGCTAACATATGCAATAGAGCTGACTGACTGCTCATAGAATCTGCGGGCCCGTAAGTATTAGATCATCGCCACTCCACTTAATAGTTAAAAGGGAATCTGTTTAGTTATTTATATACAATATAGCTAAAGGACTGCTAACGTAAGCTGGTGGCCGGTAATTATCAGGCGATCCCAACTCTACTCAATATGTCACAGCGAAGGTAAGATATGTAAAAGAGGTCACTGACTATTCACATAAGCTGGCCGCTTGTAAGTGTTAGTGGTTGCTGGCTGCACAGAAGATGGCACAGCAATGCTTCCATATGCAACGGAACTGAATGTCTACTCTAATAAGCTGGCGGGCGGCAAGTTATATGTGTTCCCGACTCCAATGAAGACATGAAATAGATGCTATCGTAGGCAATGGAGGCAAATGACTGCTCATATGAGCTGGACGCCGGTAATTGTTACATTTTGCCGGCTGCAAAGAATGTGTCACAGCATAGCCTTTGGTCCATTTAAACACTCAATCTTTCCCCAAATGCCTGACGCCTACCGTGCATTTGTATGTTTAATACTCCAACATCTCCGCAATTGTACTGAAGTCTGTGATGAGGGTACCACAACGGTTCTCACTTTATCATGCAATTCACTTTTCGCAATAATTTCTACACCACGGGACTTCAGCAGCATAAGTAGAAAGGTGGGAAACCGACTCCCGCACCTGCCCGATTCCCGGAATGGTGCGTGATTTCGACATCCGCAACTTACCTAGTGACGTGGTCCAACGGGATTCCCGCATCGCGTGCTCTGCGTACAACTGCCTCATAAAGTTGCAAAAGCGATGTCTTTTCGCTTAATACACACTTGAGGTGCTTATTCTCGTTCTCCACTCTGGTTGTGGTGAAGGCACCCAACGTGCGCACATTGCGCAACCTGTGGTACGCCAAGCTTCCTGCGAAGGGCAACCATGTCCGACTGAGGTAAGTGAAAGCCTCTTTGCTTCTAACACTTATAGCTCTGAGCAGCATCTTAACTTGCACTTCCGTCTTCTTGTACACTAATCTGTGCATCCACTGCTTGAGTAAAACTCCGTCCACCTTCTTCACTTTGGCAAAGAAGCATTTGCGTGAAACGTCCCGCAGAAAATAAAACCGGCATAATACTAACATGGTCCGTAGATATACCGACTTCAACGCTTTCATTTGACCCAGGCACCTACCCATGGCTATAGTTTTCGCTGACAAGGTGGTGGGCAACATTGCTGACACGCCCCGAGCAACCTCCAGGTAACTGCATGCCGTCTCGTTAAGCATTAAAGCGTACGACACGCTGCGACCTACACCGAAACCGTCAATCACCATGCATCGCCAAAGAACATAACCACCGCAGTTCACGTGATGCGTGGCGTCCGCAAGAAGTACATCCCCCTATTTCGCCACTATGGAAGTCATTGAAGCAGGAACGAAAAATATGAATCAAACCCGCGACCCAGCTCTTTCTACACGCCCAGCGCCATTCTTGCTCAACAATTCCGCAACCGCGTTTACATCATTCCTCTTTGATACCCCATCTAGGCAATGGCGGATGGGAAAGAGGTCCTGTCGATTCAATCGTTTGTTATATCTTTCCAAGACATAGTCTCGCAATTCTCCGGTATTACGGAAGGATTGCATTAAAGCGGACACCCGCTACTCTGCCTCGGGAGTCAGACGCCGGTTGCCCACGTACAAACTTTGGTCCCCCAAGTGAAAATTCTGATTTTGCACCAGACAATGCGAGCCTGTCTCCCCTTAGCACTGATGGATATGCTCGCTTTACAACGGAGGCTGACATACCTATGCAACATGAGGTACGCATAACACAATGTTCGCCCTTACCGACGGCCACCTTCTCCTTTCCGGGTGAAGTGAACACAACGATCTTGTACCCATTTGTACCGCATCCCGTCTGATAGATCTTGACCTGACCTCTTCTTACACGACACAGCGGTCAATACGTCATATTTGTAAAAACTCGTCGCCGTCTGAAGTTGAAACCGCCTTAAATCTTCCTCGAATTCGCCAAACGCCTTATAACATTGGCGAACAGCAGCGCGGAACGCAAAAGTATCAACCACAGCCATTGCAGCGAAACCAAAACAACATCTACGCACTAAAACAAACACCGTCTCATACATCGTAAAATAATTCACCGCCATTTTCAGTTCCCCTAAATCAATATACCTTTAATAAACTCTTATCAAGCATTAACAACGTACTTCATAACATTCCTCCCCAGCAGCCAGTACAGCAAACAGTACCGCCCCAAAATACGATCAGCTGTTTTCGATTAATCCGACGCTCTCTGGAGGCTGATTTCAGGAGCACCTTTGTTGGACGTTCGTTTCATAGTTTTGATGAATACTATTAGCTGTTAGCCTCATTTATGCATCGGAGCAACGTCAATTTTGTTTGCTGTAGCAGCAAAAGAAGCAAGTATCATGGCGTGAGGTATGATCGCATCGTTAATAAATGCGTGCGCCATAAGCGCCGCAAAACAAGGAGCAGAAGAATACGGCGAGTCTAGTATGTGGTTTATAATGTTGTTAACCGTCCAGTTTAGTTCTCGAGACACCGACTGCAGTTCTGGTGTCAAGGTTGCTCGGGATGGCCGTAAGCTAAAGTGCTAACGTTCCAGCTCTCCCACAACCATCCATGCAACCGGTTTCTTTTTGAAAGGCACCCTTTAAACCGGCGACTTACTGTGGAGGAGTACAATCAAGCTGCTGGCTTATTTCGATACAACACCCCCACGTGCAGTACATCAAGCATGCATTCGGGAAACACGTCACAAGAGACGACGTCCGTAATGTAAGCCGCAGGTTGCGTTCGCCCGTGTCATGTAGGTGAAATGTCACGTTATTATTGCTAGTCAATTTACGACAGGCCCTTCAGAGCATGGAACAGGATGGTTTCGTGGAAACTATTTCTGGAAAAGGCTTATTTACGCATGTGTGCTTTGGTCGTAATCAGCAAGTGCAAATGTTTCGGCGATTTCTACACGGTGCGTGCGTGGATGTGACGCATGGTAAAAGCCGCCTTGGGTACGTATGACGTTCGTCGTTAAATTTCGCTACAGTTTCAAGCTGTACCAATTCTTGGTAACAGACGGCATGGGTTACGGACGACCAGTTTTTATGGGTTTGTGCGTAAGGAAAAGTTCACATCGCTAGTGAGATTATTTGGTTTATTTCCTGATGCAATGGGCCATGAGTTCTCCGTACGAACTTTCGTTTTGGATAAAATGGCTGCTCAAATGCGCGCAGCACAAACAGTACTCCAGTGCGACGTTCTGCTGTGCTACTTTCAAATCCGCGAGGCCGTTTGAAGGCACGTGAGTTAAGCGAATTGTTTTATGCCGATCTATAGACCAGTAGCTTCCGCTCATGTTATTTATTTCACCGGATGTCTACAATTGATACGGAGACCGAGTATGCCATTTTACCACATTTACACTGGCCTAGGTTCCAGCAGGATCTTAGCCTACTTCAGAGGACGGATTCTCAGTTTGTACGGTATCTAACCTCCTACTGGATGTTCATCAAGCGGTCGTGGGCGAACTATGCTCAAGCATGATTGGTGCATTTTGGGAACACCACGAACAACCATGTCGAGAATGCCAATCTTAGATTAAAGATAATAACCCATGCTTCCGACCGCCTTGCTGTGTATGTGAGTAAAGTGTGGAAGCTGTCTGAGGTTCTACTGAAAGGATTTCAGATGCAGTGTACATACTTCTGTGACAGACACCATGTGTTTGAAGACTAAGGTAACGCCTACGTGCAGGTGCTGATAGGCCGTCTAACAATGTACGCTGGTACCCTGGTTATGCGTCGTCTGGCAATACCGACGTTCAGTGCGCTGTACTCAGACATTGGAGCGGGACTGGTGTGCTCTCTTGTATGTTTCTACTTCCACAGTTTGTTGTTCATGATCAACACCATCGATATGACATCGACTGCGCAAATGGCACATGCACTTGCGCATTTTACGGGCACATGTGGCTACCGTGCGTCCATTTACTGATGTTATATAAGGAGAATCAACATCGGGCGGGTAAAACAGCGATTATTTTTCATTCCCTTTTTAGAAAACATACCTATCCGTAGTCGATGGTTAGCGAATTACAACATGCCGGAGGATTCCATGTTGCTTCGGACTCTGAAGGTAGCCACCTCAAGGCATTTCAATTCCAACGTAGCAAAACTGCTTGCTCGGCTTAAGTGCCTGGAAGACGTGAACCCCAGTGCGGGATCTGGGTTCATCGATATCCCCATTAAACAAACTGATGAGCTTATAGACGTAGCCCCAGGTCCGCCCGTCGAAAGTGATAAGCCACACCACCAACCATCGCGTAGGCAACCGCGGTGGCACAAAGCGGGTACGTTGACCAAATTCTGCTTTGCTTGCGGTGAACCTGTTTCGTCTTATTTTCCTCACTGCTCCCTGACATCCGAGACGTTATCACCTTGACCTTTCTA
>OX104068.1:29492876-29683852 GCA_944474145.2 Dicrocoelium dendriticum
AGCACCTTACATGTTAGCATAGTATCCATGATTTGCTGAAAAATTGCTGGCGCGGATTTAACTCCGAATGGAAGTGGATGATACTGATACAACCCTCGGTGCGTATTTATCGTCAATAATTCTCTAGATGACTTCATCAACTTCTATTTGTAAGTACGCATCCGATAGATCTAGCTTGGCAAAACACTGACCCCCATTTAGTTTCGAGAACAAATCATCTGGGACTGGCAGAGGATACTGATGCGTGTTTAACGCTTCATTCAGCCCAGTAGAAAAGTCGGCACATATTCGGATCTGGCCGTTCGGCTTCTTGACAACCACAATTGGAGCCGCCCAAGAAGAGTAGTTCACTGCATAGATAACCCCAAGTTTCTCCAAACGATCAAGTTCCTGGTCAACAATTGGGACTGCTGCGTAAGGTACTGGCCGCTTTGCACGGAAAACAGGAACAGCATCGGGTTTTAAGGACAATGAGGCTTGCAACTTTGTACACTTACCAAGTCCTTCACGGAAAACAGGTGCATATTTCTCTCGAATTTGTTCGATTGCCATTGCCTTGGGGACTTTTGGTTTGTGTAAGTGTACACTTGCACAGATTTGATTAATGGGAACATCTAAGAGGTTGAATCGCTCAATCCAGTCTAATCCAAGGAGGTTCAAATTCTTGTGTGTTGTGACGAAAATAGTTCCCCAAGCGGTGAAGTTGGCAAAGCGACACTCACATTCAATCTGACCGATCAAGTTTAGACTCGTACCTGATGCGCTCTTCGCTTTATGGTTAGTTGGTTTAATGTCAGGTGAACCGATAGCTTTCCATAAGTTTTCCGTAATGACTGTAATATCGGAAGCCGTATCAATCTGCAGACGCGCTACTCTTCCGTTGATGGTAATAGTGACGAACTTTCTTCTATCTTTAACATCGTCCGTATAGTTAGCGTTTACTCTTGTCGCGAACCTTCGGTAACCTGCTTTTCGAGTATCACATGACGATCTAAATGATGTTTTGAATCTGCAGTGGGTCTCCTTGTGCCCCCGTCTAAAGCACCTTTGACAAACATGTTTGCTGAAAGGACACCATCTCACAAAATGCCATCCTCCGCATTGCCAGCAAGGTGATGGGGGTTTGGATTGTGGATATCTGCTAGGTTGAGCGGTCGGTGGGTTGTTTCCTGAAATTTGCTGGACAGATATATCTGCGGAATGTGCTCTCGAATCTTCCACCATAGCCGTATCGTGCTTTAAATTCATGATTCTTTGGGCTTCAGCAATGGCGTTTTGTAATGTAACATCTGTGTCGCGTTCCAACATACCAAGTATTCTCGTTCGTATCTCGGCGTCTTTTGGGGACTGTAGACTGCATACTAGTATCAAACACTCGAACTGGTCTTCCGTGAGCGACTTCAGTTTGAATTTCTGGCATTCACGTTTGACTATCGCCGCGTGAGCAATAAGACTGTCATTGTCCTTTTTGCATAGCTTTAGACAATTGTATCGGTTATTGAAAAGAGACGACTGGTCTCCAAACAACGCTGTGAGTCGAGCAACTGTATCATCAAAGCTGAAATCATGCGCGTTGTTTGGCAAAATGTAGTTAATGTATCTGTCATGTTCAACCGTTCCGAGTTTTCGTAACAAAAGGCGAACTTTAGATGCATCATCGAGACCTGACAACTCTGCCCTGAAAACATCTTCATAGCGCCTGAACCACGCATCGAATATTAATCCTGAGTCAGGATCGAATATGAACTCATTAACACTACTGATCATCGCATCCGCCGAAGGCTTCCCATTGTTCTGAACGACCGTAGGCTGCACAGATAACATTTGGGTGAGGGTTTCAATCATACGCAGCTGTGCTGTTTCAAATTGCTGCTGTTGCTGCAACAAAATGATTTTCAGGTCTTCCGCTGAAATTGACATCTTGATCCACTACCTTCCGTCGCCAAAAATATATGTTATGGTTTCGGCTGACCTACCGATGACCTGCTGCTAGCGTGCACTCTGATCAGCCCGACTTCCCAAAGCAGGAGACCGGCGTACGGCTGGCACGTATATTTGCTTAACGTCCAACTAACGGTACATTCAATTTATGGCCAAATCAATAGCCCTCAGCGTAAAACGCTCTCATTGGCTGGTTCCGTCCCATTAACGCCGAGCATCTACTTATCTCGGGTATGTATTCAATGCACTACCGACGGCTTCGAGGAGACCTAAACCTTACTTACCGCATTTTAACAGGGTAGGTTGGGCCGGATTTGAGCTGGCTATTTATCCCGGCTAGGTTACCTTGTCTTCGCGGTAATCGCATGAAGCTACACAAGCCGCATCCTGACCGGATCAAGGCGGAAACTCGGTTAGCACGTAGGTTTATCGAGCGCTGGAAATCGCTTCCAGAAAGTGTAGTCAGTGAAACTACGGTTAAGGGTATCGGGTGACAGTTATACGCTCTTTGGTGGCAACGCGAAACTTTTCCCTTCTGTTGACCATATTCTTCTTCAAACATTTAGTTCTTATTCTGTCATTCTCTTCACTCTTTGGTGTTATCCTTCATTTAAATGACTTTCATTCTCATTTATCTTCTATTTACCTTCTACTTCTTTCTTACTTCACGTAACTCACACAGCGGGGACTGTTAGTGCAGGGAATGTGAGCAGTAATTGGTTGATCAGGGTGGGTTTCGGGTGTGTCGTTTTTGATCTATCAAGACTTAGCACCTTATCATTTCCTGCTTTAACCATTTGCTCAGGAAGGAACACTCAAGGAATTTTCCTATCTTTCCAGTCCATCTGATTCTGAATGGCGGACGACACGAAACGCGCCAAAATGCACAAGCTAAATAACTCAAATAAACTAACCGCTTACACTGCAATGCCTTAACCGTAAAGTAAACAGAAATTACCCTTAACCAGCCCTTACCGTTCACATGATGATACAACATCCAAACTGCATAAGCATGTTTGCCTTGACTGCACCAGGCATGGGAAGTTTGGATCAGTATGACGCGCAAAGTTAAGTTTCTGGCCGCCGAACTCGCGTACATCAATCTCAAAGAAATACGAAGTTAAACAGCAGTTAGGGCGTAATGTGAACAAGATATGAAAAAGGATGCCTAATCAATACTAGTTTGTGTTTTTAAAGTGGCATGAGTTTGGATTTTAATGAGTTGTTATGTAAGGGCACATTATGAGCGTCAATAAGAAATGTGTATGCTGTCATCGGCGACTGTTTAGCGGGCGTTAATGGCAGACTTAATGGTTAAGACATTTACAAGGGATTTGCATGCAGTGCAAGATGCTGTGCTAATGCAGTAGCAACGGGCGATGTATACAAGGAGAATCCAAACTTTAGTTAATCTGTCTATTTCTTGATGGGCCAGGTGATATACTACGCGGTAGATGAATGAGTTTAGCTACAGCCTTTTTAATAGAACGCGCTTTTAAAATTATTTAGGTAGATAAATAACCGGTAGACTGTAAATAGGTATACATGTCTGCAAAGGATTTTGGAATGGTTATGGTCGGACTACAAAGAAATAACGAGGCAAAAATGTGTTTCAGTATACGCATTACATAAGACAGACTACCGAAAGCACGTAGTTGGCAGTAATTAAAATATGTTACCTGCTTCAAATATTGTCTAACGATAATGCTGCAATGTGCAATAGAGCTAACTGACTACTGCAATATTCTGGCCGCTCTGAAGTATTAGAGGTTACTGGCTCCGCAGAAGGTGTCACAGTAATGCTACCATATGCAATGGAGCTGACTGGCTGCTCATATAAGCTGGGTGCCCGTAAGTATTAGATCGCCGCCACCCCACTTAATATCTAAAATGGAAATTATTTATTTATATGCAATATAGCTAAAAGACTGCTTATGTAACCTGGTGGCCGGTAGTTAACCGAGGATCCCAACTCTACTTAAGTTGTCACAGCGATGCTAACATATGCAATAGAGCTGACTGACTGCTCATAGAATCTGCGGGCCCGTAAGTATTAGATCATCGCCACTCCACTTAATAGTTAAAAGGGAATCTGTTTAGTTATTTATATACAATATAGCTAAAGGACTGCTAACGTAAGCTGGTGGCCGGTAATTATCAGGCGATCCCAACTCTACTCAATATGTCACAGCGAAGGTAAGATATGTAAAAGAGGTCACTGACTATTCACATAAGCTGGCCGCTTGTAAGTGTTAGTGGTTGCTGGCTGCACAGAAGATGGCACAGCAATGCTTCCATATGCAACGGAACTGAATGTCTACTCTAATAAGCTGGCGGGCGGCAAGTTATATGTGTTCCCGACTCCAATGAAGACATGAAATAGATGCTATCGTAGGCAATGGAGGCAAATGACTGCTCATATGAGCTGGACGCCGGTAATTGTTACATTTTGCCGGCTGCAAAGAATGTGTCACAGCATAGCCTTTGGTCCATTTAAACACTCAATCTTTCCCCAAATGCCTGACGCCTACCGTGCATTTGTATGTTTAATACTCCAACATCTCCGCAATTGTACTGAAGTCTGTGATGAGGGTACCACAACGGTTCTCACTTTATCATGCAATTCACTTTTCGCAATAATTTCTACACCACGGGACTTCAGCAGCATAAGTAGAAAGGTGGGAAACCGACTCCCGCACCTGCCCGATTCCCGGAATGGTGCGTGATTTCGACATCCGCAACTTACCTAGTGACGTGGTCCAACGGGATTCCCGCATCGCGTGCTCTGCGTACAACTGCCTCATAAAGTTGCAAAAGCGATGTCTTTTCGCTTAATACACACTTGAGGTGCTTATTCTCGTTCTCCACTCTGGTTGCGGTGAAGGCACCCAACGTGCGCACATTGCGCAACCTGTGGTACGCCAAGTTTCCTGCGAAGGGCAACCATGTCCGACTGAGGTAAGTGAAAGCCTCTTTGCTTCTAACCCTTATAGCTCTGAGCAGCATCTTAACTTGCACTTCCGTCTTCTTGTACACTAATCTGTGCATCCACTGCTTGAGTAAAACTCCGTCCACCTTCTTCACTTTGGCAAAGAAGCATTTGCGTGAAACGTCCCGCAGAAAATAAAACCGGCATAATACTAACATGGTCCGTAGATATACCGACTTAAAGGCTTTCATTTGACCCAGGCACCTACCCATGGCTATAGTTTTCGCTGACAAGGTGGTGGGCAACATTGCTGACACGCCCCGAGCAACCTCCAGGTAACTGCATGCCGTCTCGTTAAGCATTAAAGCGTACGACACGCTGCGACCTACACCGAAACCGTCAATCATCATGCATTGCCAAAGAACATAACCACCGCAGTTCACCTGATGCGTGGCGTCCGCAAGAAGTACATCCCCGTATTTCGCCACTATGGAAGTCATTGAAGCGGGAACGAAAAATATGAATCAAACGCGCGACCCAGCTCTTTCCACACGCACAGCGCCATTCTTGCTCAACGATTCCGCAACCGCGTTTACATCATTCCTCTTTGATAACCCATCTAGGCAATGGCGGATGGGAAAGAGGTCCTGTCGATTCAAGCGTTTGTTATATCTTTCCAAGACAGTCTCGCAATTCTTCGGTATTACGGAAGGATTGCATTAAAGCAAACACCCGCTACTCTGCCTCGGGAGTCAGACGCCGGTTGCCCACGTACAAACTTTGGTCCCCCAAGTGAAAATTCTGATTTTGCACCAGACAATGCGAGCCTATCTGCCCTTAGCACTGATGGATATGCTCGCTTTACAACCGAGGCTGACATACCTATGCAACATGAGTTACGCATAACACAATGTTCGCCCTTACCGACGGCCACCTTCTCCTTTCCGGGTGAAGTGAACACAACGATCTTGTACCCATTTGTACCGCATCCCGTCTGATAGATCTTGACCTGACCTCTTCTTACACGACACAGCGGTCAATACGTCATATTTGTAAAAACTCGTCGCCGTCTGAAGTTGAAACCGCCTTAAATCTTCCTCGAATTCGCCAAACGCCTTATAACATTGGCGAACAGCAGCGCGGAACGCAAAAGTATCAACCACAGCCATTGCAGCGAAACCAAAACAACATCTACGCACTAAAACAAACACCGTCTCATACATCGTAAAATAATTCACCGCCACTTTCAGTTCCCCTAAATCAATATACCTTTAATAAACTCTTATCAAGCATTAACAACGTACTTCATAACATTCCTCTCCAGCAGCCAGTACAGCAAACAGTACCGCCCCAAAATACGATCAGCTGTTTTCGATTAATCCGACGCTCTCTGGAGGCTGATTTCAGGAGCACCTTTGTTGGACGTTCGTTTCATAGTTTTGATGAATACTATTAGCTGTTAGCCTCATTTATGCATCGGAGCAACGTCAATTTTGTTTGCTGTAGCAGCAAAAGAAGCAAGTATCATGGCGTGAGGTATGATCGCATCGTTAATAAATGCGTGCGCCGTAAGCGCCGCAAAACAAGGAGCAGAAGAATACGGCGAGTCTAGTATGTGGTTTATAATGTTGTTAACCGTCCAGTTTAGTTCTCGTGACACCGATTGCAGTTCTGGTGTCAAGGTTGCTCTGGATGGCCGTAAGCTAAAGGGCTAACGTTCCAGCTCTCCCACAACCATCCATGCAACCGGTTTCTTTTTGAAAGGCACCCTTTAAACCGGCGACTTACTGTGGAGGAGTACAATCAAGCTGCTGGCTTATTTCGATACAACACCCCCACGTGCAGTACATCAAGCATGCATTCGGGAAACACGTCACAAGAGACGACGTCCGTAATGTAAGCCGCAGGTTGCGTTCGCCCGTGTCATGTAGGTGAAATGTCACGTTATTATTGCTAGTCAAGTTGCGGCAGGCCCTTCAGAGCATGGAACAGGATGGTTTCGTGGAAACTATTTCTGGAAAAGGCTTATTTACGCATGTGTGCTTTGGTCGTAATCAGCAAGTGCAAATGTTTCGGCGATTTCTACACGGTGCGTGCGTGGATGCGACGCATGGTAAAAGCCGCCTTGGGTACGTATGACGTTTGTCGTTAAATTTTGCTACAGTTTCAAGCTGTACCAATTCTTGATAACAGACGGCATGGGTTACGGACGACCAGTTTTTATGGGTTTGTGCGTAAGGAAACGTTCACATCGCTAGTGAAATTATTTGGTTTGTTTCCTGATGCAATGGGCCATGAGTTCTCCGTACGAACTTTCGTTTTGGATAAAATGGCTGCTCAAATGCGCGCAGCACAAACAGTACTCCAGTGCGACGTTCTGCTGTGCTACTTTCAAATCCGCGAGGCCGTTTGAAGGCACGTGAGTTAAGCGAATTGTTTTATGCCGATCTGTAGACCAGTAGCTTCCGCTCATGTTATTTAGTTCACCGGATGGCTACAATTGATACGGAGACCGAGTATGCCATTTTACCACATTTACACTGGCCTAGGTTCCAGCAGGATCTTAGCCTACTTCAGAGGACGGATTCTCAGTTTGTACGGTATCTAACCTCCTACTGGATGTTCATCAAGCGGTCGTGGGCGAACTATGCTCAAGCATGATTGGTGCATTTTGGGAACACCACGAACAACCATGTCGAGAATGTCAATTTTAGATTAAAGATAATAACCCATGCTTCCGACCGCCTTGCTGTGTATGTGAGTAAAGTGTGGAAGCTGTCTGAGGCTCTACTGAAAGGATTTCAGATGCAGTGTACATACTTCTGTGACAGACACCATGTGTTTGAAGACTAAGGTAACGCCTACGTGCAGGTGCTGATAGGCCGTCTAACAATGTACGCTGGTACCCTGGTTATGCGTCGTCTGGCAATACCGACGTTCAGTGCGCTGTACTCAGACATTGGAGCGGGACTGGTGTGCTCTCTTGTATGTTTCTACTTCCACAGTTTGTTGTTCATGATCAACACCATCGATATGACATCGACTGCGCAAATGGCACATGCACTTGCGCATTTTACGGGCACATGTGGCTACCGTGCGTCCATTTACTGATGTTATATAAGGAGAATCAACATCCCGCGGGTAAAACAGCGAATTTTTTCATTCCCTTTTTAGAAAACATACCTATCCGTAGTCGATGGTTAGCGAATTACAACATGCCGGAGGATTCCATGTTGCTTCGGACTCTGAAGGTAGCCACCTCAAGGCAGTTCAATTCCAACGTAGCAAAACTGCTTGCTCGGCTTAAGTGCCTGGAAGACGTGAACCCCAGTGCGGGATCTGGGTTCATCGATATCCCCATTAAACAAACTGATGAGCTTATAGACGTAGCCCCAGGTCCGCCCGTCGAAAGTGATAAGCCACACCACCAACCATCGCGTAGGCAACCGCGGTGGCACAAAGCGGGTACGTTGACCAAATTTTGCTTTGCTTGCGGTGAACCTGTTTCGTTTTCGTGTGCTTCCCTCTTGACAGCCCGACGCAACTGCTCGGTTAACGTAATTGATTGGAACAATCGGTAAATAAAGCAAACGGTGGCTCTGTAATCCTCGCAAGAATGGCCCAATTGCTGTTTAACTGGGCCGCAAAGCCCATGCATTCCTTGATCACCATGCTTTCCTTTAGGTACATTACTTTTACCCCACTCCTTAATGATCCGCTGTGTTGACGTGACGCATATGACGTGTCCGGCACATTTGCGTGAGCACTTTGAATGGGTCTAAACGACAACGTTCCCGGAAATGTTATCTGTGCCCCTAAGTTTCTTGACAATTCCTTTATCATTCGCATGTCACCATATCCGCATTGTCCCAGTGCTGTTAAGGAGCTATCTATGGATGCCTCCTGATAGGCATTTTTGGTGCTCTTGCAATGAGCTTCTTGCCCTTGTATGGACGGGTAAACGAAGACATATGTAGGCTACCATATCGTCAGTGCACCAGGTCTGTGTTGATATGTATAGATGCTCCAAAACCTACGCCATCGCTGCTAGTGCTACCAGACCCATCTAGGCTATGGTATCACCAGTGCACCAGGTCTGTGCTGTTATGTATTGGGGCTCCAAGATCTACGCCATTGCTGCTAGTGCTAAGAGAGCTGTGTAGGCTATTTTATCACCTATGCAACAGGCCTGTAATGATATGTATTAAGGCTCCAAGACCTACCTTCTTGGTGATGATGCTAAGAGACCTACGTAGGCTACTGTGTCACCAGTGCACCAGGTGTGCGCTGATATGTATAGAGGCTCCGAGAATTACATTCTTGGTTATAGTGCTAATAAACCTATGTACCTTGTGAAGCCGTAGTGCTCTCAAGCTTCCGAATTTCCGTTTACATCCTGGCTACTGGCTCATCACCTCATCCCAAATGCCCTCCACAAGGCTTGCAATGCCCCGTGACCCATAAACATCTAACATGCCAACATGTTCATTCCTTCACCACATGCTTGAAGTGACTGTGGACTTGCATTGTTATCATTACACTCAGCATGTGGGCATAGGTCTGCTCTGCAAAACCAGTGGGGCTCTGTGGACTGCGGTGTGCACTTCCTCTACTCTGTTTAGTTGTTTTGGCATATTGAGTATATTCTTACTGTGGCTGGCAATAGGTGTCCATTTAATACCCGGTGACGTTACTCTACATGAAGTTAGCTACGCTGCTCACATTAATATATGGAGAACACGGGCGCGTCCTCCTTGGATAGATTGTACCGGTAACTAACTGCTCACGAAGCGCTCTAAGTGCTGCCGAATTTACCAGACTGTTTCATCAAACCAAACCTACAGAAGCTACCAAGCGGTTAGAAATAAATGTAAGCTACATATCAGGACGGCTCGTCTCTAATTACGGTTGAAATCGTAGGGAATATTTGTATCCTAGCAATCCATCCGATGCCAGTGCTAAGTACTGTGGTACTGTGTAGCATCAATTAGCATCATTAAATGAAAGTTGTTTACCAAACCTACTTCTCCCACATTTTATATCTATTTCATTAGCAACCACCTCAAGTTCAAGTTCAAGTGCGACTGGAACGATAGGATGAATCCCGTAAGTGTTCCTTCTTGAGCGGGTCGTCCATCCATTTACGTACCGCCCGTACAGCCTCAATTACATTTACATTTACAGATAGCTCGATGTATTCTGCTCACGGCGACGGTTAATTTTCTAACTGTTAGTGCCATTATTCCTTGAGTTCCCTGAGTAGTAGCGAGCAGAAGAGAGGCCCCGTGGAGGTTCAAGTTCAAGTTCAATTGGGACGGGAACAGTAGGATAATCCCGCGAATGTTCCACCTTCGAAAACGTCGTTGATCCAACAGGGAAACCGGTGCCTTAATGTGCCAAAGGAGAGCCAAATCAACACACACGATGCATATGGTCAACTTACCTACCGTATTTTGACTGGGAAGGTTGGCTCTGATTTGTCCATGCTATTTAGTCCTGCTAGATTATCTGGTCTTCGCGGGCATTGTATGAAGCTGGACAAACCGCGGTCCGATCGAGTTAGAGCGGAGGCACGGTTACAACGTCGAGTCATCGCGCGCTGGAAGCTGCTTCCAGAACATGTTGTCAAGGAATCTACGGTTAAGGGGTTTGAGCGTCAACTAGATGCTCTTGGGTGGCAACACGAAACCTTTCCCTTTTCCTGACCAATTCCCATCTTCATACCTCGAGTCCATTTTCTTTACTTTTCCTCGCCATTGGTATTATTCTCTTCTTTTAACTGGTTTCCCCTGCTCTCTTACCTTCGTTTTCTCTTCCTCTCTTACTTCACCTAACTAACATACCTGGGGCAGCTTATGTAAGGAACGTGGGCATTAACTTGGTGGACCAGGGTGTTTTTCGGGTGTTTTCCTTTTAGACCTTGCAAGAAGTCGGAGCACCCCTATCAACTCCTGGATCGACGACCCGCTCAAGAAGGAACGCTTACGGGATTCATCTTATCGTTCCAGTCCCACTTGAACTTGAACTTGAACCAAACAATGACAACGTGCCCTGCACTAGCAGTCCCCGCTGCGCCGACCACGTGAAGAATAAAATAAAACTGTAGTGTCAGTAAAGAAAAGAAAACAGAGGAGAATACAAGCTAATCGAATATCGTGAGCAATGTTAAAATGTAAGATAAAATGAGTTAAAAAGCGTAAGCCGTAGTGGACGAAGAAAAGTTTAAGACACGAAGAAGACCTTAAACTGCAGACCGGGAGCGTCAAGTCGATGCTTAAACTCTTTCACCGTCGCTGCCCTCACGACTTCTGCAGGCAATGTGTTCCAATAAGCTATAACCCTAGGCGATAATCTAAAAGTTGTCAAAACCCGGTCAGACCGGGGTTTGTACAACTTTAATGGGTGGCCACGAAGGGTTGGCATTCGAGTTGGGCGAAACAGTCCAGTCAAATCAGGACCAATCTGACCCATCAATATACGATATGTGCAGACCAAGTCGCCCCGAAGTCGCCTGTAATACATGGAAAACATATCCAACTTACGCAGCCTCTCCGGGTACGTCAGCTTCTTTTAATCATACAACATTTCGTCCCGGACCGCAAGACTCGTTCAACTGCCATGTTATCACGAACCAGGCATGGAGGACAAGCCTGGACGCAGTATTCCAAGTGCGGCCTTACA
Source organism: Dicrocoelium dendriticum (assembly GCA_944474145.2). Lineage (NCBI taxonomy): Eukaryota > Metazoa > Platyhelminthes > Trematoda > Plagiorchiida > Dicrocoeliidae > Dicrocoelium > Dicrocoelium dendriticum. The sequence continues at coordinate 29,504,428 of OX104068.1, forward strand.
AAAGCCGAAAATAGTCTAACAAACATGTCCGTGTTCATGATCCCGAATGACCTGCGGATCATCCACAACGTGTTGAAGCTTTTAGGAGCAGCTGTCTTCCAGTGTTCACTGGACTTGAAGTCAGATGACGGCAAAACACCGAGGTCGGCTTGGAGTTGAACTCGCGGTACCTCATTGCCGCCAAGCAAATAACGCGTCGGCGGGTCATTTGGACCAACGCGTTAAACGGAACATTTCCCTAAATTAACGGACAACTGCCACAATTGACCAGTCCCAAATTCTGTCCAGAGACTCCTGTAGGGTCAGTGGACCAATCGGCTCGTCCATCGTGAACCAGAGTTTCAAGTCATCCGCAAACATAAGGGATGGCACACCCAATTCGTCAGGTAGGTCATTAACGTATAAAGGGAAGAGAAGGGGCCAAGAACCGAATCTTGCGGCGCGCCACTGAGGACACCTTGGCAGAAGGACAGGCTTGAACCCACCCGCACACACGTTTCCATTCCGAGTAGGAAAGCTAAGATCCATCGTAAGACTGGTCCATATATACCAAAGGAATTCAGCTTGTACAAAAGGCGCGAATGTGGAACGGTGTCAAAAGCTTTGGAAAAGTCAATAAACAGCACGTCCACTGCCTTCCCGCAATCAACGGCTTCGGCCCAGGGTTCACGAGCCGTTAACAAGTTGGTAAGGCTTCTTCACTTCGTCGTGAACCGATATATCTATCTGAGTCCAGACAGCTGGTTTATTACTTTCATTACTTAACATTTCGCAGTAACCTGATAACTTCTATAACCACTTTATGTATCATAATACGGCCACAGAGCTTTCCAGAATATCGATCAGAACCTTCTCCATGCGAAATGGCTCCCACCGGTATGCTTCAATGAATGGACAATCGCTTTAACTGTCAATAAGCTACTCACAGCTTCCAGAGATATAACAGCTTATTGCTTCTTTTTCCAAAGAAGGAACAATGAGATTGCGTGATTTTTACCTACCAGATAGTAACGCATCGTTCCTACAATGTTAAATTTAATTTGGTTTATAAACTTATTTTGACTTTTGTCACTTCATTAAAGGCGTTCCATTATTTTAAGCTACTTTTTCTATATCTTCACTACCTCCGTTCTTGCCATATATCTATTGTAACGCGTCGGAGTATCTTCGTAGCAGGCCAACAGGTAAGCTGTCGCCGAGAGCAGCCTTTATTGTGCCTGTCTGTTCTTCTTCTCTTTGCCACCCAAATTTGCCTTCAATACCGTTGGATCCGTCATCATCCATGCCTTTTCACACCCAGTCCTTCATCAGCCACTAACAATGCCGTCCAGTTCGTCAAAAGTTGTAACCCAGGCACATCTTTCCATTCTGCTTCTATTCCTACTAGGTGGTTGTCCCGGCGCCTACGCAATATCTCTTTTGCCTCTCAGCACCATTGGTCACCCACAACTCACTTGCGCCCCGGAATGATTAGCACTCCGAACCTCAAAAGGGCGCATACTGCCTCCACCATTGAACTTCCGGCTGATACTGAGAAAATTCAATTTAAGGTATTCCCTCCAGTCCGTGTGGTACGGGTTACCGACTACACGCTCAAACATGTCAAGTTACCAACTAGGATGGCACCAAAACTATTGTTACTCATAAATAAATCCCCAGCATTTTGTATATCTCTACCTGTCCAAATCTACAACGTTGCGTTTTGGAAAATATGGTTAGACCAATATAACATTTCATTTGTTACTGGTTTGCCTCAGTGGAACGTCTACAGTTGAACACATTCGTTGAGCTCATTGAGTGGTAGTGAGCAAAAGAGCGTTCTAGTGTCATCTCTATCAACCTCCTCCCTTCTAACACATTGTCACGTTTTTCTTGGTGAAGCATTAGCATTTCGTAGAGGATGGTGGATCCTTACGATTTCGATTGACCGATAAACTACCGAGTTACGTACAGTGCTGTTGAAAACACAAACACTACACAATAAAGAAGAAATGTAAATTTATCTTCCAGTTGGGTTGTTGGACCCTAGCACAGGATGCGTGTTTGTTTATATTGCTTCCATAAGCATTTTGAATGGTACCACGTACCTCATTTACCGTTTTCTGTAAGACACACGTGTGCGTTGCTGCATCATTCCGTCCCCTTACAATTTGAATGGCTCACGTACTAAGCCGCAATGTGCTGTTTATTTTTCCATATCCTGGCACCGTAGCTTTGCAAAGCGTCCTCGAAGAACCATTGCTTTACTACACGCCTAGAAGACGCACGGTGTGATATTGACGTACAAATACTAGTGCTAATCTCCTCGGTGTGAAGTAATATCCTCACAGGGAAATAGCGCTACCAGTTCACATGGAGATTTACCTACATGTTGTTTTACCAATGGGACTTGGTTCTTTAGACAACGGAAATGGAGTATAACGGGTGCTGCTGTGCACCCTACCTCGGATGTTGCAGGGACTTCGTTAGAGAGATAGGGTGTTCTATAACCACAAGCTTCTTTCCAGGGGACCATATTGCAGCCCGACCGGATGACATGGTTTCTCGATTTTCCTGGCAGTGAGCAGTATAGATGTTTCGACGCTCTAACTTCGGATCTGTCAGCGGATTGTTCAATTCATCCTTACCGTCTCTGCATTAGATGTTTTGCTTTCCTTCCTGCGGCTGTTTCAACCCGGTTTACCGAAATACAATCGGACTTTTATAGTCCTACCGTGTTCCAAGGTAAGCGGCAACAAGGGTCCCGTGACGTACGCTTACCTTCGCTTAGAAAACGCTCTGACGACAGATTCGCGAAACAAAACAATTGTGCTAGTCGTAGATGGCCGTTCCATCTCTAATAACCAAGGAACAAATAAATAACTAAAGTCGTTATTCTCGACAAGGCGAAACACGCCTCTACATGCATGGTCACTTTAACAAAACAATGCGCGCTCAGGAATCTCAAAATCCGACATGCTTGCCATAGCAGTGTATGTTAGTTTAGGCGTGTATATACTTATGTAGCTTTGTGTGTATACAGATGTGTACTTTGCGCATTAATCACGCTCTTCCATTCTTGAATGTTTTATATCGTCCATACTATGCGAGTAGAAGACTGGTGTCCGTGGGTTTGAAAGGCTTGTCCAAATATCCACGGGGTGGTGCCTTTATTTTGTGGTGAATCACGGCCGCCAGTTCACAGTATTATAAAGCAGACATTTGGGGCTAAATATATAAGGAGAACGCTTGCCAATCAGAAATCCCACTACCTCCTGGAACAGTCCACGGAAGTACATGGAACAAGGCACTATCACGGGAATTTTACGTTTAAATAAATAAATAAATTCTTTATTCTCGAGCAATGGGAGGCACGCTTATGCAGGCGCAATCATGTTAAAATTACAAGTATAGGTCGGGAATGTATAAAAATGATGAATATTGGTCATGAGCTTTGGAGCTGTGAGTTCTCACAGGTATGTGGGAGAGCCAGTGTCTTTCCGTTATTTGACGGGTATATGTGCAGCTGCAATTGTGACTGTCGCGTGGATAGTGTGAGAAGGGTTGGTTGACGCCCATGGTGGGGTGTGTTTAGTTAAGTGATCCTGAAGCCGTAACTTTAGTAGACGTGTCACCACCGCATCGTCCCAGAGCTGTTGAACAGACATTAGTAGCGTTTTATAGAGAGAGCACTTGTCAGAAGAAAATTCACCACATCCTGGATCAATGTCGTAAAATATCTGCTGGAACGGGTTAGACCCAAACTACTCAGCTGGGGTCAAGCGGAAGTCACATTGCGTTGTCGAATGAGCGGCCTGAGCTTGCTGACAAGCCATATGCGAGTACTTAGACGCTTGACAGGCGGGACCACAAGTTAGATAGTTATGGATTGATGCAGGTATGTTGTGGTAATCATTTGCTTTAAGGGCACGTTCCGTAGGCAGGTCATGGCTGTTTTAACCTCCTGGCCAAGTTCACCCAGATCTAATTGACCAAGGTTAGTAGACCAAGAATGAGGTAAGTGAGTTGGAGGTCTGCTGTGATCCCTTTGGCATTTGTAGGTTCATTCCTTTGCAGAATCGCCGGCCAGTTGGGATCCTTGGTAAGTTCCATTTGATGTCTTCAGACATCATGGAAGAGAGGAAAAAAGAAACGGTGAGCAGCAGGTACAACCAACGAAACCGGTGACATCATACAGTGGGAATGTTTACGTCCTATATGTTACAAAATGATGACAATGATACCTGAGGAGCTAAGCTTATATTCTGTATTTTGTGTTCCGCTACCGTATAAAAATGTATGGGAATGAAGGTTGCGTTATACCAAGGAGCAGGTGTGAGAGGAAGAATGAGGACAATAGGAAGACGGTGGCAAGCGGTGGTCAAAACGAAAAGCTGAATAAAGAGGCCAGATTATGGGATAAATTTGTTTATAATAGTTGCCCAGAAGTTATGCTTATACGGTGATTGGTGTCTACAGAAAATAGATATAAAAAGCCGGCAAGTTACTACATAAAGATAGAAGTGAGAAACAAGAATGCAAGCAGACTTTAATACCCAACGCCAGCAACAACGTTCTGAGGAGGAGCACCTGAGTTTGGAAAGGTAGACAAAAGGTGTCATGTTGATAGGGTTAGTGTAGCGCTTAGAAAGCAATAGTCCCAGATCAGACAAAAGTTATGATAAGCAAGTTATACTGGGCTAAGCCAGGTCGACTTGCACAGATCCATAGGTCAGAGGGAGCCGGAACAAAGGCAACAGTAATCAAGCAAGTTAGCATGAGCTCAAGTTGATAGGGCTTGGAAATGTAATGTGCAACAGACTTATACAGGCAAAGGGTAAAAAGAACCGAAAGGTAGTCCGATGTAAACCAGGCTTTTAAGCCTCAGTAATCTAAGCGACGTAAGAAAACCGCAATGACAAGTAATGCGATGTGAGACAAACGCAGCAGGCAGACAACAAACAAGCCAGATGATATGAGAGTTGGATTAAATGGCTCAAAACAATAAGCGTATCACCTGAATTAAATGGCTATAGCGAAAGTGTGAAGGAGCAACCATCAAAATACGGAAAGATAAAAGACCAGTGGAGGTGTCAAACCTAAGTCAGTATACCTCAGTCGCCTAGAAGCTGCCAGAAAACAGATAAGGCAGCTCAGGCGAGACTGGATTAGGCAGAAAGAAGAGGCTATGCTGCCCAGCAGAAGGGTGTGATAACTGAGGAAACAAGCAGTGATTAAAGATAAAAAGTTGTGACAAAGTTTGGGAAAAGCCACCTAAAATGATAAGAGAGAAGAAAGGTGTGCTGAATCAGCTAAAATTGACGCCTTTAGGTCTCATTATTATCAGGGCAGTCATGAGGCAGGGGAAGCAGGTCATACTGAGTTTATCCAAAGCGACTTGTATAGCTTCATAAGATCAAGGTGAGGGCGGATCAAAAATAGCGTAATCAGGTAGGTTAACGTAGGCTCAGGATGATAGGGCTTGGAACGGCAGCGCTAAAGAGACTTATCCAGGTAAGGGTTAAAACAGCCATTAGTGAACCTGCTTTAAACCAAGCTTTAAGCCTCATTGGTCAAGAGACTAAAGGAAACAGCAAAGCCGGTTGAGGCAAAGCGGAACGAACGCATCAGGCAAAATGCAAGCTAGATGAGGGGAGATTTGGGTAACTTTCTCATAAAACTAAGCGTATCATCATATTGAGACGGCTTTAGGGAAAAGGTGAGGAGGAGCAACAATCATGGCAGGGGAGGACAAAAGTTCAGTGGAAGTGTCAAACATGAGCCAGTCTACTTCAGTCGCCTAACAACTGCCAGAAAACAGGCGAGACAGCTAAGGCTAGACGAGATTAGGCAGCAAGAAGAGACTATGCGGCGCAGCAGACGTGGGGGTGAGAATTGTGGAAGCAAGCAGCGATTCAAGACACAAAATCGTAGACAAGGTGTAGCAAAAGCCACCTAAAAAGATAAGAGACAAAAGATGTAATGGATAAACCGTCACTGAGCTAATCCAAGGTAGCGTGCATAGCTTCATAAGTTCAGGGTGAGTCGGAATCAAGCAACGTGCAAGCAGGCAGGTTGACATAGGCTCATGAAGCTAGTGCTTGGTATGGTAGAGTGAAAGTGCCCCAGCGTAGTTAAGAGAAATAAAAATTAGCACCGCTGAGTCTGCTGTAAACCAGGCTTTTAGGCCTTAATGGTCAAAGCGAGGTAAGGAAACAGAAAACATGGGTGAGATAATGCGAGACGAACGCGTCAGGTAAACTAAAAGCAAGCCAGGTGGGGTGAGATTTAGACAAATGGCTCAAAGAAATAAACATATCATCGGATTGAAATGGCTTAGCGGAATAGTTAAAAGGAGCACCAATCAAAGCGGGGAGCTAAAAGATCATCGAGCGTGCCAAACATGAGTCAGTATGCCTCAGTCGCCTAGCAGCTTCCAGAAAACAGGCGAAACTGCTCGGGGTTGCCAATGGAAATAGCTTGGAACGTTGCTGCATGGTGGTCATTGTGGTCGTTAATAAGACAGGCACCTTCACGTTGATTGGCACGTCCATTGCAGAACATTGTGTAACCTAGAATGTGCAGCAGCGCATCAAAGGCGTCAGGTTGATGGCAAGTTTGTAATAAGTACAACATGCGGACTGGGCAACAGAATGAAAGGTCTTAGAAGGTGCATTTTATGTTTGATTGATCGCGCGTTGATGTGGAAGACTCTAGATAAGACTTTATGTGGCACAACTGAATTTGCGGTCAAGGCGCACTTCATCCTAGCAGGGGTAGCTGTGCCACATCAGAAGGTAGCTCCGTTATGAGGTGATGAATGAGGGCGATGGTCGAGGGTGTATTGAGCAAGACGTCCATACGTAGAATGTTGAAGTTTTATCAACGGTGTCTGCGGAAGGCAAGCATGTAGTTAACTCTCTGCAGAAGGTGTAATAGTTGTGATATATGGAGTTGCATAAGTCGGTGGTAATGAGGCAGGCCGTGTCCTGTGTTGCTGCATATAAAAAGGGTTGGATTCAAAGGGGTTGAGTTGAATTGCTCTGGCTGAGCTGTGCAGTTGGTCCAGTTTGTACCATCTACCGACGTAGGCGATAGCAAACCAGGTGGATAACTTGCCATATTAGATATTGAGAAGATCACTTCATTGAAGCCAAGCGGGCTGCTCGCGGTTCCATTTGGATTCCGTGACCGTTGCAACGTCTTCCTTTTGCGGAAACTGAAGTGATTGTCATAGTTCAAAGTTATGAAGGCTATGTTGGCGCCTCCAGTCGGTACGGCTTTCGCAGTGCTTGGGCAGATAGGGTCAAAACCGGCATGGCGGGCGGTGTTTGTTACCGAGATTATTTCAGCCGCATGCGGTCCATGTACTTATCAGTTGTCCGCTCATGTGACATGGACGTTGCTTGGATGCAATTACCACCGCTACGGTGATGCACCAACAAGGGGCGTTAGATAATAGTGGCGTGTCTTGTTTCGGAGGTTGGCCTTTTATCGAAGTCGGTTGCGCAGCGAGAGCGGTTTCCGCTTTGCATGAGTCAGAGGGAAGCGTGTTCAGCAGCAAGTAGTCTACATTGGTCGGCTTGGAATCGGTGTCACTCATATCGGCAACGTTATGTAGTAAAGTGTTTATTGTCTCAGCTTCGGGCCTCCTTTGTTGGGACAAAGCAGAAAGGTTAGGGCTAGAGTACTATAATACTATAGGACGATAAAACTATAGGACTTGAATCAGAACGCAGCACCATCGTGGAGGTTGACACAAGCGGGTAGGGTCTAGATAACAACCAGTGCTTGAAGTAGAACAATCGGTAACTCCGGCGATCGGAGATGAATGGCGTGACGCTTGTTCTGTTTCGGCATTGGTGTCAGGTACAAAAGCCTTGTGGAACACAACTGGCATGAGCACGAGAATGTAGAGGGCATCGTTTACCTTAGCTTGCATGTTACAACCTTGCAAGCACTCAGGGATACATAGTAACCCGTTCCCGGTTATGCCCATTCCGCAGAGCTTAGAGAGTAAGTATTTATAAGGGACCCAGTGAAGGTTTTGTTAAAGTCAATGAACACCACACCTAAGCGTTTTCCAGCGTCCACTAACTTTGCCAACTTTACCCTGGTGCGTCGTCTCGCGAAGCGTGCTAAATGTAAGCCAAAGTTAATATGCATCTTGCTGACGACATTGCCTTAGAAGCAAACGAGACGGTAATTATTAACAGTAGAAAAGGTATGTCGCGAAGTTGGCATGGCGTGACACGCTTTTCAGTGGATGATCCAACGTTACTTGCGCCAACTGTGCGCCCATTGTCCTAATGCTTTGAAAAGTTGTCCCAAGCTCCCATAGGTGACGCGTGAACGTCTACGCCTGGACATCCACGCTGGCAACCAAGATTTCCCCACGATTTATCCCTTACCTTAGCTCCAGCACTTATTTGTTGTTATTTTTCAACGGAGTTCTAACAAGCCACACTAGGTGCTCACAACCTTTGGCATGTATAAATGGTATTATGCGGTCTGCAGCGCAACCATGCGCCCGCGTAATTTCCGCTATAGTATAGGCTCATACACGCACTTAACTTTGCCACGTAGGTGCGTAACGGGAAGACACATTTCTAAAATATCAGTATGCCGTAGTCAATAGTGACACAGCACCTCCGTCCGTTTTGCGTAATGGAATACATGAAAGAAGTAATAAGCGATGAAACGTGTTATTTGAAACCGAAGTCACAGATGATGTAATTGTTATTGTTTTTCATACGGCACATCCAATAAATGGACAACCTAAAACTTGTTAATAGAGCCACACACATGACTACTATTAGGTTGACGTACCTAAAGAAATAAAAGTTTTAATATCGACAGTGTAAGGCTTCCCTGCATATGCAGGAGCAGGATGATACAACAAGATTGCCACACCTAAAGGCAGCAATAATTTATAAGTAACAAATGAATCTGTGTTAAGTTTATATGTGTACAAATAGATAAGAACGAGTGTGGTTGTGCTTCCAGAATGTTTGTATGTAACGCCACAGTTGTGATTGACTTTTGTCCGGCGTGAGAAAGAGGAAACTGATATCTTTGTATTGTACGACCCACGCCCTGAATTGAGGTAGGACATCGGGATGCGTATGAGGCAGTGACTTTAGTTAGTGCCGACTCACCTCCGCTAAGTCACGATGTTGTTGAACAGCCATTTGTGGCATTTTATCTGGAGAACGCTTGCGGGACAAAAACACTTCACGCCTTGGAAAACGGCCGCCGAACTAGTTGCCTAAACGGGGTAACTTTGATCCGCCTAGCTGGCGTCATCGGATGATTGTAAGGCTAGCCAAAAGGGACTTACTGTTTGTGACGTTTTGCAATTCCATGCCGGGTGCATGCGTCCAAACTTGTTTGTCTTACTAACGCTGTTTGACTAACAGCACTCGTGAAAGAGCCTTAATGTAACGTGCCTAAATGTATATATTGACGTGCAATGTTGAAAACTATATAGGTTTGCATACTTTATTGTCCTTTGTAAAGCGCTAAGAAAAATGCAAACAACAACCTCCGCTTATGCCATTCCGTACAGAGTAGTCCGTGTTACGTCTATAGGCGTTAACAAAAGTAAACGCTACCAATAAAATGCATCTGCGGAATACTGTCGTTTAACAATTTTGGCTCCTTGCACCTAGTGAGCCGTTAGTTTATGAAAGTACTGCATCACCTCTAGGCTCTATGATGTTCGTAAAGTAGGTAGATAGCAACGGAGGTTGCGGTGGTTGCAACTCATTTCGCATGTGGTAATAAACAATAAAAGTAGGTTCAATATGTTTACATGAATGAGTAAGCGATTCCAGCAGTTATCACACAATGAAGGGTAAAACATATCAGGTCAGCTTTTCCCCCAGTGAGAACGAGAGTGCTCCGCATCAAACACGTGTAACGGCAATAGCCATTGTCAGACACGTGTACAACCGTGAAGGCCAGAAGTATATGGCAGCAATAAAGTTGGTTAATAAGTGGTTAACCAATTAAAGTATTGTTTGTTTAGATTCAGTTACAAACGTTATTAGGACTTGTGGATCCTGGAGGAAACTCGCTGCGCATGTCAGCATTAAACCGCACCTAAAAATACTAAATAAAAAGGCTTAGGCGTGCTGCGGATAATGTGCATTTTAGCACAATTTACTCAAGAACCGCTAGTGTGCAATAAAACGTGTATCCTCTGAGCTATAACATGACGCTATGGGCATATATACGAGGTATCCAGGGTAAAGCATCCGATACGGGTTTGTCTGCTTATTTTGCTAAGGTAGGCTTTATATGTTCAGTTGTTGCGTGTCCACTACGATGGATTTAGTGGATACCGTTTCCTTTAATGCTAAAGTCCGTGGTCCATATAAGACTGTGGATAACATTGAGGTGCATTATAAACGGTTTCAGCTACAAACCGCTACCTGTTTTCATAGGCACCAGCTTTTAACTGCCAATGCGTTTAAGAAGAAAAGTGAAGTACACTTGCGTAATGATATCTAGTGGAAGTGGAGCCAATATCGCCACGTGCATTGCAATAGTTGAAAACGCTGCAAACGGTAAGTGCTAATGTTAATGCATAGCTGCTAAATGCTATGCAGATCCGTCAGTCTTTTATTTGTAACGCCGTACTAACGATAGGCCTCAAGCGTTCTCTTTAACAGGTTGGGAATTGTTTTGTTAGTGATAACCGTCGGCTTCACGGTGGTAATCTCACCCTATATGTTGCGTACCGGCGCTTGTCACTGGTAGAGGGGTGGCACGTTTTTGAACTGATTCACTCATTTAAGTATGTTAAGAACCTTCATGGATGTCTTGAACCCGTACCACAAACTAGTGCATAAGAATGCAGTTAGATCTATTCGTACGAGGTTAGGTGGGTCAAGCACCTCTAACGAATTAAATGTGATAGTGAAGCTTCTGCATGGAAGCGGATAGGTCCGTGGGGATCAAGCTGGCAGCGAGGTTAGGTTTGTATTCTTTGTGTCGACGTCCGTAAGGGGTGTGATAGGTAGGTACGATGGGCGGTTGCCAGCGGACGCCACACAGAATCTCAACTGTGGCGGTTATATTATGTGGCATTGTATGCTAGTCGAGGGCTTTGGACTAGATTGCACTTTCTCGGATGCCCTTTTGCCAAACAGGATGGCCGGTAGTAACCTGACGTCCTTTATTACAATGCGTGAGTGGTTGCTGTCCACGCATAAACCTCATGCGGTGGAAGTCGATAAGTGCGTCTTAATGTATTCTACTTAATTTATCCAAAGGCAGCATTGGTTTATTGCCAGTTTAACATTTTGTGCGGTATATAATGTTTCTGCTGTAACCAGTCCTGAAAAGTAATACCATGAGACACCTCCTGAGTCAGTGGATGCAGCAACTCGGGTAGCATCAACCGCAGTCACAGTTCCTATGATAGCTAATTATGCTATATTTTTATGATATATAAATAAATAAATGAATAAATAGGTATATTTCTAGACCTGCTAGAGTCTGCACCCTAAAGGGTTCAGATCAATGCTTACATTAATCCGATGCTCTTGCATGGAAGTAGGCAAAATATAAGTATATGTTCATCGTTAGCAATTACAAATGCATTGGCACTGTTTTGTATACAGCTACTGGGTCGCAGGCGCCCACCTTGACATTTTTCTGCTTCCTTCGGGCGATATTGAGCTTCTTGTTCTTTTATTGTGAAAACTTCGCGGAGGTGTAGTTGTGCCTTTTCTCCTTGGAACAAAATCCAATTCGCCACAAGTTCACTTTAAATTGATCGCACATTATTTGGCCACCCAGTAGCCCCAATTGTTGTTGCGTACATGGAAGAAATGAGTGAAGGGATTATAAGGCATACGAAAAGATAAAAAAATTCCGATAAATGTAGACAAGAATAGAAACAATTTGTTAAGAGAGAAAATAAATCTGCGCGCTTCAGTAGAATAATACTAATTAACAGAAAAAATATAGCCCTACTTTTCTTACTCTGATATTGCCCTCCGGCGCGAAATTTCAACCTGCTATTCTCAGATAAAAGAGAACGCCTTTCTACAGTTAGAATACCACTTAAAGTAGCACAAAATTACACTGGTCTGGACCAACATTAGCGCCTGAATACGTTAAACGTAAAAGCAATACAATACATGCAGTAGTTTGCGAGTTATTCGCAATTAAATGATGGTCTACGAATAAGGCCATTTTTATTTTTCGCTAACAATGGCTTTCTGCTTTGCAAGCAGATAGCAGAAAAAAGAAAAGAAAACATAAAATGTAGGGAAGCGGCGTATTTTCTAGATAGACATAGCTATCCAGAAAAGCTCTATTTATCCCGTAATACCCTGCGAAAACTACGGACTGCGCAGGTGGCCGAAAAGTAAACTTTGCAGGCATACATGACAAATATATGCAAATACTGGATGATCTTGAGCAAAAACGCTAGAAATCCAGCAAGGAATATTACATCTACATGGGAATTCTGGGGAGCTTGTAATTAACTCACGGCGAGAATGCCACAGCATACCATTTTCAGGGGATACTGAGCCACATAAACAACCAATAAAATAGAGTCTAACATTTTTAAGCCTCTAAGCTTTTCTAAAGCTTAAAACAAGCCCGCATGAGCCAGGGCTACCTGAGTAACCCAGGGGATCTTTCAGATCCGTTGACAGATTTCAACCTGCAAAATACACACATTACTTATCTAAACATCACAAGATTTATCACTTAGAGCCGATTTTCTATATTCATGAGGCTCTGTCACTAACATCAGTGAGCTACAGGAGCCTGTCACCAATAATAAAGAAATAAGCATGGTAAAATTTAGTAAAATTTAGCTAATTGCATTTGGGCGTGAAATCCGTTCTGGTCTACTTTGGTTGGGCTTTAACAGCTCTACTTCTGGTGGTTGAGCTTGCTCATAATTGAGTTATTGTTATGCCCGGCAAAAACGTCCGAAATCATGAACGCGGCTGAGACGATGGATTCAGTATGTATAACGGCTGATATCCTGGGATCCACGATATTATTTGGGTGTGCTTATAGACTACCTGATACCTCAGTTAAGGGTGACAAGGCACTTATGGATGCTTGTGTGCAAGCGTCAACTTTTTCCTGCGATTACAAGCTCGTGGCAGGAGTTTTCAACCTGCCTGAGTTAAACTGGTTCTTTTAGAGGGTCGCCTGTACCGGGAGCCCAGAAAGCGATTCGAGAAGACGGATCGAGTTGCAGGGAAACTTTTATTGGTACAGTAAAAGATTCCCTGTTATCTAGCTATAAAAGAACGACACCGTGGACGCTATAGCTAGGGGAATGGAGCAAACACAGCACACAGGGCAGTTGCGAGTTGCAACCGAAGCGAGCGCCAAGCAAAAGTGGCGATGAGCAAGTAAAGCATTCGAACTCGGCAAGCAGTTCAACAAACCACACCGGTTGCCTAGGTGTACGATTATAGAATTTTGGTTAGAATTTTACACAAGCGAACCGCGGAACCTCCAGACTGCTACATAGCCCTCTCCCAGAGGGGCCTGTGTAAGCAGTCCTTCGATCTACGTGGGGGCTGTCCGTCGCGGGCCAGCCTTCTCCGAGACCAGGTTGTGAAGCCTGATGCAGCGGCTGGGGGGAACCATGCAAACGGACCCTAGCTGGCTCCTACCCGTTTCCTCCCTACGGTGTCGAAACGGTAAAGAAACTGTTTGTGGGGGGACAGTTAGTAAAGTTCACGTAGGCAGTTGAGCAGGAAGTTCGTTCCACTTGCAGTTGACGTGCGAGGATCCAGCGGAAAGTGAAACCGAGGTGCAATCAACCGACGGTGTATATGGAAAGCAAAACGAAAATGCAGCATAAATGCATAGCAATACACAAAAGAGTGCAAATCGAAAAACGTGCAAAGCTGTTTTTGAGTTTTTAAAATGTTTTGCTCTTTTTTTGGTAATTTAAAAACGTTTTGATCTTCTTTGTGGATTTTCAAAAATGTTTGGTAAGAGCAGAAAATTTCAAAGGCGCGTTCTACGTAAAATAATGAGTACTAACGAAGTCCGGAAAACGAACTGGGGGTTTGAGCTTCCTACCGCGTCGATCGATAGTAGGGCGAGTAGGAGTGCTGTCGGTTGCGGTTGTAGGTTCTGCTGGAGCAGGCTGACTCGTCTGGGGTTGCGGTGCGAGCTGTGATGGCACCGTCTGTGAAGGTGCTTGTTACACCGAAGAGTCAGACTTGTCGAGGAATGCTGGCTTGAGTCGATCGACGTTGATCGTCTCAGTCTTACCATTGTAGTCCATGGTAAAAGTTTTGTCCCTTCTGCCTACGACACGGTACGGACCAGAATAAGGGGGTTGAAGTGGTCGACGTACGCTGTCAGTGCGAACGAACACGTGCGTGCAAGTAGTTAACCGTTCGTCCACGTTTGTATGCAAGCTATGTGCTCTGGGTTGCACAGGCTGGAGCTGTCGCTTGTCGATGTCTGGATCAGTTTGTTGGGCAGCAGCCATGGCGGCTACATCAATGTTGCTGCCAGGCGATAAGCTGATCTGCTGAATGCGTGAAAGCGCATCCGCGACGGAATTGAGAGCACCTGAGACATGTCGTACGTCTGTCGTAAACTGAGAAACGTAGTCTAGGTGTCTAGGTTCCCGCGGAGAAGACTTGTCCGTTGCACCATTGATTGTGTAGACCAATGGCTTGTGGTCAGTGAAGACTGTAAAATGTCGACCTTCGAGATAATGACGGAAATGTCGGATACCTAAGTAGATAGCCAACAGTCCCCTACCGAAGGTGCTGTAACGCGATTCGGCAGGTTGTAAGCGTTTAGAGAAGAAACCTAGAGGTATCCATCGACGGTCGATGTGTTGTTGAAGAACTGCACCGACGGCAGTGTCAGATGCGTCAGTCGTCAGAGAGAGTGGTGCAGACGTGTCTGGATGAGCGAGAAGCGCTATGTTGGAGATAGCCTCTTTGAGCTTCTCGAAAGACAGTCTAGCGTTGTCTGTAAAGTGAAAAGACCGTTGTTTACCGCGGAGCAAGTTACTCAATGCTCTCGCAGTTAGGAATAAAGCGCCTGTAATAGTTGACCAGGCCAAGGAATCGGCGTAACTGTTTGAAGGAACTGGGAGCAGGATAGTCCTTCAGAGACTGGATTTTGTCTGGCAGAGCTTCAATACCAGAGGCGGATATGCGGTGGCCAAGAAAGTAGTTGGAACTTTGGCCAAGCTCGCATTTATCGGGGTTGACGGTAAGCCCATGCTGTGTTAAGCGCTGAAAGAGGGCGTCGAGATGACGAAGATGCGCTTGTGGACCGCGATCGTGGTCTGCTTGAACTGCACTAGGATGCTGCAAGCTGGTGCGGGGAGTTGTGACGTCGCACGAAGCACTACTAGACGAAGTAGGCGAGGTGGTTTCTTCCATAAAGGCGGGTTTTAGACGGTCGATGGTGCCGACTTAGTGTCGACAACCGCGGCCAATATTGTACGCCTTACTCGCACGACGTAGCACCTTGAAAGGTCCTATGTATGGCGACTGAAGAGGCTGTCAAACACCGTCTGCGCGAAGAAGGACGCGTAAATACATAGACAGCTTTCCGAGCACGTACGCTGGTGTCTTCTGCGATCGAGGAGTGGGTGGACGTAGCTTACGCATCTGGTCAGCCAATCGCTCAGTGTAAGTGCCGTAGTCAAACTTGAAATACATGGGGCTGGTGCTACCAACTGTCGGGCAACTGCAGCGTGCAACCGTAGACTAGCTGCGCTGTGGTGGCGTCGAAATCGGTTTTAACCGTGTTTCTTAAGCCTAGGAGAACGTGGGGCAGCGTTTCAGACCATGAAGTATCTGCGTGTGTACGTAGCGCTGCCATCAACTGGCGTGATCAACGCTCCACCATGCCGTTAGCAGTTGGATGATACGCCGTCGTCTGGACGCGGCGACAGCCTAAGTCCTTAAGCAGCGTGGCAAACGTTGACGAGATATGTGACCCTCAGTCGGTGGTCACGATGTCGGGACAGCCGTACTGAGCTACCCAGCGCACCAGAAAAGCTTTCGCTACTGTTTCCGAAGAGCAGTTAGGTATGGGAATGGCTTCCGGCCACCTAGTGAAACGATCGACACAGGTCAGCAGATACACAGCCTTTTGAAGGCGGCAGGGGACCTACGAGGTCCACGTGCACGTGATGAAAACGTGTGTTCGGCGTCACATAGGTGCTTAATGGGCATCTTGTGTGCTTGTGCACCTTCGCGCATTGACACGGAAGGCAAGTAGCTGCCCAAGTAGGGACGTCACGATTAACATTGCGTTAAACAAAGCGTGCGGTTACGAGTTTAACCGATGCATGAACGCCTGGATGAGACAAGCCGTGCAACGTGTCAAACACGGTCCGCCGAAACTCGCGTGGGACGATGAGGCGCGGCGGGCCCAGAGATAAATCGCAGAGTATAGTGCCATCTGATGATGTCAGCGGACCGGGTCGTATGTCCAGTGAGGAAGACCTGCATAGTAGATCAACCTCAGGCTCGTTGAGTTGTGCTGTGGCCATGGCCGCCGAATCGATAATAGTGCTGGCTTCAGCGGAAGTAGCTTGGATGCGGGAAAGTGCATCGGCGACGGCGTTGTGCACACCTGAGAATGCCGTATATCGGTCGGAAACTGTGCGATATAGTCAAGGTGGCGCGACTCTCTAGGAGAGTATCGGTCGGAAGTCGAGCCGAGCATGTAAGTCAGGGGTTTGCGGTCGGTGAAGACAACAAAGGAGCGGCCTTCTAGGATGTGTCGAAAGTGAAGTATCGCTACATATAAGGCTAGTAATTCTCTACTGAACGTGTTGTAACGAGATTCGCTAGGTTGTAGGTGTTTGGAGAAAAACGCTAAGGGCCGCCACGTGTCGGCTACTCGTTGCTGAAAAACAGCGCCGACTGCCACGTCCGAGGCATCAGTACTGAGTGACAGTAGGGCGGCCGGATCGTGATGCGCTATGGAAGCAATGTTATCGATAGCGTCTTTCGGCGACTTAAAAGCAGCGCGTGCTGCGGCAGGAATTTCGAATTTCTTAAGGTTCAAACGGGGAAGGTCCGTGAGGGGTTGCATCAGCGAGGAGGAGTTGGGTATAAATCGTCGGTAAAAGTTGACAAGCCCATCACAACACCTGAGCTGGTTGAAAGAATGAGGCCCGGGGTAGTCCATGACGGCTTGAATTTTATCCTGCAGTGGCACGACGTCTGCAGAGGAGATACGATGGCCTATGACTTAATCGACACCAGATGAACACTTTTCTGCGTTGATCGTCACCCCGTGTTGAGCTAAACAATCAAAAGGTGTTCGTAGGTGGCGCATATGCTCTTCTCGTGCAGGGCTTGCGATTAAAGTGTTATCGAGATACGCGTAAGCGAAGTCTAAACCGCGACAAACTTGGTCGATGAAGTGCTGAAAAGTTTGCGTGGCATTCTTTAGACCAAATGGCATGCGCAGAAACTCGAACAAACCAAATGGAGTTGTTACGGCAGTTTTAACGATGTCCGGATTGGCTACCGGAATTTGGCTGTCTGCGCGTACAAAGTCGATTTTGCTGTAGATATTTTTACCCGCCAGACTGGCGGTGAGATCCACTATGTGTGGGATCGGGTAGCGATCAGGCGTGGTATCTGTATTCAAGGTTCGATAGTCGCCGCATGGACGCCAGTCCCCCATGACTTTCTTCGGGACCGTGTGCAGAGGTGACGCCCATGGGTTGTGAGACTGTCTAACGATACCGAGCTGAAGCGGGCGGTCGAATTCAGCTCGTGCTGCACGTAGATTTTAGGAGCAAGCCGTCTTGGTCGTTCACTAACTGGCCGACCACGCGTGACAATGTGATGGGTGACTTCTGTCGTGACTGACAAAAGCTTTGCAGCTGGTCGTACCAGTCGCGGGTATTCAGACATTAAGTTTGCATGATCTGTTGGTACATCGACGATTTGAAAAACGGGACTGATTATGGAGACGTCCGTAAGAACGCCATCGACCCCTAGCTTAGTACGGTCATCTAAAAGTCTGTGAGACCAGCATCAACAAGCAACCCAAAATGCCGGAGGAAGTCGAAACAGATAATTGCGAAGGGTGCGGACGCAACCATGAAGGCCCACTGAAAATCTCGGCGAAGATTGAGGTCCATGTTCATCCTGCGCTGACCGACTGAAGCTATCGGAGAACCGTTGGCCCCACGCAAATTGTACGTAGGCTCTGAGTGCTTGTCGTTAGCGGTTGCTGGAATGACGCTGACTTCCGCTCTCATGTCGATGAGAAGCGTGATGGCAGAACGTCGATCCTTAACGTAAAGCAGGCGATGTGCTTGGTTATTGACGGACACGTTTGTCGTGCTAGTATGCGGGCTATTCGATTTCCCTGAAGCAACTGGGTCGTGCCTAGAGCAGGGAGACCGACGTCTAGCTCTTCCACCGTCTTAGCGTGGATACCAACATACATCTTCGACGGATGCGGTAGTAGCTGACTGAGAACGTGCAGCGAAAATGTTGCGCTTTCGTGCCGAAGGAGACGTACCAGGTGCAGGCACAGATGAGCCGCAATCAACGGTGGCCAAAACGTGGTCAGCATTTGACCGTGTCACCCGCTGCTTTGAAGCCTTCGTTGCTGCTATCCTGCTGTGAAATAGCGTAGTTTCTTCGTCTTTAGGGTCAGACCCGTCTGACGACTGGGAGTAAATATAGGATTCAGGTTTTACCGGTTAGAATACGTCACCGGAGCTACTGGTCTTCTGCTGCCGGAAACGTTCGTATGCAGCGTCTGCCTTGGTAACTAATTCTTTCAGGGGTGTATCTATAAACATGAACAGCAATACCGGCAATGGCTCTGGGGGACGAATAAACCATAGCCTCCTTATCCCTTCTTCGCTCAAGAATAAGGGACCAGCGATGCGCTGAAGTTCGCGAAGCAACGTCGACGGCTTGCGATCTCCAAGCTTGAGACCATTGAGCTTTGCAAATCGAGCTCGTGCGCTGGACTGCTACTATTTTAAAATCGCTTGCTTCATTGTTTCATACTTTGCCTCAATCGATGGACAGAGTAGAATGTCCTCAACCGGCGTCACAACCGACGAAGGAAGGTGTGGGACAAGCTGATTGTACCTCGGACGGTCCGCTGTACTGCCCTTATTTTCCAATTCGATCTCAAATATCTTAAACTAAACCTCTAGGCTGTGTTTCATGGAACTTGGAGCAGCCAAAGTAAGCATGGTTACGCTGTGAAACGATTTAGATGCCACTTTTGAAATGTGAGTCAAAAAGATAAAGGATGAACAAAAACACGATAAAAGTGCCAAAATTACGCAAGAAACAAATGAATACAGGTATATATTATTAAGAAGAAGGAACGAACTCACCAAAAAATACAAACGAGAAAAAAGGTTGAATTCGCGCGTGCGAATCGGGGTCAAGTCAGGTCAGGTCAAACGGACAATAGAGGCTTCCGCCTAACGAGCGTCCAGTTCTTGTGCCGGTAAGTGAAGCGGCCCCCGGTACTTCGAAGTTGCATGTTCTCTTTTTGCTTCTGCAAAGGAATGAAGCAAGAACAAGAGCAATCTTCGCACTTTCATATGCCAGCATCAAAATACACCACATATTACAGTACAACTACAATATCTCTAGAAAAAGGATGGACCAACAATCGTCTTAGTCCCTTTTGAAGGCTTCTACGGTCTCAGACTTTACCAAATCAGAAGGACGTTTATTCCAGAAGTTAAGTACTCGGTTCGTAAAAAACTTTGCCCTGATGTCCAAACGAGCTCTATGATGTTTGAGCTGCAGGCGATGCCCGCGCAGGTGGTCTGACATGGCCAACGCAAACAGATGGGTGGAACTAATACCACTAAGCCCCTTAATGATCTTGACCTTCTCTATCAAATCACCTCTCAACCTACGCCGTTCCAGGGAAAATTATCCTAAGCTACTTAGACGATCTCTGTAAGACTTCCCTCGTTGACCTTCAATCATCCTGGTTGCAAGTTTCTGAATCTTTTCTATACAAATGATGTCACTCGGGTGGTACGGTGACCGGGCCTGAACACAATACTCCAGCTGTGGCCTAACCACTACTTTATATAACGGCAAGAATACTTCTGCTTTAGGGTTACTCAGCGCTCTCCTAAGACAAAATAACTCATGTCGCGCTTTATTGGCAGCATGGCGGCATTGTGCCGAAGGCTTAAAATTGTTCGCTACAAGGACACCTAGATCACGGGCTTCATCAGCACACCGCAATGATAGAGATCCCACAGGAGACTGAACTGCGATTCCGCTACCACTACTGGTCAGCAGTTGACATTTATTGGCATTTAGAGGTAGAGCCCCTTGGCTTGACCAATTCGCCACAGTGATGATGTCCTTAGCCAATTTCGCTCGGTTTCCCCTACTGACTAGCTTCAAGTCATCTGCGAAGATATAGCAGAGATCCTCAGGAAGAAAGAGCCGAGTCATTTATAAACATAAGAAACAGCAATGGACCCAGTACCGAACCTTGGGGGACACCGCTGTAGGCATGGCCAACACTAGAACTCGCTTCCCCAACCCTGACTCTGAATGTCCTTCCACGTAAGAATTCAGAGCCATGGTAATAGTTGAGGATGCAGTCCAAACCATGTCAGCTTCTCAATTAAAAATCGATGATTCACTGAGTCAAAGCCTTTACTGAAGTCCAAATAGCACACCTCTACCGATATCCCACTATCAAGACATCGGTTAATCTCGTCTAAAAAGCACAATAAATTGGTAAGACAAGACTTCTTTTTAAGAAAGCCATGTTGTTCCGCTCTAATTAGATTGTGCCCATTCAAGTGCTCACAGTTCCTCCTCCTTATAAGCTCTTCCAAGCATTTCAGCATGGTGCTGGTCAAACTAACAGGTCTATAATTAAGAGGCACCGACTTAGAACCTCCTTGTGACTGGCAACAATAGTCGCCTCCTTCCAATCACGTGGCAGCTTGCCTTCCTGAAGAGACTAGTTGAATAACTCCGCTACGGGATACTGAAGGATATCAGCCAGAGGCTTAACTATGTCGGGATGTACACCATCAGGACCAGCTGATTTATAAGGGTTCAGACTGGCCAGCACTGTGAAGACCTCTGACACATTGAGAATAACATCCCGCATTGTGTAGCGAGTTGAGCAGTGCGGCTGTGATGGCAAGGCTGACCCACTATCCTTCCGATGCAGGTTTTGGTAGACACGTAGCAGCGCTTCTACTTTATCAACGTCGTCTACAGCCTGGGTACGGTCCTCCATGGTGAGACATCCAACCACCTCTTTTAAAGAAGCCTTTGACTGGACGTAACTAATAACACTTGGGATTAGTTTTCACAAATTTGGCCAATCTAAGCTGATATGAGTACTTCGCCTGCCGCTGTAACTTAAGACCCATGTTTCGACAGCTTTTGTATTGCGACCAAAGCCGGAAGCCTCGAGTTTCTTGGTGTTTGCTCCACTCAGCATTGTGCCTCTTTATCGCTCTATCAATTTTTCTTCTTCACCATCGGGGTTTCCCATGATGTCTCCTGGGGCGAAGGGGAGCAATTTCGTTCAGCAACTGTACAAGTCCACTTTTGAGTAGAAGCCACCTTTGTTCCAAAGTGGCCTTGTCCTGTTCATGGATCCAAGTGATTTGAAGTGCTCGATCCCGCATCTTCGTAAAATCAATACGATTTAAATCTCTTCCCATTCGACGGTTCTCTGCAAGCCACGTTATGTCCAGAGAAAGTCAAAACGCAATGATCACCCTTACCTATGGGTGGCTCCACGCAAAGGTCAATCAACTGACCATGTCTGGCGCTCACGTTATTAAGGGTTGAAGAGGTACTCCCAGTACGACTCCTAGTCGGTACATTGACGTATTGCTTGAACGCAGTTACATGCATCCAATCTACTAGTTCCTTCTCTAAAGTAATTACTCTGTTTTCAGCATGCTGTCAATCAGCATGCGAAAGGTTTAGGTCACCGATGATCAGAAAATTAGGTGCGGCCATTGCCGTCTGTCTTAGTAACGTACCAATATCCCTTTCCTCTTCTCGCGTGGAGAATGGGCTACGATAGACATATACTATAATCTCTAATCTACCCCATGCTCTTAGATAGCAGGATAACACCTGAACGTTAGCAGAATTCATGGTAAATGGAGCCTCCCAGTGTTCATATTGGCACTTTATAAGCAAAGGTACTCCTCCACCAGTCTGATACCCTGTCCTGTCAACCCTGTAGCACGCAAAGTCTATAAGCAGCTCACCAATAAGGTCATCTGGAGAGAGCCAGGACCCCGACACAGCGGCCACATCAACATGCTCGCAACGCGTCACTAACCCCCCTCATTTGTTACGCACACTACAACAATTAGTGTACCACACGCTTAGTCTCTCCGAACACGGTTGTTCCCCCGTGTGTAGAGCCTGAGGGGATAACCAGTTTCTTGTACTATTTCATTTCGATCAGGTGCCTGAGTCCATGCATCAACGCTGGGCTGCTGTAACGCATTACAGGATAATTCCTTTCCTGGCTTCGCCTGCCTGGGCTTGCTGGATAAACACCCGACGGGCTTCCTCCCATTTACCTGAGTCGACCTAACAGCACTGCACTTCGGATTTCCTGTACAGTCCAATTTAGGTGTGGCAAGTTTTTCATTTATCCTATCATTTTGTGTAAAGGGCATACCACCCATGGACTTTGGTGCCACTACTATCGAGCATGAGGCCTCGATTGTTTTTGAACGCACCGGCTGAAGTCCCAGTGCGACACCTTCACTACCCTCTTCCGCCATAGAAGTGTGGTTCACCTTTCCATCTAAAGCAAGTTTCTTCCCAATCAAATGCAGGCCAAGAGTTATCTCACTGGCGTCTTGCGAAGGGAGTTGTCCAGACAAGCTGACTGCCCTAGGCACAGGAAAGAAGACGCTAGTCTTTTGCTTTGGTGCCTGCGTAACGTGAGGCTCAATATCTTGATTTCCAACATGTGAGACTGCAGCTTTGTTAGCCAAACTGGTATTAGTACCTTCTAACCGGATCAGCCAAGGGGCTTAAGCCTTCAAAGTTAGTGTGTACGGTGCTATTTGATACCGACCATTTGTCTGACTTGCAACCAACCCAGCCCTGTTAAGTAGAAGGTCCCGGTGTGTAGGGTTCCGAAACTCAACCAGGATAGACCTAGCATAACCTTGTTGGCGGAGCATACTTGTTTCTCTCCAGCTGCCAACACGATGTACTCTTTTGATACCACGCATAATGGTATTCCGGCTATACGAAGGATATCGTGCACTCGCCTTCTATCTAGGTCCCGTCGAGTTTTAGTTTCTCGTATGACTGGCTCCTCTTTATTGTAGATAAGAACGTTTCGTTGTCTACCCATGGCAAGTTTTGCAATTCGCAAGTAACCCTCCAATGAAGACTGCAACTCTTCAACTTTTGAACGCAATGTCTCAATTAGCAAGCTCTGGTTACGAATCAACTACTCAACAATGTCTAGTCTATGCACACAGTTTCTACTAGCGGACTCATGCACGGCTGAGATTTGAGCAACTGGCTCAAAAGTCCGATCGTTTCACCAACTTGTAGGACTAGTTAATACGAGTCCGAGAGGGTGCGCGAAATTAAGCGCGGAAATCAGAAGGCTATCGGAGTCAGACACAGCGGACTGTATTCGATGGGCCACAATAAGAAGCAAACGGATGAAGGGAGAAGAGAGCGAACACGTGAGCGCGGGAACTTACAAGGCTGTTGAGTCGGTTGTAAGGACGATTAAAACAAGAAGGAATAATGTACAATCGGTCAACAAGTAAATTGTACATGAAAGCTGAGTTATCTTTTTGGGCGCTACAGTAGCACTTTAATCCATCCAATGTATCTTCGATCAGAGGAACTTTGACAAGAGTCAAATTTCGCCATGCGGGATGATACCGCAGTTATTCGTTGCATGAGGACTGGTGGTTACGAGGCAATTGAGGAGTTCCAACGCGATTTGATGCGGTTCCAAATAAAAACTGCAGGTTTGATTTGTAGATGCACGGTGATTACTGCGGCGGGTCATAAGCACACGACTGGAAACGACCTTTCTGATGATTTTCGTTATCGATTCATTCAATATCGAAGTGTACCTAGCAGAAGTAAGAATGTGAAAAGGAATCGTTAAGAAGCATGATAATTTGACTGCTGTTAAATCTTTCAGTTACAAGCGCTACAACTGCAAGACACGATTTTCCGTGGTACTGAAAGGCAGTTAGACGCATTTGGGTGGCAATACGAAACCTTTCTCTTCTCCTGACCATATCCATCTTCAAACTTTTAATCCTTATTCTATCATTCTCTTCACTCTTTGGTGTTATCCTTCATTCAAATGACTTTCATTCCCCTTCATCTTCCATTTACTTTTTACTTCTTTCTTACTTCACGTAACCTACACAGCGGGGACTGCTAGTGCAGGGAACTTGGGCAGTAATTGGTTGATTAGGGTGTGTTTCGGGTGATTAGTTTTAGATTTATCAAGACCACCTAGCACTTTATCATTTCCTGGCTCAACAATTTGCTCAAAAAGGAACACTCAAGGGATTTTCCTATCGTTCCAGGTTATCTGAATCTGAGATTGGCCGCGCATGCTTGAAGCATTGGCATGTGTTCCAGTTGGGGAAACCTTGGCTTTATCCTGTTAATCGGCGGCTTAATGTGATACAAGAAGCAGCGATATTAAAGTTGATGAAGTCTTTTCGTAAGACACGTGAAATCAGGAATTGCGTGTTAACTAAATACGGCATTCGTATTACCAGACGTGATTTATATCATCTGAGGCATCGGAGTCAGGCGGAGCAAGCTAGTGAGGTGGAACATGTAACCACCATGTTGGAAAGCAAACGTTCATGTACGGTTGTGGGGGACCGGTTGGAGGTGCGGTTCCTGTTCTTCGTACCTGCGTGCAATCGGAGGTTGATTGCACGATACGGGGGTTATACTGGCGGATTCGACGCATCTGATTAATTATGGGGGCTGCATTCTATGGCATTGTATGTTTGTTGAAGTCACGGGTGTGGGGATGTCCTTTTTAAGCCTTGTTACCAAATGAGACGACGCAGAGTTATTTGGAGGCGGTAACAGCTTTGCGTGCAACTGTTCCTAGCACGGCATCCGTGCGGACTATTTTGGTAGACGACTGCGCGCAACAAATAAACGCTTTCAGGGAGGTGTATCCGGAGGAGTGCATGGCGTTGTGCCGTGTCCACATGTTACGGGACATAAACGGACGGTGCAGTCAGCTGTCAGTTGCGGACCCAGCGGAAAAAGCTTTTCTGATCCATTGCTGAGAAACATTATATTCACGCCTGAGTAAACGCGTTATCACGGAATTATTGAAAACATTCGGCAGAGAAATACGGGATGCTTTCCGTATTTCCGTAGAACATGGATGCCATGGTGGAGATGTTGGGCAGCGCATCAATTACGGCATGTCATGATGTTCGGATGCAGTTCCACTAATCGAGTGGAGAATGAAAATATGCGTCTTAAACGGGCTTTGATTGAGCGTTCCTCCTTACGTGCGCTTTTTGAGCTGATCGTTCATGGTGCGAAAGGTATGGATGATCGTCACATCACTCAGTTAGCGATGGAGTGCATGCGAAATAATGCGGCACGCGGTGAGGTGTTTGCAGTATCCGAACTTGTAAGCTGCCTGACTGCATATGCTCGCGAAAGGGCGATAAGGCATTTTCAGTGCACGACTATTATCGGTGTCCTGCAGGATGCACCGTACTAGGTGTCGTCAGGATCCGGGTCTGTTGTCTACCGCGTTTGCATACACCAGGGCAGTAACTGTGACTGTTCTTTCGGTGAGCATTAGCGCATGCCTTGCAATCAGATATTGCACGTTGCGGCGGGGGAGAATCGGAATGCCAACGATGTCCTTCAAGGATGTCGATGGCTGATTGATCCAGCGGTACAATCTGAAACGGCGGTGAACTTGGATTGCGGTCAATGTAAAACGTTCTTAGCAGTTGGACATATGCACAGTGTGATACACAGGTGCATAAAGATTAGAGGGTTGCAAGAGGCACTTGGGGAAATCCATGTGAACGTCCATAGTTTCAGCTCTGAGGGATATCTGAAAGCCCTGGACATTTTGCGTGCTTTCGTGAATGTTATCTCCGCTAAGTTGGATTACAACATTCGCTGCGACACTTCCAAGTGTTAAGAAAGTATACCGCTGTGCACGACAAACGTACCACGTTTGTTGGGAGGTCAGTGTGGAAATGAGGTGCAAGCTATTGCGGCGGGCCCCGTTGAGATGTCGGAAAACTTTGAGGACCGCGTTACAATTGACGGCAGTCAGGAAACCATCCCATGCCCATCAACTTCTGCTACGGTGGTCTCTGTGAAGGATACGGGGCATCGAAAACTTGCGCGCCAGAAACCCTTGATCCATCGTGTTGTAAATCCGGCTTCCGGTACCAGCGTAATATGCCTTAGGCAATTTCGTCGGCTGCCGATTACTACCCCCGCTAGATGCAGAAGGCAGAGCAAACGTCATCAGCAAACAATATTGATGCTACCCAAACCTACCCCGGGGATATGGTTTACGTAGATGGAGAAGAGCATCGGTCCAAGGACGGAGCCCTGTGGAACGCCTCTAAGGACCAATTGCATAAAGGATAAGCTGCGACCCACACGTGCACACTGCTCTCTTCCCTGCAAGAACGCAGATACACAGTAAAGGGCGATACCAGATACACCGTAGGAGCACAGCTTTTGTAACAGCCTAAAGTGGAGTACCTTAGCAAACGCTTTCTAGAAGTCTACGAAAATCACAGCTACTACGTGGCCATTGTTCATTGCCTCGGCCCAAGCTTGCCGAGCAACCAACGAATTCGTAAGACGCGAAGATCCCTTCGGAATCCCTGTTGTGCACTACAGTAACATAAATCAACTCAGGTGACCTTCCAACGGATCTCTCACCAGCTTTTCAAGCAGTTTGACCACGACGCTAGTCAGACTGACTGGCCTATGATTGACTGACAGACTCCTGTAGCCGATTTTGAAGATAGGACCGATGACAGCCTCCTTCCATTCAGAAAGTAATGTACAGCTGTCAAGTGACGTCTGAAACACCATCGTCAGCGGTCAACCTAGTTTTCCCGCCAGGTCATGCAGAAGCTTCGGGTGAATTGAATCAGTTCCAGCTGTTGTTATCATCAACATGAATCAGTATGCACGTTAGCTGTAGGTGCGAAACACCTCAGCTACTGTGCCGCAATACATAAAGGAAAAGGAAAATAAATAACAACAGGTACATGCAAGCTGAGGTACCAACAACGGATAAACATACTTCCGGTAAGCAACCAGCAGGCTACTAGGAAGAAAAGAAAATTATGTTTCACGCGACGAAATAAGATGGTACATGGAGAAGCAGACTATAAGGGTTTGGGAGGTACAAAGGAACTCACAGCAAGAACGCCACTGAGGTCGGCTCCTTGCCATGTCAGCAACTGCATCTTTACCGAATCCTGGGTACAGTTTGTGGGCGCGTAGGCAGCGATGATGAATAGACACCTATTACTCCCGTGGGACTTCGAAGTTTTGAACGAGCCAGCTAATCGGACCGTACACATCCGGCTACCGATTGGAATCCAATCAACCAGAGCAGCTTCAGCCAGGGGATTCAGGTCAATGCCAACAACAGCTTGGCCGGTGCTGGAAGCTGCATCCTCACCTGATAAGCTCAATGAGAAACTACTGCTTGCGTCACTTGAAGAGGATCGCAGATTGAGCACAGGGCTCCAGTCTTGGTGGCGGGTCTCCGATAAGCAGCAGCTATCGATCGAGAGGGTCCCCAATGTTCGTGCAAGTGCTACATGTTTACCGACCTGTAGCAATGTGCGTACATCGAAGGAGGATCGAGGGCTCCAAATGGAAGCCGATGGACTGGAATGGACCGCTTGGTTGGACTTGGGCTTGTCGACAGGAGAGGAGTGACGCTCCTCGTTAGCATCTGAGTTGAAATTAGAAGGTAAACGCCTAGCAAAGCATATTGGGGCAGGGCCAAGAATCAGGGGTTTAAAACTGGGTGCTCAAAGTGAAGTTGGAACGAGACGGTAACAGGGAAAAAGCGTAACAGGGAGAATAAGAAGACGTGAAGGTTTGAGCAGTAGCATCCAAACCCCTATCCACGGTGCCCGATACAGCAGATAGAGCAGATAGAGCTTATCCTCTGCGGCGGCCAGAACATCAAGAAATTGTTTGAGGAAAGATTAATTGTATTGCGTGGGCAGCATACTATCAGGTTGCCAAAGCCTAGACAACAGAACGATTAGTGTTGTGAACCAAGGTCTTTTGTTCAAAAACGTAACCGCGAGGCTGCGGGTTTAGCGTTCAGCTACAAGGAGTCTGTTTTAAGGAATAACGTTCCACCCTCGTTCCAACTCCCTACCTGGAGGAACAGGAGCTGAGTATGTCTGGCCTCGAGCCATTGACCATTCCGGTATGAGGGACTCTGAAGGTGCAAAAGCACCACCCAGAGTAGCTCAATGGATCGCGGAGGCACACAAACCATCGCACCACGGTAAGGTCCAGCGTCATTGGGATGGGGACCTTACTGTGCGGTTGAGAAACCTGGCCCCTTGCATCAGCAGACATAAATGGAATAGTTACGTCCCACCATCCGTGTCTTCGCGGTTAGACCCACATATGTTTGGGACACGGCGTGAGCAACAAGCATGTTTGACGCGTTGGTTATAGCACGGCAAAAAGAACTGGACCG
Organism: Dicrocoelium dendriticum; assembly: GCA_944474145.2. Taxonomy (NCBI): domain Eukaryota; kingdom Metazoa; phylum Platyhelminthes; class Trematoda; order Plagiorchiida; family Dicrocoeliidae; genus Dicrocoelium; species Dicrocoelium dendriticum. The sequence continues at coordinate 29,533,162 of OX104068.1, forward strand.
CTCAACACCGTCATTTCACACACCAGGCTTGGATTCCTCGGCCACGTGTTGCGCATGCCAGCCCAACGAATCCCGCGACGTGCGTTGTTTGCGCGCAGTGTGCGTGGATGGGAAAACAGGTGTGTCCAAGCGATGCGTTGCTCGAGAGAAATGAAGACCGTCTGGAAGTTGGCTTTCGTTGGAGGTTCACGACTCCCTGGTAGTGGTCAAAAGAACGATGAACACGTTTGACTGCATACACCAGCGGACATAGCTACTTGGCTACGTCAGTGGCTTCCCCTGAACCCACGACATCACGTTGTAGCGTAATATAATTTTACATCATATTTTGTCTTGTTGCCTGGTAGGTGGCTGTTAGCTTTCCGCAATAGTTGAACATCATCCCATGCTTTGGTCTAATACTGCAACCCGCAATGCACCGGTTTCCATTCCAGTAAGCGCGCCTATTTAGCGTGGGTAAAGGAACACTACACTGTTAGACAATTTCAACGCGGTACACATTGCAGTGGCCCAACCACCCACACGATGTGTGCAGATACTTTCTGGAGCACAACGCTCCACCGAGGTGAATGGAAAGGCAGTGCCTTCATTTAGTGGCGCTTCACATCCGCCAGATCGCAGTGTCAGATGCTGGTATGATTGCGTCGCCACTGTTATGATTAATGGAACGCCGCCTCTTGAGGTAATTGCGTGACAAGGTTGTCGCTCGCACGGTTGGAGGACGCCTAAGGTGACGCGAGCTTAGCCGGTGAGACGGAAAATTGAACGAGCGTGGGAACGATCTTAGCCGCACTTGTTCGTATAGACGCTGAGGCCTCGAAAACGGACGCACACGAGAGGGGTACGATAGACGCGCGCTAATGACTTAGACGCGAAGGCTGGCCAGCAAACGACTCACACGCAATCACGCGACCCGACCGACTCCTAACAGAGGCGAAGGGAAAGAAAGACAAGTGGTCCTCTGTAGGCTCTTTTACGACCGACAAAGGGCGATCACAGTCAGTGCTATGGGTTATTAAGTTACGGAAAAAGTCACCACGCAGAGGTGGTAGTTTGCAAATGACCATTGTCAAAAAGGTTCGCAGTTGGGACGCGCCTTGGAGTGGCTGAACACTGCCGCGTTTTGGGGAGAAATTGGACTCCGCTTCCCACAGCTATTATGCCGGAGTTATTGGCGCGTTATTTTGCGGGGATTTTTGACGGGCCCGCAACGGATGCATATATGGGGCTTTTCATATAGTCAATGCTGTTAATAAATTGCTTTTAGAACCGCTGTGTATCCATGCTGCCTATATGGTTATTCCGCCAGTAACTGGTCCGTCTTCACCTCACCTTTCCCGCCGCTACCAAGTCCGTTGCACGTCCGGTAAGTCTATCCGCTGTTAACAAGTAGCTTTTAGAGAACCTGTCCAGCTGCGCTGCCTATAGGGTTAATCAGGCAATACTGCTCAGCCTCCAAGTCACCTTTGTCGCTGTTATCAAGTCAGTTGCACCTACGGTAAGTATGTTCACTGTTAAAAAGCGGCTTTTAGGACTGTTGTGTATCCATGCTCTGTATATGGGTGATGTGCCGCTACGTTTCGGCGACGTATTCTTTGCGGCCCCTGTACTGCGTTTCAACTCCGGAAAGCGCATTGCCTACTCACTATTGGCTTTTAGGACACCTTTGTATCGGTGACAGATGCGTCATTAATGGTATTCCTTCACGAAACCCATCCAGCTGCATAGATACTCCGTTGCACCTCCGGTAACTTTATTGGCTGTTAACAATTGCTTTTTCAACTCCTGTGTGTCCGTGGTGCCTAAATGACTAATCCGCCACTACTGGTCAGCATCTACGTCACGGTTGCCTCCTGTGTACCTCCTTTCACCCACGGTAAGTGTTTTGTCTATTCAAACGCGGCTTTTAGAACTCCTGTCTATCCGTGATTTTTTAATGGGTGATGCTCAACTTCTGGTCTGCCACCACACAACATATACCGCCGCTATCTACTCCGTTGCACATCCCGTAAAGGTATGGGTGGCATTTATAACGCCTCTCTCTCCATGATGCTTACTTGAGTGATGCGCCACTACAAGTTTCCCTGCATGTAACAGGTGCTGCCGCTTATATACTCCGTTGCACCCCTGGTAAGTGCATTGCTTGTTCACTTCTCGCTTGCAGGACCCCTGTCTATCCGTGGTGCCTACTTCAGTGATCAACCACTGCTGGTCTGCCTCCACTTCACATGCGCCACAGCATAAATACTTCTTAGCACGTCAGGTTGGTTCATTAATCTGTTACATGTGGCTTTAAGAACGGGCGCATATTCCCTTCGTATACATGAGTGCTCTGCCCCCCGCCGTCGCTTACGGAGTAATGCAGAAATCCATGCATATGTTCATCACCGCGTATTTTACACACGGGATGTTTTCGTGTAACATTTCTTTATAACAATATTACATATTTATACTGCCTTACGGGTTCTTTTATCCCATGTCCGGTTTACATCGATTTTGAACGGTCACCGTGGCTTCTTATGTGGCTTGCGAAACCATTTCACAGTGTTCACCCTTGGTGGGTTCAGAGTTACCTACACGCTCACTCACCTAGTAGTGAATATTTCTAAATGGTCGAAATGTCCGTCAGGCTTATTGCGTCCGCTTTCGCTAGGTCCGGAACCATTTACATCCACCCTTGCTTATCACCTGGAACGTTACCTTGTATCGTTGTTGCCTTGGAAATTAGTCTTACTACAAGACAACTACCACGTCGGGTAATACATGGTAGCTGCGCAAACGAATGAACGTCAATGAAGTAATTGGATATGTATATGCATTGCATCTACCGCCTGTCCGCCAAGCTGTGCACAGAGCCGTGACAAATGGATAACACTGCATTTTAAAAATCTCGTGCAGCACACGTGAGTCCCCATGAGCACATTGCCGCCGCATGCCATCTGCTGCTGTAGAACCGTGAGCCCCGGCATATTCACTCCGTTGTCCAGTTTAACGGCTAACAAAAGTCCCGACTATTCCATGCAGAAGCCAACCGCTTATTTACATGCAAACCTCAAGTAAACATTCATGTCCTGGATTCTCCACCATTAATAACTACATGCGCACTGCGTCGATTACCTTTGATTTGTTTTGCATAAAACCCAATGTTTCCTGTACACATATTCTTTCCCGATTGGTAATATTGCCGCACCCTTCACGGGACGTATTTGTGGTAATTGACAACCGTTCATGGAAGCTCATGCAGCCCAATGACTTACGTTTCAATCCCCTTAATAATATCTTCTCCCTATCGTGGCATGGACACCCTTATAACGCAGCCTGAAATTCCGATGGTAAAACATCCGATGCGTCATAGTTTCATAGTTGATGATTACCCTACGATTACCGTACCTATATTCTCTTTCCATGCATAAAGGCAACGAACGCCATCCATGGGTCCGGTAAAGTATCCACATTAATGCGATACAATGACACATTAACGTGGCCATAATATGCAACCGTCACATTTGCAGGAATACACAGTAATACGTACTCATGAGTATATGTGTGCTATACACCCATAAAATTAGTCCCATCCTTGTTCAAAACTTCTCTAACTTGCTCATTTAGCATAAGGTCATTGCATGTGCTTCATACAAGTGATACATTACGTACCCTAAAAATTTCAGCTACGATTTATTATGCTAATTAGACAATGTTATCCATGAAACGCGCAATCCAACGACGCTAAGCACTACATTTCAACATGTAAAATCACACAGACCTGTGTATCTGCATAATCAGTGGCAAGTGTTTCTCGAGTACATTACAATTCATTACCAACTAGAATATTGCAAGATATACTTAGATGTACATTTCAATAAATATACCTAAACGTGTGTACTTTTAACAAATGTGCCAATGCATTAACATCCAGCTTAAGTTTGCAATCATATATATATATATATAATATTAAACTTGTCCATACAGACTTTCATTTCATACGAATACACTCATAGGTTCGTGCATCTGTAATTTCATGCAGTCTTTTATGCAATATACAGCAAGCTATTTCGATTCCCTTTAATATTACCACGGTTAATGGCACATACACATAAAGACAAGCGCAGAGGTGCACAATCAAACATGCAATTGCCATCCACAAGGTTTTGTTACCGTGCGCTATTAAAACGACACACACTTCCCTCCAATTGCAAGCATTGCTTTTTCATTTTCAAACTGAAATTAATGCACCTCATTTGTCTTCCATTTATATTTTTACGAAAAGTACGAACTTTTTTGGGTAATTTAATATATCTCACATAGATCCTTTATGGGTATCTAGAACTCCTGAAAGATAACATTCCACCTTTATCTTGCACATATTCACCATAGTTTCCTAGATCCCTAGATCCGTTGTACCTCCAGGCATCACCCCGATTTTGAACTCGTGCGTATCGTTAAGCGGTCCCTCCCTCCTCATATACTTGCGTGCACTGAAATGTGGCTGTCGCGGGACATCACGGACGGTGATGTACATCTGTCTGGCTACGCACTATTTAGATGTGATCGCTTCGTTGGCCGACAAGGCGGGGGCATTGCGCTTTACGTTACGTGTGAACTTGACGTTTTACGTCCCTACATGTTTCAGTCGACGGATTACACTGTCGAAGCTCTGTCGGTAGTGATTAGCATTTCCTCAGCTCAACTTACAGTAGTACTTGTGTACAGAAGCCCTGGGAGTGCGTCCAAAGAGGTGCTTGAATTTATTCGCTTCCAATCCGCAAACTGGTGTTTGATACTGGGGGATTTCAATCTACCAGACTTTAACTGGGCAGCTCTTTCTTGCAACTCTGCAGAAGGTACTTTCGTGGTAGATCTACTTAAGCTTACGCTACAAGTACCGTTGTATCAGTTCGTGGACCTCCCCACTAGGTACATGGACGCCAAACTCTCGTCTATTTTTGATTTAGTGTTTGCCAAATCACTAGACTTCATAAGTGACATCACTTACAGCCCTCCCTTAGGTGCTAGTGAGCATGTTTGTTTATCTTTCAGGTGTACTCTGACCAGGCGTCACCAGAGCATCGCTAAGCCATTTCCAAACATATGGCATGCTAACTATCAGGCATTGCGTAGCAAGGCTTCTGGGTTGCGCTGCGAAATCTCGTTGGTTGATACGGTGCAGGCGGCCTTGGATAAATTTAAGTCTTATCTCGCAGAGGTATCTACTCCTTACATCATACTTGCGAGGCGAAAGGAGGCAAGAGCGCGGCCGTCGTGGATAGATACCATTGGCAAGTATCTGCTCCAGAAGCGTTCTAGGTGCTGGAGGACCTACCGTGCGGCTCCACCAACTAGCACCTATGATAGGTAACGCGAGGCTAGAAAGAGGGGTAAACAACACTTGAAGAAAGCTCAGCCGGTGTACGAAAAGGAATTGGCTGATGAAGCTTTGGAAAATCCGAAGCAGCTCTTCGCTTATGTTAAGAGAGGCTGTGGCTCAACGTTGGTAATCCCAACTTTGATGGGGGCCGATGGAACTCGTGCGTATGCGGACTCAGATAAGGCTCGTGTACTTGGGGAGCAGTATGCAGGGGATTTTGTACGTGAGGCCGCGTTGACTAGCGTTGAACTTGTCCCCAGAGTACCTGAGGGTTCTTAGTTAGCTGAGTTTACTGTGGTGGAAACGCAAGTCCTTAAACTGCTGCAAAATCTGAAACCTTCCAAAGAAGCTGGACCTGATTCAATTCATCCGAAGCTTCTGCAGGAGTTGGCTGTGGAACTAAGTTGACCGCTGACGATGGTGTTTCAGAAGTCACTTGACAGCTGTACATTACCTTCTAAATGGAATGAGGCTGTCATCTGTCCTATCTTCAAAAATGGCGACGGAAGTCTGTCAGACAATTATAGACCAGTCAGTCTGACTAGCGTCGTGGTCAAACTGCTTGAAAAGCTAGCGTGAGATTCGTTGGAATGTCGCCTGAATAGATTTTATCTACTCAGAACTGCACAACATGGATTCCGGAAGGGGTTATCGTGTTTGACGAATTTGTTGGTTTCCCGTGAAGCTTGGGCCGAGGCAATGAACAATGGCCACGTAGTAGCTGTGATTTTGTAGACTTCTCGAAAGCGTTTGATAAGTTATCCTACTTGAGGCTATCACAAAAGCTGAGCCCCTACGGCGTATCTGGCAGTGCCCTTCACTGTCTATCTGCGTTCTTGCAGCGAAGAGAGCGGTTTGCATGTGTGGGTCGCAGCTTATCCTTTAGGCAAGCGGTCCTTAGAGGTGTCCCACAGGGCTACGTCCTTGGACCGACGCAGTACTCTATCTACGCAAACGACCTTCTTGGACTGCTTGGAGTATCAAATCTTTTGTTCGCTGATGAGCTTAGGCTATGGAATGTTGTAAAGTTTCCTACTGGGTTCCGAGGCTATACAGCATGCCCTGAACATGCTCTTGGTCTGGTCTACTTTGTGGCTACTGCCCATTAATCAGGCTGTGTTTCATCCTTCGTATAGGAGCGACTTTCCCGCCTTCGAGCCACGTAATCAGTGGGCTCGAACTTCCCCTTGTCTCCAAGCCGGTAGACCTAGGCGTCGTCCATTTCTCGTTTTTGCATTCTGGTGAAAATTGGAAGAAGGCCGCAAGTAGGGGTTTCAGAATCTTATGGTTAATACGCTGTTCTTACGGAGTCTTAACTGCCGACACATTTGTGAAGCCGTTCTCAGCTTTCGTCTGGCCACATCTGGAATACTGCGTCCAGGCTTGTCCGCCCTGCCTAGTTCGGGACAAAATTGACCTCGAGAGGGTTTTGAGAGTAGGTACCAGATGGTTCGAGGGGTTACCGGGGCAGTCGTACGCCGAGCATCTACTTATCTCGGGTATGTATTCAATGCACTACCGACGGCTTCGAGGAGACCTAAACCTTACTTACCGCATTTTAACAGGGTAGGTTGGGCCGGATTTGAGCTGGCTATTTATCCCGGCTAGGTTACCTTGTCTTCGCGGTAATCGCATGAAGCTACACAAGCCGCGATCTGACCGGATAAGGGCGGAAACTGGGTTATCGCGTAGAGTTAGCGAGCGCTGGAACTTTCTTCCAGAAAGTGTAGCCAGTGAACTTACCGTTAAGGGTTTTGAGCGTCAGTTAGACGCTGTTGGGTGGCAACAGGAAACCTTTCCCTTCTTCTGATTATATCCATATTTAAACGTTTAGTTTTGCTTCTGTCATTCTCTTCACTCTTTAAAGTTAATAATGAAGGTGAAGTCCTCTGCAAAGCGCTGTCCTCCATATTCGAACGTATCTGGAAGGAAAAGAGTGTTCCGGCTGGTTGGAGGGAATAGATTATATTAGCAGTATACAAGAACGGCAGTCGCACAGACTGTTCTAACCACAGGTGTATTAGCCTAACGCCAGTTGTGACAAAATTACTGGCCACGATTTCCGTTCGTCGCCTCACTGTGGAACAGGAATCTCGAAGTAGGAAAGATTAGACCGGTTTCCGCCCAGGACATGGCTGTATAGACCATATATTCACTTTGCGGCAGATGATAGAGCAGCGCCACGCATACCGCAGACCGACAATAGCTGTGGTTTTCCATTTCAAGCTTGTGTTCGAGTCAGTCAATCGATAGATTCTGTTCGACATACTTGCGCGGAAATGTGTTCCTACGAAATATGTAAACACGCATCGTGTTCCACACTCGAACACTACAGGCCGCATCAAAATATACGGTTGCCTGTCGAATAGCTTTCCGACCACAAATGGCGTTCGTAAGGGTTGTCCGATTCCCCATTTTTGTTCGATTTCGTCGTGGATTCGATCATGGAGTGTTCCCTTCCGGAATCTTACGATGTAGGCGTTAAAGTGCTACCTGGTGAGATGTTAGTTGATCTAGATTATGCGGACGATATCACCTTGCTTTTCGACGAGGTTGGGACGGCACAATCAACCCTGAATGGCCTGTTCAGAGTGGTCTGATTATTTGGTATGCACTGCGCACCTTTAAATAGCAAAGTGTTGCTACAGGACCACCAGCCACTCGATGACCCCTTGACGCTTGCTAACGCGGAACTCGAGGTGGTTGATCATTTCACTTATCTTGGCAGCTGAATCAGCAAGGATGGGCGCATTGAAACTGACGTCATCTCACGCATTGCAAAGGCCTGAGCTGCCTTCTTGAACCTGCGGCATCTTTGGCGACAGAAGGAAGTTTCCCTCCGTCTGAAAGACTGGGTATACAAGGCCACAGTGAGGGCCGTTCTGCTGTATGGTAGTGAGACTTGGTCCCTCCGGTCTGAAGAGCCGAGGAGCCTTCAAGTCTTTGATCAACGTTGCGAAGCATTGCTGGAGTCGGATGACCCCAGCGTGTCCGCAACGAGGGTGTGCGTAGACGATTATTAGGTGGTGATAAACATGCTAGCGCTGAATAAGTTGTGTTGGCTCGGGCACGTGCTACGTATGCCTAGTCACCGTTTACCTAGGAGGGCCTTGTTTAGTCTGCCAGGTGTAGGGTGTCGCAAGGCTCGAGGTGGACAGAAGTTGCCTTGGTGGCGGGAAATGAAGTCACTGACGACCAAACTGGGTGCCGTTGGTCCGTCTCGCCTTCCGGGTTGGAGTCCACATGACTCGCCTTGAGCTTAGCTCAAGACTTTACAGGACGTCGCTCGCAACCTACACCATTGGCGAGTCTGCTGCCATCTCCCAATTGGCTTGCCTTTTCAAATGTGATTGGGGCTGAGTTATCTGCGGGGTAATGGCTGATTATGACGCGTGGTAATGAAAGCCGCAAGGAAGCTGTATCGCAGATGCCGCCTTATCTTTGCACGATAGCCAGCTGTTTGTAACGGTATGTTGTCTACACAAGGTGTAGACGCCTTGACCCTAAATGATTGCTTAGGGCATTAAGGTTTTCATGTAATTCCCCCTTATCTCCCTCTTCTTATTTTTTATTTTATAGGTCCTAATGGTTGTATTGCAGCGCAGCATCAGTTCAAATGCCTGATGTACTGCTGCCGTTGATTGAAAATCCTCTAGCTCCATTTTGTTCCTGACGAGGCAGGGCGGACAAGCCTGGACGAACTATTCCAGATGAGGCCGAACGAAAGACAAGGACAGTCTCGTAAAGATGTCACCCGTCAAGACTCCGAAAGAACGTCCTATTAACCACAACATGTGGAAACCTCTGCTTGCGGCCTTCTTCCAGTTTTCTCCGCCGTGTAAAGCCGAAGAGTGCACGACGCCTGGGTCAACCTTGCTAGGTTCACGGGGAGTTCGACCGCACCGACCAGGTACTTCGTAGGAGGGTAACCTACTCCAATTGGAGGAACGGAGCACTTTGCCTGATTTATAGGCAGAAACCATAAAGTGGACCGGTACCAAAGTTTGTCCATTGCTCGCTGAATAGCTTCGGAATCCCCAGAAACATCGACAATGTTCCATAGCTTCAGGTCATCAGCAAATAGCAGCGATGGCACCCCAAGCTCCGCTGGTAGGCTTTTTGCATAGATAGAGAACAGCAGCAGTCGAAGGATCGAGCCCTGCGGCACCTCACTAAGGACAGAGTGCCTAAAATTAGGCCCCGGCTCACACGTACACACTGTTCTCTACCCTCCAAGAAGGCAGTCACCCAATGAAGGGCGCGAATAGATTCCCAGTAGGAGAACAGCTTTTGCGCGAGCCTCAAATAAGGTACCTTGTCAAATGCCTTCGCAACGTCGACGAAAAGTACGTCCGGTGCGTGGCCGTTATCCACTGTATCCGCCCAACTTTCGCGAGCCACCAGTAGATTCGTTAGACACGAAAATCTCTTCCGGAATCCGTGTTGCACATTGCTAAGTAGATTAAATAAATAAATAAATAAATAAATATTTTATTCTCGACTATGCGAGGCACGTTCATGGAGGCATGATCAGATATGTACAACGGTACAAACATTATAATGCAATTGTAACAGTAACGCAGAAAATTGTTCATATATCCATGATTGGAACTGTACAATGTTGAAAATGCGAAACAATAAGTTGGCTGTCATGAGATACGGGACCTCAGCTAATAAGAGATTGAGAAACCTGAATGATCCACTGAAAGGTAATGGAAGAGCCCGCACACAAGGAAGGAAAAGGGCAACGTATGGTAGGATGTAAAACGACAACAGTATATACAGATGTAGAAGTCCCAGTGTAACGATCCTATGTAGAATTGTGACGCTAGTTGACCTGCCAGTGTAAAGTTATGGGCTGTGACTTTATTCGGTGGCGAGTCACATACGCCACGTTGCAGTGTTGTTAAACGGACATTTGTGGCTTTTTGTAGGGAGAACGCTTGCCAGGCGAAAACCCACCACGTCCTGGAACACTGCCACCAATCCATTGAATGGCAAATTGTAACTGGCTATGTTTCTTGTTAAAAGTCTGTTTGCTCGGTTATTCGCAGTCAGGTTGCGTCCCATTTTTTCCGCTGGTTGATGCAATAACTGGTTGCCTATTGTGTTCCTGGGTCCTGTCCGTTGGTAGGTCGGGTACTAAACATTCTTATTGAATATGATGTGTTGATCCTTCGCAGAACCACATGAAGTCATCTCTGATTATGTATATTTGCCGGGGAGCGAAGAATTCGTGTCCAGCTACCCTCACTGGACATCGGTGGTTGGGTGCAAATAGTTAGAGTGGAAGTGAGGCCATGGTCCAGGTAAGTACTTGTTGGTTATTTCGTCCCATCCCAGACGGAGGCAGTTCCTCAGTTCAATCCCGAAGCTCTCCGATGTTCACGACCTCAGAGAAAAGGGAGAGAGGAACAAGCCGAGAGAAGACCGAAAAGGAACAGTCGATGTACCTAGCGTTTGATCAAAATCCTACATGAAGACATTTATTTGAGACAACTAGTGTACAAGGTGTAACAGATATTACGCTAAAGATGTTTTTACTTATGCGGAGGGCATGGCCTGATGGGTAGAATACTTTCATGTGCATAGGGATGAAGAGCAGGATTCCGGTAAGATATTTATGAGGTGTAAGCTGACAATGTTCGAATTCTACCTGAGACTAGAAAGTGGGTGTGTAGTCACGATTGGTTGTTATCGGAAACCAAGGACAGTGACGATGTGGCCGTATTTATATATGCTCACGGGAGAAGGATTACCTAAGACACCATAACTACAATGTACATAGGTATATGAATATAGGAAGCTGAGCATATTAGAAGATGGCTAAGATTAAATGGATATCAAAGGAAGACTAAGTGTTGAAGGTAAGACGATTAGAAGATATCGATACTGGACCGGGTATCAGTGGACAAGGGTGCCTGTTGGGTTAATCATTCGAGGTGCCAATGAATAACAACCGTGTCAAAGGATCGGACAGCAAACCAGCTGAGCTGTGAAAAAACTATACCAGGAGAATAAACAATCTACAGAAGGACTGACGCCTAGCAAGCTAAGGAGTATTCCCAAAGTTGAATAGAGCATACAGCAAACAGCTGCCGCAGAGCAGAGATAGCGGCTAAAGGAATGGAGGTATCAGTGGCTGATTCAACCATATCATTAAGACTTTCGACCACATGTCAAGTAAACGCGAGTAAGACAGACGACGGAAAACGGCGCGCTAGGAGAGATGAATGGCCAGCAATAAAGTTCGAAATAAGGCTTCAGCTACCTGCGGGTCCTACGGTGGCACAGAATAGGTCAACAAACAGCTGAGCTGTGACTCAAACAATCAAAGAGATGAACATGGTAAGAACGGAGCGAGCTCCGGGTATCCGCAAAGTTAAATGGAACCTATGGCGACTAGCTGCTGCTAAGCAGAGATAGTGGCTCAAGAAAAGTATGTATCAGAGGCTGGTGTAGCCATATGATTAGGAAGTTTGACCAGTACTAGATGACTACAGTTTCAGTGAATAAAGCAACAGACGAGCGCAGAATAAGGAGACAGACTTCAAAAGAAAATGAACGCCGGAGTGTCAAGAAGTTGCTCCTTCCAGGCTACATGAGGCCAACAACAACTAGCTACTGCCAAAGAAAATTGCACGAGAGTAAGACGAAAAACGGATAACTGCGCGCTAGGAGAGAGATGAATGGCCGGCCACAGAATTCGGATTAAGGTATCAGTTACTATTGGATCCTAGGGTGGCACAGAATAGGTCAACAAACAACTGAGCTGCGACGCAAACAATCAAAGAGAATGAACATTGTAAGAAATGAGCAGCTCCTAGAGAGCTCCGGGTGTCAGCAAAGTTGAATTGAGGCTATGGCGACTAGCTGCAGCTAAGCGGAGATAGTGGCTCTAGCAAAGGAAGTATCAGTGGCTGGTGAAGCCATATGATAGTTATAGTTTCAATGAATACGTCAACAGACGAGCGCTGAATAAAGAGACCGACGTTGGAGGAAAATGAAAGCTGGGGCGTCAGGTAGTTGCTCTTTGTAGGTTTCATGGGGCCAAAATGTCTACCTACTGCCAAGAAGAATGACGCGACAAAGAAGAACGGCGCGCCAGCAGTGAGATAAGTGGCCAGCCACAGAATTCGATTACTCGCCAATGAATGTTTCGCCAGTTTCTCGAGGAGTTTGACCACTACACTCGTCAGACTAATTGGCCTGTAATTTGCAGGCAGACTCCTGTCCCCATTTTTGTGGATGGGACAGATGACAGCTTCCTTCCATTCGGAAGCCAATGCAGAGCTCTCAAGCGATTTCTGAAACCCCATAGCGAGCGGTCCACTTAGCTCCGCCGCCAACTCATGCAACAGTTTCGGGTGAATTAACTCAGGCCCAGTGGCCTCAGAAGGGTTAAGCCCTTGTGACAGCCTACGAACTTCCGTCTCCGCTACAATAAATTAAGATAGTCCTGAACCCTCTGGGATCCTGAAAGCTAGCTCAACGCCTGTCAACGAGGTTTTCCTTACAAACGCTGTCGCATATTGCCCACCAAGTACGCAGGCCTTGTCATAGTCCGTATGCGCATGAGTACCGTCATCACGCATCAGTACTGGAATTGACATGTTCCAACCGCCGCAGCATTTGACATAAGCGACGAATCTTTTTGGATTCACTGAAGCGTCCTCTGCTAACCCTTTCTCGAAATTCAGCCGAGCAGCCCTTAGGTGTTGCTTACACCCATATCTAACCTTACGGTATCTGTCATAAGTATCGGTGGACGGAGCATCTCGGTAAGTCCGCCAAAATCTAGACCTATTTTTGAACAGATGCCTGCCAGTGGGATCTATTCAGGGCGGCTGTACACGTGCCTCCTTTCTTCTTGTGACTGGGATGAAGGGAGCAGAGACCTCTGGAAGGTAGGACTTAAATTTATCCCAGGCAACCTGGACAGTATCGTCGTCTGAGATCTCACAAAGGAAATCCGAAACCTTGGCTCTCATTGTTTGATAGTCTGCGTGCCATATGTTTGGGAGAGACCCAACAGTACTGTGGTAGCGTCTAGACAAAGTAAACTGAAGAGCAAACGAACATGGTCACTGGAACCCAGTGGAGGTCTATAAGTAATGTCACCAACCAAATCGAGTGACTTAGCAAATACTGGGTCCAAGATAGACGGTACCTGGACGTCCATGTACCTGGTGGGGAGGACAACAAACTGATGCAAAGCTAATTGGAGCGGAAGCTCAAGCAGACCAGCGCCGAATGTGCCTGACGCTGAGTCGCAAGAAAGATCTACGGTAACTTTCAAGGCAGTCTAGTGTCGAGCCGGATGTGAGGAAGATAAAAACAAGAAGGAATAATGTACAATCGGTCAACAATTAAGTCGTACAAGAAAGGCAGCAGTTCCCTTTTTGAGCGCTACAACTTATGTTCATTCTCTCCGAGTAAGTCGGTCAGAGGCTGCATGATCTGAGCGAAGCGCGGAATGAAGCGTCGATAGCAGTTGACCAAACCACAAAATCAAGGGAGGTGCTTGAACGAAGTCGAAGCCGGGAAGTCCTTGATTGCCTAGATCTTATCAGTAAGGATTTCGATACCAGATGGTGAAACGTGGTGGCCTAGGAATTCTACCGTTGATTTGCCGTTTGCACTTAGTCGGGCTGACTGTGACACTGTTCTGGGTCAAGCGTTGGAAGACAGTTCGAAGATGCTTAAGGTGCACTTGTTCCGATGTACTGGCGATTAAAATAGCTTCGAGGTAGGATCAAGCGAATTCTAGGCCACGAGTGACATCGTGGATGAAGCGTTGGAAGGTTTTTACGGCGTTGCACAGACCAAATGGCATACTTAAAAATCCAAACAAGCAGAAAGGAGTGATAACCGCTGTTTTAGGAATATCACCTTCTTCTACAGGTACCTGGTGATAGGCGCAAACCAGATCGATCTTGCTGAAGATCGTCTTACTTGTGAGGCATGCGGTAGGGTCCTGTATGTGTGGGATGGGATACCTATTTGGGACGGTTAGTCGATTAAATCCGCAGTACTCACCGCAAGGGCGTCAGTCACCAGATTTCTCGGAGACCATCTGCAGGGGCGGGGACCAAGGGCTGTCGGAATGGCGCACTATTCCAAGTTCAAATATGTGCTCAAACTCCGCCTTAGCTACCTTTAGTTTCTCTGGCCATAGTCGGCGTGGACGGCATGAGACGGGTGGGTCATTCGTCCGTAGGTGGTGCGTGACTTGGGATGACACGGGTAAAGCTGCGTTCATTCATTGAAAGAGCTTGAAATACTGAGAAAAGAGGTTTGCGCAGACTGGTGAGGTCTGGTGAAATGCATAGACCGGTGTTATAGATGAGATATCGGCGGTGATGCCACGTACACCGAGTTTGGTTGCAGTGTCGACTATCATCTAGCATTTCGCCTCGACCAAGAGGTTGAAATGCCTGAGAAAGTTAATGCCAATGATGGCAGATGGGATTGCAGCGACGGTGAACGTGCGCCGAAGACCTAGGTCCAGGTTAAGCGACCGATGACCGTAGGTAGCTATTGGCGTGCCATTGGCGGCAATTGGGCTTGTCGACAAAGAAGCGGTACGCTCAGCTTGCATAGCGGGAACGATGCTGACTTCCGTCCCCGTATCAACTAAGAACTGGGTCTCGGAATCCTAATCCCTAAAGTAAATGAGACGACTATGGGTTATGCCGACGTCGTTTGTGGCCATTATAGACCAGCTTGGCGGATCATCTGTAGCGGAGTAGCTATGTAGCTGTACTCACTTACGTGCTTTATTAACGAAACGCGAGTGGTAAAAGCAGTAACCTGGGGCACCAGGTTTTGTGCGGCGGGGCGATGATCCAGAGCGGTTGCAGTGCTTACGGTTTAAAGTGAGTTCCTCGATCTAGCGCTGAAACGACACTGTCTGCGATCATAGTGCCTCTAATGCCGACGGCCGGCTTGTCGCGCTTGTCGGCGTGGTTGCGCCAACACAAAGCTGCTTAGGTGCTTTGGTTTTACTCTCTGACTGGCGCCGTTCGATTACGCGGTCTTCTAGATCAGCACTTGTTGTGATTGGCAGGTCCCATGCTATTGTAAGGATAGTATGAGTGCTTACAGAGAGGCGTTACACCCACAGTGCGCGGAGTATCCTTATGTCCATGTTGGACGTGTTGGTGAGCTATTGCATTTCACGCAACAAGGCTGAGGGCATACTATCTCCTAGCTGCGGATCAGTAAATAATTGCTTCAGTCGGATCTTGTCAGAGGGCGTGATTCTCTGAAAAATAGCCTGTTTAAGAGTTTCGTATATCATTACTAGAAGGGGCAAAATATGATGTCTCTCACCTGTGAGTGTATACTCTGATGAAGGCGAGCTATTAGCTGATTATACATGGCGAAATCCGAAGAAATCCTGCGAATAGGAAAAACGGGTTCTAGGTGAAGAACCATAACGACGGATAATTCTCCCAAAATATGGAGGAGCTAACGCAACAGAATTGAAAATGACAGGCTCAACGGCGGTAACCGCGTATGGAGAGAGCTTATACTCCAGGTACTCCATTGCAAAAGGCAGATAAAAAGTGGTAGTTGAGAAAACAATAAGATCACAAGTAATGAATTACCGAATCACCGGAACGAGCTCACCAGAATGAAACATCAAAACTAGCGGACGTTGTGTTCTAAAACATGGTCACCAGTTATCGGTTGGAGCCTGGATACTAGTCGGTAAGCAATGAGACCTAAGAGACGTGTCAAATACGGGACCGGACAAAAGTTGGAGGCGACTGAACCCAACGTATTTTGTGCAGGGTACAAAGTAGGAATCGCATCAACCAGAGCGAGAAACAATGTAGAAAGGTACTCGCCAAAACGCTTTGTGTCAACGGATGTGCAGACAGTAAAACAAATTGATGTTTTAAAGGTTAAAACAGCCGTAAAAACCAATGTCGCAAAATACTTAAACAGCGTGTTTTCCGGTACACTACAAAGGCCTCCTCTAGAACGCTGAGGGATTGAAGCCTTCGATGGAGCTGTTAGTGAAGGCAAATGGAAGGTGAGGATGGGTGGGAATAGTTGCATGGGCTTGAGTAAAGGCTTCTGTGTTGGGGTGTGTAGCAGAGTCCGCTGGGTCAACCCTTTGGTTGGTAAGCAATTACGATGGTCGTGTGGGCCGTCGGGGCGGGCTAGTCGGAATTCAAAAAAGTGGCTAGTCCAGAACAAAGGCCGACATGACGTTCACTTTGCTGCACACCCGACGGTGCGCTTGGTAGGTGTCACTCCCGCCACCGCGCTTTAGTCCGGGGTCCTCGACCCCGAAGAAATCCAGGTGTCCTCGACCCAACCTGCCCACACCCAAGAAAAATTGTAGTCAATCCTTTAGAAATCATAAGGTCCACTCCATTCTGAGTTCTACTTAGGTTTGCAGTTAATATAAAAATGATAACCCTTTTGTAATAGGTCAGCTACATATAATTAAAAATAAATGTAAATTTCCTTACGCCTTTGCTTATCTTTACAATGTGAACGGGTAGTTTTAATGCAGCAGAACCGCGCATTTTTAATTGCGCGAACCTTTGCCTACGGGACCGTATGATTGCACTAACGCGCTTAACTTTAAATTTCTGTGGTGTCAACAGATACATCCGTTTTACGGCTTATTAAATCTGGCCTCTGATTTCTATGGATGGCTAGCGTAAGGTATTATAAGCGTTTTACTAGTGTTACTTGGGATATGCTGTGTAAACATTCTACTGAGGTAAAGGGGTTAAAATAAGGAAGGTCGTAATGGTGGCGGAAAATCAACGGATGCAAATGCGCTGAAAATGCGTTCAACAAGTGTAGTGTTATTTTTTAGTGGGAAATGCTTTGAAATGTTGCATCTATTGATACAGCAACTATCCATGTATTGTAAACGGAAATCACTTTTACAATGCAGCAGGTGTAAGAGTGAGACATCCACACGGAATGTTAATTGCACTATGGACGTACCTGGACGATATGAAATGCAACATATTAACGCAACCCATTTATTTTGGGTAATCCTAATGAACGGAGGTACTGAAATAATAAGTGTGAAACTTACGGATTATGCTTTGAAGATGACCTGGAAGTAAATGTAATGTTGTGACTCTGCAGAAATAAGAAAGGAATAACTGTTATGACAAAGGCATCACTATGTGCATGGTGGATAACATGCAGAATAACATGCTCGAATTTGATAAGAAATAATGGCTGACTGACATCTTCTGTTACTGTGTTGTGTTGTGCCTATAAATGCGTAATTTGAAATGAGCGTGCACTGAATAGGGTTTGTTGTTGGTGTCAGTGAAGGTGAATGTTTACAAGTGTAAAAGTCTTTTTGCTAGGTTTACGTGTTTGCGAAGCTTTATGCAAATAAGAATAAGTTGGTATGTGCTCAGATGCCAAGGTACATGTGTAAACGGTATATGAAAAGGCGTAGGTGTGAGCTTTATATATATGGATATATACGAAATTTGACGCTTACCCGCGAAATTTGAAACGGTGCGTTTTCGTTGCGTTCCAACTTGCCATACTCTGAATTGAATACAGTAGCGTTTTGTCCCGTTTTGTGTTACTTTAACGTAACACATTCCCACTACTAACTCGTGTGTTCCGTTTTTGTACTTTTGTCCAACACATTTTTTCCACTGTCGTTTGTCGTGTTCACGTTTTTCCGTTTCGTCCGTATATACCCTTGTGTTTACCAGTTTTTATATCCATTATTTGCAACATGGTCGTCAAACGTCGCGTACCTCCCACGTCTCTTAAGAAACCAGTGAAATCTCCAGCGCCTTCGACCGCCAAGGCTAGTCCACTCCAAACACGGGAGTGCAAAGTAATGCTCTCGGATCCACTAGCTGAGGCTTTGCTAAAAGTGTCTGCCCTCGAATGTCAAGTGAACGAGTTAAAAAGTCAAATTCTGACTATTACTGAGACTCTTGACAAGCTCACACCTTTTGTCAACTTAACCAAACACCAAAGTGGAGAAAATCTGACTGATATAGTCGCAACTGGTGAACTATTGAGCAATATTGCGCACAAAGTTAGTGAACGCATGCGCCGCGCAAACAACGCTATTGTACTCAATGTACACGATAAATTGCCTCTCAAGAAGGTACTGCAAACACTCTTAGATGCTTGCCAAATGCCACGTGGTTGTTGCACAGCCACTCGTTTGCGTAAGATCCCTAGACGTTCTTGCCCAATCGTGATCAAGTTTGGCAACCACGACTCTGCTAGAAGGTTATCGACGCCCGTTTTCTCCTAAGACATCTGCCTAATCTCGGGCCAATCCTGATAAAACCGGATAGAACACCGCTGCAGAGGTCCATTCTACCTAAACCAAAAATAACCAAAAGAACAAGGCAAACAACACCACCCTCGGGAGCGCAACTGACTACCACTCATCCAACTTCAACTCCCATCGCTTGCTCTTCTCTGGTTTATAATGTGGACATGGATGTAACACAAGAACGACAAAGAGACCCCGCCGTACTAGTGCCGCCTGGGAACAAAGGACGCGTTAATAGCATCGAAACTGGGACTGTTTCAATGACAGCAACAACCAGTACAGCCGTGGACAAAACACACCGCCCGCGTCCAACTAATCCGTCAGACATGTATGACACAGAATCAGAAGTTGAAAGCATTGACTTCTTGTCGTCTTACACGTCCCTTACCAGTGTCATTAAACATTCTGCGCAAACTCATACTGGTCCGAGCCCAACGTCTAGCAAACCTCAACCACGATGTTTGATTGCTAAGACTCCTCGGCTTCCATCAAGATCACAACAGTACAGCAAAGTTACAACACGCGAACGTTCCAACATGGCCAAGACAAACCCCCGTGGCTACCGATTAAGCAAAACACCCAGTCCGTTCGCATGGACATACCGAAAGTCCCGCCCCCTATTCTGGGCCAAAGTCTGCTTAACCGACCACCAAACTGGATCAGCCCGGTCGCCAGAAGTATCTGCTCAACACCCCAAGCCCCCTACTTTCTAAGTCAAATTCGAGCAAGTCGGGTTTCACTGCTGATCGAGTCACAATACCACACAGACAACGACCACCTAGATACATTGACCCTATGAGTATCACAAACACCGCACCCCCTAGGCCTTTTGCACCCAGCGAACCTGTG
Organism: Dicrocoelium dendriticum; assembly: GCA_944474145.2. Lineage (NCBI taxonomy): Eukaryota > Metazoa > Platyhelminthes > Trematoda > Plagiorchiida > Dicrocoeliidae > Dicrocoelium > Dicrocoelium dendriticum. The sequence continues at coordinate 29,552,679 of OX104068.1, forward strand.
AATCGACCATCACATGCGATCTCTCCGCAAATCGCCCAAACATCTCCAGCATCCCCCTTTTTATGGAACGCAGCAAATTGCGGACCCCCGATTCAAGCATGCCTGCATCAAGCTACGGCGCTATACCACCTAACCCGACTACTGGAAACGGCGCAACCGACAGCGTCCAGTCTGCTCCAGCCACTTGGACAACGTCCCTGACACACTGCACCACACCTGACCACGCGCCTGATCTCACAACTCAAGCTTATATACACCCGAATACATCTTACTCTCCCCTACAACCTACTGTCCCTGACCACCGCCAGCCTCTTACCTTCATGCACCTCAACGCATGCATACAAACAAACCTCTCATCACAACGGGGTTCGCCAGATGCGCCGTTGGCCGCATCCCTTATCCCGACCAATCTGATCGACTCGTATACAATCCTACTATTCAATGCTCGATCTATCAAAAATAAAATGCACCTTCTCGCTCCTCTCATACTTCTGTCCAGTCCGCATGTATTGCTGATAACTGAAACATGGCACGCAGCTGATATGCCTGATGACCCGCTGCACATTCCTGGGTACAGGACTTTCTGTAGCGGACGCATAAAACAACGTGGCGGCGGTTGCCTTATATACGTAAGCAATGAATTCCACGCATCTTCTTTTCAAACCATACCACTTGGAAATCCCGAAGATTCTGTCTGGATTCAGGCCATAGGAAGCCAAGTTGACATTATGATAGGCTGCATCTACAACCCACCGCATCCGACTAGTACTAGAGCTGACGAATTGGCTAAGCTCTTTCACGAAGTTTCATTCCTTCCAGCCCGTCAGAAAATAATCGGCGGAGACTTCAATATGCCCCACATCTCGTGGCTTACGCGATCAGCACCATCTAGGTACAGGGTCTTCATAGACACTGTCTTCACACATGACTGGACTCAACATGTGCGCGCACCCACAAGACTGTCCAACTCCTTGGACCTAATATTAACCAACGGTATCCCGCATGCAACTGCCAGTGTGTTAGATAACATCCCGGGCAGCGACCACAAGGTTGTGAGGCTATCATTCAAGCTAGCCAAATTCCTTCATCCTGTAGGCCCGGTCTAGGCTGCCTTTAGGCCTCTACAGCATATGAATTGGGAGGCCTTCTCTTCACTTCTCCGTGCTGCACCTTGGGACACTTTCTTCCTGACAACTAGTACAGACACTGCGACTTGTGAACTTTACAATAACTTCACGCTTTGTCTCGATACCCTAGCCCCAATGGAGCGTTCGATCAGGAGACCTCAAAATTCCGATGACGACCCCACGCGTAAACCTACCACTAAGCTTAAGAAAATGCGCTCTCGCTACAAGCATACTAAAGATTTTCACCTCATTATTCGTATTAACGAAATGTTAGTGGAATGGAGAAACTCGCAAAATCCTGTACACACTTTAGCTGAGCGTACTGCGCTGCGCAGTGCGAAGAAGGCTAAGTCACTTGTACGACTTACAAAGCATCGCAGTGGCCGCAACGACTTGCCCATTAACTCACTAATGCTTCCTGATAATAGGGTTATTACTGATGCAGCAGAATTGTGCGAGTTTATTAACGCACACTTCTGTGATGCCTTCATCAGCCCTAATGTGGTACTGACAAATATGATTTCAAAGTTTACCGACGATCGCATTCACACCATTGATTTCGACCTAAACAATTTTAGTTGAGCTCTACGCTCACTGAAACTGACACACAACGCCGGCCCCGACGGAGTCCCATCTTCCTTACTATTACTCGGAGGCCCGGATATCCCAATCTTTCTTCTCAACGTTTTCACCCTCTCCATGAAGAGCGGAAACTACCCATCTGTGTGGAAACACTCTATAGTCGTTCCATGGCACAAACGAGGCTGTCGCCAAAATATCGACAACTATCGACCTATAAGCCATACACCCTTTGCGTCCCGAGTTATGAAAAGGATAGTCAAGGAGGGTATGCTTCATTTTCTACTGTAGCGCAATCTCATAAATAAGTCCCAACACGGGTTGTTGCCGGCTAAGTCGTGCCAAACATGCCAGTTTGAATTCTTGAACTACGTGACACACTCCATAGACTCGGGGCAAGCGCTGGTCATTATCTTCTTGGACATGAAAAAAGCGTTTGACCGTGTTCCACACAATGGACTGCTGACGAAACTAGCTGCATTCGGTGTCACCGGCCATCTCCTTTCTTGGTTTTCTTCCTACCTCTCTAGCCGAACGCAGTCAGTAAAACCAGGTGGCACATCTTCCAAAAGAGCACCCGTAACTAGCGGAGTATTTCAAGGTAGTGTACTTGGCCCTCTGCTGTTTCTGTTATACATTAACGACGTGTTCCGCGTCTTTCGATACGGCGCTCCATACGTTTTTGCCGATGATATCAAAGTTGTATTTTCGTTCGAGCCTAGCCACATACAAAATAGCCTCTCAAACATTCAGAACGATCTTCGTGGTCTCAAAAATTGGTGCGATACTTGGCGACTAGAATTCTCACCAATGAAATGCAACGTTCTCTCCTATCGTTGCGCTATACCACACAACACCCTGACGCTTAACGGCACATCCTTAGGTAACAGCTTCACTGTGTGCGACCTTGGTGTGCATTATTCTAGCTCGCTAACTTTCTCCGAACTGGCAAGCTATAGCTCTGCCAAAGTCAGATCTATTATTGGGTATATAATGAAATCAGTAAGCCTGGCGGAGTCTCGGCTCATGCTCTACAAAATATGTGCTCGACCGATTCTAGAGTACTGCTCGCTAGTCATCTCCAATTCACGGAAGATTGATAGATTGAGGATCGAGAAAGTCCAGCCGTCTTTCACTAAGCGCGTTCTTGGTCCATCTACGCTCAACTATCAAGGACGCTGCAAACTGCTTGGCCTAGAGCCTCTCTGGCTAAGAAGGCTTAAAGCCAACCTCGTATTCCTCTGCAAACTTCTCAAAACCCCTGACTCCTGCATAGGCGAATTTTTTCAACAGATGGGTGATACACGTTACCCCATACGCAAAAAGCCTTACTCATTCTCTCTCCCTAAGACACGTCGCAAGATGCGTTCAAATTTCTTCCTCTATAGATATGCGCACGTATGGAACAAGCTACCAGGAACAGTCAGAGCATCAGAAAATGCAGTGCAGTTCTCATCGGCCATAAAACGGTTACTCAGCGTCCCAATTGTGGCGGAACTTTTGGGCAGCTGCGTTGCTGAAGATGAACTTTGACAACAAGGACCCGCTCACATATAGGACATGTAACCACACAGTCACCGTATACTCCATTGGACGGATAACTCTCGTGGCCTGGCTGTAAGCTAGCCTCGTCCGACCAGTCTACTGCTTTTTGACTGCTTCCAGACATCAGCGACGTTAACGAGTTAGCCTCTGCAGTCCCAGCACTTTGGCCTCTTTATCTTCAGATCTTTGCTCGACATGCTAACTGCCTATCCATACAGTTACTTTCGACCCTAACTGCTCTTTTCTCATGATACTCATTACCTTTATCCCCACATTATTTTGGCGGCATAGCATCACCTTGACGATCTACCCGGTTTCATCTAAACAGTCCCGCTTTCCGACCTCTCACGGACTTATGGGTTCTAAATGATCTAGGCTCTAAAGACGTAATGCACTAACTGTTACCTCAAAAGCATCGCTGATCACGATTCATCCTTATAACTCTTCGGGCCTAGCTCTAATATAGTCCCATATGAACAACCCCCTGCTTTCTGATCACTTCCAGACACTGAGACCCCAACGATCTGGTCTCTGAGGTCCCAACACTGTTCTTCTCAACCTGCAACCATTCGCTTGGCCGGCTAACTGCCTTTTCAAATAGTCACTTTTGTCCCAAGCTGCTTCCTTTCTGATGACACTCTCTACTCTTATTCCCACCCTTATTTAATGGCCTAGCTTCAAGTTACTGGATTTTCCGGACTAGTCTGAACGGTCTCCGGCTCTCTAACCCACCTCGGAATTCTCAGATCTAAATGACGTAACCTTCTGTAACCCTCAAATGAAATGCACTGTTGGCCATGATTCGTCCTAATATAATATCCCCACTTCATTTACATCTCTATTACGCCGATGATCTCCTGTAGTACTAAGACCTATATTCTAAGGCTTTCTCTCCTTGCTTCGGACTACTGTGACCCTATTGATCAGGGATAGGCAGACTTATCGTTCTACCCCCATAGCCCGGAGTACATCTTTGGCTTTTCCACCTCTTCTGAAGAGTATTTTCCTTTTCGTACTCTATTTGCATTAAATTTTCAATTAGACGTAAATCTCTTCGGACCTGGTTCCAATCTATCCTCGGCTGACCAGTCTCATGATTCTGACTGCTCCGAGACGTTATCACTCGAGGCTCTACACTCCAAACAATCTGTTCCCCTCAACTCAAGACCTTTCCTTGACATGCTAACTGGCTCTTCATATAGTGACTTTCGTCTCGGAAGCTTCTTTTCTTATGACACTCTTTAACGCTTACGTAACGCCCTGTAACCCTTAACTGAAATGTATTGTTGGCTCCGATTAATCTTCATTGCTACGTCCCATTTCTTCCTGAACATGCATATTCTGCCGATGCTCTCCTTTAGTACCTATACCTATATTCAACGGCCTGCTCACTTTGCATCCGACCACTGTGACCCTATTGATCTGGGATAGGCAGACTTATCGGTCTACTCCCATAACCCGGAGAACATTTTTGCTTTTCGACCTCTTCTGAAGAACGTAAATCTATTCGGACCTGGATCTAATCTATCCTCGGTTGACCAGTCTTATTTTCCTCACTGCTCCCTGACATCCGGGACGTTATCACTTGAGGCTTTACATTCCAAACCCTCTGTTCCCTGTATCTCCAGACCTTCCCTTGGCATGCTAACTGACTTTTCATATAGCCGCTGTCGTCCCTCTTCTCATGACACTCATCTCTGCTATCCACAAGTTAATTTGGCGGCCCAGCTTCATCTTGCTGGCATATCCGGACTCGTCTGAACGATCTCCTGCTTTCTGACCCACCTCGGACTTCTGAGATCCCAATGACTTAGGCTCTGTCGACGTAACGTCCTGCAACCCTCAACTGAAATGCATTGTTGGCCCTGATTAATCCTTATTACTATGTCCCCTTCCTTCCTGTACGTGCCTATTCTGCAGATGCTTTCCTTTATTACTTAGACCTAAATTCTACGGTTTTCACTCTTTGAGCTGATTTGCTAATCTCGCCTCAATGCTCTCCTTATTTCTGACTTTTGTGACCTGAATAACCAGGGATGGGCAGACCTATCGGTCTACTCCCATAACCCGGAGGACGTCGTTGGCTTTTCGACCTCTTCTGAAGAGTATTCTCCTTTTCGCACTCTATTTGCATTAATTTTTCAATTAGGCGTAACTCTCTTCGGACCAGGCTCTAATCTATCCTCGGTTGACCAGTCTCATTTTTCTCACTGCTCCCTGACATCCGAGACGTTATCACTCGAGGCTCTACATTCCAAACACTCTGTTCCCCTCATCTCCAGACCTTTCCTTCGCATGCTAAATGGCTCACCATATAGTCTCTTTCGTCCCGAAAGCTTCTTTTCTTATGAAACTCATCTCTGCTGTTCACAAGTTAATTTGGCGGCCTAGCTTCATCTTGCTAACCTATCCGGATTCGCCTGAACGGTCTCCTGCTTTGTGACCCACCTCAGACTTCTGAGATCTCAATGGCTTAGGCTCTGCCTACGTAACGTACTGTATCCCACAACTGAAATGCATTGTTGGCCCTGATTAATCCTTATTACTACGTCCCCTTTCTTCCTGTACGTGCCTATTCTGCCGATGCTTTCCTTAATTACTTAGACCTAAATTCTACGGTTTTCACTCTTTGAGTTGATTTTCAAACCTCGTCTCAATTGTCTCTTTGTTTTTGACTACTGTGACCTGAATGACCTGGGATGGGCAGACTTATCAGTCGGCCTTTCCTTCTCAGTGATCTCATTGCTTTTGAATACTGTGACCCTATTGATAAGGGATAGGCAGTCTTATCGGTCTACTCCCTTAACCCGGAGAACATTGTTGGCTTTTCGACCTCTTCTGAAGAGTATTTTCCTTTTCGCAATCTATTTGCATTAATTTTTCAATTAGACGTAAACCTCCTCGTACCTAGGTATAATCTATCCTCGGTTGAACAGTCTTATTTTCCTCACTGCTCCTTGACATCCGGGACGTTATCACTTGAGGCTTTACATTCCAAACCCTCTGTTCCCTGTATCTCTAGACCTTTCCTCGGCGTGCTAACTAGCCTTTCATGTAGCCGCTGGCTCCACTCTAGCCTGGTCTGACCAGTCTCCTATTTTTTGACTGTTTTCAGAAATCAGAGACGCACATGTTCTAGGCTGTGCAGTCAAAACACACTCTGTCCTTCAGCCTGAGAGCTTCGTTTGATATGCTAACGTGCTTTATATATAGCTTCTGTAGTCCAGCAAATTTACTTTCTCGCGACATTAACTACTGTTATCCCCACTTTAATCTGACTGCCTAACTACATCGTGCTGACTTATCCAGTCTTATCTAAACGCTCTTTTGCTTTCTGACCTCTCCCCAAACACTCCTGCTTTACCTTCAATCTTTCATTCTTTACTGATCCGTGTTCCGCTCGATTCTTGTCGTATTTCGCCACTTATGATATACGTGAATATGCGATATTTAAATAACAATTACATTCATAGGGGTACAATAGTTCAGACATCGCCGCAATTGATTGACTGCATTCCAGATGCATTCCTTCCTTCTGTCTGTGTGGCTGTCTCTGTTCGTTTCCTTTCTCTCCCGAGTCTGTCACAGGTACGGCGACACGCACCCAAGGAATTGTCCTCCGTTTCGACAACAATACAAAGCACACAGTTCCTCTACCTGGACATGAGCGGAAAATTATCAACTTTTTTACAACTTACTAACCGGACAAATCAATCAATTCTTCCGCGGCATGCACCACTGAGCCCAATTTACCTAACAATACCTCTTCCACATATCTCTTGACTGGAGGAATTTCGCCTACGGAAGGCACATTCTCCTGCCAAAACAAAGCTTGAACAATCGGTCATTCTAAGCTCTTCAATCCGCTTTGACTGCTCAAATGGCCGTGGTTACCACAATCTCTAATCAATTTCACTACATACCCCGGGGGATCTGCGATTGTTTCTCCGGAACCTATCCTGTCCTCCAAGACCTCAACATATTTCAACGTATATTCTTCGAGGCTCCACGTAGTTCTGCAGATGATCAACACATCATATCCAGAAAGAATGCTTAGTTCCTTAACCTACCGATCTGGAACAGGAGAGGACCCAGGCACGCAATGGCCACTCGTATAGCACATCAGTCAGCAGAAAAATGGGACGCAACTTGACTGCGAATAACGGAGCAAAAGAACGTTCAACAAGAAACATAGCCAGTTACAACTTGCCATTCAATGGATTGGCGGCAGCGTTTCAGGACGTGGTGGGTTTTCGCCTGGCAAGCGTTCTCTATATAAAAAGCCACAAATGTCCGTTTAACAACACTGCAACGTGGCGAATGTGACTCGTCACCGAGTAAAGTCACAGCCCATAGCTTCACACTGGCAGCTCAGTTAGAATCCTCATACTGGATAGCTTGCTCTTCAATTATCTTCCAATGGATCACCCAGGATTTATCTATTATTACTCGAGGTATGACTGTGATATATGGCAAAACGATTATGTCCAAACAAATGGATCCCGATCCCACTAAAACCAAATCGTTCTTTTGCATGTTCACCATCGCACAGTTCTAAGCATGGACATATGAACAATTTTCTACTGTCACTACAGCTCCCATAAAATGTCTGTACAGCTGTACATACCTAATCATGCCTCAATTGGCGTGCCTCGCACAGTCGAGTATAAATATTTATTTTTTTATTTATTTTTATGTATATATACGTATATATATATGCATCCGTCTTAATAAGCTACGTATGTAGATATGGCTGTGTATAAATATTTATATGTGTATGTATTTGTATGTTTATGTATACGCATATATATATATATCTGATCATTTGTCGCATATATTGGATACCTGTAAATATGAATGCAACTAATTATATATGGATATAAGGATACATACCTGCGTACGTGCAACGAATAAGCCTACAGGATATGACATAAAAAATACACACTTGCATTTATATGTATAAATATGTACATGTGTATATATATATATATTTCATAACGAGGGATAAACGTATGCGTTTTTGTACAGTTTAACTGTGTAACTGAGCTTACGAATACGTTGCGAGTTAATATTATTTGCGTAGCAATTCGCAAGAAGTTGATGGTACGAGCACTGCCTTCGCACTTGTAAATAATCCCGTTCAATAACAGACATAACAATTAGCACTCAGTGTGTAGTGAAGGAGTAGCGCATGTGGAATCCAGGACATGTTTGTGGCTCTCTCTGCAAGAGAGTACATAAATATATACATATATATATATATATATATATATATATATATATATATAAACTTGCGTACTTGTATCGCTTGGTATTTTTATAAAATAACTCGGGCATTTTGTACTTATCACGGATTCACTTTTAACCAATTTCTTCTATATGCTCACCTAGCGAGTATTTATGTCGTCATATGCGTTTACTTTATTCGATTACGGCATTTTGAGTGATTGGTTGTTGTTTGACATCCCAGGTGTGCCTGCGCTTGATGTGCATGTTGACAAGGTGCCTACCTGTCTGTTACCCACTAATTCGTCAATACTGGCTCCAGGAGACAGTTGGTCGTTGCTGTAGGGGACGGGGTGCACGATCCTGTTGGCCGTGTTAGGATCAAAGAGCGGTTCCATGCACTCAGTGTGAAGCGGACTACGGTCGCACCTCCGCCTTGTGTGCGCTTGATTCCCCAACTACAGCGTGCTTGCCTTTGCTGTGAAGGAGTATGGGCCGGCTCCGTTGATGGAACGTGGCTCACATCCACATGCCTACTTGTCTTATTCCTTCGGGTTTACATTGGATATGAGGTGTGTGGATGGAGCTGCAGGTAGTGCGGCGCTAGCCATTCCTGGTCCCTCAATGAAACAACGGAACAATGGTTTATTGGGGTAAAATTGCATCGCTTAACAAGTCCCGTGTGATAGAAATTATTTCGAAAATCAATTGCATAATAAGGTGTAAAGGGTTGTGGTGGACTCATCATAGACTTATGTGGAATCGCGGAGGTGTTCGCGTATTAAGCGTATAAATCCAAAAATACATCGGTTAGGCGTTTGATAATACACCGTTTGCTTACGTTTCGTAGCCCCTGGCTAAGGAGTCATAAAATGAAAGGTGAGCGAGAAAATGCATCGTCAACAGGTTCTTTAAATATCGCCAGATTAGGAGCAGAGACGACATAATTAGGGAGGGCGTTCCAAGGCTCACACAAGCGGAGCGAAAAGAAATTTCTACGGCATTCAAGCCGGCTATACATAATTGTCAGTTTCAGGGGGTGACCTCTCAGTTTGGTGTTGTGGTTCAGGTCCAGCAGCGGACGACAACTGTGGTTTCTGGTTCTTCAGAATCTGGCAAACCATTACGAGATCCCCCGCAAAAGCCGGTATCGACTGCAATAGATTCTTAGAGATTTTAGACTAAGCTGATAGGGCAGATGAAAGAGGCCCCTGACGTTCTTGGTTGCCCTTCGTTGAGCAGTCTCGAGAGCAACGAGATCCTGTTACTGCCACGGCTGCCACGTCTGAGTAGCATATTCCACGCGAGGTCGCACGTAGGCGTTAAGCATTTGGGGAAATATTGAACGTTCTAACTGACCGAAGACTCTGCGAAGAATGCCTAAGTGTTGATTTCCGGTTCTCGTCGCCTTCTCTACTTGTTTTGAACACCCATGATCTTCCTGCACCAATGCACCCAGGTCAAGCTCCTGAGAAACCTTTGCTAAGGTGTGGTCTGCAATCTTGCATGCGCTCACCGGCTGGTGACGCAGATGTATCACTTTGCACTTAGCTATGTTCAGTTGAAGCTTGTTCCTCTTTGACCGTTCGTTAATGCAATCCAGGTCATGTTGGAGCAAATCCTGATCTGGCTTGTTACTAATCGCCCGCCATATATTGATGTCATCGGCGAAAAGCAGGAAATGTCAGGATATGACTCTTGCCAGGTCGTTGATAAACACCAGGAATAAATGCGGTCCCAGCACTGAGCCTTGTGGGACACCACATTCCATCTCAATGGAGTTAGAGAATGATCCCCTAACACATACTTGAAGCTTCCGTTGGTAAAGGAAGCTGCCAATCCAACCAGGTACAGGATCTCCGGTTCCGTAACTCTGAAGCCGTTGAAGTAGGATGCGGTGATCAAAGCGGTCGAAAGCTTTGCAGAAGTCCAGATAGATGACGTCGACTCCGACCACGTCATCGGCCACTTCGGTCCAACTACCCCGTGCCATCAGTACGTTGGTGGTGCATGACCGGTGTTGAAGGAAGCTATGCTGTTCCGGTACCAAGATGTTGCATTTTTCCAGGTAGTCCATTAAAGCCTCAGCAACGACTGCTTCCATCACCTTCGCGAGTACAGGGAGGGGAGCCACTGGACGATAACACAATAGATGGGTTGAAAATTACATTTGAAAACAATGGTGTCGGTAAAGGGCTTGATATTATGGGACAGGTAGATGTTGCGAGTTCAATAATGGTGGCGTATTGCAGCCGCAGGGTATTAGCTGCTTCTTCGGCGCTTTGTACTCTACCGCCTGTTGTGAAAAGTGGAGGGATTTCATGCTTCTCTTTACTAACCTTATTGACATGCCTATTTAGCAGCTTTTTGTTTGCCATGAAGTTTTTGGCTAGGCACTGTCGATAAGTTACTTTGTCCTCACAGAGAAAAGCAGTGCAATGGTTGCGATGGGTCAGGAAATTTCCCTATTCTCTAAGTCGGGGTTGATCTTGTAGGCACGCCACGCTGCACCCCTTATCGCTAGGCATCTTCGAGTCCTACTCCTTAGAATTGAAGGCATTTTCGCGGGACGAAGGGGTTTGGTCTGATGCTTTGTTGACGATGCCGCTGAGTCTATTAACGAACTCTGCCCAAACGTTGTCAAGTGGACTTTTGTTCGAGAATTCCCAAGCAGCTGTGTCGGCGAGTTCTTCCAATACGTGGTAACGTGTGATTGTATGAGTCAGTTCCGAGTGTTCAGATGGATAATCTGCATAACACACAGTAAAAATTTATTACTACATGGCCACTGAGACCTAATGGACTATCCAGCAATAACTTGTCAAGTATGGGCTCTTCATTCGTGAGCACCAGGTCCTATACGGACGGTTTGTTTGTTCTCCTAAATCTAGTGGGCGTAGTGACATGATTGTACAAAGGAATATTAACGATCACTTCATGCAAGTCTGCTTTGAACTGCTCACTGGGCGATGCCGAAGCCCCCAGACTGTGTAGATTGAAGTCCCTGGAGATGAGAGTTTGGCTGTACCTAGTGCGTGTTGCGCTGTTTATGCCACGGATCAAGCAGGAATGCATTTCCGGAGTGGACGTTGGGGGCGGTAAACGATAGCTGCGCGACATATGTTGTTGTGTCTTAGTCGGAGACGACACAAGTGAGTCGGTAACATGTGTTTCCAGATCATCCACTATTGTACATTGTAGATCGCTGCGGTAGTAGAGTAGGATCCTACCCCCTCTGCTGGGGTGGTCGTTCCGGATGAGTGACATTCCGGCTATCTCAACCTCAGCATCGGTCACCTCTTGGTGTAACCAAGTTTCGGTAACAGAAATTAGGTCCCAAGCATTTGCAACCTGACGTAGTCGAAGTTCGGTAATTTTACTGAGGAGCCCTTGGGCGTTAGTGTACATACATGAAAGTTTCTCAGATTGAAGCAATGTTTCAGATGTTGTACAACTCATGTGTAAAGTTTCGCCGACCAGTGAGTGGCCGGCGACTAATCGTTTTTTCGATGTGTACTTGGTGAATGGTTTAAAGTCTTATTCCTCGCCCGTTTAGTTAGTCCTGTGTCTAATCTGCGACGTACAGTGTAAGGTGTCTATAAAGTATTTTATTCTCGACAAGGCGAGGCACGCCTTTACAGGCATGATAAATAAATAAATATTTTATTCTCGACTATGCGAGGCACGCTCGTGGAGGCATGATCAGATATGTACAACGGTACAAACATTTTAATGCAATTGTAACAGTAATGTAGAAAATTGTTCATATATCCATGATTGGAACTGTACAATGTTGAAAATGCGAAACAATAAGTTAGCTGTCATGAGATACGGGACCTCAGCTAATAAGAGATTGAGAATCTTGAATGATCCATTGAAAGGTAATGGAAGAGCCCGCACACAAGGAAGGAAAAGGGCAACGTATGGTAGGATGTAAAACGACAACAGTATATACAGATGTAGAAGTCCCAGTGTAACAATCCTATGTAGAGTTGTGACGCTAGTTGACCTGCCAGTGTAAGGTTATGACAACAATGCGTCCGGTCAATATCATCTTCTACAGGTTCTATGGGCTTATTCGGCACACTACCGGTGAATTGTGCTTTCAGAGATCCCATCGCGTTTGGTTCTTTGAGTGACATATCATCTCTAGGAGGCATATCGCTAAATGTCTTCAGCCGTACCTCAGATGGTAGCTTGCAACGGAACATGTACCAGCTTGTTAACATCCGTGCTACCATATATTTTAACTAAAGGACCACCTTCAACACTCCCGTGCCACTTCAACACTCTCGGGAGTCCTGTGCCTTGCAACAGTGACAGGCAAATGTGAAACCGGACGCCGCCAACCATATACATATATACATATATATGTATACATATATATGTGAATATTTATATGGACAGACATTTATTTCTTGCATATATATAGGTGTACATATGCATAGATGTACTTAGGTGTGTTGAGGGGGACTAGCCACGGGGCACATGCGCCTACGGGGAGCCCATGGGTGGGTTTTCCTGCAATACCCACAGTTTTATCCACACACCCCATTTGCAGTGTGAAGGGAAAGAATCAGACCGGGAGGCATGTGGATGGAAGCCAGGTTTCCTCAACGTCGCCAGCGCATACTCCTTCACGGGCAAACACAAACACGCAGCATTTTTGGAATCAAGCGCACACAAGGCGGTGACTGGATCGTTGTGCGCTGCGCACTGAGTGCATGGAACCGCTATTCGAGTCTAACGTGGCCACAAGTACCGTGCACCACGTCCCCTCCAGCAACGACCAACTGTCTCCCGGAGCCAGTATGGACGAGGTAGTGAGTAATAAACAAGTAGGCACCTTGTCAACATGCACATGAAGTGCAGCCACATAGGTGCCATCAAGTCACAGGTAATCATTAGGACCTACAACATGAAATAAAATGAATTCAATAATGCATATAGACGGTAGCATAAATGTTCCCTAAATTAGCGTATGGTGTCAGTTGGTTAGCAAGGATATCGCGATAATGAATAAACGTACACAATGCAGGTAAAGATGATACAAAGGTAACAAAGTTACGCCTGAGAATCACAGTACTGGAGTCAGGATGCTATCTATCTACGCACCCACGTCGCTTTATACAGTACGCGTAACTGGCTGGAGATATGTTATCCTCTCATGTTAAGTAACGCTGCAAAGGTAGTGTAATATGGATGTAATGGAAGGACAGCGGTACTGCACTACTTTGATAGATCTCGCATAGGACTGGAAGCAAAATTAACCCTTACGGTAGGTTATGGAACATACGACCGTCCACTGAGCAATGCATGTAAGTCGCCTGAAGTATGATCCTGAGCAATGGGTAGGGTCAGGTGGTGTGATATGGAAAGTAATGCCCCCGATAGAGTTAACAGATGCAATGCTCCTGGATTGGTATGTTAAAGGAAATAGTTATACCTGATCATCATTGTGTGCACAAGAGGTTACTAACCTCTGCTATTGCGTATCACTGTGTATACCACTGCGGCTTTGAGAGATAAGTTATGATAGCAAACCAAAGGAGCCTGTGACTAGGAGTCACTGATGAATCACATGGCCGTTGCTGTACGTGTGAGGAGAGTCACCGGCATCGTGAAGTGTGGAACTGGGCAAGAATCACTTACGCTGTGAAATAAGTGTGATCATCGAAAGCAACCCTTACCTGTGACTAAGTATCATTGACGCATCACATGTCGGAGGCCATACGTTGGAGGTGGCTCATTAGCGATGCGACGTGTCAACGCAGTGGGCGGCGCAGTTCAATTTTGCTGTGAACTAAATGTGGTCATGGAAAGCAATCCTTACCTGTGACTAAGTATGAATGATGCCTCACATGTCGGAAGCCATACGTGGGGGTGGCTCAATGGCAGTGGTACGTTGAAACGCGGTGCACCGCGCACATTAAATGCGTCTGTGAAACGGAAGACATCATGCAAAATAAACCGCACCTGTGACTACGTAGGGACCGCGCATGAGATGGCGGAGGCCATACCCGCAAGGAGCCGGAGTGGCGGTGTTACGTCGCAAGGCTATGTGTTCCCAAATCACCGACTCTCTTAAAGGGAAGTTTCGTTTCAAATAGAAAATCGTTACTTGCGACTATGTGGCAAGGACACATCAAATGGAGGAAGCATCACCTGAGAAGAGACTAAGTGGCGTGGTGTAGTATCACGGAAATGGCGCGGGAACGTCGCCCTGGTTATGAAGCAGTCGTCAAGGCATAGAAGCAACCCTACCAAGGGATAATTATCATGCAACCATCAAATCTCATCCCAGGTACATTGGAATACCTCCATGACAGAGAGTTACGCTGCGGAAATGGCAGCCCGATGATAGGGAGCTAACTCATGGTTAAGTAGGGGAAATGGGAATCTTACCTGCGCGTAATGTTGTAGCGCGTTTGCGGCTCTCCCAGCACCCTGTTCACTTCTTATTCACACGTATTCCCATCCACAAAAACTGCAATCCTGTGTGCTACCACTACATATGGCTTAATGGAAGGACGTGAAAAATAGGCATACCAGCAGCACGTGCCGCGCTACGCCGTTTAGGTACGTTGCACAGACACTACGAGGAGCAAGAGAAGCAAACGAATTCCTCGTCACCAGCGTAGCACACACAAGACGCATGGTACCATTGGGAGCACGTATCGCACATAACCCGATGCACCGCGTCCCCGCGAACTTCCACATCCTCCTCCTGCTGACATACCCCGCAAAGCTCCTCTGAAACCACTTTCTGAGTATGCTGTTTTCTTTTCACAAGAACCCCGTAGGCGGAGGTTGTCCGGGTGGGAAGCTTACGGAAGTTTCTGCCCCTTAGCGCACTCTCACTGGGACTCACCTCCATCACCCGGCACTTAAGGAGCGATTTACGCTTTCTGTACTCAGTTGCCGATGTGGATGGAACCGGTATTACCGTTGAATTTACAGGGAAGACGTCATTCACCTGTGTTACTTGCACCTGGGTCCGCACATCGCCCTCCTACGCCTTGGATACCGCGAACACTGTGCCACCATGCGACGTTCCCGGCGTATCGAGCCGCATAACATCCGCATATTTGCCTCCTTTTCCAACAGAAGGGAACAGGGAACTTCGACGTTTGACCATACGACTGAAAATTCGCTTCCTTGGACATCAGCAACGCAACTATTTTCAGGAAGGTCAACGCCGCGGAGAAGTTCTCCGATCGGTAGCTGCACACCCAGTAGAACGTGTAGCCAGCACCTGTTTCATGCAACTGAACTTGCTCAGTGAGTCGAGTCTTGCTGAGCGCCGTAATAACGATGTTGTAGCGCTCCAGTTCCATCGCGCCCAGTGCAGTGCGGCGCTCGAGGCGCACACTCAAATTCAGGAAAAATAGTGTGCGCACATTCCAGTACCTGATGCTGAGTGCTTTGCGTGTAGGCACACTTTTGCATTGGTGGGCAGTCGCACGCATGTTGGCGGTTTTGCTTCGCAGGTTATTTGAAGGACTCCACCCAAAGCCCGTGGCTCAATAACGAGGCCCACAAAATTGTCGGGGATTTGTAGGCTTGCTTGGGGGACTCTTACTAGAGACGTTGGCTAAGTAGCCTGACCCACAAAACTGCGGAGGGCAGGTCCAAAGTAGGAATGTGAGTGCAGAGTCAGAGTTGGATTTGCTTGACGGCCGTCACCCGCAACTTTTGAGGTACTGAAGCTATTTTTATGTGTTTTGCGACCGTAGTAGTATACGCGTCTGCAAACATGGCCAGACGCAGGTGGGTTTTGGCGAGTTTACACTAATTTGACTAGGGGCTGACAGACTTCAGGCTGGCAGTGGCAAACCCTTGGGAACCCGGTGGTGTGCTTCTATTGTCAGGGTTAATGCGTGGCGACCGTGCTCTACGCCAATCTAACTGTGCGCTTATAACCCGTAGACCAGCTCTCTCCCACGGTATTTTTAGGAGAGGGGCGATCTAGCACTTCCTAACTCCTAAAGGGGCGGGGCCAGGATATTTGCGGGGAGCTTATAACTGTCAAACGCACGATCTGGGGCCTCTACCAAAGCATTTCAATAATTGTCCGCCCGAAAGGCAGCGGGTCTAATGCATGATCAGTGCACTGGCGCATACGTCTCGGTGTCCTGGATCTTAGCAGTGAGAAGTGCGTAGCCGAACTCCCACCCAGTGGTCTCCACGAGGCGAAGTCCAGGACAAAAGCTATGGCACAATGGAAGCAGCAGTGGGTAGGTCATCTAGCTGGGTCTAGCCGCCGTCAATCTTAGCGCATGATAGTCTTTCCCGCAACTTAAACATGTACATACATACAAAGGCGATTAGCTACTGGTTGGCTTGCTACCTTTTTATACCATGTTATACCGTACCTGCTTTTATCATCATGAGCATTACTTCGCAGGCGTGCCTTGCACTGCCGGAGACAAAGGATCGTTTGGTTCATTATTTGTGTTTATATGCTTATGTAACTTTGTCGCTGACCCCTCTCGGACGACTGAGATCTAAATGATACAGGCTCTGCTGACATAACGCTCTGTGACTCTCACCTCTTGAGCATAACTGGTTGTGATTTATCTTTTTATTCCATTCCCTTTACAAGCTTAACATCTCTATTCCCGCCGACTCACTGTTAGCATTCCGTCAATAATAATACCGCATTCTCTGTATGAGACGACACCCTAGCCTAGTCTCAATGGTCTCCTTTCTGACTGCCGAGGCCTTACCGATTAATCATCGATAGAACCAATGGTCTGATCACAGCACCTCTAGACCATTGTAGGCTTTTTCACTTCTCCCCAATAGTTACTTTTCCATCCAGACCTCATGCTTTACTCCTCCCGCCCACGGTTTGCATTCCTTTTTCAATTAAACGGAGAACTTTTTGGGCTTGGCTATGGTCTATCCTCATCTACCCAGTCTCCCGCTTTTTGACTGTTTCCAGACATCCGAGACAAAAGCGGTTTAGGCTCTGTATTCCCAAAATTCTCTGCCCCCATCACTTGTGCTTTGTTCGCCATACTTTCCACCTATTCCGGCGCAACGCTGTGCCACCCTTACCTCAATTACATCACTGGGCATAATTCATCCTTCTTTTTATTAACAAAGATGAATCACCACCTGAAGAATGTTGTCGGCTTTTCCAATTCTCCTCAAGAGAACCTGTTTTATCGACTCATTTCTTTCCTTCTTGTGCTTTCTGTTACATTCCCTCATTCAACGCTAACTTACATGCGTTTGTCCTCCCTGACTTCTTACATTCCTACCAATTCAGGAGTGAGGCAACGCGTGCCTGTTGCTTCTTCTGCGTGACATTCCTTTCGATAATCTGCACATCTCGTCCTCCTCTCTTTGGTTTTCACCGATTAAGCATATACGCAGTAGGACTCCTCAAACTCTCTTTGCTCCATCTTCATTCCTAATTCGGAAAAATCTTTCATTCTCGACTGACCCGTGTTCTGCTTGCTTCTCGTCGTATTTCGCCACAGAATACATGTGTATAAGCAGTATTTATATTACTATTCCATGTACAATAGTTCAGTCATCGCTGTAATTGATCGACTGCGTTCCACATGCATTCCTTTCTTCTGTCTGCTTGGCTGCTTTTATTCCTCGACACTTTTCCCCAATTTGTCACAGGTACGGTGACAAGCACCCAAGGAATGGTCCATCGTTGAAACAACAATACGAGGCACACAGTTCCTTTATCTGGACCCGTGCGGAAGAATATCAACCGATTTTACAACTTACTAACGGGACAATCCATTCGCTATCTTGCACGGATACAATTTTTCCGAGGTTTGAACCATTGGAGTTCGTTTGCCTAACACGCACTTCCACATACCGCTTACCAGGAGCACTCCTTTTGACTTCAGAAGGCACCTTCTCCTGCCGATAAAAAGCCAATACAATTGGTCATTCTGAGCTCTGTAATCTGCTTTGACAGCTCAATTGGCCGCAGTTTCCTATTTTTCAGTCAATTTTACTACATACTTCGGGGGTCTGCCAGTCGCTTTTTGCAACCATATCCTATCCTTTAAGACTTCAACAACAATTCAACACATTTCAATGTATATCCCTCGGTGACGACGCGTGGTTCTGCAAATGATAAACACACCATGTGCAAAAAGGATATATAGTTCCGGACCTACCAATCGAGCTAGCCGTTCTTTTATAACAGGACAGGACCCAGGAACACCAAAAGCACCCGCCAATGTATCAGCCAACAGAAAAATGAGACACAACATGCCTGCGACTAACCGAGAACGCAAATGTTCAACAAGAAACACAGCCAATTACAACTTGCCAGTCAATGGCTCGGCGGCAGTATTTCACGAAGTGGTTGCTTTTTGTTTTGCAAGCGTTCTCCATATCAAAAGCCACCAATGTCTGTTTAACAACATTGCAACGTGGCATACATGGCTCGCCACCGAATAAAGTCACAGACCATAACTTCAACCTGGCAGGTCAACTAGCGTCACCAATCTAGCTAGGTTTGTTACACTGGAACTTCTACAGCTGCATAACGTGTTGTCTCTTCTTTATACGATTTCACGCATATACTGTTGTCTCTTTACTTTCTACGCTACCACCGTTGATCTTTGCGTTACTTATCCACCAAAGCACTATACTGGTAAATTGCTCTGGAGCGTGCTCTTTAATTATCTTCCAGTGGATCATTCAAATTCCTCAATCTATTATTAGCCTAGGAATGAGTGCAATATATGGCAGGCCGAGTAGGTCCTAACAAACGTGTCCCGATCGCAAGACGGCCAAAGAATTGTTTCGCATTTCCACAATTGTAAATTTCCGATAATAAACGTATAAACAATTTGCTACTGTCACTGTTACAGTTTCCATAAAAAGTCTGTACAGTTGCACATGGCTGATCATGACTCCAGGGGCGTGCCTCGCATAGTCGAGAATAAAATATTTATTTAGTTAGTAAATATTTGCATCTAAGGCATAAACGTGGCAACTGATACTGTATTTCTCCATTATTGTCCATATGCACCTGGCTCATGCAGTCCTAGTATAATCTTTGCAAGCACAAAATAATAAACCGTATTCATGGTAGTATATGCGGTCCAGTACACGCCGAAAATGTGTCCCATGCTGAGGCTGTCGTTGCATTCTTAATGCTTTTCGACGCCGTTTGGCTAAACCAACTAACACTAAAACTAGGTCTTTTTAAATTGGATAAATTTTATTCCAACTTATTTGGTTCGTTCTGCCTACCTGAATAATCTTCTATTAACTGGCCACGTTGCTTGCGCTAATTTCCCTTAGCTTTAGTATTTTGTTGCGATTGTGGCGTTTATAAGCAACCGGTGGATAATTTTTACCTATCGCGGATTCGTTGCTAACCAACTTACTTCATATGCTAAATTAGCGAACAGTTATGCCACCGTATCTGTACGCATTATTGGATCTGTTTTATTTCATCTTGTCTTTTCAACTGTTTGGCTGTTGCTTGATATCCACGGTGTGGCTGCACTTCATGTGCATGTTGACAAGGTGCCTGCCTCTCTATTACCCACTATCTCGTTTGTACTGGCTCCAGGAGAGAGTTGGTCGTTGCTGGAGGGGACGGGATGCACGGTCCTTGTGGCCATGCTATGATCAAATGATGGTTCCATGCACACAGTGTGGAGCGAACTACGGTCCAGCCACCAACGTGTGTGCGACTGCTTCCCCAAATACAGTGTGCTTGTGTTTACCTGTGAAGGAGTGTGCGCCGGCTCGGTTGATGAAACCTGGCTCCCATCCACCTACCGCCCGGTCTTATTCCTCCTGGTTTACACTGGATACGGATTGTGTGGATGGAGCTGTGGGTAGTAGAGCGCAAGCCAATCATGGTCCCTCTGTAGGCGCAGGCGTCCTGTGGCTGGCTACAGTGACAGGCAAATCCGAAACCTGATACCACCAACCATCCTCTGAAAAATGATATACGGTGGTTTTATAACCATGGGCTAACGATAAGTTGTACTACATAGTTACGTTGCATACCTTGCATACACAACATTCCTTACCAAACCCAGCATTTCCGCGAAACATTATCGCCTGTTTCCTATATTGGCTATGTATGTCCAGAAAGTTTGAATTTTGCAAACTCACTTGGTATCCAGTTACTGCGGGGAATTTTGGACTATATAAGAAGTACTAGATAAGCATAACTATTTAGAACTTATACAGCTTCGCCACTACTTTTACAGTTTATTTTCTTTTTTTCTGTTATCTGGTTGCAAAGCAGAAAGCCACTTTTGGCGAAATATTATAATGGACTTATTCGATAATATCTCGCGAACGGCTATACATATCACATACCTACTTAAGAAAGCTGAACGCGGTCTAATAGCGGATGCAGTGACACCAGTCCAAACTTACATAGCAGCTTCGGGACGTCGGCTACACTCTCAGACGTAAGACGTTGTACTTGTTTCTCATGGAACACCGCCGCCGTGGCGGAGAATTCCTGTACACCAAGCGCATCCTAAGGGGAGACCTTGGTATTGAGCTGCAACAGTTTTTCCATCTCAATGGATGCAACTCGACACGCGGCCACAGAGAGAAACTGTCTAAGCCGAGGCCATACTGTGTCCGTCCACAAGCTAGTCTGTCTTTTAGTGTGATAAAAGTCTGAAAATGTCTGCTGAAACAAATTATTGATTCAAATAGAGGAAAGATTTAAGAGCTTGTTATAACCTCAGCTAACGCACATGGCATGGTCTTGCTGCTCTTATTTTAATTATGACGTGCTCCGAAGCAGTATCGTCTATGGACAGCAAATATCCACACTGTATGGATTTGAAACCAACGAAGCTGACAATGGCACTTCCTCAAGCTCTTGATACCCTAATGAAACCCCATGAAGTGCAACTGCATGGCGCATTGTATTTTCATATACGTGCGTGTATTTAAGAGAAAACAGCAAGTTGTCAAAGAAACTTATCGACGGAAGGCTCATAACACTCACATGAACAAACATTAGTATCCCTCTAGTTCTTTCTTGAAGAAGATCCACACAATAAAGGACAAACATGTCAATGCCTAAAGGAAAGCACATGGTCAATGCAAAGTCTGTATTTTATACCTATAAACATGCAGTCGCCTACTAGCGCAACTGTAATGATAACTAGTTGCCGGCTAAGCAGTAAGAAATAATATAACTGTTGTTTAAATACAACCTCCAACTCCCAGTAACCTTCAAATGACTTATGTAAACGTACTTCCGATTGCAAATAAGAAGAGAATGTGTATATTATTGGCTGTGAGAGACTGAACCCGAGTGGGCCAGATCAAAAGGTACTTAAGCGTAATGCTTATGCAGGTGGTCTGCAGATGTTATTTGTCAGGTGTTTTGTAACTGTGGGATTCCAACGGGGCAGATGACAGCGCGCGCAATGTGAGTACTAGGTAACAGTTTGCCTCCTGTGTGAGTTTGCGCTTTCCAGCCACGATGCAGCATACAGAAGTGTGTCTTCATTAGCTTTCTACCGATGGCCAAAGCAGCCAGGCTAATCTCCCGATAAATCTGTAAATAGAGCAAGGAAAATAAGTTAACCGGAGGAAATTGAAACAATTAAATGCAGTAACAGAAAGCAAAATATCGTACGACTGGATATAAAATTTAAACGTTAAGCGAAATATAACGCAAATTAATAAAGGAATTCTTTACGCATACACAAGACGCTCAGTACCCATTCATTCATTTAATCACTGAGTGGACTTGGTGAGCAACCAAACGAATCAAACTACCAGCCAGAAGGACATTCTAGGCAAAAGTGGAAAGAAGTAACAGTAAACAAGCCAAACACAGTAAACAGGCATTGCATTACCTTATACTGAAAAAATGAATGCGATATCCGCAACCGTTTGCAAGGTACGATAAACTGCGAACAACGCCCTACGACAATTTTCGCTAAAGCTGAGGTTTTGATTTCAAAGTAAACCACGAAGAAAAGCGAAATGCATGAAAAACTGTGCAGGTAGATAGGTGTTAGGTAACAAGACTCATCTTATAAGAAAGGCACAGCACGGAAGTAGTGATGGTTGCGACGTGCGACCTGAATGACCGCAAAATCTGGTTTTCCGCGCGTAAGTAATTGAAAATAAAAAACTAGTGCGTGTAACTTTGCGAGCATGCTAAGCGATCCATGCGGGATCTTACGTAAACGCAATATATGTGAACTCGTCTTACTTAGTCCATGTTAAGTTGAGCCCCTCGAGCGTTCTGTTGAGGATACTGATACTTAGCGAAATTCGGCGCAAGAAAAATCTACTTTTACTATACCTTCAACTAGTCGAGAGTATAACGCTGGACAACATAAGCCTGGACCACAAGGGGACATCAGGCCAGCTCAACTTTCATTTGGTCCGTATGAGCTCAGCTGGCTTAAATTCGTGTAGTAGAGACTGCAAAAGCTGCCACTGTTATTACGTTCTATATAACAAAAGGCTTCGGTCCGCTTTGGGCTTGAGATACAAGGCTTAAGCCAACAAAAATAAGTAGATAAGAAGAGGCAAGATAGGAATCAGCATGTAGAGCATTACGTTGAGACCGTTAAGCAGGGCCTTGGTTACGATGGCTCTAAGATTTAGGATTGAATTAAGTTGGAATATAGGTTTACCTTGTACCTGAGTACAGCAAGCGTCCACTTTTATACCATTTTCGAGGCTCCTCTTACTGTTTAATAGGTCTCATATAGGTGGGTCATTATATAGCAGTGGATGTTAGGCTAACATAAGCTCGAATGTATCGTGTGCAAGCCCATTTGTGATTTTTCTGGTTTTGGTTGTTCCACTGTGTCAGGCACAATGAATGATTATTATTACAATGTAAGAAGAGCAAATTAGCTTAAAATGTAGGAGCTGGATTACTTATGAGTGGGAGGATTTTTGTGAGTATTTTTGTTCGTTGCAATCAGCCGACAATTCAGATATGTCGACCAGCTATCCGGAAGAGCACCAGACGGCCGTTTCGCTCTACTAGGGCTCATCAGTAGTGCGCATCCTCCGGTCCTCTGCGGAGGATCGAACCTATGACTGCTAGTGGCTCTTGCCAACTAGCCCGCAGTTTATGCAACTGCGCCATAGAGGATGGTATCCGACCATCACGAATTGTTATATAAATGCGATATAGCCCGACCCATCCTCCACTGCCATGCAGGCACCTGCCATGCAGATGACAACGGTTGGCCTTCCGGCGTCAGGAATTCCTGGTTACCGCAGCTATGAATCGACATATCATTTTGTGGAATCCGTAAGGGCGAACTGGTATTACTTATGAGTGGAAGGATTTTGGTGAGTATTATTGTTCGTCGCCATCAGCCGACAATTCAGATATGTCGACCAGTTATCCGGAAAAGCACCGGATATCTCGTCGACCTATCTGAATGGTCGGCTGATTGCGACGAACAAAAGTAGGATCTGGATATCCACACACCGCAGCGCATGAGTTGCACCGGCTGAGCTTGTTTATCGGAGCTAGGTAAAAGCTGTTTCGTTGTGTGGCCAAGGTAAAATGAAATGGTGATTAAAATGTCCTGGATGTTTTAGCTTAGCTCGTGGCGGGGGCATTTAGACACATGGCAAGCTTTCAAGCCAGTCAAGAGCATATGAAATGGTAAAGATGTAAGAGTGGCCAAAAGTTAGGATCCGGTTTTACGTGCTGCCCGTCAGCTTATGTTTCCAATAGCGATTGGTGATCATTTGACTTAGATAAAAGCTAAGCAGAATGGGACCCAGTTAGGAGAAAGTGGATGCACACAAGCCTGGGTCTCAAACTACTTTTGCCAGTTGACCGCTGGTATGCCTTTAAGAAACTTAGCTTATTATCAAGCAAATCAAGCAAGCCGGATGGAAGTGAAGGAAGTTAGGCATAATAAGGGGATGAATAACAGCAATGATGTCTTAAGGCTATGCAAGCTCCCGCAATTACGCTTAGTTTGGGAGCTCGCTACGAGGAAACTTGGTACGCGTCTGCGATTATGAATAGATAGGAATAAGAATAAGCAGGTAAAATTAAAGCAGAATATATAAGGTTAATAACTGAAGTATGGGAGAAAGTTGGCGTTTCCCGGTAACAATGCCGCTTTGGGATTGCTTTCCATTAAAGATTATATCTATTGAGATGCAACAAGTAAGCGAATTTCTTAAACGATATATAAACGAGGATAAAAGATTAGATTTAAGGTGGATGTCTACGAGGGGTTCGGGTGATTTCAGACTGTCAGTGCGGATGCGATTACCAGTGCAGGCCGCTAGCCTGGTGAGTTTGGAAGAAGTAGGATAGGACATATTCCAACCTCTGATGCACTCCCAAACTTCGGGTCTACAGTCCATTTAAACGTTATAGTTAACATTGGTACTAGTCGACCTGTATGCGCGGTGCAGAATGAGAACAAGTTACAGGAAGTACTAGAGGTGAGAATATGGTCTTTACTCTAAAGGAGAGTAACTCAATGGAAGGTAATAAAAGGTTTGAGTTGTTGGAAAAAGTGAAGTTGGAACGTGGGGAAATGCAGGCATTCCTGTGAAAAAGGTGTGGGTGTATCCGGCCTGGGAATAGAGGAAAGCCACCCAGCTTCTTATACTCGCTCAGAATATCCTGCGGTTGAAATGCACGCTGGCACTACACTACTAAGCGGTCTAGGCGACCAACTTTAGGAGGGCCAAGTGGAGAATATTAGGCGTTGAATGAAGTATGGGGCAACTGTGTATGGATTGTTAATGAATCTTGTTAACCACAGCTACACGGCAGCACTCCAAGCAACTGAAAAGTAGGAAAATAGAAGAGGTTCGTTAGGACGTGGAGCCACCCATATACACGAGGACACTTATACTTTAGTGCTGTTGGTGTTTCGGCTTTTGTGACGAATTAGAGAAATATATAGAGAAGTATTGAATAAAGAGGGCCAAGACTGGAGTTTACGAGGTTCATAAGGAGAGCTAAGGGGACTGCAAGAAGACTAGAGAAACGATGGTCTGCGGCGGCCTTGTGTACAGGTTTAGGGTGGGAGAGGGAAATGGTTTGGCAAGGACAGCAGCCGCCTATCTTCACCTGGTCACTTATTCTACAGCTACGTTTGCGCCTTAACTTTGTTGGTGATGTAGGACGATAAGAGTAAGGGTAGTTTATGAACTGCAGTTTATTGCTAAGGTCGCAAGATCGGAAGCGATATGCGATCATTGGCATGGTAACCTGCTACTGGCATAAGACTGCCCTCAGGTTGAGTGGACAGCAATAAAGTGAAAACACCTGGGGTACGCTCACTGCGTTAGTAACTCGCTAATCTGGTTTCGTATGCCATATCTTCTGACATGGTTTTGCCCAGGAGGTCACTAACGTTTTTGCTGGCTAGTAAGGTATAGACTTCACTACAGAAGACTTTGGGTAAATTTAACTTTTGCAGTTTGATTGTAACCGGTTCCGATGGTGGGGTATACGTTCTGGTAGAAAATTTTGTAGGCTTGTGTTCTAGGTGTTTCGAGTCGTAGTACCCTATCGCTGTTTTGCTTAACGTATAACAGACATTTCTTAACGTCCACATCTAAATTAGGAGCGTGACTCGTTTATTTATTATAGCGAATAGGAGGTTAAGTTTTATTCTTAGCCCTACTTTGTCCAGGCGGGAGAACATGCTGCGTTGTGATCATGACCATTGCAAAGTTGAGCCCAGTAGCCGCTTAGTGCAGCCTTTCCAGTTGCCGACGACTGCCTTTCCTTGCGCTACTGTAGATCAGCACACAATAGGCAAGCAGCGGCTGCCTTGTTAGTGTGTATAGAGGCACAAGCGCTTTCCGCGTCGAAATTGTTTTAAATAGTAGGCCTACGCGACGCGGGCATTAGCTACAGCACTTGTGGTGTGTTTCGAAAATTTAACAGGCCAGAGTAGTGCACGCCGAAGTCTTTTATGGCATTGCTGCAGATTAGCGGCTGTTTACAAAGAGTAAGGGTCCTTGCGCTAGTGAGCGGCGAAACAGAAGGGCAGTACACTTCTCCGGTGAAAATGACATGTCCCAATGGGTGCACCATAGTTTCAAAGCCTTTAGAACGGTTAAAATTTTGTAACTGATCGAGCTCGTATTTGTACGATTAAAAGTTTATACTATTTTAATGTCGACTGCAAAGAAGTACGGGACACCAAGGCGTATAACTTCGAATATAGCATTAAGGTACGACAAGAACAGTAGCGGGCAGAGGAGACTGCCCCGAACTACAGCACCCAGCACTGGTCTAGTTTTTGAAATTTGGCCTTTGACACTAACCACATGTAAGCATGGTTCGAGAGGTACAACCTAAGCTATGCTAGCGGCAGTCCGCAGGTTCCAATTGAAGCGAGCTTATCCATCAAATTTTCGTGCGGTACTCGGTTGAACGCATTCCGTAAATAAAACTAAACGACCGTTGGTGATATCCCACGACTTAGGGATAAGGTAAGGTTGTTAAAGTTCGCCAAGTGGCAAGTCACACAGGAATTTGGTTCCATTAATCCAGGTTGAAAGTTATTACTAAGGTCATGTGCCCGCAAGAGGTCCATTGCGTTTGGGGCAGTTAGTCTCTCCATCATTCTGCACATAATGGAGGTGTGGTAAATGAGTCATTATTGCCCAATGTCATGTTTGGACCCTCCTTTATGACGTGGTATAACCGTAGATGTTTGTCACTGTGTAGGTACCTACCCAGCCATCCTCAACAGACAGAACAGGTTAAGCAGGGAAAGTGGGATATTTGGGCCACAAAGCTTCATTACAATAGAGGGGAGGCCATCGGGACCTTCATATTTTGACTGCTTAACAGTTGCTGATTACTTTCCTATATCACGATGTGAAAAATCCACGTTAGATAGCTGTGTATGGGTTACGGTGGGCGAATGGGGCTTGCGAAATTTGCTGGTTGCCTTGAAGGATAAGCTGAAGTGCTTGTTCAGAACCTCGGCTATTTAAGTGGAGTCATGAGTAACCAAACCTTTGGGGATTGTGATGAAGGCCATCTCATTTATCGCAGGGTTTTTGCGCTTCATCAGCTCAAACCTCTTTTGACGTTTTTTGGCGCTAGGGAGCTCACGCCCCTCCTCTACTGCTTGCGTTGAGTAGCGATGAGAGTAGCACTTCGACAAAACCTGTTTCTGTTGCAAAACCAGCGAGAAGTCGTTTGTTCTTCTATACCTTTTGCGCAATGTCAAGCTTCTGTGCAGGTTTGGAAAGGAAGCAGTCTCCTTTGTTTCCGATGGTAGTGTGCCTGCGTTTAAGTTTACAGACTATCTCAAGACAAGCTTTGATGCGTCTGTAAAACTGCTAAGCAGCAAGTTGGGGGTCAGGTGTTGAGAAGAATTTGTCCCAGGAGATGACCTTATTAGGGACGAGAATAATTCTTAAGCAGTGTAAGCGTATGCACGATAATAGGTAATGGAGTTGTATGGGTGAGCCAGATTTAGTGCCGGCGGAGTAAATGAGAGCATAAGCTGTTTATGTTCACTACCGGAGAAATTGCCAAATACTTCTGCCGGTGTTTCCAAAAAACCCTGCGTGAAAAGACGCTCAAGCATGTGGTCTTCCCGAATTGGTGATCGCATATGTTGGGAGTAAATAGACGAAGCGAACCTGCTGTAGCTTGTGCTTCTAGAGGGTATGTGCCAGGAGACTTATGGTATGTTGTAGTCTCTACCACTAAGTTTGCAGCTTGTAGGATGCTCAGAAGCTTGGAGAAAAATATTAAGCTAGTTGTTCAAAGCAACCGTATTAGCGTTTGGTGGGTTGGAGACGCAGCCAACGACAAGAACAATTTGATTAATTTAAGCTGTCACAAAGACAGGCTCGACGTTAGTGCCCAAGCAGGAGTCTGTGCGCAAGCATGCGTAAGTGTCGTCCTTAACGTAGATAAGGCAGCTACCATTGTGGCTTGTGGCTCGACAGCTACCGAAGATGCTGCACCCAGCCAGCTGGTAAGAGGCAGCCGGTGTAGTTACCTTTAACCATGGCTCTAATTAGAATAATGTGCGAAGGGAGAAGGGGATAATTTTACGAAAGTATGCATTATTTGCAAAAGCAAAAGGGCATTAAGAAGCAAGACGACAACGTGGTGCATATTAGCTGATGTAGGTACAATATCCGTGCCCCATGCTGAGGCTGATGTTGCATTCTTGATGCTTCTTCACCGCAGTTGGGCTAAACCAACTTACACTAAAACTAGGTCTTGCTAAGCTGGCTAAGCTTCATTCCACTTTATTTGGTTTGTTTTGCCTACCTGAATACTCTTCTATTAACTGGCCACGGTGCTTACATTAACTGCGCTTATCTTCGTCAACTTTGTTGCCTTTTTTAGCATTTTTAACCAACTTGTGAACATATTTCCCTGTCGCGGATTCGTTGCTAACCAACTTAATTCATATGCTAATTTAGCGAACAGTTATGCCACCGTATCTGTACGCATTATTGGATCTGTTTTATTTCATCTTGTCGTTTCAACTGGTTGGCTGTTGCTTGATATCCCCGGTGTGGCTGCGCTTGATGTGCATGTTGACAAGGTACCTACCTTTCTATTACCCACTATCTCATTCATACTGGCTCAAGGAGAGAGTTGGTCGTTGCTGGAGGGAACAGGGTGCACAGCTCTTGTGGTCGTGCTAGGCTCAAAAACTGGTTCCATACACTCAGTGTGGTACGGACTACCGTCCGGCCACCGCCATGTGCGCACTTGGTTTCCCAGCTACAGCGTGCTTGTGTTTGCCTGCGGAGGAGTGTGGACCGGCTCCGTTGAAGAAACGTGGCTCCCTTCCTCATGCCTCCCGGTCTTATTCCTCCTGGTTTACACTGGATATGGGTGTGTGGTTGGAGCTGTGGGTGGTGCAGCGCAAGCCACTCATGGTCTCTCTGTAGGCGCAGGCGCCTTGTGGTTGGCCGCAGTGACAAGCAAATCCGAAACCGGATGCCGCCAATCATGTACAATACCCCCAAATGTGGAGGAAATGGGATAGGTGTCTTGTCTACGGTGTCACGGCGACTTATGGAGTTGTCTGGGGGCCGTGAATCATTATCAACAGTTAATGGGGTACGCCCAGATGTCTTTGTGGTAGGTGATGGCGGCCATGTGACCACCGTTGGTAAAAAAATTGGTTGGTGGGTGTTGTTGGAGCAGTGTCTATAGGCAAGCCTAGAGTACGGTTAGCTTGTTGAGTACCCATTTTAATGGTACTACGGACGTCTTTATTTTTTCGGTGCGCAAGGTCTCTGTACATTTAGCGGCTGAAGCGAGTGGTTGCCTAAAAGGTATATCGCGCAAGGTGCTGTCACCCGTTTGCCAGCAATTCTCTGTCACGCTTATCGATTAGTGCTAGCGCAATTGGGCGCGGGTACCAAGGTGCTAGTCGGGTTCCTGTGAGGAATAAACCGAAGATCGTGCGATGCTTTCTTATGGCGTTCACCGCTTTGGTCACAGAGACTTCTTCCGGTATATACAGAGCGACCAAGGTTCACGGAGATTTTGGTGATGGAACTGTTTTATGAATCGCGACAGTAAATGTGACACCATTGTTGAGCTGGACGGTTTAAGTCTGGGTGGCTTAACGGAGGTTGTTGAAAGCGTCATACCACTCTGGTACGTGCTGCATGCAGCCGCGCATGGCTTCTCGGATATAATACTAGGTGGTATCGGTGTAGTGGGTCGTACAATAGCACAGTGGTCTTTTTCACATTCAGATATTTCTGCATAACATGTCTGGTCGGTGTCGGGTGCTAAATGTTTACGCTCAATGGCGGGCTTCTAGGAGCTCTACGGCAGGTTGTATTGTCGGCTACTGTGCCGAAAATCAGCTGGTTTCTCCCATCTACGTTGTGGGGTGCACCGATTTCCTCAAATACGTCAATGTCTAAGCAGTGACCGACAGGGTAAGCAACCGGGCTTAGTTTGCGAAGGTCAGGCCTGACTTTGGGGAGCGATTGAATAGCTCAGCACTCCTTTTCTGTTCTAGCGTTGATAGGACGCCCTTTGTAGTGGTGTGCGATTGGTTTTGATCACAATGGACTTAACTTCAGTAAATGGATCGATGATTAGCCTACTTTTATGTACTTGTTGGCGTCAGAAACGTGGCTGATACTAAACATTAATGCGCAGCTATACTTTAGATAGTTTAGGAAGCCGCGCCAGGTTACAGTCGGTCGCAGATCCTAGACGCTTTAGGCAGGGTACGCTTTAAGGAGTCAGTGTTTTCTGTCTGAGGTATTAAAGACAATTGCATTGTTTGACCTGATAGTTCGATGGTGTGTCTCGGCAGATATGTTGCAAACAAGCTTACTAATAGTCTATAAAAAAGGAGCAGAAGGGTCCATCAGGTAAGATAGAGAAGTCAAGTAGTGTGACAGAGATGCAACCGCAGAAACCTTCTACGCAAGCACCTCCAATACAGCATTTACAGCCGTACTTCTTTTTGCAACTTTGGGTCAAGCTCGGTAGCGCAAGCTACACTTACTTTTATGACAGTCCACGTTACACACTTAGCAGCAGCTGTTTACAAGCGCGTTGTTTACTGGACGGTTTTCGTAAACTCCGAAAAGTGACAGGAGCCATATTGCAATGAAAATTTGGCCAGCAACAAGCCCTGTAGATTCGGTAGATAGGCAAGGGTTGCAAGAGCTAAGGAGGGAAAACTCAGAGATTCCAGTTGGATCGAAGCTGCGATATCCGAAATAGTGTTACAAAGGATAGAATAACAAAGATCCAATCTTATTAATAGTACGTGCAATTAAGAAGACTTACCATTTGATCGAAAAATAATCTTGTACACAGCAGCAGAACCTCGACGGGGCAGCTATATATACATATATATGTATTGTACATTTTGAAGTACTAAGCAAAAATTGGTAAACGAGTTTATGCAACGTCTTGTTACGTTAAATACTGTTACTCACGTTTGTATAGACATATATATTATATATATATTATATATATATTATATATATTATATTATCATAATTAGCTATCATAGGAACGGTGATTGCTGTTGATGCTACCCTAGTTGCTGCATCCACTGACTCAGGAGGTGTCTCATGGTATTACTTTTCAGGATTGGTTACAGCAGAAACATTATATACCGCACAAAATGTTAAACTGGCAATAAACCAATGCTGCCTTTGGATAAATTAATTAGAACACATTAAGACGCACTTATCGACTTCCACCGCATGAGGTTTATGCGTGGACACCAACCACTCACGCATTGTAATAAAGGACGTCATGTTACTACCGGCCATCCTGTTTGGCAAAAGAGCATCCGCGAAAGTGCAATCTAGTCCAAAGCCCTCGACTAGCATACAATGCCACATAATATAACCGCCACAGTTGAGATTCTGTGTGGCGTCCGCTGGCAACCCACCATCGTACCTACCTATCACACCCCTTACGGACGTCGACACAAAGAATACAAACCTAACCTCGCTGCCGGCTTGATCCCCACGGACCTATCGGTTTCCATGCAGAAGCTTCACTATCACATTTAATTCGTTAGAGGTGCTTGACCCACCTTACCTCGTACGAATAGATCTAACTGCATTCTTATGCACTAGTTCGTGGTACCGGTCCAAGACATCCATGAAGGTTCTCAACATACTTAAATGAGTGAATCAGTTCAAAAACGTGCCACCCCTCTACCAGTGACAAGCGCCGGTACGCAACATATAGGGTGAGATTACTACTGTGAAGCCGACGGTTATCACTAACAAAACAATTCCCAATCTGTTAAAGAGAACGCTTGAGGCCTATCGTTAGTACGGCGTTACAAATAAAAGACTGACGTATCTGCATAGCATTTAGCAGCTATGCATTAACATTAGCACTTACCGTTTGCAGCGTTTTCAACTATTGCAATGCACGTGGCGGTATTGGCTCCACTTCCACTAGATATCATTACGCAAGTGTACTTCACTTTTCTTCTTAAACGCATTGGCAGTTAAAAGCTGGTGCCTATGAAAACAGGTAGCGGTTTGTAGCTGAAACCGTTTATAATGCACCTCAATGTTATCCACAGTCTTATATGGACCACGGACTTTAGCATTAAAGGAAACGGTATCCACTAAATCCATCGTAGCGGACACGCAACGACTGAGCCTATAAAGCCTACCTTAGCTAAATAAGCAGACAAAAGCGTATCGGATGCTTTACCCTGGATACCTAATATATATGCCCATAGCGTCATGTTATAGCTCAGAGGATACACGTTTTATTGCACACTAGCGATTTTTGAGCAAATTGTACGAAAAAGCACATTATCCCCAGCACGTCTAAGCCTTTTTATTTAGTATTTTAGGTGCGGTTTAATGCTGACATGCGCAGCGAGTTTCCTCCAGGATCCACAAGTCCTAATAACGTTTGTAACTGAATCTAAACAAACAATACTTTAATTGGTTAGCCACTTATTAACCAACTTTATTGCTGCCATATACTTCTGGCCTTCACGGTTGTACACGTGTCTGACAATGGCTATTGCCGTTACACGTGGTTGATGCGGAGCACTCTCGTTCTCACTGGGGGGAAAAGCTGACCTGATTTGTTTTACCCTTCATTGTGTGATAACTGCCGGAATCGCTTACTCATTCATGTAAACATATTAAACCTACTTTTATTGTTTATTACCACATGCGAAATGAGTTGCAACCACCGCAACCTCCGTTGCTATCTACCTACTTTACGAACATCATAGAGCCTAGAGGTGATGCAGTACTTTCATAAACTAACGGCTCACTAGGTTCAAGAAGCCAAAATTGTTAAACGACGGTATGCCGCAGATGCATTTTATTGGTAGCGTTTACTTTTGTTAACGCCTAAAGACGTAACACGGGCTACACTGTACGGAATGGCATAAGCGGCTGTTGTTTGCATTTTTCTTAGCGCTCCAAGCGTTATGGCCTTACAAAGGACAATAAGGTATGCAAACCTATATAGTATTTCAACATTGCACGTCAATATATTCATTTAGGCACGTTACATTAAGGCTCTTTCACGAGTGCTGTTAGCCAAACAGCGTCGGTAAGACAAACAAGTTTGGACGCATGCACCCGGCATGGAATTGCAAAACGTCACAAACAGTAAGTCCCTTTTGGCTAGCCTTACAATCACCCCGTGGTGCCAGCTAGGCGGATCAAAGTTACCCCGTTTAGGCAACTAGTTCGGCGGCCGTTTTCCAAGGCGTGAAGTGTTTTTGTCCCGCAAGCGTTCTCCAGATAAAATGCCACAAATGGCTGTTCAACAACATTGTAACTTGGCGGAGGTGAGTCAGCACTACCTAAAGTCACTGCCTCATACGCATCCCGATGTCCTAACTCAGTTCAGGGCGTGGGTCGTACAATACAAAGATATCAGTTTCCTCTTTCTCACGCCGGACAAAAGTCAATCACAACTGTGGCGTTACATACAAACATTCTGGAAGCAAAACCACATTGATTCTTATCTAATTGTATACATATAAACTTAACACAGATTCAGTTGTTACTTATAAATTAGTGCTGCCTTTAGGTGTGGCAATCTTGTTGTATCATCCTGCACCTGCATATGCAAGGATACCTCACAATGTCGATATTAAAACATTTATTTCTTTAGGTACGTCAACCTAATAGTAGTCTTGTGTGTGGCTCTATTAACAAGTTTTAGGTTGTCCATTTATTGGATGTGCCGCATGAAAAACCATAATAATTACATCATCTGTGACTTCTGTTTCAAATAACTCGTTTCTTTGCCTAATACTTCTTGCATGTATTCCATTACGCAAAACGGACGGAGGTGCTGTGTCACTATTGACTACGGCATACTGATATTTTAGAAATGTGTCTTCCCGTTACGCACCTACGTGGCAAAGTTAAGTGCGTGTATGAGCCTATACTATAGCGGAAATTACGCGGGCGCATGGTTGCGCTGCAGACCGCATAATATCCTTTATACATGCCAAAGGTTGTAAGCACCTAGTGTGGCTTGTTAGAACTCCTTTGAAAAATGACAACAAATAAGTGCGGGGGCTTAGGTAAGGGATAAATCGTGGGGAAATCTTGGTTGCCAGCGTGGATGTCCAGGCGTAGACGTTCACGCGTCACCTATGGGAGCTTGGGACAACTTTTCAAAGCATTAGGACAATGGGCGCACAGATGGCGCAAGTAGCTTTGGATCATCCACGGAAAAGCGTGTCACGCCATGCCAACTTCGCGACACACCTTTTCTACTGTTAATAATTACCGTCTCGTTTGCTTCTAAGGCAATGTCGTCATCCACAAGCGTATTAACTTTGGTTTACATTTAGCACGCTTTGTGTGCGGACGCGCCAGGGTAAAGTAGGCAAAGTTAGTGGATGCTGGAAAACGCTTAGGTGTGGTGTTCATTGACTTTAACAAAACCTTCACTGGGTCCCTTATAAATACTTACTCTCTAAGCTCTGCGAAATCGGCATAACCGGAAACGGGTGTCTATGAATCTCTGTGTGCTTGCGAGGTTGTAACTTGCAAGCTAAGGTAAACGATGCCCTCTCCATTCCTGTGCTCATGCCAGTTGTGTTTCACAAGACTTCGTCTTTGAACAGGGACTGTTCGAGACCCATAGCAATGACTTAGGCAGTGTGCTACAGACGGACTCTATGAGGTATGCAGAAGGCCTCAAGCTGTCGTCAGAAGTGACAAGCTCCGACCGATTACAGGAACCACTTGAATTACCGCACGTCTGGTCTACCAACTCGGGTCTGCGGGTCAACAATGATAGCTCCTCCATCGTACCCAACGTCGTTGCTAAACCACAGGTTATTTAACACAATGTCGGGCATTTATTCAAGACTGACACTCAGGATAATGATCTAGCGACAATTGTATCCACCGACGTCATAACTACCCGTGGCACATTAAAGAAAACGGCTACAGCTTGCCGGAAGTGAAGTAATATAGGTGATCATTCTTTAGAATATACCCGCAGCGCTTCAGCCCTCTCTTCCACTCCCATATCCGTCCCATCCTTGCAGTCGTACTTCCAGCCGTAGCATATTATAGAAGCTTCAAAGTAAGAAGCTGGAAAACGTTCAGAGACGTACCGCGATATTTGTCCATGGGCTGCGCGAACACCCGTGTCTCACACGACCCGAGAGGATAAAACCTTCACCTTACGCCATCGCCGACGTCGCGGATACCCCATCTATACTAGACGTGTTCTTCGATGAGGGTTGGTAAATGAGCTGAGACCATCTATCAGCTGGTGCTTGGCAGTTAAATCTGACGTCACAGCAGTAAGATGTTCCAATCGAGCAGGTTCACAGTCTGTGTAGACGTTGCTGTCTCAATTTGAGTAATTAATAGCTGTAACCTACCGTTTGACCCGATTGTTATCGCCCACTCAGAAGCAGGCTTCAAACGTTTGTTTGAGACCTCCCAACTGAACCCTCTAGGGTCCTACTGGTTTGATGCTACCTCCTGAGCGTTACCAAAATAAACACACCGGCAATCCTTGGAAGACAGCCATGCCAGCAATAGTAACTAAACTTTCAACGGTTTAGCGCCAGTTACAATTAGTGAGATGTGTGATAGACACCGTTGAAACAAGGTGGCCACTGCCCGGCAGGTGCCCATTTAGCGCAATGTAGTTTTTGGCACCAATGCGTATGCGGATTGCGTCAAAGTCATTTGCGATACCCGGCCACTCACGATGAAAGACTACACCGCGGTCCGCCAAAAGCTTCGCTACGCCTACTATATACGATGCCAACCGCATGTCGCCTGTTTGACCCTAAGCTGTTCCTGCCACGCCTAGCTTACCCGCCCTAAATAACCTGATGTATCCATTGTGCAAACAATGCAGTAGATACACCAAGCTATTCGTAGGCCTTTGTGCAGGATATAATAAGTATACCTGCGTGTCATCACCATGCAATGAGGTCTTCAGTCAAACGCCCGTTAAATGCGCCAAAAACCAGTTCGGATAGCAGGCTTCTCACTTGATTCGGCGCAATAACTTTTAAGGAGGACTAGTTTATATAAGGTGCAATCAAATATATATGTAGCAATTCAAATGACAAAAAACTGATTATTCAGCTGGTACAATAAGTTTAATTAGCTCTGGCACTGGAATCGAAGATGTCAATGTTAAACCAAACGAAAACATCACATCGCACTCATTGCGGGTAGCAAGCGGTTCATTCCTGTATATCTGTGACGCATATTGTGAAGGAAACTTTTCTTGCAGTTATGACATCAGCTTGCGCACTTTCAACCTAGCCAACTTTTGGAAGCAGAAAACCTGAGCACCGTTAGGAAGGTAGAATAGAATTTTATCAAGTATATGTGCGTAAACGGTAGTTCCTATGAAGGCTTGGCATTGTCTTGCACCGGAAAAGTTGTGTTTTCAGCAGGGTTCTTTGACAAAGCACTTGAAATATATTTCGCGTTTTGCTCGCAGTGTTCGTTTCGTGTATGTTGCAAACGTACTTAAGCTGAATTGCTTGCTGTCGATTCAACGAAATACCTACCAGTTGCTGCTTTTCTTCCTTGTTTAGCAACTAAGGTTCCAAAGAGCAAAGTTCTTCTGTTGTTGCAACCGGTAGTGCCAGAAATGCTCGCAAGAATGCCGTTGCCTGGCGCAATAAGTCTGCCAACACGTCCACGCTGTCAAGAGTTTACTTCTGTAACTTAAGCACAGTTTGTTGGATTTCTAGAGTACATGTATAATTTATGCTGAAGAACTATGTTGCTTACCTAGGACATGCAAAAGCATCACACGGCAATCGCGGTGCTGCAGTAAATGCTCTGAGAAGCGCAAGAGTAAGATACTCCCTGCCTACATGTGTCGTTTTCACTACACATATAATGCCCAGACTGTTTACACTATGCACGCTAAAACCCATCGTGTCGTCATGCATTGACGACTTTATTCCTCTTGATTAATTTTTCAATTCCCAAGGCCTGTACAACTTTCGGCTTACTGCCGATTATATACATAGCAGCATGTTTGTTGCGAAACGTGATTGCATGTAAATGTTGATCATGCCTGGTTTGGTGTATCTCGACAAATTCCAGGATATACTATTTATTTATTTATTTAGTTACGTCGGGCCATCCACAAACGTAAATTTAAATGCGCCCCACCGTAACCCTACTGAATGTCTGGATCTGTGCGCCAGTATTCTGCATGGTGAACAGTTGCAATGCAGCTGTCTAAGATATCACTTGAAACCTGTGCAGCAACGGTTTGATAAATGAGCAATCACTAGCTTTCAGTTCAATGCACGTACAGTCAATGTCATCGGCGGATACATGCACTAGACCCTCCTTCATGCTAGTGGCAATGAACGGGCGTATTTCACTTGACTTTGTTCCCTGGTCATACACCTCGAACAAACTGTCAAATGGCTGACAAAGTGTATAACTAGTGTAACACCCAGGCAAAAGAACAAAACAGATGCGGTACGTTTGCCGTGCAAATTGACCAAGTTGTCGGGACACACCTAGGAGTAGGTGGCACCACTGCGTACGTTATCATGCTTCCTAGTAAGCACGACTAAATGCTTATCCGGAGCGTAGTTTGTCGCAGCAGGCGGGGATGTCTTCAAGTTTGTCCTCTTTATGGAGCGTTGCAGCAGTGCACCGGAGGAACGTTAGCATTCCTTTGCACGGATTATGGTAGACATAAATGCGATTTAAATGAAAATGCAAAGAAATTATCAAAAGCTTCATGTGCGTAACTTCGTGAATCAGATGCGTGAGCCTATGGAAGTGGAACGTCATTTTTTCAGTCCCATACATTTTAAAGTTCACACTACAAATAACTTGGAGAAAGATCCTGCGAAGGCCACTGTGGTAGGTGCAATGTTGGATGGCATAATATATGTACCGTCAAGTGTAAATCTATGGCTTTTATAGTAATCAGGATGTAGCATATGTTGCAGAACAGCAGGTCCGGCATATAAATGGAACTACTGGAATTCCTTTTCTTTCCAGTGACAGTAAAGGTTTACCCCCTGGAACGCCTGTTGAAATCCCGTGTACGACAGAAACGATTGCTTTCAAGAGCGGTACCCAGCTACACAATGTTATCCCATTTTTACCTACATCGCTTCGCCCGTTGTGTGGTACATCATTATGATAACTTCCGACGCAGTTCAATAAGGCCCACGACCTGCTTAAAACCAATGAGGAATGCATGGATCATGTTACCAACAGGCTTTCGAAGGCAGTCAACTGCGTCCTTTTAACAGCTCGGAATTCCTTGATAGTAGGTGCCCGGCAAGTGGTCTTAAGAAAAGTGACTTCAGGCATAAGGTAGACGCCACTCTGATAACACTTGTCACATCTGTGGGGCCTTGATGTTGTCTTAGTTCTCTTCACGATTATACTAGATTGTGCATCGCAAGTTATTGCTGAAAAAGAGATGTTATTAACAATAGTGTTTCCGTGGAACGTCATGCCTCTATCATGCAATTCCTTTAAGTCCGATACCACCAGACTAAAAAACATTCATATTAGGCTGCTCACCATCACTACAGTAGATCTTTACCAAATCTAGGAGGCGGATTTTGGGAAAGTGGTCGACCAATAATGGGCCATGTTTGTATGGGTAGTTAAAAAGTTTGGACAATCATTTACTTGTAGCGGATTTAATAATTACTATGCAAACGTAATATTCTCCAGCTTATGAGTAAGTAAATAAGGGTATATTTCTGGACTTGCAAAATGCTGTGCTCACAAGTGACCAGATCAATAATGGCACAAATCCCCTGCTCTTGCATTGGAGTATGAACAGTGAGCGTATATGTTCCATGTTTGCAGTCGCGAACGCAGAGATAGTTACGTGAACATTTGAATTGTCTGTACACAACCGCCGTAAAGCTCACCTGGCTCTTTCGTGTGATATTTGTAACCCTTGATTTATATGTGGCGGAAAGCCACGCAGAGCCGTGTTTGTGCACGTTTGCTATAGAAGCAGGATCCACTTCAACCCGAACTTTACTATAATTTCTCTGGAATGCTTCGGCAGGCTCATTTGTCTCCTTTAATATTGGGTGTATAGAAATAAATAAGAGCGACGACATTAGAAGGAATAGAAAAAGGTTAAAAATTAATTCTAGAAATTCAAATACTGCTAAAACAGTTATTTTGCTGAGACATGCTATGGCGGTGTATTCAACTATAAAAATACAAATTAACCTTAAATATATGCAGGCTCTTGCGCTAACGCAAGTCTCTAGCGCTAATATTAAAACTTAGTAAGTCTCAGAATAAAAGAACTTCCTGTTCTGAGGCTAGAATATTGCAGAAAGTACAACAAAGCACGGCTACGCAAAACAATTCTTAAGCACTGATTATATACACCTTGACTTTGAGCCAAACACCGTGACCTTTGACGCAATACCTCGATAGTTCGGCCTGCTATACTTTAGGTTTTAGATCAAATATACTGCAAACTAGTGTTTCTGGAACACGAAGTTTGAAACTGTGCTGTTCAGTAAAGGCTAACAAAAATGGAATGTAAGAGAAAATATGATCGGCTCAACTCGCTGACATACGAAAAATGGCAACATCGACTGGAACAAAGACGCTGGTGTGCTTCTTACTACTATTGCCAGTGAGATAAATGTGCTTGCCTGTCATACTCGATAACTGATCACCTTCAACCTGCCTGACAGAATTCCTATGGAGGTCTCCCATTTACTAGCGATCACGTGTAACATCCCGCTTGAGACGTGCGTGCGTAAATAACTTAGAAACTAAAAGATCGGTCGTAACTGCCCAGTTCTTCGATCCTTAACAACTGAAAAACTGGCTACACGCTTTACAGAAACTAGCTTTGCCTTAAGAGCAACGGCAAATCTTGGGTCTATGCATTTCAAACCTAATCTAACGCCGCTGTAAAGGGCTTATGTACCTGACACCAATGCCAAAACAAGACAAGCGTCATGCCATTTCTTCTCCGATCACCAGGGTTACCGATTGTTCTACTTCAAGCACTAATGGTTATCTAGACCCTACCCGCTTGTGTCAACCTCCACGATGGTGCTGCGTTCTGATTCAAGTCCTATAGTTTTATCGTCCTATAGTATTATAGTACTCTAGCCCTAACCTTTCTGCTTTGTCCCAACAAAGGAGGCCCGAAGCTGAGCCAATAAACACTACTACATAACGTTGCCGATATGAGTGACACCGATTCCAAGCTGACCAATGTGGACTACTTGCTGCTGAACACGCTTCCCTCTGACTCCTGCAAAGTGGAAACCACTCTCGCTGCGCAACCGACTTCGATAAAAGACCAACCTCCGAAACAAGACACGCCACTATTACCTAACGCCCCTTGTTGGTGCATCACCGTAGCGGTGGTAATTGCATCCAAGCAACGTGCATGTCACATAAGCGGACAACTGATAAGTACATGGACCGCATGAGGCTGAAATAATCTCGATAACAAACACCGCCTGCCATGCCGGTTTTGACCCTATCTGCTCAAGCACTGCGAAAGCCGTACCGACTGGAGGCGCCAACATAGCCTTCATAACTTTGAACTATGACAATCACTTCAGTTTCCGCCAAAGGAAGACGTTGCAACGGTCACGGAATCCAAATGGAACCGCGAGCAGCCCGCTTGGCTTCAATGAAGTGATTTTCCCAATATCTAATATGGCAAGTTATCCACCTGGTAAGCTATCGCCTACACAGGTAGATGGTACAAACCGGACCAACTGCACAGCTCAGCCAGAGCAATTCAACTCAACCCCTTTGAATCCAACCCTTTTTATATGCAGCAACACAGGACACGGCCTGTTTCATTACCACCGACTTATGCAACTCCATATATCACAACTATTACACCTTCTACAGGGAGTTAACTACATGCTTGCCTTCCGCAGACACCGTTGATAAAACTTCAACATTCTACGTATGGACGTCTTGCTCAATACACCCTCGACCATCGCCCTCATTCATCACCTCATAACGGAGCTACCTTCTGATCTGGCACAGCTACCCCTGCTAGGATGAAGTGCATCTTGACCGCAAATTCAGTTGTGCCACATAAAGTCTTATCTAGAGTCTTCCACATCAACGCGCGATCAATCAAACATAAAATGCACCTTCTAAGACCTTTCATTCTGTTGCCCAGTCCGCATGTTGTACTTATTACAAACTTGCCATCAACCTGACGCCTTTGATGCGCTGCTGCACATTCTAGGTTACACAATGTTCTGCAATGGACATGCCAATCAACGTAAAGGTGGCTGTCTTATTAACGATTACAATGACCACCATGCAGCAACGTTCCAATCTATTTCCATTGGCAACCCAGAGCAGTTTCGCCTGTTTTCTGGAAGCTGCTAGGCGACTGAGGCATACTGACTCATGTTTGGCACGCTCGATGATCTTTTAGCTTCCCCGCTTTGTTTGTTGCTCCTTTTAACTATTCCGCTAAACCATTTCAATCCGATGATATGTTTATTTCTTTGAGCCCTTTGTCTAAATCTCACCCCATCTGGCTCGCTTGTAGTTTGCGTGACGCGTTCGTCTCGCATTATCTTACCAGTGTTTTCTGTTTCCTTACCTCGCTTTGACCATTAAGGCCTAAAAGCCTGGTTTACAGCAGACTCAGCGGTGCTAATTTTTATTTCTCTTAACTACGCTGGGGCACTTTCACTCTACCATTCCAAGCACTAGTTTCATGAGCCTATGCTAACCTGCCTGCTTGCACGTTGCTTGATTCCGACTCACCCCAAACTTATGAAGCTATGCACGCTACCTTGGATTAGCCCAGTGACGGTTTATCCATTACATCTATTGTCTCTTATCTTTTTAGGTGGCTTTTCCTACATCTTGTCTCCGATTTTGTGTCTTAAATCGCTGCTTGCTTCCACAATTCTCATCCCCACGTCTGCTGAGCCGCATAGTCTCTTCTTGCTGTCTAATCTCGTCTAGCCTGAGTTGTCTCGTCTGTTTTTTGGCAGTTGTTGGGCGACTGAAGTAGACTGGCTCATGTTTGACACTTCCACTGAACTTTTGTCCTCCCCTGCCATGATTGTTGCTCCTCTTCACCTTTTCCCTAAAGCCGTCTCAATATGATGATACGCTTATTTTTGTGAGGAAGTTACCCAAATCTCCCTTCATCTAGCTTGCATTTTGCCTGACGCGTTCGTTCCGCTTTGCCTCAACCGGCTTTTCTGTTTCCTTTAGTCTCTTGACCACTGAGGCCTAAAGCTTGGTTTAAAGCAGGTTCACTAATGGTTGTTTTAACCTTTACCTGGATAAGTCTCGTTAGCGCTGCCGTTCCAAGCCCTATCATCCTGAGCCTACGTTAACCTACCTGATTACGCTATTTTTGATCCCACCTCACCTTGATTTTATGAAGCTGTACAAGTCGCTTTGGAAAAACTCGGTATGACCTGCTTCCCCTGCCTCATGACTGCCCTGATAATAATGAGACCTAAAGGCGTCAGTTTTAGCTGATTCAGCACACCTTTCTTCTCTCTTATCATTTTAGGTGGCTTTTCCCAAACTTTGTCACAACTTTTTATCTTTAATCACTGCTTGTTTCCTCAGTTATCACACCCTTCTGCTGGGCAGCATAGCCTCTTCTTTCTACCTAATCCAGTCTCGCTTGAGCTGCCTTACCTGTTTTCTGGCAGCTTCTAGGCGACTGAGGTATACTGACTTAGGTTTGACGCCTCCACTGGTCTTTTATCTTTCCGTATTTTGATGGTTGCTCCTTCACCCTTTCGCTATAGCCATTTTAATCAGGTGATACGCTTATTGTTTTGAGCCATTTAATCCAACTCTCATATCATCTGGCTTGTCTGTTGTCTGCTTGCTGCATTTGTCTCACATCGCATTACTTGTCATTGCGGTTTTCTTACCTCGCTTAGATTACTGAGGCTTAAAAGCCTGGTTTACATCGGACTACATCTCGGTTCTTTTTACCCTTTGCCTGTATAAGTCTGTTGCACATTACATTTCCAAGCCCTATCAACTTGAGCCCGTGCTAACTTGCTTGATTACTGTTGCCTTTGTTCCGGCTCCCTCTGACCTATGGATCTGTGCATGTCGACCTGGCTTAGCCCAGTATAACTTGCTTATTAAAACTTTTGTCTGATCTGGGACTATTGCGTTCTAAGCGCTACACTATCCCTATCAACATGACACCTTTTGTCTACCTTTCCAAACTCAGGTGCTCCTCCTCAGAACGTTGTTGCCGGCGCTGGGTATTAAAGTGTGCTTGCATTCTTGTTTCTCACTTCTATCTTTATGTAGTAACTTGCCGGCTTTTTATATCTATTTTCTGTAGACACCAATCACCGTATAAGCATAACTTCTGGGCAACTATTATAAACAAATTTATCCCATAATCTGGCCTCTTTATTCAGCTTTTCGTTTTGACCATCGCTTGCCACCGTCTTCCTATTGTCCTCATTCTTCCTCTCACACCTGCTCCTTGGTATAGCGCAACCTTCATTCCCATACATTTTTATACGGTAGCGGAACACAAAATACAGAATATAAGCTTAGCTCCTCAGGTATCATTGTCATCATTTTGTAACATATAGGACGTAAACATTCCCACTGTATGATGTCACCGGTTTCGTTGTTTGTATCTGCTGCTTACCGTTTTTTATCTTCTCCTCCATGATGTCTGAGGACATCAACTGGAACTTACCAAGGATCCCAACTGGCCGACGATTCTGCAAAGGAATGAACCTACAAATGCCAAGGAGATCACAGCAGACCTCCAACTCACTTACCTCATTCTTGGTCTACTAACCTTGGTCAATTAGATCTGGGTGAACTTGGCCAGGAGGTTAAAACATCCATGACCTGCCTACGGAACGTGCCCTTAAAGCAAATGATTACCACAACATACCTGCATCAATCCATAACTATCTAACTTGTGGTCCCGCCTGTCAAGCGTCTAATTACTCGCATATGGCTTGTCAGCAAGCTCAGGCTGCTCATTCGACAACGCAATGTGACTTCCGCTTGACCCCAGCTGAGTAGTTTGGGTCTAACCCGTTCCAGCAAATATTTTACGACAGTGATCCAGGATGTGGTGAATTTTCTTCTGACAAGTGCTCTCTCTATAAAACGCTACTAATGTCTGTTCAACAGCTCTGGGACGATGCGGTGGTGACACGTCTACTAAAGTTACG
Organism: Dicrocoelium dendriticum; assembly: GCA_944474145.2. Lineage (NCBI taxonomy): Eukaryota > Metazoa > Platyhelminthes > Trematoda > Plagiorchiida > Dicrocoeliidae > Dicrocoelium > Dicrocoelium dendriticum. Next base: position 29,597,290 of record OX104068.1, read on the forward strand.
GCTTCAGGATCACTTAACTAAACACACCCCACCACGGGCGTCAACCAACCCTTCTCACAGTCACAATTGCAGCTGCACATATACCCGTCAAATAACGGAAAGCCACTGGCACCTCCACATACCTGTGAGAACTCACGGTTCCAAAGCTCATGACCAATATTCATCATTTTTATACATTCCCGACCTATACTTGTAATTTTAACATGATTGCGCCTGCATAAGCGTGCCTCCATTGCTCGAGAATAAAGAATTTATTTATTTATTTAAACGTAAAATTCCCGTGATAGTGCTTTGTTCCATGTACTTCCGTACACTGTTCCAGGAGGTAGTGGGATTTCCGATTGGCAAGCGTTCTCCTTATATATTTAGCCCCAAACGTCTGCTTAATAACATTGTGAGCTGGTGTTCGTGATTCACCACAAAATAAAGGCACCACCCCGTGGATATTTGGATAAGCCTTGCCAACCCACGGACACCAATCTTCTACTTGCATATTATGGACGATATAGAACATTCAAGAATGGAACAGCATGATTAATGCACAAAGTACACACCTACATACACACGCAAAGCTACATAAGTATATACATGCCTAAACTAACATACACTTCTATGGCAAGCATGTCAGATTTTGAAATTCCTGAGCGCGCATTGTTTTGCTAAAGTGACCATGCCTGTAAAGGAGTGTTTCGCCTTGTCGAGAATAACGACTTTATTTATTTATTTTTTTCGTTGGTTATTAGAGATGGAACGGCCATCTACTACTAGCACAATTATTTTGTTTCGCGAATCTGTCGTCAGAGCGTTTTCTAAGCGAAGGTGAGCGTACATCACTGGACCCTTGTTGTTGCTTACTTTGAAACACTGTAGGGCTAAAAGGGTCCTATTGTATTTCGGTAAACCGGGTTGAAACAGCCGCAGGAAGGAAAGCAAAGCATCTAATGCAGAGACGGTAAGGATGAATTGAACAATCCGCTGACAGAACCGAAGTTAGAGCTTCGAAACATCTATACTGCTCACTGCCAGGAAATTCGAGAAACCATGTCATCCAGCCAGACTGCAATATGGTCCCCCGGAAAGAAGATTGTGCTTATAGAACACTCTATCTCTCTAACGGAGTCCCTGCAACATCCGAGGTAGGGTGCACAGCATCACCCGTTATACTCCATTTCCGTTTTCTAAAGAACCAAGTCCCATTGGTACAAACAACATGTAGGTAAATCTCCATGTGAACTGGTAGCGCTATTTCTCTTTGAGGATATTACTTTACACCGAAGAGATTAGCGCTAGTATTTGTACGTCAATATCACACCGTGCGTCTTCTAGGCGTGTAGTAGAGCATTGGTTCTTCGAGGACGCTTTGCAAAGCTACGGTGCCAGGATATGGAAAAATAAACAACACATTGCGGCTTAGTACGTGAGCCATTCAAATTGTAAGGGGACGGAATGACGCAGCGACGCACACGTGTGTCTGACAGAAAACGGTAAATGAGGTACGTGGTACCACTCAAAGTGCGTATGGAAGCAATACAAACAAACACGCATCATGTGTTAGTGTCTAACAACCCAAATAAAAGATCAATTTATATTTTTTCTTTATTGGGTAGTGTTTGAGTTTTCAACAGCACTGTACGTAACTTGGTGGTTTATCTGTCAATCGAAATCTTAAGGATCCACCATCCTTGGTGGTTCGGTGTTGCTCCTCCCAAACCTGAGACCCCATGACCGGTTTCGTCTTCCTTTGGACTCATCAGATGGAGATACCCTGAGTTCGGCTGGACCTCGAGGTATAGTGTTCAAAGGTTGACGCCCTGACCTCTATGCCTCCTAGGTCCGCAAACAATAATTCGGTTACGGTCCATGTGATGGTAATGACCGAGGTCCACTTAGGACCGAGGTCTGAATAGAGACTGCGAGTCACAATCCAACCACACGGCGAGTACACCAAATGCCACGTGGAACACGTTACCGCTGTGCCAAAAGTTGCTCGCGGACCTAGGAGCCATAGTGGTCAGGGCGTCAAACAATGAATACTATATCTCGAGGTCCAACCCAGCTCAGGGTATCTCCGTCTGATGAGTCCAAATGAAGACGAAACCGGTCATGGGGTCTCAGGTTTGGGAGAAGCAACACCGAACCACCAATTCGGTTACGGTCCTTGTGATCGTAAGGCCTGAGGTCCACTTAGGACCGAGGTCTGAATAGAGATTGCGAGTCGCAATCCAACCACACGGCGAGTACACCGAATGCCACTTGGATCCACCATTCTCTTCGAATTGCTTACGCATCGCCAAGAACAACGTGACGATGTGTTAGAAGGGAGGAGGTTTTTGGAGCTGACACTAGAACGCTCTTTTGCTCACTACCACTCAATGAGCTCAATTAATGTGTTCAACTGTAGATGTTCCACTGAGGCAAATTAGTAACAAATGAAATGTTATATTTGTCTAACCATATTTTTCAAAACGCAACGTCGTAGATTTGGACAGGTAGAGATATACAAAATGCTGGGGATTTATTTATGAGTAACAATAGTTTTGGTAGCATCCTAGTTGTTAACTTGACATGTTTGAGCGTGTAGTCGGTAACCCGTACCACACGGACTGGAGGGAATATCTTAAATTGAAGTTGCTCAGTATCAGCCGGACGTTCAATGATGGAGGCAGTATGCGTCCTTTTGAGGTTCGGAGTGCTAATCATTCCAGGGCGCAAGTGAGTTGTAGTTGACCAGTGGTGCTGAGAGACAAAAGCGCAATTGCGTAGGTGCCGGGACAACCATCTAGTAGGAGTAGAAGCAGAATGGAAAGGTGTGCCTGGGTTGCAACTTGTGACGAACTGGACGGCATTGTTAGCGGCTGATGAAGGACTGGGTGTGAAAAGGCATGGAAGATGACGGATCCAACGGTATTGAAGGCAAACTTGGGTGGCAAAGAGAAGAGGAACAGGCAGGCACAATAAAGGCTGCTCTCGGCGACAGCTTACCTGTTGGCCTGCTACGAAGATACTCCGACGCGTTACAATAGATATATGGCAAGAATGGAGGTAGTGAAGATGTAGAAAAAGTAGCTTAAATTAATGGGACGACTTTAATGAAGTGACAAAAGTCAAAATAAATTTATAAACAAAATTAAATTCCACATTGTAGGAACATAATAAAGTCCACCTTTGACCATTTTAAGAGAAGCTTACATGCAAGTAATTTTCACTTGTTAAGTAATTTCCATTTTTTAAAGATGGGAACAGGAGTCTGCTTGCGTATTACAGGACATTTAGTTGCTAAGTAGTAAGAGTTTTATTGGAGCGTGATGGCAGTAGATTACTTCAACATATCAATGCCCAACACGGATGTCGGAAAAATTTTGTGTCCGACGAATCAGTTGGTAGCTGGTAAACGTTGGGCGGAGGCAGTGGATAACGGTCACGTGCTTTACGTACATTTTGCCAACTATTCATTGGCTATTGACATGTTAGCCCATTAGAGGTTTGCGCAAGTAAGCGTCCTTACGATAAACCTGTTCGCGCCAAAGTCCAGCTACGGAACTGGTACAACGTCCCAAACACAGCTTATCCACGACGGCTTTACCCACAGTGCACACTGCACACATTTTTACTAATTCGCATTCCAAAAGGTAGGCCCTAATTATGCTGCTTGAATTGAGAGCAAACCATGAAACGTACCACGTTGCCTTGGTGTTTTACTTTACAAGTTACTAATCAGCATCAAGCAATGTGGACCAGTGGTGAATGGAGCCAATTACCAGTCAGTGCGAAGTACACAAGGCTCGTTACACGCATGCTAAAACCCCGGAGAATATCCTGTGTACTTACACAAAACTACCCTACAAATGCTACTACTAAGTTTCAGATTATTCCGGAAGGCGTGTCGAGATGTCTGCGAACGGAATTGTCTGTCAAACAAAGCTTGAAGGTATCAATGTTACCGGTGGAAATACGTGACACAAGCTTACTAGCTGCTACGTTGTAGGAGGTGGTTGCATTCCCATTTATTGCATGCATTCTTTGCAGTGCCTACTAGTCTGCACTTCTAATAAATATATCTTGGTTGAATACAAAATGCAAATATCAAAGCATTCAAACAGGCGCATGTAACAAGATGCTTCGACCAAATTTTGCGTTTGCAAACCATACTTCCCAAGCTTTAAAACGTTGTTTCTCACTCACCGATTTTTCCTAAAAGCGGAAGGAAACCGCATACTGAAAAATCACATTGTTTACTCAAAATAGTAGAAATCCATCCGCACAACTTTTTATACGTTGCGCTGTAAGTCTGATCACTTAGAAGGCTGTCAGCATATCCCAAAATAGGGAGAAAGGTTTTCGATTTCCACAGGGATTTAAATCAAGGAGCGGATGAATAATGGACGTTCCCCCGTTAGGGTGACCATCCGGTGTCGCTCTCAGGAGTGCTTAACTCCCGTACCTATTTTTCAAAGAAGTTATTTGTAAATATGAGCAATTCTATAACCCTGATCCTATTAAAACTAAGTAACCATAGAGTAAGCAGGTCCCAAACTATGCCACCGCTCTGTATCCTACCAAATGCTTCTATTCATACACCGCACATATTGGTCTCACGGCACAGCATGTTCACTCGCCCTTTGTAAGAACTCCCCGATATGCTGACTCATGCGTCAAAACCGCACTCCACACCCAGATGCACTCGACCATTTTCTGGAACCCGGCAGCATTCCCGCCGCCTCCATTGCAGCCTCAATTGCCGCAGCTTTGTTAACATTTCCGTATGTCACATCTGCAGGCTCCTATGGAGAAACAACTTACCCACTCTGTTTCCCCTTCATAACCAACTTCGCTTTTCCATCCAGCTTCAGGCTAATAACAACTACCCCAGTGCTTCAGAAAATATATCCGTACTTCTAAACGCTTGATCTAATACTAGTAAGATGTATTTACTTCGACTGTTTGCCTATTTTATCAACCGTCAGACAATCCTCGTCACGAAAACTTGGCTAAGCGACTCAACACACAACTCCATTACCACCACTTCGGATCTAACGGCCACGCAACCGGCTGCCAGAATTTAGAGTTGGCGGATGCATTTTCTACACTAACGCATCACTCAGTACACAACTTGTTACCTAGCCAATGCTCGAACGGCACTCAAGCTTGCTCAGGATTACCGCTGAATTAATTAAACAAAGCCTCCTTTTGGGTGCGCAAACTTCCGTCCACACTACAACAGCTCTGCTGTCAGCAGGTTTTCAAGCTTGTTTCTTCTGGCATCGCTACACTCAGTTAAGTCGCGGGCGACCATAATATGACCGATGTTGATTGGCACCCACAAACTTCGCCACCCAAGATTCTTCAGTTTGTCTTTACCAACATTCCCTCGGCTGGTGCCAGCATGTTTTAACGTCTACCAGAAATTCCAACATACTCGACCTTATGGTTACTATCTGGGTACCACGGGGAACGCTGAAACAACAAACAGTCTGCCGGGTAGTGACCATAATATGATGATGCCTGAACTGTTCCCACTAACAAGTGACTTCTTGCTTTGACAGCATGAAGCTCATTTACGGTCGTTTCGCGACATGGATTATGCGAAATTAGGCATTCTACTGCGATCCGCCCAATGGGACCGATTCTCTTTTACACGATGGGTCACCTTATGCCACATCTTCCTACACTAGGGGAGCTGTATCCCAGGTGTTGCGTTGCGCCTTGGACTTAGAGACACGCTTCCGTGGTGGCTTGCTTGCAGCTGGGTACAGGCTGATAGTTGTTAGAGCTTTGGCGCTCGCCCCGGCAGCATACGTCTTGACCTCGGTGTCTGGTCGACGTTTCATCTTACTGAGAGGTACTGACTCCACCGACGTAGCGGAGAGGGTGCGGCTCCGGCTTGGTGTGAGTGTGGCAGACCCAGATGCAGGAAGGTATCTCGTTGATGCGGGTGGCTCATCTTCCATATTTTACACGGTTAGGTCCGTAGGGCCACATATATTAAGAGTTTGCGGGTTAGCCAGAAAGCGTTTGCCATTCGCTAGTACTCGACAAGCGCCACAATTGGAGCTCACGATCTCAGAGGTAGTGCGTAAAGACATAGCTAAGGGCCTCTTTGATGTTACAGCACGAGGTGTGCAACCGCGTTTTGCACAAATCGCAATGAACAGTTTTGTGCAGGTGTGGCTTTTGACACTATCTATGCACCCGGATATCATAGCGGTTTGGCGTTTTGATATAGAAAACTCAAACTAGCAGAAGCCAAATCTTCGAAGGGGAATTGTTTTCCGCAGCTTAGTGATTCAAGTCAAGTACAAGTTCAATTGTGTCCGGAACAATAGGAAGGTCCTGCGGATGTTCTGCCTTCAAAACATCGTCGAGCCAACAAGGAATGCGGTGGATTTACCTGTTACAGGAGAACCAGCTCAACACGCATGGTTTACATCTTCAACCAGAAAGTGCCCACGTGCCACACACTTGCAATCTCTGCCGTGTCGATCACGTAACCAAAAGAGAAGGAAAGGAAATAAGGGTACAGACCAGCGTACCAAATTACATAAGTAATGTTGAATGCAAGTGAAAATGTGTTTAGAAGAAGTAAGCGTAAGAGGCGAGTAAATCTTAAAGCATGCTGAAAATATTTTAACCTGCCAACCGAGGGCGTCAAGTCCATGTTCAAACACTTTCACGATCGGCGCCATTACAGTTTCTGCGTGCAGCCCGTTCCAGTGACATAACCCTACGCGATAACCGCAAAGAGGCCTAAACCCCGTCAGATCGGGGTTTGTGCTACTGCTGTGGGCACTACGTATGGTTGGTACTCATGTTGGGTGAAGTAGTCCATGTAAATCAGGACCAATATGACCTAGCGTTATGCGATACTTGAGGAACAATCCTTCACGAAGTCGCTTGCTATGCATAGAAAACTTATCCAAGTTACGCAGTCTCTCAGAGTACGTCCCCCTTTTTAGTCCATGCACCAATTTCGTCCCAGACCGCAAGACCTTTTCAAATGCCATCCTGTCAAATACGATGCATGGGGGCCAAGCCTGTACACAGTATACCAAGCCCGGCCTTACGGAAGCCGAAAATCGTCCAACGAACATCTTAATCGTCATAACCCCAAACGATCTCCGGATCAGTCTCAACATGCTAACGCTTTGCGAGCAGCCGCCGCCCAAAGATTGCTAGACTTAAATTCACGTGACAGCAACCCTTCTAGCTTAGCTTGGAAGTTCACACGTGACACTTCGTAGCCACCAAGCAACTAACGCGTTGGTGGGTCCTGTAGTCCTACGCGTAGAACTGGAAATTTCACGAGGTTCAAAGGCAACTGACAGAAAGGGACCAGTCCCAAAATCTGTCCAGAGTCACTTGTAATGTCAGTGGACCAGTCGGTTCGTTTACTGTGAGCCAACATTTCAGGTTATCTGCACTTCCAGCTCATCGCTAAAGTAGAAACTGAAGAGAAGGGGCCAAGTACTGAAACAATGATAACACATTGTCGAAACTACAAGCCAAAACCCACATGTACAGACATCTCCCTTCCTAGTAGAGAAACTGAAATCCACCGTTAGACAATTCCAGTGGTGCTTAAGATAAGGAAATTAACCTGAGGACATGGCTTGTTAGTTGCTTTGCTTTCGCTACTTGTTGTAGGATGTGTTCGGAGAATTTGTCGCTGATCAAATATCAAATTCCTAGGTCTCGAATGAAAAACGCAGTTGGGCTGGGGTGTCAGTGCAAGTGATGGATTCTACTGGTATCCTGCATCTGTTGCAAAATGTCTGTGGTTTATCTGCAGGAAGCCTCATTGACCTGCTTTCGCTCCATTTGTCTAGGGCTGTAAGCACTTAAGCCTGGTGTAGCTGCAGCTAACAAGCGAGTAAATAAGGTGTATTACTATACCGCTAGAAGCTGTGCCCTCGAGGGTTCAGATCATAATGTACAGTAATCACTTGTTCTTACCTGAGTAATAATGGAGTTAAGTGTATGTATTCCTTAATGACGAGTACTGCACCAGGATTGCGGGACTGACTTTTATGGCTTGTAACAGTGCAATAAGCGATTGCTTCAACTGCTCGTAAGTCATGAACCTTCTTCAACTCTTTCCGTGATATAATAGATAGATTCCACTGTCGATCATCATGTTTCTCGATATAATTGGCTGCGTTCCATTTCACAAGGACTCGGTTGTGCACCTTCTTCTGGTTGTAAACCAAAGCTGTGGGAACCGCCTCTCAACCATATTTATTCTAGCTCCATCAGCTATTTTCGATAGATTAGTGGCCCCGATAAACGGTTTGCTCAAGGAAAGAGAGAAAGGCGATGGCATCAAAAATGTCAAAATCATAAGATTTGTCTTGATTTTCAGCAAAAGTAAGCAAAGAAACAACTTTTTAAATGGTTCTTCTTCAAAAACGGACGGCAGTTGTGCGTATTTCGCTGGAAAACCTAAGCATAAAATATAACAAATACACCTGATTAACGGATGATCTTGAGCACCAAACAAATGGCTTTGATCGCAGCCAAAGTAGAAGGCTGTTTTAAACTTTTCACCAGAAATAAACACCAGCTAGTCTAGTCATAACATTGTCTAAGGGCTGTACACAACCAGAGAAAATGTTCCGCAATACCTGCAGAATTTTCTCAGTACTGGAGCGACCGGCAATAACGTAACCAAAAATCTTGCTACAAACGTCATCGTTCTGTACAAGCAAATACGGTGAAAATAAGAAACGTTATAACAGTGACTCATTGCCGTAGCATCTTAATAGGGCTGCGTACCTAGTTATGGGTTCAAAGTAGTACTTTCGATGTACGACGTACTGGCTGCAAATTCTAGTTCAAGTTTGAGTGGGACCGAAATAGTAGAAAAATCCCGTGAATGTTCCACCTTTGAAAACGTCATTAATCCAACAAGGAATCCGATGCGTTGCTGTGCCAATGGAGAGCCAACTCATCACACACGTCACATGTTAAACCAAACCACACCCACTTGCCTTGAACTAGTAGTCCCCGCTGTTACTGCCCGGTGAGAATAAAAGAAAACGAAAGAAAGCCAAACTTTCCGAGCGTACTTAATAAAACATGGACGAACACTTGAACGATATACGCGGTAATGCTCAAAGCCACTAAAGAAAATTTTGCTTGCAAGAAATTGCATGACGCCTTGTGACTAGGCCATGGGCAAAAGACCTCAGTGTGTCGTTTTTAGAGGCCAGTTGGTCAAAGAAACCGCTTGATAAGTAAAAACCCCAAAAGCTTCTAAATTTAGCGGTTGTAAATGTTGTCCCTAGAATGCATGAGTCTAGTCTACGTGGATAAGTCAGGATAGCTGTGTTCATTTGACACGAAAGAGCCTGTAAACCCCAAAAATTTCCAATAGAAATTCCGCAAGTTTTAGCAATTTCAGCTCATGTTATGCAATGACCCTTACTAACGATAAGCTACATGCATCTAAATAAATAAATAAATAAATAAATTTGTATATTTGCCGACGGACGGTACACGGCCGCATATGTGGGAGCGATCATTTGTATAGTGAACACGTTTCATAACATTAAAGAAAAGTTTATTGATAGCATTTTAGTTCATGATTACCTTTCCTTGATTCCTAGACCCGCGCAACTCATATGTAAAATTTACGGACGTTTGTATCGTCAGGAGTAGATAATAAAGGAAGGGACTATTAGGCTGCAAAGGCAGGATTTAGTATGGTATGTAATGACATGTAGTGGGTAAGCTAGCTGTAAGCTATTATCATATGTTTTTTATACCAACCTGTCAATGTTTCTAGTGTTTGCTGTGAGTCAAATATCTTCAAAGCATTTGGTAAAGTGAGGAAGGTCTGAAAGAGACTTCGAAACGTGACATGACTTGTACAATTGCGTGTCTGTAGGAGTGGTTTGTTCCACAGATAAGTGTATCTCACAAAGAAGAAATTCGACCGAATTTTATGATTTGAAAGGTTTGTACGTATCAAGTAGCCGCCATTACGTGTGGGGTAGACTACAGTCTTCCGTAGTACAAGTGCGTAGCTGCCTGCGTAAATTCGTTGGTTTGTAATGTTGTAGAGGAGAACGAGGTTGTTCTTTAAGGGTCTCAGCCAAAGTGGATCCAGCTGGAGTTTTCGACAGCGATCATAATAAGTCAGGTTTGAGTAGCGTCCCATGAGCAGCTTGGTAAATGATCGTTGGACATTTTCTAGAACCGTTCTGTCTTTCTTTCTCAATTGGCTGTGAAGGATAGTACAATATTCCAGATTCGGTCGTACAATTGTCTTGAATGATTCAAGTCGTACTTCAGGTAGGGAGAAAGTTCTGGTGATATATCCGCATAACTGCCTTGCTTTTGCAACTTGATAAAGTATATGTTTGGAGAAATTGAAAGAGTTGGAGTACCTAATTCCTAAGTCCCGAACTGAATCACACGTTGGGAGCACTTTTCCGGCAAGTATAATGGAGCCTACTGGGATGCGACATCTGTACCCAGGTACTTGAGATTTCACTGTGGAGAACTTCATTGATAAACGCTCACTAGCTATATTTAGTGCGGATAGGTCTTCAAAGATGTTCCCTAAACATATATGTAGTTGGTCTGGATGAAATGAGTAAACCAATTTGACATCACCTGCAAACAGAAATGGATGTCCATGTTTGCTCGGGTCACATATATTGTTTACATAGATTAAGAAAAGTAGTGGTCCGAGCACGCTTCCCTGGAAGACACCGCTGGTTATCGGTTTCGGTGTAGAATGTTGCTGACCGAGTTTAACGACCTGAGTTCCACCGTTTAGGTATGGGTGGAACCAGTTAAGCAGAAGATTTCTAATTCCATATGACTCTAGAGCAGAAAGCAGTGGCTTGTTCGGCACGCGGTCAAACGCCTTTTGTACGTCCAACCGAATTATAATAATTACCATTCCTCTGTCAATCATAGTCGTGATGTGATCGAGAAATTGTAGCTGGCATGTAACGCGGGAGCGTTTTGAGAGAAAGCCGTACTGTGAAGGGTTAATCAGATCCAGTCTTATAAGATATTGGACGATGTTCTTCTTGACTATTCGTTCTAGGGCTGTGAAAAAGCAGCAGAGTTGTGATTTATTAGGCTGTAGCTCGACATTTTATTTCTCGGTCCACCCTTGTGCTTAGGCTTTCTAATGGGTTGCTTCCATTGAGCTGGAAAGCAGCCGGTAGTGAGTGAAAGTGTGAAAATGTTTAGTAACAATAGTGCGAGGTTTCTTCCTCCGAGTTTTATAACAGTCGGGGAAATGCTATCTGGACCTGGATGAGTTGATGGTTTTATGGCTGCGATGGCACTTTGCACCTCTCTTAACGTCACGGGGATATTGCAGTATAGTTCAAGCGTTCTTTTTGGAAGTGGAGGATGAAGTGGCTGAATGTTGGGGACAAAAGAGGAGGCAAAACTAGACTTCATGGCCTCGCATATACAGGAGATGTCGCGCGTTATTGATCCATCATCTGGAGCCAACTTTTCAATTTCCTGAAGTGGTTTAGGGTTTCTTCTTTTGAGTAGTTGCATCAATGCACGTACTTTCTCAGGATTTCTGAGCACCCGGCTTTCTTCTTTGGTTTTGACCGTTAGTGTTAGACGTTGTAAATATAGTAAGTTCTCGTGTGTTTGTAGGAATGTTGGGAAGCTGTTGTTCTTTCTGTATAGCGATTTGAGTTTCTTTAGTTTTATTTGGGATTTGGACAGAAGCTTGAGTTCACCCCTATGTTCATGGGTATTTCTCCTTACAGTAGGCGCTAGTAAATACACAACAAGAGCAATATTGTTTATAAACTCATTTGTAGCCACAGTAGGGTTGTGGGTTAGGAATGACGTACTCCAATTCATGGTACTGATAAGTTCATTAAATGCGTTCCAGTCTACACAATGGAGGTTGCAAATGGGTTTTAGCATTTTACTTCGTCGTTTAGGTAAATCGATAGTCATATCACAAAGCACCGTGTTGTTATCACAGCCAGGAAGTGGATTATCAATGAATGTATAAGCGTTCGCGATTCCCATCGTGAATACAAGTTCTAAGATAGTAGCAATTCTTGTTGGCTTTTTAACAGGCTGAGTCCAGCCATTGAGGTGGATACATGCGATAATTTCCTCAATCACCGCCGTGTTTCTGAGTATAGGCAGCGTCCAGTTAACATGTGGTAGGTTGAAGTCTCCACACATAATTTTGGATTTGTATGTGGTGCTGGAAGCAACATTGATCATATCGATTAACTTTTGAGTTGCAAATTGAGTAGTAGAAGATCAATAGATGAGATCACTAGCCATAGTGTATATTCTAAGTCAATGAACACAGGTTGATCTGCGGGAATGGCAGTCAGGTTATTTTGAAGATATATGGCACAGCCACCACCACGTTTGTGCGGGCGATCCTTGCGGAAAAGCTTATAGCCTAGGATTTTAAGCCGCGAATCACTAATTTCTGACGTGCACCAAGTTTCAGTGGTAAAAACAATATCGGGGATCTCATAAACATAAGTGTTGAAAGTATATCTAATTTAGGTAAAAGGGAACGAATGTTAATGACGACAGCTTTGAAAGACATTGTTAACATGGAATGAAAGTGGTGGGTAATGTTTGTTTCATCGTCATTGTAGCTGAGAATTGTGAGTTGTGAGGTAGCTGGGGCACACTGAGCTCTAGATCGTACTGGATTGATTGCAGTAGATGCTCCAGTAGTTTGATTAATCTCTGATTCATAATCGCACGTGATAGGGGGAGGATTGGCGGCGGAGGAAGTGGTGGTGTGCGATAGTCTAAAAAAAGGACTGACATCCGTAGTATACAGGGGTGGGGGATGCTGAAGTCTACAAACTCATTTTGCTTCGGTTTGTATTGTTGCCAATTGAGTAATAGAGCGGGTTGTGCTGAGTGAGTTTTGACTTGAGGTAGCTAGGGGTTGCACCCTCTTACCTGTACGTCCTTGTGGCCTACCAACTTTTTGTTTGCTAATACGGTGTCGCACACAAGGACTTTGCCAGCTTGAGGTCGCGCGATTCGGAAACGTAGTCAGAGGCATTATGGGTAAGTATTGGGCCGGCTCTCTGCAACTTATCCCGACAACAGTGTCGGTTTTGCATGTAGAGGCTTGAGGACGTATACTTTTTCTCAGTTGGCCTAGCTGCATATCTCTACGCTCTGGTGGTGCTTGCTTCAGACCTAATGAGCCTAAGTGCTTATGAGAGAAATTCTGGCAGGGTGCTTTCCCCTGTTTTTCCCACGCCTCGGTTGGTCGGAGATAACCTATAGCTTAGTTCATTTGGGTCGGATTGAGATTTATTTTTCGTGCTGCCAACGTTACAATCTGATTTTTTGTATCGCTCAAGATAGGTCACAGGTACAGTTACTGTAAACTTTTGTAAATGCTCGCAGTTTGGAGAAGGGATAGGGGAGTTGAGTGTGTGGTCAGCAGGTGTCTGCGTCGTTGTATTTTCAGCTTGGTTGGTAGTTTTAGTATTGGACACATCAGTACTGCTGTTTGTGATTCTTTCATGAGGCTGCTGAAGACTGAGATGTCCATCATCGCCTATATTAGACAACGTGGTTGACTTGTCAAGGTCGGCATTGCTTATGATAGCGTCAGTGCTGGCTTCATAAGTAGGAACATGGGGCATATGATAGGTGGAGGGATTCTGTTTCATCGTTAATCATCTTTGAAAAGGCGTTTGATCGTGTTTGATAATAATATTTTTAAAGTTAATTTGTGCAGCAACTAGTCTTTTACTGCATACCAATTTAGATGCGCTCCTATCCTCTGGAAACTGTAAGAGCATCGGACAGGTGGTCATGTTTTCCTTTTTCCTCAGTCTAAGGCACTGACAGGAGACTCCATCCATATCGCATGCTGTTAAGAGGGATTTGTTACCCTGTTGATGTTCGGTTTATCAGACACGTTAAAAATGATAACGTTATGCAATCTACGGAGGCGTTCTTGCGTTTCGGATGTAACTGAGTCTAGTAAGGAAGCAGCTGTGCTCAAACGGTCCAGTGTAACAGTTTCTGCGCCTCTAAGCAGTTCACAGAATGATAGGACTGGTTCATAGCATGTGCTGAATTCATGAAGCTTGCATTTTAGCGTGGCTACTTCTTCCTCATGGGCTATAATCCGGTCTGTCGTGTCAGTCGGAATTATGATAGTGAAGTTGGTGTGGTTTGCAACTACATCGATTTTTTTCTGGGATTTAGATGATGGACATTCCTTTTTGGCAGTAATATCGGGTGGGTTTCTATCCGTGCTATCAGAGGGTTTTATAGTCTTTTCTGTTTTCAACTTCAGCCCGAGGATGGCGCTTCTCGTTTTCACATTATTAACAGGCATTTCTAGTGGGTACTCGTAAGAATGTTATGGTGCTGAGTGTAGGTCTAATAAGTGTTGAATAGAAATACAACCGCAGGGGGACGAGAAAAAAATTATGGTGCAGTTTTTACTACCATAAGTGGTGCAAACCAACCGGCTTAAATTCCGGGTTGTTTTCGCTGATGGGGCGGTTCTTCGGTTTCTCTGTCACCTGCGCGGTTTGTTCGTTAGTCTCGTTTGTTCGTCTATGTGCACGGGTCTATGGAGTAGGCTTCCGGGCGGGTGGTAAATGACAATCTGACGTTCAGGGGATTTGCTCACACGATGTGACACGCACGCAAGGTCGAGTGGATTGGGGTGAGCGAAAGCTCGCGTCTATTGATCGATGCCGTTTTGGGTCGGTTGTCGGCGCGATGTAGTTCGCACGATGGAGCTTGGGTCCGATATTGGGAAAGCCGATTTGCTGGTCGTATTAGGGAATATGGCGCAAAGTACCGCCAAGAGTTGTAGATTGTGATGGTATGGAGCTGGCCAAGTGGTTGTTGAATAGAGCTGGTAATTCCGAGCCGAATGATGGGAATTTGGTTGATGTACGTTGATATGTGTAAGAAAAAGTCCACTGCAGAGCAGAGCACGGAGTGATTTGGAAGGTTTTGCGGAGTTTTTGTGAGAACCGTCAGATATCCTTCAGCACTTGTTCCGATTTTGGAAAGAGGACGCAAAACGGGATTAAATGGTATACATTAGTCGGCGATCCGTTGAGAATGCACGTAGAAATCAAGCAAAGTGTCTAAATAAATTAATAACTAAATATGTTATTCCGGAATTTATCGAGGAACGCAATCTATAGCATAATCAAAAGTTATAAGCAAGTATGTTGGGCAGTCGCAAGGTTATATTGCAGGTACTTGTCTTTGACCAAAATGTTGTACAATTTGCAGAAACGGAAGTTCTCATAAGGAACAAAATCGTCAGCGTGGTGACGATGAACTGTGGTCATGTGTGCGTAGAGTAAACAAGCAAAGCACGGTAGGTTATTTGCTGACAGCACTTGAAGGCTGAGCGTATCTATTTTGTACCCGTCAATAAAATAGAGAAGAAATTTCTCTAATCAACCTGCCGGAGTGCAATTGTGGTCAGTGACGTTTCTCAGTGGCCAGGCACGTCCACCACGTCGCATTGTTGCTAGATGATTTCTTGTGGCTTTTATAGGGAGAACACTTGTCAGGCGAAAAACAACCACGTCTGGCACACTCTCGTCGATTGTTTTAAAAGGTCAAATATCTCTGGCAAAGTCACCTCTCAACCACATGCTCACTGCTGTTCGCAGTCGAATGATCCCACCGCTGGCTGCCCACGTAGGTCAGTCAGCGCCCGCCATAGAGGTTGAGGCCAGTCGAGCAAGGCGAATAATTGTGAAGGTAAGCTAAATCTTCAGAGTACTTGGGGTCTCAATTTCTCTGACATTTTAAACCGGTTAGTGTGTGAGGGATCCGTGTACAGCAGTCTCACCAAGCAACTGTCGTTGTGTTTGTTTAAATGGTGGGTTTTGGCATAAGGCCATGCTCCAGGGGAGTTCTTGCTGGTTGTCTTGTCCCATCTCAGACGGAAGAAGTCTTTCAGTCTAATCCTGGAGGTCAATAATGTTCCCGACCTCGGAGAAAAGGGAAAAAGTAACAGGAAGAGAGCAGACCAAAAAGGACTACCATGGAGCCAAGCAGTGCGAAAAGCCTACCTTAAGTCATTTAGACCAGAGACAAAATGCGGTACAATATGGAACCGCTATCACGCTGAAAATGGTTCTTGATTATGCAATAAAAAGCATGGCTTAATGGGTCAATTCTGTAGTGTGCATGGAGAACTAGAGCAAGGTTCCGGCAAGAAGAAAACTAAATATTAAAGTAAGGTGTCAGGACTATTGTTTGAGAAGATAGAATGTGACGGTTCAAAAACGTGTTGCAATCGAACGGTGAATAAACAGCAGAAGGTAAGCCTACGCATCAGCAGTTGTGGAATAAGAGGACGCATCTGCACTTCAATAGATTAGGTGGTCCACTCGAAGGTGCAATGCTACGGTGTCAAGAGCACGCCAGATGGAAGCAGAGCACCGTGGGATTAAAAGCTGGATTAACTACCTAGTAAAAGCTGCTTATTATTGTACAATTAAGGAAACATGGGCTGCCGAGCAGTCAGTTAGGCGAAGGAAAGTTATAGAGATGGAATGCAGGCCGAAGCAGAAGCGAGGCTTGGGTTGTACTACAAGAAATATTACGCATTCACTAGTGTGGAATCGAGTGGCACCTTGGCGCTTTAACAGGTTAGATAAGTCACCCGAAGGTGGTATCCTACTGCGTCAAGAGCATGCCAGATGTACGAAGTGAGCTATGGGGATATATGCCGGATTAACTACATAGCAGCAGCCGCTATTTTTGAGGGATTAAGGAAACGTGGACTGTCGAGCAGGCAGTTAACTGGAGGAGTTTCAGTAAAGGAAGATAGGCCGTGGCTAAAACGAAGCATAAATTGTAGAACAAGCGCTTCTATTAACTAGCAATTAAGGTATAGGAAGCGCATTGTCGATCCAGTACATAGGTGAACCACACAAAGATGGTACGCTACGGTGTGAAAAGTAAGCTAACCGGACGCAGTGATATGTTATGTTAAGAGCCGGATTAACTAGATATCAGAAGCCGTTTGTTTATAGAGATTACGGGAACGTATACTGCTGAGCAGTTAGTTAATTAAGGTGGGTTGTAGTGAAGGAAGGCAGGCCGAAGCAGAAGCGAGGCATAGGTTATAAAACAGACAATACTATAAGCTAACAATTATGGTATAGGAAGCTTAGCATCGCACAGTAGATTAGGTAACACACTCGAGGGTAGAGTGATACGGAGTCAACAAGAAGCCAAATGGACGCAAAGAGCGATAAGGTTAAGAGCCGGATGGGCTACATAGCAGAAGTCGCTCTTTATTGAGAGACGAAGGGAATACGGACGGTCGAGCAGTCAGCTAAGTAGCAGAGAGTTATGGTGAAGTAAGACAGGCTGTGGCTAAAGTGAGTGTTGGATGGTGGAAAAGCAGTGCTATAACCCCACTCGTGGAATAGGGTGGCGCGTCGGAGCTTCAGTAGATAAGGTGATCCACCCGAAGGTGGAATGCTGCAATGTCAACCGTAAGAAAAACGAACGCAGGAAACTTTAAGGTTAACAGCCGGAGTAACAACCTAGCAGAAGCCGCTGTTTATTAAAAGGCTGAGGGAATATGGACTGCCAAGCAGTCAGTTAAATGGAGGAGGATTATAGTGAAGAAATAGCGAGCGTCGTTTGCACTCAGATTGGATGGAAGAACAAGCAAAACTATCAAACTAGCATTTGTGGAATAGGTTAGCGCATCGGCGCTTTAAAAGATTACGTGAACAAATCGAGGATGGCATTCTACGGTGTTAAAAGCTGAGAATAGTGAGTATAAGAGCCGCATTAACTACGTAGCGGATGCAAGTTGTTAAGAGATTAAGGGAACACGGACTGCCAAGCAGTCAATTAAGTGGGGGAGGCATAAAGTGAAAGAAGCCAGGCCAAAGCGGAAGCGAGGATTGTGTTAAAGAACAAGCAACACTATGGCCCTACCATTGTGGAACAGGGAGGCGCATCAGTGCTTCAATAGATTAGGTGAACCACCTGAAAGTAAAAATCTACGGTGGCAACCGTAAGCCAAATGAACGCAAGGAAAACTGAGCAACCAAAAAATGGCAAAATGCTTCTAAAGGTATGATTCACTAGAGCTTGCATAGGTACGGTCTCAAGCCCTTTGGTTTCACGGTTATGGATTTCCAGACGTGAAGCGTTCTTGTGGCTCAGGCCCCCTTCTAACACAGGCGGATGGATAAATGCCGAAATGCAGTAGTTGCTGCAACTTATGGCCCGTACATGTCATCGTTATATGATCGTAGTATGTATTGAAGGACGCTAGGATGGCCTTACGAATTTCTGCATATAATTGGCGCCAATCATCACGCTTGTCACCTGAGCACGCCAAACAACTGATGGAGGAATCAGCCGGGTAAGGCACCCGCCGATCAAGAAATCAGCTGGTTCCCTCACCCGGATGTCGTGTTTCTTATTCCCTGAAGCCGCGTACAAATCCCTACGCGTACAACTGACTAGGTTACAAGCTTCAAAGGGCAAATGGCATGCTTCCTCTGTGCCGCTTACTGCGAGTAAATGGAAACACACGAGCAAGAAAAATTTTCTTCTACATCGAAAACAGTTCGACTGTTAATTTGGACTGGGCAATGACATTCGCAAAGCACTGTTGATGTTGTAGACTTGAAAAACCGATCCGCAAAAGAAACTAACCAATATATATACATATGTGCACGTGCAAAACGCAGGTGCAAATAAGTACATGGTATCGTGACAGCACGTTCATTTGGTCCACAGCAACCAGTTCTACAACCTGGAACCCAATATTCGTTCACAATATGGTACTTCATTACATCTTCCGTGGAGGTCAGGGTTATGCCCATGCGTTTTGGCGCCGTATTGTGTCGCACGGTGCGCACAATTTCTTTACTGCCTTGGCAACTTATTCCGGATAAACGCAACATGCGAAAAAATGGGCCAGTATAATAGCCGTGAAACATGTCACATTAAAATGTTGGTAACTTACTATCTGTATGATGGAGTACAACGTCGCGTTTCTAAGAGAATACGTATCTCGGGCACCGGAGAAGTTAGCTGCGGCTCCCACACCTCGAAATTGTATTGCGGACAATATGTTCCTTGCAGCATGCTGAACATTAGCTCCATGTATGCAATTGAGGTAATCAATTTTAGTAGCGTTTATATAGACAATATGTGCTTCTACCATGGTGTTTAGACCAATTCCATCCCGTAGTTATGCGACATATACACGTAAAGTACCCACTGTAATGAACGTGCATTGTAAGCCTGAGTTACGTTGCTGTTGCACTTGATGTACCGCCCCTGCCAGAGACTTCAGTTTGTCGTACAGCTTTTAAAACATGAGGTCCCAGTGGCGAGTACTATCTACCGGAAAGCCGCATGCTCTCATTGGTGTTGGAAAACACCTCTTGGTTATTGGCTATAGAACGTTTGAGCTCGGTGCTGCATTGCTAACTCACGAATATAGTCTGCAAGGTTGACAACCTCAAAGTAGTGTGACCAAAAGAACCTTGCAGTCAGCGGATATTTCTATTGTTACAGAAGGCAACCGGGAAGCCGCATTTGTTTTTGATGTGAACGGTTTTGTAGCGGACGATGAGAACCTTACCAGTAGTTTGGATGTCTCGGTCTGCAACAAGTACCTTCCCGCCTCCCTAAGCGGATATATTTTAAGAACCGTATGTGTAACGGCATGATGGAACGGGTTGATCCATTTTGTCAACTGATTCTGACATCAAGGCAAACGTTCGTGTAGGTGGCAAAGCTCATTACTTGGAGCTGACAGGGAAGCGGTTTTTCGCGATTGTGCCCAACCTTTATCCTTATCGTCGTCAGAAATTAGTCTAGTAGGCCGGCTTCTGGAAGGTTACATAAAAAGTAGGCAAGGGGACTACCGGATTTATTTGCGTGGCGTGACCGTTCACACTGCGTCATTTGTGTCACCCGTAAATATCCATTCTACATAACCAAGACACACAGAGCTTGCATACTGATAGTCCTATGCAAAACTAAATTCATCGGACGAAACGTACCTGTCTGAATAATCCCCCGGTACAGTGCGCATGCGGCATCAGGGTGCGGATGTAATGTAACGATAAATTGCGTTATCGTATCCTCCGTGCTGTGGTTCATGTAGGATGGCGGTATGGCCATCATTCTGCGGTTAGTTGCTACTGATACCGGTAATCACCGAACCACGGTCAGTTCGTAAGGCCCTCACGTGATAGTGCTGTTGGGACATGAGCTGATGAAAAGGTTATGACGTTAGGAATGCGAAGGACATGGCTGCAAATTTCACAGAAAGAGATAACCTGTGTTGGTTATGTGTATTAAAGGCCATCCTAAGGTGGAAATACAGCAAACGGTAGGTAACTACAGCTGCGCGAGAGGCCTAGATGCAAAAAGTGTGCAATATATGAAGTATAACGTTTCTTCTTGCAACTTAATGCACACGCACTTGCAGACAACATCCTGTAGCGGCAGTTTGCAGACGTTTGGTTAAAAGCCAATAACTACGTAAGTGCCTATCTCCAATGATAGCACGTCGCGTCTGCGTAGGTCATACAGCTTATCGAACGCCTAGCAAATGATGTTTGTACCGCCGTCGTCTGTGTGCATTACCGAGATAAAAACATAAAGCTTTGGAGTACTACCATAACGTCCGGGCTAAATGGTTTACACATGGAACTATTGGTAGTGAAAGGTAGCTTAATTTGATAAACCACCAGTGTAACACCGCTGTTCGTGAGCAAACTCGCAGGACAAGGGGGCTTAGCGGACAGTTCTAAACACCTGTGCAACAGTTGTGCAGTGGGGCTGAAGGCGTTGTAAAGGAAGCAATTTAACACAAAATGTGAGACTCAGATGGAAATGTGGAAGGACTGTACAACACACCATGTCGCTTTACTTTCTTGACCAGGTACACCTATGAATGCACAGTAACATTATCCGCCTCATCGTGTAAATATTAGTGATTACGCAAAAATACACTAAAGACCTCATCCGCGAGTTCTATATACCTTAAGTCCACACAGGAGGGCCTAACGGGTAAATTCCAAGGTGAAAATCTAAAAAATTCAGGTAGTAAAATGGCTTTAGAACATACTGCGACGCAGCAGCCCGGCATACATCTGAAAATTTTGAATCTCAGTTGCATTCTAGCACCGTACTTGCTCCACCCTACTGCACCGCCTTCGAACATCGCTTGACCGACAACTACCTATTCCCTTCAGAAACTCAGTAACAATGTCCATACCTTCACCGTCAAGGAAACATCACCGTTTAAAATTTGATTATCTACATGAGGGCATCATGCGACGCACCGCACCCAAACACATGGCATGCATGTAGTCCATGGGGAATGCTGCTATCCTGCCAATCGCTAGGCACGCGAAAGGAAAATTTTCTGCCCGTCTTTTAGAACAAAATGGCTGGTCCGTTCGCTCATGGCATTCGGTTTCCGGGAAAGTTGCTTTATCTTCAGCATGTGTGCCAGGTTGCACACACTTGTTACAAGTGCTTAACTCTGAGTAATACTTCGTCCGCATCACAAATGCACTTGCTGGCGCGTCACACATAACCACTTTTAAATCAACTGGGAAAGGTGAATCACATCCTCTCGGGATAAGCCCTTCAGACATCATCACCACGTACTCATTGCTATTTGGAGCAGGGAAAGCATGGACGCTGTCTGGCTTACATTCACTAGAGGATTACACGAAGACGAAGGGACGTATGGTTAAGGGGGAAATAACACGCCACATGCTGGGCCGAATGCGCAGCTTCGATGATCCAAAAGGCGTAAATCAACCAGTGTGGAACAGCGTACATATACGGTCACTAGAAGGCATGCGTGCCCTGTGTATAATCTTCCCCAAACCATAACGCAGACCCAAATGCCGTACGTACCGGTTGACACCGTAACAGTTTCAGTGGATCTATGAGCTCGCGGTAATATGCGATAATATTTCGATAGTCTTGGTAACAGCGGATTCGGCCCAGGCAGCAACCTGTTCACAGAGGTCATGGGCGGTTTGCAATTCCATACCCATTCAATCAAACCCGCCGTAAAACATCAGCACGTGTTTCCAAAGAGAATTCCACATGAACAGCCTAATATTTATCAGCCATGGGTACTTATGTTCGCCTATCCAATATGGGTAACATAAGGAACGCGCACCTAAGGAACAGCGCACACTAGTAGGACTGTCTACTAAAGGAGGTAACGGGGCCAAGTATTCCTAATTTATAGTTATAGCACTTAAGAAATGTTGTACTTAGGTAACCGTTCTTGTCTAATGAAGGAGAATTATTAGTCGCCTCCTCTACGAAAACTTTTGCCGGAGCAAGTCTTTGTACTAGACAACTTAATTGCCGTTGCGACTTTCGGTTGAACGTTAGCTTGCAAGGCAGGTGCGGTGCGATTTCCTGCAGCTCATAGCGCTATACCTATTACAGGTTAGCTTATGAAACAAGACCGTACCGTACCAATTTACTGCACGAATAAAGTGCATACGTAGCACAACGGCAACAAAACGCGCACGGCAACCTAAGGCTACTGCGCTTTACTGTCCGCCTCGACAGAAAAGTCGACAAACGGTCCATTTATCAACATTTGCGCTTGTAGACGAGTATTTTATCGTTGACCTTTTGGCTTAATTATATACCATTACTGTAACACAATATTAATAATGTTCCATTAGTCCTCAACCATTGTGCAACGTTTCTAGTATTGGTTTTTTCAGTCGTCATGGTAAGGTGATTTGCCGACGATAAGGAAAGGTTTTTCGTTAGTCATGCTGGGTGGGACTTTAGGATTCTTTACTTTGCTATTGTTTGCTTTTTATGGTCTTTCTTACCAAGTTAATAGGTCCAGTATGGACGACATCGATGATAAACTAAGGCTCGAATGTCACACAAGCTAGCACGTCAGTGATGGTTTTGGTGGGATTTATTCTAGTTCACCAGGCAGCCAAAATGTATAATAGAATAAGTTAATAACAACAAAGTACGCAGGAAATGGGAGCTTGTTGTTCATCCACCTATACGCATGACGCAGGGTAGAAAAAAATGCCAGTTAAAAGAAAACTTTTGCAAAGATGGCAAAGATAAGGCAAGAACTGATACGCAGAAGCTGGATTTCCTGCTATCCGGTGTAGCAGGGTCTATGGCACATGGCTAGCTTACATGCCGGTGTCAGAGAACATTTCAAAACTTCCAGGGACTTAGGTAGCACACGTCCAGATCCCGCCCAGACTAGCCACTCAACGTTTCTATGAGAGCAGTAGGCTAAACTTGACAGGATCGTGTACCGTTAGACGGATAAAGACGGATTTTGTCCCGTTTAAGGCGGAGCAATAAAAATAAGCCTAGCGTCGACTAATTAACATCCACAAACATGCTTGGCAATCCGGCTGCTTCAGAAACCTTGATTGTGTATCATCGATACCCGGTTACGGACCTCACACTATCACTCACCTATGACCTAACGAACCTCATAACGGTTCAGACCTAAGGTACACGCAGTACGTGTTTCCGTAGTTGCTGGACATAGGAACACACCTAGGCGGCCTTTAGTGCAGTTGGGCAAAAGCTAAATAGCTCTTGTTATGCACCTGAGAACAGCTCAAGGTGAAAATAAATGACAGCCGGTGTGTAAGGATGGTTTATATACATAAAGGTGTATGGTATAACAACCGGATTGGTAGCCGAAAGCAGCATTGTCAAGGTCTTTAATCCGCTTTGGCCATTGACAACTTAGTAGGCTAAAGATGTTCATAATAAAGCTGTGGTCTTACCTAGGTGGCACTGCATTCGTTAATTTGCTTAACCGCAGCTCGCTTGTGCCCTGCATACTGCAACTACGTTTTGATGTGGCGTGTAGTGTCAGCATCCGAGGCTGCATCACACATGCGTTGCCGCATGAGTACTTCTTAGGTCTCATGGATTACTGTTTGTCAACGTACCGTATACAATGCCTTTCATAGTTGTCCGTCTTAATGCAAACGAATCACTCGCACCTGAGTAATTGTCCTCCGCGTCAAATTCTCTTATCTATAGCCACTCCATGGGGCCAAGGACGACCAGTTGCATGTTATCCCCGTGCACAACAGATAAATATTTGATATGAAACCCTTTCCATGATAAGCCGAACGTACGACTCTGTAGCTAATACTTGGATCGCTTAGCCGTTCATTGTATCTCCTAGGCTCCCTGCGAGGGCTAAATGGCTTAGAAAGCCCTGATGCAAGACTTTGGGACTGCCGTTGCATTATCTGCAACATGGCCTCGGACATACGAAGATGGCTGACCTGTTCTAGCCAAATCATTCAAAATACATCTAAAAGTAAGGCTGCGTCATGCAATACGCCTGTGGCGTCGTACTTTTAACCGCCCAAAGTACCTTCGATACCTCGAATTGGATAGTGAAACAATCGCAATAACAGCCGGCATGATTACTGCCTAAAAGGCCAAATTATAAATGCGATACTTACGGTCGCTTGTTGATTGCCATGGACGTGCGAGACTAATGCCATTAAAGCAAGAAGTGGGAGTACTTGCATAGGTTGCTGCAGTAGGCCTCTTGGGTTTTCGGGTATGCACGGTCTCTTCGTCAGTTGAGCAGGAACGGAAGTGCCGGCGTCTATGGGGAAATTAGAAAAATCCATACTTACATAGGAGGCTTAGCTGGAAGGTCCGTCGGCATAGTATCGTCTGTGGAGAGCAGCATAAAGTGCTCTGATTGACGTTCCGTCTTTCGGGCATGCTGGAAGCTGACTAACGTAAAGGGTTATTGTAACAAAGCTTACGCGTGCTAACAATGATGGACAAAACTGTGCTCGCCTCATACGCAACGGATGCAGTGTTATTTTCACAGCTTCCGAGTAGCACGTACTGCACACGGAAATAATTTGCCCCTCCGCACCTTCTGCCCTAAGCTAGGTATTAACTCATCCGAGTCAAGTAGTTTGACAACGCTGTATCCTTGGAAAGCCATTAGCGCTGCTGAAGAAATACGTCATTAGTTAGAGCGTATACCTGTGTGTCATAGGGTAAATTACAAGGAAGTCGTTCACTGGAATGGCGTTGCACTTGAATAGAGTAGGACATGCGGAAAGGCTACACGCACCTTTCGACAATTTCAATGCACGGCAGATGTATGCGCTTGAGGAGTGTATGCTAAGCACGAACAGAATACGAAGGTTCATAAATTCCCCGCATTGCACGATGATATTCCCAGACACATTCACTGGCACATCTGTAAGCGCTCCAGGTTTATCATCGATGATGACGACGTTATCCGGCTTCACTGTGAGAAACAAAATACCGTGCAAACGAAAGGCTTTTGACCCTTATAGGTACACATTTCCACATTTCCACCCGTTATTGTGTTGCTGAAAGCAGGAGGAAGCTGTTCCTCATCGGACGTACGACGTAGAAGTTGAGAAACCGGACGAGGGGAATTGTGCACCATGGGCTTGATGGAAAACATGTGAGACTCAAGGGAAAAGCTGAGCGCCTGTCTAAAGTACCAATCTTCTGTACGTCCGTGGGCAGATGAACCAGAGAGTGTACGTATCACGTCATCTCGCTGGGACCGTAAACCACAAACTAATTATCACTAAACTTGAATTAAATGAACAAGGAAATCAAATTAAGCAGGGTAAAGGTGAGGGTGGTACATTATATAAATAACAAATGAGAGATTTAGAAAGTTATGACAGAAAGCCTCTGGCAACATTCCCATTAAACACAGCAGCGGGAGAGGCCGGCTCAAGCTAACAAACTGTTATCGAGTACAGTTTCTAGTGAATAAAGAGGAAGCACGAATGTGATGTTGCGAAAGTGTATTGCGGTACATTGTTTCCGCATATTAGCTAAAAGTACGACGCCGGACGACGCCTGCTAGCTAGGGAAGGATGTGAAGGGCCGCGCGATGGAGCAGTGAGTTGAATCCAACCCTGGTGCCGTGTGTGTATGTTGCGTGTGCATTGCGCCAGACAAACAACTGCAACATAAACCACAGTAGTCTGTAAACAACCTCTAGGGGTACAACAAAAAGGTAAGTTTATTTAATATTTTACACGACATACTAAAGCAATCCTGGGGAACCACAAGGCAGCTACAACGCCCTTGGCCGGCGTATAACAAACATAGACGCAACTTGCTTGCCTCCCAAAAGCGGTATTCATTCCGTAATCGAAGCTTACGTAGAAAGTCCGATGTCCAAGAAGGTCCAAATTCATACAAACTTTCGTTCGCTAAAATCACTCGCTTCCTGCGCAGTCAAATTCCACTGTCCACGGGCGTCGTAAGCTAGTTTGTGATCCTCCTGTGCACTACACTCAAGCAAACTGAATACCTCTAGTCAATTGGAAAGTCTTCAACCAAATCTACCTTCAAAGCAGCTAAAGGCGACGTTTGGCTGGCATTCCTACGCACGGACGCATTAGTCCGCAGTGTGCTATCCTTAAGTGGTATGCCACCTTGCGGATCAAATATTTACTAAGTTGGCTGCATTCATCACAGCTGTAATTTCCCGTGTTTTCATTTGCGTTACACATAAGTGCGCGGTGGTATCACAGCTAACCGCTTTTAGACGAAATAATCCGGTGCTTGCAAAGCACCGGATATCACAAATTGCATCATGAAGACAGTCGTACACATCCTTGGGTACTTATGAGTGAGAAGATCTTGGTGAGTATTTTGTCCATCGCAATCAGCCGACAATTCAGATATATTGACCAGTTATCCGGAAAAGCACCAGACGGCCGTTTCGCCCTATTGGGTCACATCAGTGGTGCGCATCCTTCGGTCCTCTGCTGAGGATCGAACCCATGACTGCTAGTGGCTCTTGCCAACTAGCCTGCAGCTTATGCAACTGCGCCATGGAGTACGGTATCTGTCCATCACCTGCACGGCAGGTGCCTGCATGGCAGTGGAGGATGGGTCGGGCTATATCGCATTTAGCTAACAATTCGTGATGGTCAGATACCGTCCTCTATGGCGCAGTTGCACAAGCTGCGGGCTAGTTGGTAAGTGCCAATAGCAGTCATGGGTTCGATCCTCCGCAGAGGCCCGAAGGATGCGCACCACTGATGAGCCCCAATAGGGCGAAACGGCCGTCTGGTGCTTTTCCGGGTAGCTGGTCGACATATCTGAATTTTCGGCTGATTGCGACGAACAAGAATACACCTTTGTGCTTTGAGATTCCACCACAAACACCAACAAGTAATAGCTTGGTGACCACTGGTTTGATCACACGGCACAAGGTCGGCCATATCCGTTTCTTAGATATATTAATAACCGTAAACCAATCAATATGCAGTTGTTGGTTTACAGTTTCACTTGCCGTGATCAAAGAGTAGCGCATGCACGCTGTATGCCTCTCAGTAGACCAACGTAACCTTAAGGGCCCGGTGCAAAATGCTGTGGGCAGGAGTTCCGTGGCGTATGCATGAGCGTCCGGTAATCCTTTGGCAGCAATTGCATCAACGGTTACACAAGCCCCAAACCTTTCGAACAAAAGACACGATTACCTACGATTTTGCAAATCAGCCTCCTCAAGTTATGGACCTATTGGTCAGGCTCCAGGTCACACTCACAGTAGTTGGATACGTTCTCAGACAACTGCACGGTATGAACAAACATAGGTAATATATAGTACAAATCCGCCTGCCCTTTTGTCGCTCAGCAGCGTACAACAGAAACGCTTCTTCGTAGTGAATCCTGTGGTCATTCTCTGCTGTATGGCAAATGGTGCTACAAAAATGCAACTTTGCAGTTGATTGATAACTTTTTCGACGAAGCATGCTGAAAAAGTATACATACATATCAAACAAGCTGTAACTGGAAAACCTAGTAGATGTCCATGAAGAAACGCAGAATCAACGAAGGTAACCAGTAGCGCAAAACAAAGCGGCAGCAGCGCTTAACTTTAAGTGATCGAAAATGTGCAAATAGTATGCCTTACCGATGCATCTAAACCACAGGTGTTATGGTCAAAAAATCACCTAAAATGCATATTAATCATTTATTTAGTAACTAGTCAAAATAACCGCATTTAACTGCAACTAATCCTTTATTAACAGACTGTACTGTCGTTTTGTTTCAGTCCAGTGTACTTCGTTTACCACGTCATAGCAAATGCGGATAGCGGAGTCCTGTTGAGCGTTCACTTTTATTGCTTTGAGCAAAAGAAAACGAATAAAGACAGTTTCGGAGACTCATCTGTTTACTATTCGGACTTCATCTGCTATAACTTCCAAATGCCTGTCATGTTCTAAAGAAGTTACTTCGCGCTCCAAAGCCTTACAGCGCACCAGTTGTGATGGGTGGACCCACTCCACACAGCACGGCGTCACGACATCGCGACCGCGTTGGCATAGCTTAGTGCCATTGTCGGCTCAGGGCAACGGTGTGCCATAGATGTGGTCAGTGCACAAAGGGTTTCTATGGAGTGGGCGCAACAACCGAACGGCGAAGCGGGAACGACGCGTACTTCTTTAGCCACTGTTTACAACCCCAGAAGACCTAGTATTACATGGCCTCTGTTACTGCATGCTTACCGCTGATATACCACAGGCCTTATAACTTACCTAAGGTGCTCATAAGCATGCAAAACAGTGCAAACGGAATAGGTTGACCACTTATAGCGCAGCCATAATGTATGCGGTATTACGGTACGCACAGCCTAACCGGCTTAATCCGGACTACTTACGTGGGATAAGTCCAACGTATAAGCTAAAGACACTATGCGTGAGTTAATCACCATGCGTAAATAGTGAATGATGTACAGTCAACGGGCATGATACCTGGATACATGCGGACACCAAAACCTGCGAAACGGGGCAGGTAGTAGGTGCGCACAACGAAAGAGGATATGGAAATGCAGTTACCCGGATCGAGGAAGAAATAAATCAAGTCAGCAGTAGAGACAAGTGAAGAGCTTGCATAAATAGTCAACGGGGAATGTACAAACCAGGGTAATTGAAGTGCAGATGCGTTTCGTGATTCCTCCTTAACGCATTGCCCTGGCATTAACCCAATAATTTAAATGCTGTTGATAAAGGAGTGTATGTAGCATGAACAGTGAATACCTGGTACGTGGTGTCTTGCCAGTGCACAACACGTCGTCTGACCAGTTGATGGCGGGCGTTGTATATCCTCCTTTGAATAACTTTTGAAACCTCCGATGGGGTGACTTCGTTGGCGGCGAATCGTTAAATCAAAACTGCTGCGCAGAAATCTGTTGCACTTACCTTACCTTTGCGCTACATCGATGTCGGTCGGAATGGGCGTACATTACCTTTTCCGCAAGCGTTTACTCGTCCTAAAACTTCAGCGGGAAACATCCGTTCGAGAATTCCCGTGGTTGCTGTGGCAAACCTTTCGCCGGGTTTGCAAAGCAGGAATTTCTTCTGTTAGCTGGAATAGCCATTTGTAATTTCGCTTAAGAAAATGTTTTCACTTCCTCAGTAGAAAGCCATGCATTGAAGGGCCATACCTCTTCTAAGCTGCAGAGCGGAAGGAGTGATGCGGCTGACACTTGTCTGGCGGTATGATACATGTGTTCCACCATTGCCTTCATACTTTTGCTCAAACTGTCTACCCGGTTTAACAACAGGCTTTGGTTGGCTGCTCAGGAGCATCACCGAAGCGGTAAAGGAAAAAATACCCATCATTTTTTGCAAATTTGCAAGTACATTTCATGCATCCGCTTTACCCCTTGGCAGCATTTATGGAAGGTGTCACTTACGTGAAACGGAAGGCTGTGAAAATGGAACGGCGTGCCTGCCTGAAGTTGTAGGTGGAAGTTCGGATATAATAACTTATTTCGTCGGTAAGCCTATTAACGGGGGTTTTGTTGCTTGCCATCAGTCAATCTAACTGGACTTGCGTTACCTCATGATTGGCTAACAGGATAAGTTACTGCCATGTTGTAGGCACTGATTGATGCTGTCAACTCATTTGCGTACGCAGGGTTTAAGGCATCCTCTCCCAAAATAGGTGTGGCAGTAGACTGTTGGGAGCAGGGATGGAAAGGCGGTGGCACCCTGAGGGAAGCGGCTGCGAGTTTTTGCCATTTCGGCTGCCGTAGGTTATCCGACTCGCCGCAATCCGCATAAACCCTCCCTGTTTCAGTGTTTGGTATTAAGGAAACAACGTCCATTTACATACTCCTATGAGTGTATCCTGCGCCCTTGTATTTTCCGTTTGGGTGTAATGCGATGGAGGCTCGTAAGATCGCTTGAACAACGTTGCATGTTCAAGATCCCATACACATCAGAATGCAACCACTGGAACTTACCGGTTCGACGTAAAACGGTGCCCTCATATAACTGGTCCCCAACAGTCAGAGGCATGTGCATCCTCAACGCTCTTAAGTATGCATGTTGCGGTACTGATGCAATGGCTGCGACATACCTTTCTGACTGAAGCCATGTGTTGCTTATCAGCTGTGTTTCTCACACACCTTTTACCCGCATGGTTACAACGTAGTACGACGCCTCTTCTATGGAATCTGAAAGGAAAGCTTAAGCAAGTGGTTTAATGAAGCAGTTCATTCCAAAACTGTGCGTCCCGGTGCACTGCCGATTAAGAGGAACAGTGTTGGTACCTACACGTCTTCCGTGTACATACCTAAACGTCACAAGACTTTAGAGCTCTTGGTAGTGCACCGTTGTGACAACATTAAGACATCGTTCATCAACTAGATATCCATGTACTAAGGTGCCTCATGCAATTATGCGTGCGTGTATTCCATGAAGTTAGCGATCACCGTGTTTTTGTTGCCCATGCAGACAAGCCAGTGCAAGCCCCGACTTATACCACTACGTTAGCCAACAGGCTGCATAAAGTTGAAGGGAATTCCAAGGGAACACAACCCATGGTTTGGTTACCGGATAAAACCACCGAAATGGTTTGTCAGCCGACTTAAATTTAACGTTCCGTTAGAAAGCCATGCCCCTAGAAAGCACGTGCTTCTTCAATATCACTAAATTGACGTTTGCGCCATATTAAAACACGTTGCTGGCGACGCGATTAATATGCATGCAGTTAGCATCGCTATGTGCGGTCACTTCATGCAACTGTGTAAGGTGTGGTCACCTGTACTGCGGTTTGCCGAGCAATTATAATCACCTGTTGATGTTGGCATACCACACGGCTGAAGGTTGGCAAGGCGCAACGGTGGACTTACACTCTTTAAACACAGAACTACGCATGCATGTGTTATGCGGCGACAATGCGGCCAGTTGTTAGTGAAGTCGCCGGCGATTTCTGTTCACTAACAATCGCCAGGCTTTAGAACGTTTTATACAGGAACCTTCCCATATAGGTGCACCTACATGGTGGTGTTCACCTTGTGTGCACGCACCATGTCTCTTTTTTAGACATGCAGAGTGCAGAACGCCGACGATTCACCGTTAGCCTCCCAAATATTGGCTCCTTCCTGTGATGCCGAAGTTGGAACGCGGAACGTTTACGGTAGTGGCAACATCCCGCAACGTCCATCACCCTGGAAGGCTACGCAGTTGTAATCCATTTTTCCAAATAGAACTAACACAGACTTTTGTGCGAACCCTTTGCGCTATATATACACAAATCGCTTACTTTTAATTCATGTGCGTACAAATCGTATTGCCATGCGTATGCTGTGCATGCGTATGTGTCAACTGTTTTGATTTTTGCGCCGAATCAAATGCGGCGAACTGTGAACACTGACTACATTATCCGGCATTGTGGATGCGTGGGTTATATCGTCCCTTATGAATGCCAGCTGAAGCCTTATTTATGTAAACTTAGACGTAACATGGGTGGTGGCCGCATCTCGCTCCGCGACCAAAACCTCTGCGCCGTCTACTTTGCGACACGGAGTGAACACTGCGTCTAAGCACCTCCTTTAACTAGTATATTTGCGATTCGTATGAAATTGCGTCGAAGTTGGCTACGGGTCCAGCAGGTTACACATTCTGCGCCAATTGATTAAAGGAATGAACATTAAATATCACTTGAGGTTCCCCATATAAATGGAAACATTTATCCACGAACACTTTCAAGGCTGATTCCACGAAATCCGTTAACTAATCGTGAAGTACGGGATACCATAGAAGATAAATACCCTTATGCACGACTATGCGGTTATCGTAGTACTGTGGCTCCAGAGCGGTCCGCAATAACGTAGCGCTTGCCTACAAGAGGAAATGCTGTTACCCTGCCGGCCTGCATAATTGAACCCCTCTGCAACGCCTACCGGCATCATCTGGCCAATACCAACTCAGTTGGTAAAAAGCCACCATTAAGCTGGCGCACCTTATCCAGCTGGAGGCTAAATGGCTTATGAACGGGTGCTAGCTGCCAACGAGTTACCATTCGGCGCATAACTCCTATGCAAACCGATTGTACATAATCTAAAGGAAATGTTTCAATCATTAAAAATTGTCTTTTGACGTTGTTTTCTAGGTATGTACCATGCGGACCACAAGTAGCACTGCGGTCATAACCAGTGCGCCATTTTGTGCACTTCACATACGCACGAGCTAGAGCCTCGCATATAACAGATGATAAGCCTACTGTTGTTGCGTACGAGTTACCCGGAAACGCCAGCTCGACCATGCTTAAAGTGATTAACTCTTCCTTCAAAGACGCCAACAAATACCCCAGACCGGCAAGTTTAATGGGACCGAAGTACACTCCGATAACAAAAGAAGACAATGCAGGCAAGATAGGTTGGAACAGAATTGTCCATCACTGCGGACGCGACTCGTCAAAGGGCGTAAACTCATCTACGTGCAGTTGAATAAGCACCTCCTTCTCCAGCCTGCCGTCGGTGAAAGGTTTTCAATAAACCAGCCCGAAAACCAAATAACCGTAGGAACCAGGCTCCATACACCTGGTGTCCGTCTCACGAGACGTTTTCATCAAAGTGCTGTAGTCCTTCGGCGAAAATGGGGACACTAACGAAGGGGAGCCGGAAGATGGTTGACAGGTAAAACCGAGATATGTGGACGCACCATGCGTTGATGCAGATACCCAGGCATAGAATGATCATAGAAGGACTGTGCACTTAATTGTGGAAGCGACGGATTCTCTGGATTGGTGGAGGTGCTGTATACTACAACTAATTAGTACGAGTGCCCGGCATCTTACTTTAGGTCGAAATGTCATTCCTAATGGTGAAGTAGACCTGGTGGCACATATGTGCTTGCTCCGAGCTTTTACACGCAGGCAACGAGCTGCGTGAGTCAGTTTAATTAAACAAACCATATCTTCCCATGTAGCTTCGTCCACTTCCGGAATATCTAAAGCGATAGCTAAACAGTCCTCAAATACCTTGCCACTACGACTAAGCTTGCAGCGCTCTGCTGACGTTTGCTTACCCCTAAGCTTCACCGTACGCAAGCTGGGGGGGTTAAATGCGAAATGCTTATAATTGCGCCATATGACTTAAAATGGCCCGGGAAGCAATACAATGGCGTAACTGATTGACACTCGGTGACATGCAGCACACGTGGTTACCGGATAGGCACTGTTATGCGCTATGCACGTAGTAGCGGATGCTGAATGCAAATGCGTCCGGATACAAAAACGTACCATGGAGCGATTTGTGCCAATCCCGCTCATGTGTGCAATGTAGCGTCAGGATCACTACGGGTTGGTGTCAAAGCAGCAGTGTGGCAGAAAAATGCAAGTGCTTACTAAGTAGTCGGATGGTATTATGAAAGCGATCGGATAATTAACTCACATATTACTAACTCAATGGACTAAACAAGCTTCCGCCTAACGAGCGTCCCGTTTCTGGTCCTAATAAGCGAAGATAAATGTAATAGTTGACGTAGTGGTATTCTCAGGGACAAATGTGAAATCCATGAAGATTAATAAACTATCGGTATGTTGTAAGGAAGCAGCGGCCACTTACTTATCACAGTGCGGCTAGGATTGCACGGCTTAACAATTGAACCCGTGGCGCGTCGAAATCAAACATAAGGCTATTTGTTGCAGTTGAACAATTGCATAATCCGAAATAAAATAGCATTGCGGGTAAATGTTGCAGAGTATGAGGATCAACTGGAGTTAAGTAACACACATTAGCATAACGGCCATCAAATACGGAAAATTAAGAAGTCATGACAAAGCCATGACCTCGGCCCATAATGCCACAGATACTCGTGCCGCTGTGATGAGTAGGACATAGCTTGTTGTGGAGTCGGTGGTGAGCCGTACGAAGTTCTCCTGCGATCCAGAGCGCCGGGCTTAAGTTTATTTGCGATCTGTGCCGCTTTACGATAAGCAATAGACGATGTCTTGACGGACTGCCTGTGCTCAGTCCACTCGCCTCTCCTGCTCAAGCTAAGATGAACATCGTTTCTGTCTCTCGACGAACTCCTTGCCTTACTTCATATGATCCTGGAGCAGCTACCCCAAAGGGTAAGCGTAGTCGAACACCGTACACCTCACCTACGGGGACGCCGCCGGTTGTCGACCAGAGCGAAGTGTCTTAGACCAAGACGTACGCAGAAGTGCTGAAGGAAAACGTAAGCAAATTTGAAGTAAAAGCAAGGCAGGGGTTAGGCTAAAATCCAAGTCGTCATAATCTCAAACGCAGTTGAATCTGTTTCTCGATAGAGTGGAGCAACTGGAAAATCTGCTTAATAATGACCCGCCTGTTTTAAAGCCAAAGATTCATGTGAATGCAAAATCGTCATCACACAACCGCTGCCTTATCCTCGTGAATGCAGCCGAGTCGACCAAGGCCATCCCAGCTGAAAGGATGGCAGATGACCAGGAGTTCCCTACAACTGATTAGCTCTTTACTGTTAGATGAAGGAGAACAAGTAACCAACATTGTTTCAGCCTTCCGCCTCGGCAAGAAACATGAGGACTTGTTGAGGACCGTTACCTAATAAGTTCAAGTGCGGAGACAAAAGTCAATCTTAGACAAAACTCAAAATAGAAGAAAAAGCATGCATACTTGCGTTGTAGTGGTTGTTTTAGTCCATGTTATTCCAATATCGACTACCGATTC
The DNA here is from genome assembly GCA_944474145.2 of Dicrocoelium dendriticum. NCBI lineage: Eukaryota > Metazoa > Platyhelminthes > Trematoda > Plagiorchiida > Dicrocoeliidae > Dicrocoelium > Dicrocoelium dendriticum. The sequence continues at coordinate 29,632,313 of OX104068.1, forward strand.
GAAGATAAAAATCCGACTAATCAAAAGACGCGGCAGCAGCACAAGCATTGGCAGCAGCAAACGAAATAAGCACGAGGTGAGTGAGTAGAAGTACTTGTATTCAAAATTTGTGGATTTAAGCAATTGGTACAAAATGAGCGGTAACGGAATTGCCAAAAGCAAACATAAAATATAGTGTAAGCACAACTGGTACAGTACCCCTAATAGAACTAGCGATGGCAAGCAACGCTGGATATAACGCTTATGGAACGTAGTGTGCTAATTTGGAGGGGACTGAAACAATAAGACCTGAAGATGTGTAGATAGGCTTGCTTGTTGGGGGACACAGGTATTTCGAGTTACGGGTATCTGTCATGCGTTTGTTATTGGGTAACAGCCCAAGCACAGGAGTGTTGTAATTGGTTGAGATTGCTTCTGAACCATCCAACGTTGACTTGACTTATGCGGGTTTAAGACGACCAAGGTTCGCGGTCGCCTTAGATCGATTCATATCCAGAACCAAGTATCTTGGTTTCTGCGATAAGACCTTGAATGGACCTTCATTAGGCGGTGGCAAGGGTTTTCGAATAGCATCTAGCCGGATAAAGATGAAAGAACGTGTGTATATGCAGCTGGCGCGTGCTTAGTCGAGGTGGAGTCGGTCTAATGGAACGAAAGTGGTGCTTCAGGCGTTCAGCATAGAAAGTAGGATTCAATTCGCCGGGTATTCGTGAGTCTAGTAATATGTCGTCTGAGAGACTGAGGGTTGTGCCAAAGACAAGCTCGGCTAGGCAGCATCCGTTATCTCCCTTGACGGTATTTGCAATGTCAAGAAGAATGACTGGAAGGCGTTCAGCCCAAGAAACTTAGACCAACTAGCTGTAATGGCAGTTTCCAGTTGTCAATGAAATCGTTCGAGAAGGCCATTAGCAGCAGAATGATAGGCAGTCATCTGAAAATGAGTACAACCGTGCAGTCGGCCTAAATCACGGAAAACTGTGGAACTGAATTGAGCTTCTCTGTCAGTAGGCACAGTAACCAACACACCAAAGCACGCACTCCACGATTAAACGAAAGAAGGTGCGACTGTTTCAGAGGCTGTATCATGTAAGGGAATTGCGTGGGAGACACGAGTAAAGCGATCAACACAAGTCAACAAATAAGTGAAACCGTTAGAATCTGGTAACGGTCCTACTACATCAAGTTGAATGTGTTTGAAACATGCTTCGGGGAGTGAAAAGTAAGAGGAGCTGTAACTGTGTGCCTGTGAACCTTGCTGTTTTGTCAATTAAGAGATCTTTTAACCCATTTTTAATTGTTCGTGCACATATTAGGGCAGATATAACGCTCGGCAATTAGGTTCACGTTAGCTCGAATACTGGGATGTTATAATCCATGAAGATTGTCAAAGACCCCGCCGGTACGGCTGTAAAACAAACAATATAGGTTTGCGGGTGGAAATACCGCAGTAGACTCTGGCGTCACAATTGAGCACGGGCATTTGCAAAGATTTAGCAAAATGTTAGATCGAAGCCGTGTTAATTCTGGATCAATGGTTTTGGCAACATACATTACCTGTAGATGTAGGTATGAGTGAAAACTGATGGATACGAACGCGGGATAATTCTTCGGCAACAAGGTTGTTAGGGCCGTCAGTATGGCAAATATCAAGGCATAGTTGTGAAAGCTAACCAAATTGTCGCGTCTCTCCAGGAGAGCAACGATCAAACTTTGCACGAAACCAAACACAAGGGGTTTATGATCTGTCAAGATGACAAAACGTCGACCATCATGAATGTGACGAAAATGCTTTACTTCTAGGTACATGGCAAGGAGCACTCGACCGAACTTACTGCACCTGGTTTGGGCAGGTTTAAGGTTCTGTGAGAAGAAAGACAAGGGTTGACTTTCGTTACCCACGAGCTGCTGCAGTACGGCACAAACGGCGAATTTTAAAGCTTCTGTCTTGATAATGCGAGCAACGATGTCGTCAGTTCTCAAGTAAGCAAGCGAAGTAGCTTGATTCAGCTTTTGCTTGACAGCGTTAAAAGCTGCATCGGAGTCTGAAGTTAACTTGAACGGTTTGGGATTGTCCTTGTGCAAACCTGTTAAGGGTTTAAGAATTGTAGCGCAAACATGTAAAAGCCGCCCGCGGTCAACCATGCCATGAAAACGGCATGGCCACTTAACGGATTGTGTCAATGGATAATCCAGTATGGCTTGCGTCATATCAGTCAAAAGGCTACTCCCGTTAGCGTCCATTCTTTGACCTAGGAAGTCGATGGAATTTTGGCCATATACACCTTTTTCAGGGTTAATAACAATATCATGATGTTCAACACGTTCGAAAACTTTGCCTAGACGTGTAAAGTGGTCGTCCGCAGAAGCACTTGCAACTAAAACCTCATCAATGTAAACAAAGCTCAAGACGAGTAAACAGAGGTCTTGGTCCATGAAGCGTTGGAATGATTGCGCGAAATTTCGAAGGCCGAATAGTATATGAAGCAATTCGTGCAAGTCAAAAGGGATGGTCACTGCCGCTTTTGCGATATCCTCCGGGGCCATGGGAAATTAGTGATACGTCCTGACAAGGTCAATCATGGAAAAATCGTCTTTTTAGCCAATCCTGACGACACCGTGTATATGTGGGATTAGGTATCTGTGAGGAACAGTGGCTTTCTTCAGTGCACGATAGTCGCCAATGAGCGCCATTCATGGGTCTTTTTGAACACAAGGTGCAGCGGAGATGACCAACTAATGCTTAAAGGACGGATAAGCCCGAACTTGAGCATGTTCTCGAACTGTTTGGTAGCGGCCTGTAGTTTGTCAGGTGTAAGTGGTCGTATTGTTTTAGTCACGTGTGGAGCAGTTTGATGACGTGATGTCACACCTGGTGTTTGAGTGCCGTCGAGTCGTTAGTTACTCCGACAAGTGATAGAAAGTTCTGCAACGAAACGGAACTCTGCGAACGACCGAGTAGAAGAACTCCAATTCCGATGGCTTTAATCGCGGTAAGCCTGCCGAAAGCGGTTAGCGAAGTGGTGTCATCACGTAACTGCCAACATCGTAGATTTAATACAATGCCAAATTGGCCGAAAAAGTCAATACCGAGGATAGGCTTTTGTACCTCGGCAATTGTGCAAGTGAAAGAAAAGCTACGACGTAGTCCTAGCCTGAGCGTGCGAAGTTTCTGGTCGCAAGCCGAGATCTTCGTTTGGTTAGCAGCCGGTAGCCATCCTAGCCGGTAGTAATGAGCGTATTTTCAAGGAATAGGGTGTACCGCTTATTTTTCGCCGGTAGCAACGAAAAAGTGGAGTTTGGTCGTGGAATCAAATACGTACAAGCGGTGACTAATAATTTGGCCAGCAGCAGCCGCCGTCATTACGGCTGGTTTGGACGTCCCTCGATTTGGAATTTACGAAAGCCTTTGGGTGAGTATGCCCTAGACGGCAGTTTCATGTGGATATGGAGGCAGCAGTAATAGCTCGATGATAGCCTGCGGAAGTTGCTGCGGGGCCTGCTTGTGGAAGAGGATCTTTGGTACAGAATTCGACTGCAGCTTAGGTGAGAAATGCTGAGCTTTAACTTAGACAGCCTGCCACTAAAAGAGCAAGGCAATAATTGAAGTGTTTGCAATAGACGCCTCAGCCACATGCTTCACAGCGTCTTTAAGGAAATTTCGTCTGCTCTGTATCCGCTTTCGCCAGTTTATACAGTGGAAGTTGTTCAGCCAAAACAGCTACTGTTGCCGTCGTGTCTGATGGATTACACCTAATCAAGAGTTGGCGAAGCATGGAACCATCCGAGGTTGATAAACCGAAAATTGATCGCGTATGTCGGAGGAGCTGAGACGGCGTACAATCAGAAGGCTGGGCGCCAGAAAGCAGCCGTTGGAGGAGTACCTCGTCCGATGAGGTTTAGCGAGTAGCCTGTAGAGAGAGCCCAGAGGGCGATTGGAAGGGGCAGGTCGGGTTGTAGGGAACGTTACTTGGTACAGCAAAAGATTACCTGTTATCTAGTTATAAAACAGCGACACAGTCTACGTTCTAGCTGAAGGACCGTAGGATGCACAGCACACAGAGCAGTCGCGCGTAGCAACCGAAACGTGCGCCGAGAAAAATGGCAATGAGCAAGCCAAGCATTTGAACTCAGCGGTCCGTTCAATAAATCACGTCGGTTGCCTAGGTGTACAATGAAATAATTTTAGTTAGACTTTTACACAGGCAAACCGGGGAATCTCCAGACTGCTACGTAGCGCTCTCCCAGAAGGGAATGTGTAAGCAGTCCTTCGATCTACGTGAGGACCGTCCTTCGCTGGCCAGCCTTCTGCGAGACCAAGTGGTGAAACTTGATGAAGCTACTGGGGGAGAACCATGCAATCGGACACTAGCAGTCTCCCACCCATGTCCTCCCTAAAGTGTCGAAACGGTAAACTGTTTGTGGGGAGAAAGTTAGTAAAGTTCACGTAGGTGGTTGAGCAGGAAATTCGTTCTACTTCCAGTTGACGTGCGGGGATCCAGCGAAAAGTAAAACTGAGGTGCAAGCCACCGACGGTGTATGTGGCAAGTTAAACAAAAAAGCAGCGTAAATAAATAGCAATACGCAAAATAGTGCAAAAGGAAAACGTGCAAAGCTCGTTTCGGATTCTCAAAAGCTTTTGCGCTTTTTGGAACTTTCAAAAGTATTGGTATGTTTTCGTGGAGTTTGAGAAAGGTTTGTGAGCCGAAAAACATACAAGGTGTGCTCTATGGGCGGTAGCATGGGCCACGAAGTCGGAAAGACATAATTGGGTTTTCACTTCCCTATCGCTTCGGTTGATAGTGGGTCGTAAACTGGTGACCTCGGTTGAAGCTGTCGGTTCCGCTGGAGTAAACTGACTGGTCTGAGGTTGCGGTGCTTGTTATTGCTTGTTGCAGCGAAGGGTCAGACTTGTCGATGGATGCTGACTTGACTCGCTCGACGTTGATGGTCTCAGTCCAACAATTGTGGTCAATGATAAACGTCTTGTCGCTTCTCCGCACGACGCGGCAGGCGTCAGAAGAAGGTGGTTAAAGTGGGCGGCGTAAAAGTCCAATGCGCACGAATACGTGCGTGTAACTAGTTAAGCTTTCTTTCACGTTGGTACGCAAGCCCTGTTCTCGGGGTTACACGGGCTGCAGTTGTCGCATGTGGTGAGATAGGCGAGCTGCGTAGTCACCATAGTCGAAGGTTGTTGGCGCTTTTGGTGAGGCGAATTCACCAGGTAAGCGTTGTGTGCATCCAAGGACTAGCGACAATGAAGTGGCATGCAAATCCACTTTAATGGTGTTTTCTATGACTAAGACAACGAGCGGAAGTGCTTCGTGCCAGGATGGGCTAGGTTGGGCACAGAGTGATGCTATGAGTTGCCGATGGAACCTTTCTGCTATCCCATTACTTGCGGGATGGTACGCGGTGGTTCGGTTATGTTCTCACCCAAGAACGTTGAGCAGTTTGCTGAAGGATCCTTCAAAGTGTGATCGTCGGTCAGTGATGACTACGCTTGAGCAACCAAATTGAGCTTTGCAGCTTTCTAGGAAGGCCTGTGCAACTGTCTCTCAGATGAGCAGTTAGCTAACAGAATCGCTTCTGGCCAACGGGTGAATCGGCCAACATAGGTGAGGAGGTACACGTAGCTTTGCATAGGTGCGAAGGTCCGAGAAGGTCGACATGGACGTGTGCAGAACGAAAGTCAAGAGCGGGGAAGACGCCAAGTGGGCTTTTGTTGTGTCTGTAAACCTTGGCAAGCTGACGCTTAAGCTTGCGCGTGCCCAAGGGCGGACGTCGCCGTTGACGTTGAGCCATAAGTAGCGCTTAGTTACGAGCCTCTGCGAAACACGTATGCCGGGTTGAGATAGCCTGGAGCAGTTTGTGAAGTGTCACAAAGAACGGTCCCCTCCGATGAAGTTGGTAGAACTTCGCTTAGTTTCCAAAAGGTGTTGCGTCGTAGCTTGTCTATGTCCAGATTGTTTGGTTTGGCAGAAGCCATTGAGGCTAGGTCAAGGTTGGTTCCAAGCAATAAACTGCCCCGATGACTGTGTAAAAGTGCATCCGCGATGTCCGTCGTAAACTGGTAAACGTAGTCTAGGTGTCCAGTTTCCCGCGGAGAATACTTGTCCGGTGTGGCATTGATTGCGTAGTTCAATGGCTTGCGGTGTGTGAAGGCTGTAAAATAGCGACCTATGAGCTAGCGACGGATATGTCTGATCCATAGGTAGATAGCAAATACCCTCCTACCGAACCTGGTGTAACACGACACGGTAGGTTGTGAACGCTTCGAGAAAAATAAAGCTAGAGATATCCATCGATAGTCGTTACGTTATTGAAGAAGTACACCGACGGCAGTGTCGAACGCCTTAGTTGTCAGGGAGCGTGGTGCTGATGTGTCTGGGTGGGTGAAAAGCGCTAGGTTGGATATAGCGTCTTTGAGCTTCTTAAAAGGCCGTCTAGCTTCGTCTGGAAAGTGGAAAATCCGCTGGTTCCAGCCGTATAAGTCAGCTATTGGTTGAACAATGCTCGCGCAGATAGGAATAATTCGTTGATGAGAGTTGAACAAGCCAAGGAATCGGCGTAACTGCTTGAAGAAACTAGGAGCAGGATAGTCCGTTAGTGCCTGGTTTTGTCTGGCAGAGCATCAACAGCAGCGGCGGATATTCGGTGGCCAAGTAAGTCAATGGAACTTTGGCCAAGCTCGCATTTATCGGGGTTGACAGTAACCAATTTTGCGTCAAGCGTTTAAAGAGACCGTAGAAGTGATGCAGTTGTTCATCGTCAGAAGAGCTAGCAATAAGAATGTCAGCTAGATAAGGATAAACGCCTTCGATTCCACGCGTTACCTCATGAATGAAACTCTGAAACGTTTGAGCAGCGTTGCTGATGTCGAAAGGCATGCTAAGGTATTCTAATAGACCATATGGCATGATGACTGCTGTTTTAGCAATGTCGTCTGGCGCCACAGGTGTCTGGTGGGAGGCGCGAAATAGACCGATTTTGCTAAAGATAGACTTACCAGCTAGAGCTGAGGTCAAGTCGTGCATGTGCGGAATAGGGTATTTATCCGGGCGGTAACTTTTTATGAGCCCTGTAGTCATCACAGGGGCGCCAGTCAATGGATTTCTTTGGTACCATGTGTAATGTTTATGCCCATGGACTTTTGGATCAGCGGATTATTCACAGTTGGAACATTTGCTCGAATTCCGCCTTAGCAGCTTTGAGCTTCTCCGCTGGTACTCTGCGTGGGCGGGCTCTTAGTGTAAATGAAATGCGTGACCTATGAAGTCACAGGAGGCCAGTCGTTTGGAACGCGAACGAGTTTGGGAAGCTTAGTGAAAAACCCATAAAAGGCTGTGCAGCTTGGGGCACGACAAGAATGAGAGCGAAAACAGCCACGTTGGCTCTAGTCCCGAGGACGCAAATCCGTGTCTTAGAGTCGATAATCTTCTTCTTTTAACGTTGACGATTAGGTTGCAGCGTTGAAAAAACCCAGTCCTGTGATGGCAAAAGGCACGGCAGCGGTTATGAAAGGCCAGCGAAAGGTTCGCCGGGGGGCTTAACTTGAGCGTTGGTAGCCTTTTGCCGAAGGTAGCCATCGGGGTGCGATTGGCGGCACGCCGGTTGTTCGGCGAGGATGAAACGACCTAATATAAGCCGGTGGTAGAAAGCTAACTTCGGCTCCATTATCGACTGGGAGCTCGGTTCACAAACCTAAATCCCTAACACGGATGAGGCGCTTTTTGTGTTTGCCGGTCGCGTCCTGCTTCTCAGCGAAGTTGTAAAGCTTAACACATGTAGGAGCTGCGGTACCAACGCGCTGATGGTACCAAAAGCTAGTCTGCCGATGGTTGGCCTTGCTAAATTTGCAGGGCGCTTTTGGTAGCCTGTGACGACGACGGTTCATATTAAGCTGTTACACCTGGTGAATAAGTGTACCACCTTGTGTTTGTAAGGCTTCTAAATTTAACTGTAAGCCAGTGATAAAAGTAACTTGGGACGCGACGGCGTTGACCTAGCTGGCATGGGTTTGTAGTTGTGATCGTCCAATGACTCGATCCACAAACTTTGCTAGTTGAGTGAGCAAAACGTGGCTCGCGATAGCAAATATCGCTTGCGTGTTTTTCGTTGGCCGCTATAACCACAGTTTACGAAGTAAAGCCTCGTCCATGGCTGAGGCACCAAGAAGTTGCTGCATCTCACAGAGCAGGGTTGAGGGCAGCTTTTGCTCAGTTGCAGGTTTCTGAAGAGCTGCCGCAGTCAAACTTTCTCAGAGGGCATGATACGCTTAATCGTGGCCTTTCTATTATCCCCATAGCGGTCTTTGGTCTGAGAAATGATAACGTCTTGAACCTGCATTGATCTCCTTGGGGAGATAGGACAGGAGCTGGCCATACTTGCTTATTGTGGAGCGATGCTGTGATTATAACTCTCAGCCCCAACCTGGTCGAACCACAAGAGAGGATCCATGCCCCAGAACGGTGGCACAGAGAGGCATAACGTTAAGGGGAGACATTACCTTAGGGTTTACAGTTTCCCTAGTTTAAACGTTAACGCAAAATATAGGCCACAGTATGCACAAATAAACTGGGAATTTTAAAACATAAATGGAACGTACTCACCGCAGAAAAGCTTGAAATATCCAGCGCTGAGATTCTTCCGGAGTCGGGGTCACCAATTTAGGGAATAGCCTATAGCAGGCGCCTGGAGGACGATTCGCAAAAGGCAGGTCGGTTTGCAGGGAAACATTCATTGGTACCGTAAACGATCCCTGTTACTAGCTGTATCTTAGACACCGTCCACGCTCTAGCTAAAGTAACAAAAGATGCATAGCACACAGAGCCGTCGAACGTTGCAACTGAAAACAGCGTCGAAAAAAGACATTGAGCAAATCAAGCATTCTAACTCAGCAATCGGTTCAACAAACCACACCGGTCGCTTAGGTGTGCAATAAAAGAATTTTAGGTAGAATTTTACGCAGGCAATCCGGGGAACCGCTAGACTACTACAAAGTTTCTGGGTTTTAAGCTAGCTGCTTTAACCTTTTCGTACGTTGAGTCCGTCGGCGTAGGCCCAAGAATATCAATGACTTCCGAAGCCTGGTGCGTTGGTAAATGGGCAGTAACATATGAGGACATCGTAGGTTGCATGGTAATCTTACGGAAACGAAAGATAGATTCCAATTGCATAAACCAAATACGTTGGTTAGACACGTTGAAAGATTTCAAAGAAACTATAACGGACTACTCACGTAACTGTTCACAAGAAGCATGAGCAAAAATAATGCAGAAAAAGTACCTTGTTCCTAAAATATACGGGGTCACCAGTTAATGCTAAGGCCCGTCATAGCACATCGGTCAAACGATATATCCGGTACCAAAATTTGGGCAGCCAACAAAAGGCGGGCTGCAGAACACACTGAAATAAGCTAGAAAATGTTTATTAGAAGGTTGCTAAAGCTTATGACGAAAAATAAGGCACCGGAAGGTGACTAGATTGGTAGTATGCGGTAAGGTGCTGAGTACGACCGAAGAATCGCCGTACTTTTTGAAGCCCTCGGACATACAAACACGTGCACCATACACACATACAAACCACTTACCTCCCTACTGGATGAGCAAACTCCCATAATATCTATGATTAAGTTACACATCAATCGCGGGATTCTCCAGGTCACTACACAGCCCCTCCTATAAGCGATACTGTAAGTGACACTTCGATCTAGTCCGTCGCCAACCAGCCTTCTGCGGTCCAGGTAATGCGACCTGATGCAGCTGCTGGGGGAGCACTAGTGTGATCGGACCCAGCGGGCTCCCACCCGTGTCCTACCTAAAGCTCACAAAGACACGAAATGGTGGGACGTTTGTGAAAGTCAGTTATTCGCAACCTCGTGAACGACAAAGGTTCGCGTTCGGCTCATCCTCCCCGGTTCGCACATGAAATGAAAACAAATCTGTGTATCGTGATTACGATAGCGTGAAAACAGAAATGTAGCACATACCTAATGGCGGAGCACCGACAAAAATAATTTTCTGGGTTTTCAAAACATTGTGATCACTTTTGGCTTCGCAAAATGTTTTTGACTCTTTTGTTTCTGTACAGGGTCGGCCAGAAAGTTAAGGAAAGCAGGTAAAGCGAAGCGGAAGGTAAGCTAATCTTTTAAATGCTCTTGCCAGTGAACTCACCTACCTTATCTGGTAGACTTCTGCGGTTCGGTTGACGATATCGGCTTAGGCTATGTGTCTGGTCGTGTGGCTAGAAGAGTGGATGAGGAGTTGCCGTCCGGCTGGATTGAAATCGACGGAGTCGAGGTAGGGGACTAAGCTGGATGGTTCTCCTTGGAGTCAGTAACGTCAGGAGACGACGCAGCTTCCGTCGTAGGGTGCATCGGTTCGTCGGAAAATGAGCAGACAGTCTTCGAGCTCAAATTCCCAGCGGGCAACCTTGAGGTGGTACATGGTAACGGCGTCACGCTTGCGGTATCGGTCCATGATAAATAACCGTCCTTGGGTTGAAGAATCTTGAAAGCACTTGCATAAGGACACTCAAGTGGTCTACAGAGACCATCAACACGGAACAAAACAAACGGGCAATGCTGAAGAGCTTGAGGTACGAATGACTTATGCTATTGTTCGCCGGTGTCAGAAAACTTGACCTGCTGCATGCTCGTGGCTAGCTGTCTAGCCTAGTTCGCGTCATAAAGGATAATTCTGGGGCTCTTAGAAAAGAAATCACCAGGTAAACATAGGGGTTGTACATATACCAGTTTGGCGCTGAACGTATGCAAATCAGCCTTGGGGGATGATCGTATGCCAAAAGGTAGCATGGGCAGAGCTTCAGTCCAACTCAGTGCATTGGCGGCGCGGAGTGGAGCTTTCAGCAGTCGGTGGCAACATTCCACCATGCCGTGCGCTTGTAAAGGATAGGCAGTGATATGAAGGTATTGGCGCCCGATGAGTTTAAGAAGAACGTTGAAAGTCGAAGGTTCCAATTGCGGACTGCGGTCGGTAGTCACTGTAGCTGGACAGCCACGTGAAGCGACCCAGCGCTCAAAAAAGTGCGGTTAATGTTTTCCGCAGCTACAATAGGAACGAGGACGGCTTCGGGCCAGCGGATGCAACGATCGGACATGGTCAGGGTCTAGAACATTCGTTTGGACGTGGCCTACGGTCCAACTAAGTTGAGCTGTATATGGACGAAAAGCGATGAAACTGGCGGGAAGCGATCAAGTGAAGCGGATACCTGCGGCTGAACCTTGGCTTGCCGACGCGTGGGACAAGCGCGTGCCCAAAGCGTAAGGTCACGTTGTATCCCAGGCCAAACATATCGATCGGCATAAGTTTGACCTTGGCTCGAATGCCTGGATGGACAATGTTGTAAAGCGAATGGAACATAAGACTGCGAAAGGTTTCAGGAACGACGGGTCGGGGTCGTCCTGTAGAAGTGTCGCATTAGTTTGTGCTATCGGATGATGGCACGGGTGTGGGGATATCATTAAGCAAGGATGGGAAAGCTCTATTGAACTCTGATCAGTTGATTGCGCAGCGGCCACGCCAGCTAGATCAACTACCTGCTGGGCGGTGCTAATTGCGGACATCCTTGACAGCGACAACATTCTGTTGAATAGAAATGTGTCTAAAATCGGTCGAAAATTGGAAGATGGAAGCCAGCTAACGAACCTCACTTGGTGATTGTCGGGTTGCTTGATTTTGGAAAGCATAAGTTAATGGCTTATGGTGGATGAAGAGGACAGTGATTACCTTCGAGGACTTGTCGGAAGTGCCGAATCGTCGAGTAAACAGCCAGCAGTCCTTGGCAAAATATACGGTACTTACTTTCTGCTGGTTGAAAGCCTCTTGAACAGAAAGCAAGTGGCTTCCAACCTTCACAATCATCCGCTTTTAGATGCCGCCAATAACGGTGCTCGATGCATCGACCGCAATGTTAAGCGGTGCTTAGGCGTCAAACTGATAAAGCACAACTGAGACGGCTAAGGCAGTTTTATCGGCATTAAAAGCTTCAGTAGCAGTAGGGGTAAATCCCAAATCCCCGTTCTTGCGACCACGGTGTAGGTCAGTCAGCGGGCTGCGTGTAGCAACGCAATGCGGAAGCAATCGTAAAATAGTAATTGATCATGCCGCTAAAGCGGCAAATGGCAGCTAGCGTGTTCGGAAGTGGAAGGTCACGGATAGCTGGAACCTAGTCGTGTAAAGGCCGTATGCTACGTTGATCAATGCGATGACCAAGGAACTTTATGTATGGCTGCGGAAAGGTACACTTGTCTGGATTGTCGGTGCTACTATTTGCAGTTAATCTTTCAGAGAGGATTTCGTGGTGCTCTCGATGAGTTTTCTTGAATGCCCTGGTTACTAACATATCGTCGATTTTGGGATAGACAAAGTCTAATCCCCGGATGACGGAAACTATAAACCGCTAAAATGTTTGCACTGCGTTGCGCAAAGCAAAGGGCATGCGAAGCAATTCAAACCAACCAAAAGCTGTAATGGCGGCGGTTTTAGCTATGTCTTCCTCGGCGACCGTGAGCTTTTGTAAGCGCGTATCAGGTTCATTTTTGAGAATACACGGGCACCTCTTAGGTTAGCCGTTATGTCCTATATGTGCGGTATGAGATGCCGGTCGGAAACGGTTACGCGGTTCAGAGCGCAGTAATCGTAACATGGACGCCAGTCTCCGGATTTCTTAAGCACCATGGAAAGCGGCTCCTCGCCGCTCTTCAAAGGATCTTTAAAGGTCTAACTATACCTAGTTCGAGCAGGTAGTCGAATTTGGCTTTAGCTATACAAAGTTTAGTCGGTGTAATTCGTTTGGCCTTAGCGAAAACAGGTGGTCCCTTCGTAAGGATACGTTGCTTCGCGTCATCGGTGGTGGCGGGCATCGAGGTAACTGCGCGAAAGACCTGTGGAAAACGGTCGAGAAGCCTTTGGCTGATGGTGGGGCTCATCTGAGTCGCGTACACGGGACTGTTTGATTCAATATCGCTCAACGTCCAAATGACAGAGCGACTCGTTGGACGGTCGACGAGACCGTGTTGCTTTGTATCTACAAGCAGGTCGTAGTGCTGCAGGAAATGGTGAACGAGGATGGGTGTTTTGACGTCTGCAACTAGGAATACCCATGTAAATGCTCGTCGTAATTTAAGGTTATGCGTGCGCAAGCGCTGAGCATACACTCGAAGGATGGTTCCGTTAGCTACGCGCAATGAGCTAGTCACCTTCCAAGGAACGTCAGTGGGATCACATGAGATAACGCTAACTTCTGCGCCTGTGTCAACGAGGTAGCAGAGTCCCGTTTTCCGGTCGGTAACAAAGAAAGGCGACTGCGATGACCAGCGACATCCATCGCCCCTACGTGCTGGTCGGTCCTTTTCCAGGTGTTTGGAACTTAAATGAACAAGGAGAACGGCACGATCTGGCTTGCGGACGAAATCGCTTGGGGCACCAGCAATAAGATGGTCTAGGCTGGGATTCCAGGAGGATCGTAATCGGGTTCGGCTTTTCGGACGAGATCGGCGATTAGATAAGAAAACTAAAATGTCTTCGAGTCGTTTATTAAGCTCCACCCTCTTCGCCCTGAGTTCCACCAATTCCGCGTCAGTGGTCCATCGGACCTGCGAAACTAGGGTGTAAGGTTCCCAGATACGGTCGGCGGTGTCAGTCAACTGGGAGAGTGGAGCATCGCCATTAGCAGAAGGCACGTAACACATTTCACGAGGCAGTCGCAACTACCTCTGTTGGAAAAAATCGTCATCTATAGTGGTGGGTTTTGCTAGACTCTGCATCATTATTAACAACTGAGGTGGCTTAAGAACACCGAGTTGCGTTTTGCTCAAGAGTTTTGTTGCTCTTTGTCGGTCGGACGAGCTTGTTCTTTACAGAACTGCACAATGGAAAGAGTAGACGTCAACACGTAAGCATCCGGTAAGGGATAATAGGGGTTAACCCACATGAATTGTCTCCATCGATGACCCTTGTTCTTTAACTTATCCATTACCGCAATCACTAGACCCAGGAGGTCTCAGTCGGATCAGTCGCACACATCGTACAGGTGCTAACATTAGAAATCTGAATGCAAGCGGTACTTAGCCATTACTGATTAGTTCCTGACGTGTTTGGGACCCTCCCTGACACGTTGGACCAAAGGCTGAATGGACCAATTGGTATCTACAACCCTCCGGCTTCTCTTTTTCAATGGTCACTTCGTCAATGTTTAAACATTTCAACAAACAGTACAGCCTAGCCTACTGGCTGGCAGGTTCGCGAACCCGTCGTTATTCGTAATATAGGGTACTGCAGGTCAATGAAGAAACCATCGTGCAGGAGAATTTCAATCCTTACATCTTATCGCCATTTTCATTCCTTGTATTTAGCTTTACATTTATCACTTTCAAACTTCTAAGACCACTCATCGTCATCATACACGTTAGCTGGAGGAGGTGAACACCTCAGCTACTGTGCCGCAATACATAGTAAAAAGAAAAAAAGCAACTGGTGCAAGTCGGCTGAGCTACCGGTAACGGATGGACATCGTTCCGGTAAGCTAACAGCCGGCTACTGTGCATCAAAAAATTATGCAGAATTATATAAAATTAAATAATGAGATCGTGATTGGATGGGGAGGCTAGGAGGGATGGGGTGGGACAAAGAAACTCACAGCACGAACGCCACTGAGGTCGGCTCCTAACCATATCAGCAAGTGTGTCCAACCAAACGTGTTCATCATCTTTCGGACCCCAACCAAGGAGCCGAGACGCTCCAACCGAGGCCAGCTCAGAAGTGAAGGCCTTCATTCATCTCGACCAAGTCAGCGCTTGGCCACCCTTCCTCTTCTTCCATCCACACCCCCGGCGCGCAAACAACGCACGCCGCGGGAGTCGGTGGGCTAGCATGCGTAACACGTGGCCGAGCCATCGGAGCCTGATGCGCGAAATAAAGGTGCTGAGCGGTTCATTTCCTTTTCCTGTACTATAAACAAGGCGTCAAACACGCTCGTTGCTCACGCGGTGTTCCCACCAAATGTGAGCTAAATCACGAAGGCACCGGTGGTCGAACGTAACTAGTCTCTTTATGTCCGCTGCTTTAAGCGGCCAGGTTTCACAACCGTACACTGGGTCCGTAGAAAATATATAAGGCTCATGACCTTTGAGGTACTCCTAGCAAAGGCATCCTACCAGACTTAAGGCTGACATAAGATGTTAAAGGCGTCTGTTGCTGCTGCTACTCCTACGGTTAACAGTAGAATTGTCCAAAACCGTCTAAATACCGGTTTTGGATGAAACTTTATGTGCCTTCGTAGACGTCGGTTGCTAGCTGGCCCTTATTGATGCTTTTTCATTAAGCCTGGGCCCTAGCTGCATTACTCCGCCGTTTAAAAATACTATCAATATATAAACAGCAAAATAATATATATACATCATATTGTCGACAGAGAGCACTTTAAGAGTTCTAAGTCCGAGAAGCAGACGTTTTGCTCTCCTCTTATCCTCTGTTGGTCCATATACTTGGCTTTATCCGGTATCCGTATGCTTTTTACTGTTGGCAACACTAGTGGACAGGCATAATGAAAACCAGATCCTCTTCTTTAACTGTTTTTCTAGTAAACACTCGCATTTCCAGCTTTTATTTCACTGGCACGATAGCTAACCAACGACAGAGAGCTCCGTGTCACACTGGCTGGCTGGACCACCAGAAAATTTCTATCACCACTTTTCATGTCTTGGCCGCCGGTGTGTTATTTATCTTTTAGCTGGCTCCAAAGCGTACCATGCGTTATGCGTAATTGCGGGTGAAGGACCAGCTCCCGCTAGTTTCTGTTACCACCCTACTCCTGATTTACCTTTCCACTCTTTGCTTAGGGTGCTAGAAAAGCCCTTGACAGTAAAACCACAAAGGAAAAGGCCGGTGCGACAGTGTAGTACTAGTTAACATTACCACCTGGATGAAAACCGCGGGCACTTGCTTCGAAACTTAAAGTTGGAGAGAAATAGCTCGAAATTAATCAAAGAGCTGCACAATAATGTGCATCAACACATAAGGCATAACAACCCAGCATGTTCGAGCAAGCTAAATCCCCAGAAGTAAAGTTGGTAATGCCCCACCAACGCAGACCAAAATGGATTTCACCCCCCAAAGCAATTTGCTAAATTTTGTCAAATTTTTCCATACTGAGTTCTTTATTATTTGTGATTGGCTCCTCTGGCCCACTGATCTTGGAGACATAGCCTCATGCAGATAAAAAGTCGGCTCTAAGAGACAGAACTTGCGATGTTTAGCTGTGAAATGTGTATATTTTCCAGGCAAAAATGTGTCAGCTGATCCGAAAGGTCTCCTGTGTTATTCTGGCAGACCTGGCACGTGCGGTCTTGGTATAAATTGCAGAATCACTTACAGGCTTAAAAATACTAAACCCTATATTCCTAATGGTTTATGTGGCTCAGTATCCACTGCAACTAGTATGCTGAGGGCTTATAACCATGAATTCCCATGCAGACATAATATTCCTTGCTGGATTTCTAGGGTTTTCGTGCAAAAGTATAGCGTATTTGCATATATTTACCATGTATGCCTGCAATGTGGACTTTTCGGCCAACTACGAAGTCCCTAATTGTTGCAGGGTATTACGGGTTACTTAGAGCATTCCTAGATAGCTGCTCCTATTTAAAACATATTTCGCTCCGCTACCTTTTTACATTTTCGTTCCTTTTTCTACCATCTGCTTGCAAAGCAGAAAGCCATTTTAAGCATTCGTAGACCACCATACAATGGCAAATAACTCGCAAACTAAGGCACGTATTAAGTTTTTTTACTTTCAACGTAATAAGCTGTTAAAATTGGTCCTGAGCAGTCTATTTTTGTGCTACTTTAAGCCGTATTCTAGCCATAGAAAAGGTTTATCTTTTTTACTGAGGTTTACTCGGCTTGAACTTTCACGCCACAAAGCGATATCAGCGCAAGGAAAGTTTGGCTAAATTATTTTGTTATTTTGTATTTTTCTAGTGAAGCACGCCTTCTTAGTAGCCCACCTAATAAATCCATTTATTTTCATCTGCTTTTCTTGAACTTTTAACTTTTCCTAACCATTATAATTCCGCCACTCTCAGTTCTTCCATGTTCGCACCAATAATTGTGGCGACTGAGCCGGCCAAAAGGTTCAATGAATTTAAAGTGAAGTTCTGGTGTATTGATTACGGTTCCAAAGAAAAACGGCACAATTACAGCTCTGCGCAACGTTCGCCACAAAAGAACAAGGAGCTCAATGTTGCCCGAAGGAACCAGGAAAATTGCAAGGTGGGCGTTTGCGACCCCCTTAGCTTTACACCAAACAATGCCAATGAATTTGTAATCGCCAACTAGGAACATATATTCGTATTTTGCCCACTTCCATGCAAGAGCATAGGATTAATGTAAAGACTGATCTGAGCCCTTAAGGGTGCAGCCGCTAGCCAGTCTAGAAATATAATTATTTATTTATTCATAAGTTTCATGATCCTCGGTCAGACCTAGAATGTCATCCAGGTCATCGATAAGATGCAGAGGGCGGCTATGACATGTTGGAATTTAGTGTACACGGAGTTAATACGAGGTAAATGGAACTGCGATTCTATTTGCGAGAACAAGGCCTCAGGCTTATTCTCGCGAAAAAGAGATATAAGGAGACTAAGGGTACTAACCTGGGCTTATAATCTGTATTTATAACCTTCATGGCGAAACTTACTGAGCCAGCAGTATGGAAACCCAGATGTAAAAGCATAAAAATTAGAAATGTTGACGAAAAAGTTGGTGGAATCTGAAAAGAAAAATTAGTAGAATACGCACTACTTGTAAGTGCATCACCAAGTATAATTCGGGGATCACCAGTTACAGCTTGTTGGTACAACGGTTTATCCGGTACTTAGTTTTGAACAGCCAAACAAATGTGTGCGGCAGAACACACCGAAGTAAGCTAGAAACATGTTTATTAATGAGTTGTTAAGTCTTAAGACTAAAAATAAGCCCCCGGAAGATGACTAGCTAGGGAGTAGGTGGTGAGGTACTTAGGGCGACCGAGGAACGTACGCTCTTTTTGAAGCCAGCGGACAAAGTCCAGATGTTGCCTTTGTGTCTCATAGAAACACGTGCACTTTACAAACAGGTAAATCGCTTCTACCCTAATACCTGAGAAATCTATGATTTCGTAGTTTTAGGATTGATTTACACAGCAAACGTGGACAGCTCCAAGTCACTACAGCGTTACCTAATAATTTCGAGTGCGGAGACAAAAGTTAATCCTTTTCAAAATCTCAACAGAAAGGAAAAATCGGGCACACTTGTGTTACAGTTCTTCTTTCAGTCAAAGTCATTCTTATACTGGCTGGCCGTGCTAAGATATAAATTCGACTAATTGAAAGTCATGGCAGCAGCACTTGCAGAGACAGCAGTAAACGAAACCAACAAGACGCCGGCGCGTAGAAATTCGCGTATTCAAAATTTGTGGATTTAAAGAAATTGCACAAAATGGTCGGTAACGGAAAGGCTAAAAACAAAGATAAAACATAATGTAATCACAACCACTACAGACTCTTCCTTCCATGATATTGGCTTTTACGCTGAATTATAAAATAATAGTTTGTAGCCTTAGCTTCCGCTTGCTTATAGGCTGAAGCTGAGGGAGACCATCCATGACCTTAAAATCAGACAAGTGGCTGGTGAACAAGTTCCCCGGTTAGTGGGTTCGCGGGTGGTCAGCCAGCGGACCTTTTCCGCCCCACCGCCGCCCATTTTGGTAACGCATGATCCAGGTCTCGACCTAAGGAATACCTTGAAACGGTGCTAAGTACGGTGCGGAGCCTAAGGAATACGGTGTAAGAGTTAGGTCTTCATGTAGATGGGTGTTATGCCAGCATACTTGGATTCACTTTTCTCATGACATCTTTTGTATCGTTTGTTTGAAGTAACGTTTGAAAACACTTCTGCTTGCTCCGCACTCCGTCCTGCTGATGGTTAACTGTGCTGAAAAAGTTTGCTTGCACAAAGGCGGTTAAATTTATTTTCCTTGGCGCTAAGTAGTACAAACAAGTTGTGAAATAAATAATTGGTTCCTTGAGTAATATATCTTAATAGTATAATTTATTAGGAACCGTTTAGTTGGATGACATAGTTTTTGATATATATGTGTTTTACTGAGGCAAAGGTAGTGAAATACTAAAGGCTAATAACCCAGTGGAAACTCAACAGATGCGAGAAAACGCAAAATGCGCGAAACAAGTAGAGCAATGTTGTAGTTTACGGAATATTTACAACGTTGTGCACTGAAAAGTAAAGTGACAGCCATTAGTAACATGGATATAACGTTAGCAACGTAACAGGTAAAATGTTCATAAATCTACACTGAGTATTTGTTGCACAAGTAATATAAACGGAACGCCTGAAATGGATCGCTTTTAAGACAACTTACGTATCATAGCGGAACCATAAAATGGGTGGTATATGTAATGAAGCTTTGTGAAGATTACTCTTTTGTTTTTGAAGGAAAACTGAAAGTAAATGTTATACTTCAAGCGAGAAGCAGGATCGATACGCTTTAGAACCAATACGCGAATATAAGGACAACCTCCGATGAGTGGAGAACACCAAAAGTAAAGCTAGGAAAAATTTATTAAGTGGGGCGAAACGCTATCTAGTGCTAAAAATAGGGCACCGGAAGATAGCCAGCTAGGGAAAAGGTGTGGTCGTGTGCGCGGAGAGCGAAGATGGCCGCGGGGCCGATGAGCGTCGCGCCGTTCTAAGGCGGATGCTATTTTGACTCAAACAAACGCGAGCAACGTTCAAACAGGCGAGCGGCTAATTTGCTATGTACATCGAGAAAATATAAGTTTGTGATTTTGAAATATTTTACACAGTATGCGGCAGCCAAACAGGGGAATCTTTTGGTCACTACAGCCTGATAATTTCGGTGAAATCCAAAAGGAATAACTGCTGTGACAAAAGCATCACTATACGCATCGTTCATGGCATACGTAAGCATTTGTTAGAAAGTTATACAACTTGCGAATAACGGATATATATATTATATATAAATTAAATATATATATATATATATATATATATATATATATATAACGTGGTCGCAGCACTATAGATGTGGGGTTTGCGGCTTGTCAGCGGCAGGAGAAATGCAGAGAAAGACACCAACAGTTGTACTCACTTTTTGTTGATTTTCACAAGACATTTGATACGGTGCACCGCCAGGTATTGTGGCTGGTTTTGGTACAGTTTGGTTGCGCGAGTAACTTCATAATTTTAATTGACTGTAGGCACAGTGGTATGCGCTCGAGGGTCAGCTGAGTGGAGAGACCTCGGATGACTTTGCAGTTGTCTCTGGTTTGTAGCAAGGCTATGTCTTTGCTCCCGCCCTGCGTAACATATATCTTCATGCAATGCCGTCTTGTGCGTTTGATGCCACTTGTGTTTATGGGATGCGTAAGGTTGGCGGGTTGCTGAACATCCGTCGCTTCACTGCGCGAAAGCTAGCCTGCGAGGCACCTATCCGTATGTTGCTGTTTGCTGGCAGCTGTGCGCTATTTTCACACAGCGCGGATGAGCTGCAACACATGACTAGTGCTCTGACTTCGACAGCCGCCAAATTCGGGCTCACCATCAACACAAGCAAAACTGTCTGTCTCTTTCAGCCTTTACCGGTGGTGAAACCTTCAGTATTGCCGCGAATCAGAATTGGTGCTGAGGGATTGGAAACCACCTCCCGCTGCTGCTACCTTGGAAGTGGAAGGTTGACTGACCAGTAGCTACACAGTGAGCAGCGTATCTGCGTGTCGAATGCAGCGGCGTAATCGGGAAGCTTGAATACCGAGTGTGGAACAACCGTCAGATCACCAATGGCAAGAAGCTGATATTGTGCATATCCATGGCGCTGTCCGTTCTTCTATACTGCAGTGAAACGTGTACGATGTACCTGCTGGAGGTGTTATATCTCGAGCGGTTCCGTCATTAGTGTTTGCGACATGTTGCGCATCGGTTGGAGCGACAGAGTTGTTGACACGGCAGTATTGCGGCAAAGTGGACTCCTTACTTTTGCTGAGACACTTGAGGTTTCTCGGTCACTTGAGACCTACGGATTCGACGCGGATATCCAAACAACTGTTATATGAACGGCTGAGTACTGGGAGGCGGCATGTGGGAAACCAAAATTACGTTACCAAGACATGATCAACGTGAGCCACTCACATTCTAATCTTGCTTGCAGATCATGGGAATCGAAGGCGGTTGCTCAGCGTGCATGGCGCGACCTAATCATGTAGGCAGTTTCAGAAGTGCGGGAGAAATGCCCCATACATGCGGAGAAATAGCGGCAAGTTTGGAAGCGGCAAACACCGATGGGTTGTACTCCACCGCCATCATGCGCATGTGCTGTAGCATATGTAGTAAGGCAGGGCTAGTGAGCCATGAGCGAGGCCACTCGGGACCACTATCGAAGAGACGACGGGTGCTACAGAGAACGTAGACGGAGCCGACGCAGCGTTTGTAGCTACGCTGCGTGCGACTTACTAACCGCGTGCTTGCGTGCTGTCTCTCTATTTTAGGTGGTGGGTTTGCAATTTTCTCCTTATTCATTTCTTTCTTATATAAACCTCTACCAGTATTCTCTTATATAAACTTACACACGTCGCTTAAGGCAAAAGTATTTGATTTCGATAACAATTTCGTGTTTGTGGCATTTCCATAAAATATGCTTTTTGTCCTCGTGAACTTATCTCGGATTGTATCGTAAACTACTTATTTGGTGTGCTCATTAATTTAATATTTATGGCACCGTTTCCTTATGCATTGCTCTATTTATTTTATTTGTTATCTTTCTCTCAAGTGGTTGGCTCTTACTTGCTCTCTTTGGTGTGGATGCATTTGATGTACATGTCGACAAGGTGCCTACCTGTCTATTACCCACTACCTCGTTCATACTGGCTCCAGGAGACAGTTGGTCGTTGCTGAAAGGGACGGGGTGCACGGTCCTTGTAGCCGTGCTAGACGCGAAGAGTGGTTCCATGCACTCAGTGTGGACCGGACTACGGTCCAGCCGCTGCCTTGTGTATGTGGTTGCTTCCCAAATAGAGCGTGCTTGTGTTTTCCTGTGAAGGATTGTGGACCTACGCTGTAGATAAAATGTGGCCCCCACCCACATGCCTCCCGGTCTTATTCCTTCCGGATTACACTGGATATGGGGTGTGTGGTTGGAGCTGTGCTTGTTGCAGCGCAAGCCACCCACGCTCCCCCTGTAGGCGCAAGCACTTTGTGGCTGGCCACAGTGACGGGCAAATCCGAAACCGGATGCCGCCAACCATATATGTAAGGTGTAAAGGAAAATTATATGCTGTTGTGTAAACCTGTGTTTGGAAACTTAACGAATGGACGCAACGATGTTTGTCTTATATTATGTCTGGTATTTATGGAATAACGTAACTCAGGAATTTTAGGCATGCAGCCGCTGAAGGATATATTTGATGCATTTGTCATAATAGGAAGACAAGGTATAAATCGGAAAGTGGGCTGAGGTAATACTTATATGTTTGTATATGAAGGCTTTTGATCGCTGGATTCTTGTGGATATTGTAGTTAGGCTTTTTAAGTACACGTAACTCACAATGGTTTAGCACCAGGTGTCGCATCAGAATAGACCAAGATTTACTATTTTATCTGCTGGACGGATCCGCTGTAAGCGAATGGACTTCATGTCCAGTAGTCGTTGTGTAAATGTCACTGGGCTGCACAATGAGTACTTCGTTAGACAACCTATATGATACCATGAAACAAACTAATAAGTTGCAGTAGACGCAGTATGACTGAATGCACTCTGCAACATGGATGTTGTTTTCTTATTTAATACAGCTGCCATGGAAGTATGATAAAAAGCTGCACAAAGAAATCACAAGCTATTCGGCGGACAACCCTTAGACTCTAGATCAAAATAAGTGCAGGTATGTACGCCGCCTTTTCTATCGTTCTATCTGATAGGGAATATGTACTGGTTGGCGCATTTGGTCTACGAAGTCAGGGTTTAGGTAAACCGTAATGTCCCCGTGGTAGTATCATGATCATATGGCCACACACATGCTCGTGTGTGGCTGGCTGGAGAACCCATAACCGCTCATGAGAGATAACACTGCGAACGTGCGGGAGTATAGATTAAATATAATAATAACAATTACGTTCTTACTACTTTTGGAGATCATACAATTATAATCAAGCAATACCGCTGTGGTTGCTTCTTTAACATGTAAAGGTCAATCCAACTATCAATCATAAATTCAGCCAGCAGTGTACTCATTCGCGTTAGGTGGAGACAGCTGGAGGAATATGGAGGCGAATGACATCAATACGTTTATCAGATGGTATACTGCACAACTAACAGGTACAATAAGTCATTGATGTTTGCGCTTTAATATGTGTTGCACATGCCGTCTGCTGTATGCCTTAGAAGGCGGTAATATCACGGATGCTGCACGCACGGTTATTACCCCATCCCAGGAAGAACACATCTAGTACATCATGCTGCGTTCTGTCCTATAATTGGCTTTGGAACATGCACAAACTGTTTTAACCAATTTACACGCATAGCATGCAATTACCCAACCGTTAGCCGATATGGCTTATACACAACTACGGCGATACCCAATTCATGTAACGGACAGACACTTTGCGAGGCAGCAGTGACACGTACAAACTCCCCGGTACAACTAAACAAGGAAACGGAGACGTTACCTACGGTACAATTACGCACCTTGAAACCCCCGTCCGGTACGTGCATACCACAGGCCTGCTACAGCTGAGGGTGCGCAATGTCCCCCACACCTATGTATGGTTGACGGCATCAGGCTTCGGATTTGTCTATCGCTGTGTCCAGCCACAGGACGCTTGTGCCTACAGAGGGCCCATGGTTGGCTAGGACTGCAACACCCGCACTTGCAACCACACACCCACATCCAATGTAAACCCAGAGGAACATGACCGGGCGGTACGTGGATAGGGGCCACGTTTCATCAGGGGAGCCGGGGCACACTGCTTCACAGGCAAACACAAGCACGATGTAATTGGGGAATCAAGCACACCCAAGGCGGTGGCTGGACCATGGGTCGGTTAACACTAAACGCATGGAACCAATATTCGAGCCTAGCACAACCACAAGGAAGGTGCACCCTGTCCCCTCCAGCAACGACCATATATAAGTACATATACAGTGTGAATAATAGAAGAGTGACCATTGCTTCCAGTAAAGGACACGATATTCAATGACGTTGTGGGACTTGCTAGCATTAAAGTCGGTGTAATTATCTCCTTTTGCGAAATGGTTTCTAATCAGTTTGTGCAGTGTCGTTTGAGCGTCACTCTGTATTTATGGGAAGCATTGTTCTGTAGATAATGTCGAAGGGCTGTGCGTAAGCAAGAAGAAGGAGCCCTAGACTCTTTCATTTCGTATCCGGTGAACGTGTGTTCAGGATGACTAAAGACACTGCGGAGGCAAGTAATAAACCAAAATGGTCACAAATGGATTCCATTAAAATGACCCTTCCTTGGCCAGTGATTCACAGGTGGCGAAGGTTAGAAATTGGATTCATTATTTTACTGTAGCCGCATGCAAACCTTAGCGCTTTATATGCACTGAGAGATAGTCATGCGAATGATGAATGGCAAGGCATGGAAAACGGACCGTCAACCAGCATCCCAGATATGCGCGCCACTTGAGGGAACGTGTGGAGCGCCTTGGACCAACAAATAGCAATAACTTGGTAAGCGTGCATGTGCCAAGAGCCCATAGACGCAGGAAAAGGCAATACCTTAGAATAAATAAATATTTATTCTCGACTATTGCGAGGCACGTCCATTGAGTCATGATCAGTTAAATGCACCTGTACAGACAATTTAGGGCAATTATAACAGCAAAAATAGAAAATTGTTCATACGTTCATGATTGGGACTGTACAATGGTGGAAAGGCGAAAAAATAATTGGGGCGAGTTGACGTCAGGACCTCAGATACTGATAGCTTAGGTATCCTGAATGATCAACTAGCACATAATTGAAGAGCAAGATCGAGAGTGGTGTGACAATATACTGCTTTCTTACGTACATACCGCAAAGACTTACAGTGATATCGTAGATTAAAGAGATGAGAATATATGTGTGAAATCGTATACAGAAGAAGACAGTATATGCAGATGTAGCAGTTCCAGTGTAACGAACGTATCTAGGCTGGTGCCACTAATTGGCCTGCCAGTGTGAAGTTATGGGCTGTGACTTTATCCGGTGACGAGTCACCTTCGACAACTTGCAGGGTTGTTAAACAGCCATTTGTGGCATTTTATAGGGAGAAGTCTTGCCAGGCGAATACCCACCACGTCAGTAACTGACGGTTCAGGCGGCATGCAATGCAATGTCTGCAACCGATTGTACGATCAACTTTGTACGGGGCTAAATACCGAGCAGTACGCAGCGCTGGCCTCTAGCGAAAAGTTGCAATTCAGTTGTGCCAATTGCTGCAGCCGCCGGCATGGCCGCGCAGCCTTTCGTACGAGAGATGAATCTCTTGCTACCCGGCTGCGAAATGTAGAGCGCTCGTTCTCGATGCTCTCTGATCTTCGCTCAAAGATTGATCTGCTTATGACGACGCTTCCGGTCTCCAACAACGTAGATTTGATCGCTTACACTGATGAGCAACTTGTGGCACCTATAATTATGTCACCGGTCCAGATGGCTACCGACCACCAAAGTGAAGCAGCTTCGGACGTCGCATCGAAACCTACGCTGATCGACGCCGAATTGCTGGTTCAAGGGTCACTTCGAGTTAAGCGAAAGAGAGCCAGGAAACCTCGTAAGCTCTCTGCTAAACAATAAGTTGTTGTCTCGGCACCGGAAACAAGCCAAGTGTCGTTACTTGGCAAATCGTCTGACGCTTGTGCAAAGGCGAAGATCCCAACACGCACTACTTGTCTGCCGAAGTTGCCGGAAACCTTGGTCCTCACCGAGAAGACATATTCTGAAGGTGTGCTTGATTCTGCTGAAAGCGAAAAGGCCTCACCGGACCCTGCTCCTGTTATTAAGAAGAAAAAGCAGACAAAATCTGCTATAAAGCCTTCCGGTGAAATCGACGACCATAACAAAAATAAGACATCGACAATGGAGCGAAAAACATACGCTGCCGTTGCTACATCATCGGAGGGGCTAAAGACAATTCCATCACCAGTAGTGAAGCCACCTGCTCCGAGTGCCGAATCAATGACCCGTGGGGTTAATACACCCCGTCGTGACGATTCTTTCACGGATAGTAGCGTTATATTCCGTAACGCGTCTGAATCTACTGCTGTCTTTCCTGCTGATCGCATGTTGGCCGACCTTCAATGGTTTAAAATGTGTGTAACGAAGCTTCTTCCACCTGGTTGTCCAGGCGTTACTGTCAGGAAGCTAATAAGACTAGGGAACATCTCAGTTAACGTACCAAACCCGCGACCGCGGCTACTTTGTGCGGCACTCTCTACCCCGGTACTCTCTACCCCGGAGGAACGCAACGCACTCATGCGGTTTGCGTTTAAGCTGAAAGGTTCAAATATTAGCGTTCAGCCGGACCTTCCGCTAGCCGAAAGGCTGAAGCTAAGGGAGGCCATCAGGAACCTCAAAAGCAGGCTAGCAGCCGGTGATCAAGGTCTCCGGTTAGTGGATTTTCGGGTGGTCAGCCGGCGGTCAGCCGGCGATCCTTTTCCGCCCTACCACAGCCCATTCTGGTAGCGCACGACCCAGGTCTGGATCTAACGAGAAACCTCAGATAGTGCTAAGTAATGTGCGCAGCCTAAGGAATAAGGTGTACGAGTTAGGTCTGCTTGTAGATGGGTCTCATCCCCATATACTCGCATTCACTGAAACGTGGCTGTCTCAGAACATCATGGATGGTGAAGTACCTCTATCTGGCTACGCACTATTTAGATGCGATCGCTATGCTGGCCGACAGGGAGGGGGCGTCGCTCTTTATGTGAGCTGTAAACTTGACGTTTTGAAGACTTGGTTATTTCAGTCGGCAGACAAAACTGTTGAAGCTCTAGCCGCTGTTATTAGCACATCCTCGGCTCAGGTTACAGTTGTACTTTGCATAGAAGCCCTGGGAGCGTATCCAAAGAGGTACTTGAATTCATTCGCTCCCAGTCCGCAAATAAGTGTTTGGTGATGGGCGACTTCAACCTCCCAGAGATTTGCTGGGCAGATCTTTCTTGCGACTCAGCGTCAAGCACATTCGGCGCTGATCCGCTTAAACTTACGCTCCAAGTATCTTTGCACCAGTTCATTGACATCCCCACTAGGTACATGGACGCCCAAGTATCGTCTATCTTAGACTTTGTATTCGCCAAGTCACCCGATTTTGTTGATGACATTACTTGCGGACCTCCACTGGGTTCTAGTGATCATGTCTGTTTGCTCTACAGTTGTACTCTGTCTAGACGCTACCAGAGTACTGTTGAGTCTCGCTCGAACATATGGCAAGCAGACTATCAATCAATGAGAGCCAAGGCTTCTGATTTCTATTGTGAGATCTCAGACGACGGTACTGTCCAGCTTGCCTGGGATAAATTTAAGTCCTATCTCACAGAAGTCTCTGCTCCCTTCATACCGGTCAGAAGGAGAAAGAAGGTCCGAGCACAGCTGCCCTGGATAGATCCCACTGGCAGGCATCTGCTCACAAAGAGGTCTAGATGTTGGCGGACTTACCGAGATGATCCGTCCACCGATACTTATGACAGGTACCGTAAGGCTAGAAATAGGTGTAAGCAACACATAAGGGATGCTCGGCTCAATTTTGAAAAATGGTTAGCGGACGAAACTTCAGAGAATCCAAAAAGATTCTTCGCTTATGTCAAAAGGCGCTGCGCTTCGAACATGTCAATTCCCGTATTGATGCGTGATGACGGTACTCATGCGCATACGGATTATGACAAGGCCTGCGTACTCAGTGGGCAATACGCGGCAGCGTTTGTAAGCGAAACCTCTTTGACAGGCGTTGAGCTGGTTTGCAGGACCCCAGAGGGTTAAGAACTATCTCAATTTATTGTATCGGAGACTGCAGTTCGTAGGCTGTTACAAGGGCTGAACCCTTCTAAGGCCTCTGGGCCTGATTTAATTCACCCGAAACTGTTGCATGAGTTGGCTGCGGAACTAAGTGGACCGCTCGCTATTGTGTTTCAGAAATCGCTTGACAGTTGTGCATTGGCTTCCGAATGGAAGGGAGCTGTCATCTGTCCCATCTTTAAACATGGGGACAGGGGTCTGCCTGCAAATTACAGGCCAGTTAGTCTGACGAGTGTAGTAGTCAAACTCCTCGAGAAACTGGTGAGAGATTCATTGGAGAGTCATCTGAGTAGATTTAATCTACTTAGCAATGTACAACACGGATTCCGGAAGGGATTTTCGTGTCTGACGAATCTGTTGGTGGCTCGCGAAAATTGGGCGGATGCAGTGGATAACGGCTACACACTGGACGTGCTTTTCGTTGACTTTTCGAAGGCATTTGACAAGGTACCCCATTTGAGGCTCGCGCAAAAGCTGTCCTCCTACGGGATATCTGGCCGCGCCCTTCATTGGGTGACTGCCTTCTTGGAGGGTAGAGAACAGTGTGTACGGGTAGGCCGGGGCCTATCATTTAGGCAGTCTGTCCTCAGCGGCTTGCCGCGGGGCTCGGTCCTTGGACCGCTGCTGTTCTCTATCCATGTGAGTAAACTACCTTCGGAGCTTGAGGTGCCATCGCTGCTATTTGCTGATGACCTGAAGCTGTGGAACATTGTCGATGTTCCTGGGGGTTCCGAAGCTATTCAGCGAGCATTGGATAAGATTTGGGACTGGTCTACTTTATGGTTACTGCCCATAAATCAGGCAAAGTGCTCCGTTCTTCGAATTGGAGGAGGTCGTCCTCCTGCGAAGTACTTGGTCGGTGGGGTCGAAATCCCCCGTGTATCTAGCCAGGTTAACCTAGGCATCGTACACTCTTCGGCTTTACACTCCGGCGACAATTGGAAGAAGGCCGCAAGCAGAGGTTTCCGCATGTTGTGGTTAATCCGACGTTCAAGTTCAAGTTCAGAAGCGGGACTGGAAAGATAGGATTATCCCGTGAGTGTTCCTTCTTCGGCGGGTCGTTGAACCAGGAGTTGGCAAACTTTGAAATACTGATGGAACTAAAACAAAGACCGCATCACACCCTGTCCAACCAATTAATGCCCACGTATCCTGCCCTAGCAGTCCCTGCTGGGTCGGTTACTTGAAGTAAGAAATAGAAAAAAGTAAACGCAGAAGGCAAAAGAGAAAGTAGTAAGAGCTAAGCAAGTGGAATACCAAGATATTTGAGTCAATAAAAAAAGAACTGATAAGTGAAGGTGAGTCAGCTAGGAAAAAGGAAAGGGTTGCTGTTGCCACCCAAGAGCATCGAGCTGGCGCGCAAAACCCTTAACTGTAGGTTCCCTAACCACGTGATCTGGTAGCGAATTCCAGCGATCTATAACTCGGCGCGATAGACGAGTTTCCGTCCTAATCCTATCAGACCGTGGTTTATGCAGTTTCATTGGGTGACCGCGGAGACTAGGTAACGTAGCGGGACTGAATAGTACTGACAAGTCCGGGCCAATCTTACCCGTTAAAATACGTGACGGGCGGCATCTTTACGAGACTGTTCTTGTCTTTCGTTCGACCTCATCTGGAATACTGCGTCCAGGCTTGTCCACCCTGCCTCGTCCAGGACAAAATGGAGCTAGAGAGGATTTTACGAGTGGGTATTAGGTTAGTCGAGGGATTACGGGGACGGACGTGCCCCGAGCGTCTACTTAGTTTGGGAATGCATTCAATGCAATACCGAAGGCTTAGAGGAGAACTAATCCTAACCTACCGTATCTTAACTGGGAAGGTTGTTCCAAATTTATCTTGGCTGTTCAGTCCCGCTAGATTGTCTGTTCTACGCGGTCATTTGTTGAAGCTGGACAAACCGCGGTCCGATCGGATTAGGGCGGAAATCCAGCTGTCATGCAGAGTCATCGACCGCTGGAACATGCTTACGGAAAGTGTTATCAGGGAACGTACAGTTAAGGGGTTTGAGCGGCAACTTGACGCTCTTGGGTGGCAACACGAAACCTTGCCATTTTCCTGATTAACTCGCATCTTTGTACTTCGATTTGCTTTTCTATGCTTTTCATGTATTGGTATTATTTTCTGATTTAAGTGCACTTACCTATTCTCTACCTTCGATTTCTCTTCCTATCCTTTGCTTACTTCACGTGACTGCCCCAGCAGGGACTGCTAGGGCAGGAAACGTGGGCATTAACTGGTTGGCCAGGGTGCGATACGGGTGTTTCCGTTTTAGATCCATCAATAACTGAGAACTTCCTCAATTCCTGGCTCAACGATCCACTTAAGATGGAACACTCACGGGATTCTCCTATCGTTCCAGTCCCCATCTGAACTGAACTGAACTGAAGTTGTAACTGGCTATGCAACGTATGTACTGTGAGTTCTACGCGGTCACTCGGTTTTTTAGCGTGCCATACTGATCGAGTTTTCTAGTTGAAATATTGTGGAAAACAGTGTTTGAATAAACTCTTGTAACGAAATTTGACTATTGTCAAATTTCCTCTGATCCAAGATACCTTGGATCGATTAAAGTGCTCCTGGACATAGCGTCTCCTTGACGCTAACTGGTAATTTTTCCCTGCTAGCACATGAAGTCCTTTTTTCGGTCGTCAAAGTCCTTCAAAAGTCCTTCAAAGTCCTTCAGTAATATATGGGTGGCTACTTGATCTACTCCGTATTCCAGCAAGGGGTGCACATATATGTGTAGGTTACGTTAACTAAAATATAAGCATAACATTGGTTAGTTGCTTCATTCTGTCAAAAAATCATATATGATTTCTTAAAAAGAGTCTTCGACCCACCTTTTGAATTTTGCCGCGCCCTTAAATTTTCCGCTTCGTCTGGCACTGCTCTGTTTGGTTGTCAATTCTGCTTCGCCGTGGTGGACTTCTATTTTTTGTTGTGCATTTTCGATAGCAGGGAAAAAGTTTGAGTTGGTACTAAGCCATTTCGACGTGAGTTAGATATAAGAAGCACTATATGTGTTTTCATTGCAGTATTGCAAAAATGAACTTTTCATATTGATTTCATTTCTCAAGCTTTGTCCTTGGTTTGCCCTAGCTGCTATCGCCCTAACGCACAGTTTGCGCATTGTTATCTTTACTTGCGCAATTACTTGTACTCTACGTAGATAGCTTCATTGTGAGCTTCTTTTCTATTTTGCGGGGCGCATTCGCTTAGTAATATCGGTGACGATATTGCACGACGTTTCGGTGTTTCAATTAATCAAGATCTTTTTATATGTACGTCGCCATCTTCAACATAACCTTTGATGTTCAGCATTATTAATGAGACCTCGGTGTACAAACCGACAATTGCCCGCGCGGGATCGGAATTTGCGCGCGAAAACATGCCTCGGACAAATTGATCAAAGAGATTGTCCTGTGGAGGTTACGGAAAATGAGATCCTACCGCCAAAAAATGGGAACCATTACCACATACTGGTAATTTATAATCTCCCTATGTTATTGCTGATTACCTCATATAAGAAAAAATAGGGCGTTTTGTACACCAATAACATACAGGTACACCGAAGTCTGCAGACTGCCGATGACTTTGAGCCACTCAAGGAAGCGCATGGTCCCCACAGCCGTTCTATATGGCTCGCCACCTATCTGTTCTTTAACTGAGTTGGCCCGCTCGATGGGTAAAACCCACGTCAGTCGTCTTCCCAGCAATACAACATGGGCAGATACAAACCAGCTTATACATGTAAGGGATACATTTTTCTTAATATTAAACTTCAGTGTACAATACTGCATCTCACTGTGATAAAAATTCGAAGGAACAGATTCGGAAAACGGATTCCGATTGGTGCTTTCACTTTGTAGCTTTAGTATCCTAGTCCTAGAGTCTACCTGACTCCTCCTTCATCACTCTTCCTACAAGCGATTGGAATGGCATTCACCTTAAGCATGTACTTGAGGTTTTACCATTTCCTTGCAGGCCATATGGACCAACTGAAGAATAAACGGGAGTTCATAGATGGTAACTTCCTACATTCCTAAAACGGTATACAGTTTCAGGTAATGTTTAGTGTCTACCTAATAGACTGTTGAGAATACATACGTATGGAGACACTGGAGTACGTGAAGAGTTACATGAGATCGATGGCTGCAACCATTGCCGGGCAAACAGGGCAGCAGTCAACGCCGCTTCCTTTGCAAATTACATCGGTGGAGGAACTACAGTCATTTGTTATACTAATGCAGGATGCATTCAACAGTTGGTAAGATTCCTTGCTACCTCACATATGCATGCAGTCTAAACTGAAAGGTGTGCATGGAGACACGTTGTCGGAGACTGTACGCCTCATGATGCAGCATCTTCTAACGCGGTCATTGATGGCGGAGATCAATTACTCCGGTCTCCGCAACAAACACGGATTCCGGAAGATGAAGCTATTCACCGAAGTGCAAGGTAAGCAACATCTTTGCCCTTTCATCCCCGTCGTAGCTGCGCTATTAAAACGTTTCTCCGGAAGTATTGTGTCATCTGATGATGATGTCAGGAAATACTTGAAATCGATTCGTGGCAACGCATGGCGCGACCCTACCAAAGGTTGTGCAAGCAGCCAGCGGGTATGAAATGGTGGATTACTTATTAACATTTCTTAAATAAGGTTTTCCCAATCTTGGACCTGGAGTGCCCATGAGACAGCATGGAAGAAGCGTAACGGATTCAAACAGAACATGGACCTCTGTTGTCAATATTGATGTCCTTCCATTTAATGCATCCACTACTATGCGTCGGTAAATGGACTTCTTACTGTGAAAAAATCGGATTCCATGCCTGCTATCTTTGTGCTAATTGGGAATGAAATACTAAGACATCACTATGAGTAGTGGGACTGGACGCTGTGCGCCGTGTTAAACATGGTTTCCTCAATTCAGTAGCAGCAGGATGTTACGCCGCAGGAGAAAAGAGGTCATTTGGGCGATTAGCTATGACTCGCACATTTACTTTGCATTAGTAGGCGGTAGTAATACCTGCGTTACATATTATTATTAACGGGAAACGCAGGTGGGAATTTGAGATCCCCCTTCCAGCGCTGTGCGAGCTTGGGTGGGTAGTCAATACTTGGGGTGTACATGGGCTGCAGCTAGGTGCGGCGTACAGGGGTTTGCAGGTAGTTGCGGCGTATAGCGGTTGCGGCTAGGTGCGGCGTACTGGGGTACCGGCTAGGTGCGTGCGTAGCGTCGTGGTGCGTGCACGGCCATTGGTCCACGCCGTCCAAGGTCAACCGTCAATGACCATTCATACTCCGCCGGTCTGTCTGTCATTCACTGTTTAACCTAGGTTTCTGATTGGACAGGGTGCAAAGTCCTTTACTGTGTACTTAATACAGCTGCAGTGGAAGGACAAATTTCGCCTTCAAAATGGTCGCAAAAGTCCTTAACCATGGATTCAAGGTTATGGTTGACGGTTAAGGACTTTACCACCCATTTTCGCCTTCAAAGTCCTTTTTGTGCTAGCAGGGTTGCGGTTGTTCCATTTTTATCCCGTTTCGCACCCTGTTTTGCGTTTTTGTAGTCGTTTTACAGTTGTATACGTGTTTTTAAATTCTGCTTTGTGTTCCAATTTAAACATGGTCGTCTCGCTAAAAACTGAGGCGGAAGAATTATTTGGGTCCTCGATTGGTGGGTCCAATAGTGGCAATTCTGCCTGTTCGAGACCAGTTACGGATGCACTTGGTGGTATGCAGTGTGACGTTTGCTTCCACTGGTATCACAAAGTCACACCGGCCTCGGAGCGAATCAGTACATTATACTCTCATCCAGTGAAAACCTGTTTAGGTGTGCTGGTTGCTGCACTCAGAAAGCGAAGTGCCCGACTATCATCTGTTCTGAATTTAACGCACTGGCATCCAGGTTCACAGTGGTTGAGAAGGCGTTAGCCGGGCTTGACTCGCTCAACTCTAAAGTGGACTTGATTATAAATTACCTAAGTATTGCAAAGGAGCAGTATGTAGCGGACTGTCCCCAGGCTGACAGTCCATCCCTTACCGGACGATCCAGTACACATTGCGATAACTGACTCATATGCCTCGAGCGGCATTGTTGACCCTCCACAAATGGAGGGCGAGTCACGTGCTCCTGGGGCAGAAAAGAATAGGCGAAAGAGGGCAAGAAAAGTGCGCAAACCCTCCGCACCCAAACCGGGAGGTGATAGGCCGCTCAAGATGCAACCGCCTAAGCGGGAAACAGCACTTGGTGATGCCATCCCATCAGTTTCACCTAAGATTGTGCAGGCAGGGAGTGAAAACCCAGATGTCCCCATCGCGTGCTACTCAAACTGCGGTGCCTACTCCATACACGTCCTGTCTTCCAGGGGTACAGGTTATGGAGGCGGGCATGGACGTTGAGCCACGGACTTTTACGCCTGCAAGACGAAAGAAAAATCGGAACAGAACGGCCCGTACTCTTCAGGCAGGTACGAAAAGCGTCAAGAATAACGGGACAAACAAGCTGGAGCGTAGGACGCACGCTACAGTTGCCTCAACGTCGTCTGATAACTTGCGCCTAATCTCATTGTCTGCGGCTAAGCCGGTTGCTGTTCATGTAATTTCAAAACCCGTGGGGTAAATACACCCCGTCGAAGTGATTCTTTCATGGATAGCAGCGTGGTATTCCGTAACGCAGTGGAACCCACTGCTGCACTTCCTGCCGAACGTACGCTGGACGACCTACAGTGGTTTAGGATGTGCGTAATGAAGCTTCATTCGCCTGGGTTTACCGGTGTTACTGTCAGGAAACTGACTAGATTGGGTAACGTTCTAGTTAACGCCCCAAACCCTCGACCGCGCTTACTTAGGATAGTCCTATCCACCCCGGAGGAACGAAACGCGCTGTTGCGTTTTGCCTTCAAATTGAAGGGTACTCATATTAGCGTTCAGCCAGACCACCAATTAACTGATAGGCTGAAGCTATAAGAAGCCATTAAGGACCTCAACACCAGGCAAACGACCGGCGAACAAGGTTTTCGGTTGGTGGGTTTTCGGGTGGTCAGCAGGCGGTCTGTTTCCGCCCTATCAGTGCCAGTACTGGTAGCGCACGACCCAGGGCTGGACGTTGCGAGTACCTTCAGATAGTGCAAAGCAATGTGCGCAACCTAAGGAATAAGGTGTGCCAGGTGGGTCTGCACGGAGATGGGTCTCATCCTCATATACTTGCATTCACTGAAATGTGGCTGTCGCGGGACATCACGGACGGTGATGTACATCTGTCTGGCTACGCACTATTTAGGTGTGATCGCTTCGTTGTCGACAAGGCGGGGCGTTGCGCTTTACGTTCGGTGTGAACTTGACGTTTTACGTACCTACATGTTTCAGTCGACAGATTACACTGTCGAAGCTCTGTCGGTATTGATTAGCACTTCCTCAGCTCAACTTACAGTTGTACTTGTGTATAAAATCCGTGGGAGCGCGTCCAAAGAGGTGCTTGAATTATTTGTTCCCAATCCGCAAGCAGGTGTTTGATACTGGGGGATTTCAATATACCTGAAGTTTTCTGGGCAGATCTTGCTTGCAAATTGGCGGAAGGTACATACGATGCAGATGTCATCCAGCTTACGCTACAAGTACCGTTGCATCAGTTCGTGGATCTCCCCACTAGGTACATGGACGTTCAACTCCCGTCTATTTTGGATCTAATGTTTGCCAAGTCACTAGACTTCGTAGGTGACATCACTTACAGCTCTCCCTTAGGTGCCAGTGAGCATGTTTGTTTATCGTTCATGTGTACTCTGACCAGGCGTCACCAGAGCATCGTTAAGCCATTTCCAAACATATGGCATGCTAACTATCAGGCAATGCGTAGCATGGCTTCTGGGTTGCGTTGCGAAATCTCAGTGGTTAATACGGTTCAGGCGGCCTGGGATAAATTTAAACCTTATCTCACGGAAGTGTCTACTCCCTACATCCTGCTTGCGAGGAGAAAAGAGACACGAGCGCGGCCGCCGTGGATAGATACCACCTGCAACTACCTGCTCCTGAAGCGTTCTAGGTGTTGGAGGACCTACCGTGCAGCTCCATCAACTAGCACCAATGATAGATACCGCAAGGCTAAAATAGGTGTAACTAACACTTAAGGGAAGCTCGGCTGGTATGCGAAAATGAATTAGCTGATGAAGCTACGGAAAATCCCAAGTTCTTCGCTTATGTTAAGAGACGCTGTGGTTAAACTTCGGTAACCCAAAATTTGATGCGGTCCGACATTGCTAAAAAGGCAGTCAGCACGCAATATTGCCTATTCGAATACCTCAGCATGCCTTTCGGCCTCAGCAACGCTGCCCAAACTTTTCAGCGTATCTTTCATGAGGTAACGCGAGGACTCGAAGGCCTTTATACTTATCTAGATGACACTCTTATCGCCAGCTCTTTTGACGATGAACAACTGCATCACTTCTACGGTCTCTTTCAACGCTTGACGCAACATTGGTTAGAGTCTACCCCGATAAATGCGAGCTTGGCCAAAGCTCCATCGACTTTCTTGGCCATCGCATATCTGCCTCTGGTATCGAAGCTCTGCCAGACAAAATCCAGGCACTGAAGGACTATCCTGCTCCCAGTTCCTTCAAACAGTTACGCCGATTCCTTGGCCTTGTCAACTATTATCGACACTTTATCCCTAACTGCGCGAGCATTGTTCAACCAATGACTGACTTGCTCCGCGGTAAACAACGGTCTTTTCATTTTCCAGACGACGCTAGACTGTCTTTTGAGAAACTCAAAGACGCTATCTCCAACATAGCGCTTCTCGCCCATTCAGACACATCTGCCCCACTCTCCCTGACAACTGACGCATCAGACACTGCCGTCGGTGCATTTCTTCAACAATTTATCAGACATCGATGGATTCCTCTATATTTCTTCTTTAAAAGTTTACAACTTTCAGAATCGCTATACAGCACCTACGGTAGGGAGCTGTTAGCTATCTACCTAGATATCAGACATTTCCGTCATTATCTCGAAGGTCGCCATTTTACAATCTTCACTGACCACAAGACATTGATCTATGCAATCAATGGCGCAACAGACAACTATTCTCCGCGGGAAACTAGACACCTAGATTACGTTTCTCAGTTTACGACAGACGTACGACATGTCTCAGGTGCTCTCAATCCCGTCGCGGATGAGCTTTCACGCATTCAGCAGAACAGCTTATCGCATGGCAACCACATTGATCTAGCTGCTAAGGCTGCTGTCCGACAAGCTGATCGCGACATAGACAAGATACGGCGCAACACCTCGTTGAAACTACGTGAAGTTCCCCGAGCAATCTCTAAGGGGACGGTTCTTTGTGACGTTTCACAATCTTCTCCCCGACCCGTAGTTCCTACTTCAATGCGTCGACTAGTTGTCCACGCTTTACATAACCTGTCTCATCCCGGCATATGTGCTTCACAGAAGCTCGTAACTGAACGCTTCGTATGGCCCAACACTAATCGCGATGTCCGCCTTTGGGCACGCGCATGCTTAGTGTCATCGCGCCAAAGTCTACAGACACACCAAAAGCCCACTTAGCGTCTTTCCCGCTCCTGACGCTCGTTTAGCACACTTCCATGTCGACCTGGTCGGTCCTTTGCCTCCATTCGAAGGCTACATGTACCTCCTCACTTGTGTCGACCAATTCACGCGTTGGCCATAGGCGATTCCGTTGGTCAACTGCTCATCTGAGACAGTTGCGCAAGCTTTCCTAGAACGCTTGGTAGCTCAATTCGGTTGCCAAAGCGTAGTCGTCACTGACAGAGGATCACACTTTGACGAATCCTTCAGCAAACTGTTCAACGCTCTTAGTTGCCAACATAACCGAACCACCGCATACCATCCCGCAGCTAATGGGATGGCAGAAAGCTTTCACCGGCAACTCAATGCCTCGCTCTGTGCCCAATCTAGCACATCCTGGCACGAAGCACTTGCGCTCGTTCTCTTAGGCATAAGAAACACGATTAAAGCGGATTTGCATGTCACTCCATCGTCGCCAGTCTTTGGATGCACACAACGCTTACCTGGTGAAATCGTAACACCAAAAGCGCCAACAACCTTTGACTGTGGCGACTACGCAGCTCGCCTATCTCATCATATGCGACAGCATCAGCCTGTGCAACCCAGAGCACAGAGCTTGCGTACCAACGTGGACGAACGCTTAACTACTTGCACGCACGTATTCGTTCGCACTGACAGCGTACGTCGACCACTTCAACCCCCATATTCTGGTCCGTACCGTGTCGTACTCAGAAGCGACAAGACGTTTACTATTGACTACAATCGTAAGACTGAGACGATCAACGTCGATCGACTCAAGCCAGCATTCCTCGACAAGTCTAACTCTTCGGTGCAACATGTACCTTCACAGCCTGTGCCATCACAGCTCGCAAAGCAACCTCAGACGAGTCAGTTCGCTCCAACAGAACCGACAGCACTTGTACTCGCTCTGCTATCAATTGACGCAGTAATAATCTCAAGCCTCCAGTTCGTTTTTCGGACTTCATTAGCACTTACTATTTTACGTAGAGCGTGCCTGTGAAAGTTTCTGCTGTTACCAAACGTTTTTGAAAATACACAAAAAGACCCAAAACGTTTTGAAATTACCAAAAAAAGAATGACACCTTCTGAAAACCCGAAAACAGCTTTGCACGTTTTCCGCTTTGCACTCTTTTGTGTATTGCTAAGCATTTACGCCGCTTTTTCATTATGCTTTCCATATACACCGCCGGTTGGTTGCATCTCTGTTTCACTTTTCGTTGGATCCCCGCACATCAACCGGAAGTGGAACGAACTTCCTGCTCAACCACCTACGTGAACCTTACTAACTTTTCCCCCACAAACAGTTTACCGTTTCGACACTGTAGGGAGGACATGGGCGGGAGCCCGCTAGGGTCCGATTGCGTGGTTCTCCCCCAGCAGCTGCATCAGGTTTCACAACCTGGTCTCGCAGAAGGCTGGCCCGCGACGGACAGTCCTCAAGCAGATCGAAGGACTGCTTACACAGTCCCTCCTGGGAGAGGGCTTTGTAGCAGTCTGGAGATTCCCCGGTTTGCCTGTGTAAAATTCTAACTAAAATTATTTCATTGTACACCTAGGCAACCGATGTGGTTTATTGTACTGATTGCTGAGTTCGAATGCTTGACTTGCTCATCGCCATTTTTGCTTGGTGCTCGTTTCGGTTGCAACTCGCAACTGTCCTGTTGTAGCCGGTCTGCGGGCATTACGGTAACACGTTAACAGGTAAGAGGTCGGTCGGTTTTGCTTCCTGTTATCATTACTCTCACATTCCTCTCCGGCCCTCTTCCTTCCCACTTTCGTGCTTCCTTAGCTGCTTCTTTTACATCGGCCTCTTACTATGCGGCTCGAGCGTACAGCCGTCTACGAGGTATTTATTTTGCATTGCACCTTGTCACACTACTTGGACACGGAAGAGTCCAGAACGCCGGACCGAAGGAATATTACACTGTGTGCTGTGCATGCTCCGTTCCCCTAGCTAGAGTGTCTACGGTGTTGTTCCCTTATATCTAGATAACGGAATCTTTTACTGTACCAATGAAAGTTTCCCTGCAACCCGATGTGTCTTTTCGAATCGCTCCGGGCTCCTGGTTCAGGTGACTTCCTCCGTCCCCTGAGGATCGGATAAAAATGAAGAGTGCAGTTGATGAACTTAGAACCCGCCGGGCAAATGGTGCGACGGATCTTCACCTCGTGGATTTTCGAGTGGTTCCGATAACTCCGATAACTCGCTGGAGACCCATCCTTGTCCTACCCGGACAGTAAGGTTGAAGAACCGTTTGAGTGTTGTCCGCTAATGTGCGCAGTTTGCGGAATAAATTAGACGAGATTCAAATTCTTGCCATCGATAATCACCCTGATTTGATGGCTTTCTCTGAGACGTGGCTGTGGCTAGCATCCGTGACTCGGAAGTATATATCCCTGGATATCACTTCTCCCGGGCTGATCGTCACAGTGTGAGGTCAGGCGGTGGCGTTGTCCTCTATTGGAGGGCGAACCTCAAGACACATTTGCTTGATGCTACTTGTGATATAAATGGTGGCGTCGAAGCTCTGTGGTGTCGTATTCATGACGGGTGTAGATCTCTCCTGGTATGTCGCCTATAGATCTTCCTTGGCTTCAGGAGATCTTTATGCTGGATTTAATTAAATCGTTTAGAGGGTTGAATGTACCGGGAGCCTAGAGAGCGATTCGAGAAGACGGATCGAGTTGCAGGGAAATTATTATTGGTACAGTAAAAGATTCCCTGGTATCTAGCTATAAATGAACGACACCGTGGACGCTCTAGCTAGTGGAATGGAGCATGCACAGCACACAGGGCAGTTGCGAGTTGCAACCGAAGCGAGAGCCAAGCAAAAATGGCGATGAGCAAGTAGAGCCTTCGAACTCGGCAAGCAGTTCAACAAACCACACCGGTTGCCTAGGTGTACGATTATAGAAGTTTGGTTAGAATTTTACACAAGCAAACCGGGAATCTCCAGACTGCTACATAGCCCTCTCCCAGAAGGGCCTGTGTAAGCAGTCCTTCGATCTACGTGAGGACTGTCAGTCGCGGGCCGGCCTTCTGCGAGACCAGGTTGTGAGACCTGATGCAGCTGCTGGGGGAGAACCATGCAATCGGACCCCAGCGGGCTCCCACCCGCGTCCTCCCTACGGTGTCGAAAGGGTAAAAGACTGTTTGTGGGGGGACAGTTAGTAAAGTTCACCTTTGCGGTAGAGCAGGAACGTTGTTCTACTTCCAGTTGACGTGCGGGGATCCAGCGAACGTGAAACCGAGGTGCAACCATCCGGCAGGGTGTATATGGAAAACAAAAGGAAAAAGCAGCATAAGTGCATAGCCAGACACAAAAGAGTGCAAAGCGGAAAACGTGCAAAGCTGTTTTTGTGTTTTCAAAAGGTTTTGCTCTTTTTTTAGTATTTTCAAAACGTTTTGGTCTCTTTGTGGATTTTCAAAAACGTTTAGTAAGGGCAGAAAATTTCGGAAGCACGCTCTATGTAAAATAGTGAGTGCTAACAAAGTCCGAAAAACGAATTGGAGGCTTGAGCTTCCTACCGCATCGATTGATAGTAGAGCGAGTATGGGTGCTATCGGTTGCGGATATAGGTTCCGCTGGAGCGGGCTGACTCGTCTGAGATTGCGGTGCGAGCTGTGATGGCACAGGCTGTGAAGGTACATGTTGCACCGAAGAGTTAGACTTGTCGAGGAATGCTGGCTTGAGTCGATCGACGTTGATCGTCTCAGTCTTACGATTGTAGTCAATAGTAAAAGTCTTGTCGCTTCTGAGTACGACACGGTACGGACCAGAATATGGGGGTTGAAGTGGTCGACGTACGCTGTCAGTGCGAACGAATACGTGCGTGCAAGTAGTTAAGCGTTCGTCCACGTTGGTACGCAAGCTCTGTGCTCTGGGTTGCACAGGCTGATGCTGTCGCATATGATGAGATAGGCGAGCTGCGTAGTCGCCACAGCCAATGGTTGTTGGCGCTTTTGGTGTTACGATTTCACCAGGTAAGCGTTGTGTGCATCCAAAGACTGGCGACGATGGAGTGACATGCAAATCCGCTTTAATCGTGTTTCTTATGCCTAAGAGAACGAGCGCAAGTGCTTCGTGCCAGGATGTGCTAGATTGGGCACAGAGCGAGGCATTGAGTTGCCGGTGAAAGCTTTCTGCCATCCCATTAGCTGCGGGATGGTATGCGGTGGTTCGGTTATGTTGGCAACTAAGAGCGTTGAACAGTTTGCTGAAGGATTCGTCAAAGTGTGATCCTCTGTCAGTGACGACTACGCTTTGGCAACCGAATTGAGCTACCAAGCGTTCTAGGAAAGCTTGCGCAACTGTCTCAGATGAGCAGTTGACCAACGGAATCGCCTATGGCCAACGCGTGAATTGGTCGACACAAGTGAGGAGGTACATGTAGCCTTCGAATGGAGGCAAAGGACCGACCAGGTCGACATGGAAGTGTGCTAAACGAGCGTCAGGAGCGGGAAAGACGCTAAGTGGGCTTTTGGTGTGTCTGTAGACTTTGGCGCGATGACACTAAGCATGCGCGTGCCCAAAGGCGGACATCGCGATTAGTGTTGGGCCATACGAAGCGTTCAGTTACGAGCTTCTGTGAAGCACGTATGCCGGGATGTGACAGGTTGTGTAAAGCGTTGAAAAGCAGTCGACGCATTGAAGTAGGAACTACGGGTCGGGGAGAACATTGTGAGACGTCACAAAGAATCGTCCTCACAGATGAAGTTAGTGGAACTTCACGTAGTTTTAACGAGGTGTTGCGTCGTACCTTGTCTATGTCGGGATCAGCATTTTGGGCAGCAACCATAGCGGCTACATCATTGTGGTTGCCAGGCGATAAGCTGTTCTGCTGAATGCGTGAAAGCTCATCCGCGACGGGATTGAGAGCACCTGAGACATGTCGTACGTCTGTCGTAAACTGAGAAACGTAATCTAGGTGTCTAGTTTCCCGCGGAGAATAGTTGTCTGTTGCGCCATTGATTGCATAGATCAATGTCTTGTGGTCAGTGAAGATTGTAAAATGGCGACCTTCGAGATAATGACGGAAATGTCTGATATCTAGGTAGATAGCTAACAGCTCCCTACCGTAGGTGCTGTATCGCGATTCTGAAAGTTGTAAGCGCTGTGAGAAGAAATCTAGAGGTATCCATCGATGGTCGATGCGTTGCTGAAGAACTGCACCGACGGCAGTGTCTGATGCGTCAGTTGTCAGGGAGAGTGGGGCAGATGTGTCTGAATGGGCGAGAAGCGCTATGTTGGAGATAGCGTCTTTGAGTTTCTCAAAAGACAGTCTAGCGTCGTCTGGAAAATGAAAAGACCGTTGTTTACCGCGGAGCAAGTCAGTCATTGGTTGAACAATGCTCGCGCAGTTAGGGATAAAGTGTCGATAATAGTTGACAAGGCCAAGGAATCGGCGTAACTGCTTGAAGGAACTGGGAGCAGGATAGTCCTTCAGTGCCTGGATTTTGTATGGCAGAGCTTCGATACCAGAGGCAGATATGCGGTGGCCAAGAAAGTGGATGAAACTTTGGCGAAGCTCGCATTTATCCGAGTTGACTGTAACCCCATGCTGTGTTAAGCGCTGGAAGAGAACGTCGAGGTGACGAAGATGCTCCTCATCAGAAGAGCTGGCGATGATTATGTCATCTAG
The DNA here is from genome assembly GCA_944474145.2 of Dicrocoelium dendriticum. Classification (NCBI taxonomy): domain Eukaryota; kingdom Metazoa; phylum Platyhelminthes; class Trematoda; order Plagiorchiida; family Dicrocoeliidae; genus Dicrocoelium; species Dicrocoelium dendriticum. The sequence goes on from OX104068.1 coordinate 29,675,623, forward strand.
ATAAGTATAAAGGCCTTCGAGTCCTCGCGTTACCTCATGAAAGCTACGCTGAAAAGTTTGGGCAGCGTTGCTGAGGCCGAAAGGCATTCTGAGGTACTCGATTAGACCAAATGGCGTGATGACTGCTGTTTTAGCAATGTCATCTGGTGCGACAAGTATCTGGCGGTAGGTACAAACTAATTCGACGTCGCTGAAGATAGACTTGCCAGCTAGAGCTGAGGTCAAGTCGTGCATGTGCGGAATAGGGTATTTATCCGGGACGGTAACTTTGTTAAGAGCCCTGTAGTCCCCACAGGGTGGCCAGTCACCGGATTTCTTCGGCACCATGTGTAATGGTGATGCTCATGGACTTTTGGACGGGCGGATGATTCCCAGTTCGAGCATTTGCTCGAATTCCGCCTTAGCAGCTTTGAGCTTGTCCGGGGCTAATCGGCGAGGGCGGGCCGAAACAGGTGGGCCCTTAGTGCAGATGTGTTGCGTGACGTTTGACGTCACAGGTGGCAACTCGTTCAGGACGCGAACGAGTTTAGGGTGCTTGCTGAAAAGTTCTAGAAAAGGCTGTGAAGCTTGAGGTAGGACACGAATGGGAGTAATAGCAGCCACGTTGGCGCTAGTCCCGATAACACTGAGTTGTGTCCTAGAGTCGATAACCTTCTTCCTTTTAGCATCGACGATGAGGTCGAAGCTTTGCAGAAAGTCTATGCCTATGATGGCGAAAGGCACGGAAGCGTTTATGAAAGGCCAGCGTAAGGTTCGTCGGAGGCCTAAATTGAGCGTTAGCAGCTTTTCACCGAAAGTTGAGAGTGGTGTGCCATTAGCAGCACGCAGCTTGGCCGGCGATGGTGAGATGACCTCATCTGAGCTACGGGGTATGGCGCTAACTTCGGCACCAGTGTCGACTAGAAACTCGGTGCCGGAAGTTAAATCCCTAACACGGATGAGGCGACTTTGGTGTTGGCCAGTCGAGTCCGTCGCCATTACAGACCGGCCGAGGTTTCCCTGCTTCCCGGCAAAGTTGCAAGGTTTGACACATTTACGAGCTGCAGTACCAAAACGCTGGTGGTACCAACAGCTAGCTTGCCTGTTGCTAGACTTAGAACGTTTGCAGGGAGATTTTGAGCTGCTATGATGACGACGGTTCATAGTAAGCTGCTGGACCTGGCGACTAAGTGTTGCAACTTGTGTTTGGAGGGCTTCTATAGTTGACTGTAAGCCCGTGATAGAAGTGCCCTGGGACGCGACAGCATTCATCTTTCTGGCGTCGGGTTGTGGCTGTGGTCGTTCAATAACTCGATCCGCTAAGTCTGCTAGTTCAGTGAGCGAAACGGAGCTCACTGTAGCGAGAATCGCTTGCGTGTTTTCCGGTAGCCGTTGTAGCCATAGTTCGCGAAGTAACGTCTCATCCGTGGTTGAAGAACCAAAGAGTTGCTACATCTCTCGTAGCAGTGTTGAGGGCAGTTTGTCGCCCAGTTACAGATCCCTGAAAAGCTGCTGCAGGCGAGCTTTCTCAGAGGGCATGACACGATTAATCGTGGCCTCCTTGAGAGCCTCATAGCGGTTTTCGTTCTGAGAAATGATGAAGTCATGAACCTACATTGATATCTCCTTGGGGAGATAGGACAGGAGCTTGCAATACTTCGCGTAGTCGGAAGTGATTCTGTGGTTATAAAACTGGGCCTCAAGATGAGCGAACCACAAAAGAGGATCCGCGTCTTAAAAAGGTGGAACAGAGAGAGATACAACGCGGGGCAAAACTGTCTATACCAGCTTTATTGCGAGCAGACGGGACCCGTGCGCAAACTGACTATGACAAGGCTTGTATACGTAGTGATCAGTGTACTGGGGTCTTTGCTCGCGTGACCTCTTTACTACAGGTTGAATTGGTTTTGCGAGTCCTAGAGGATTCTTGCTTAGCTGAATTTAGCAAAACGGAGACTCAGGTCTTCAAGCTACTGCAAGGCATTAGTCCCTCTAAAGCTTCCGGTCCTGATTCAATTCATCCGAAGCTGTTGCACGAACTGGCCACTGAGCTGAGTGGTCCGCTCACGTGCGTATTTTCTATATCGCTGGACAGCTGCAGCCTGCCTTCGGAATGGAATGAGGCAATCATCTGTCCGATTTTTAAGGGCGGTGACAGCGCTCTACCCGCGAACTACTAGCCTGTCAGTTTGACAAGCGTAGTAGTCAAGTTGTTCGAGAAGCTGATAAGGGATTCAGTGGAGAACCACCTGAAGCGATTCAACCTTCTCAGTGTTGCACAACATGGATTCCGCAAAGGATTTTCATGTCAGACTAATCTACTTGTAGCTCGTGAAAGCTGGGCCGAAGCGGTAGACAGTGGCCACGCTGTAGACGTGCTATTCGTAGATTTTTCGAAAGCTTTTGACACTGTTCCACATCTTCGGCTCTCACTAAAGTTAAGATCTTACGGGATATCTGGTCGCGCCCTTCAATGGGTGTCTGCCTTCCTTGAGGGGAGGGAACAGTGCGTAAGAGTGGGGCGTAGCCTTTCGCTCGGGCAAGCTGTCCTTAGTGGCGTTCCGCAGGGCTCGGTATTGGGGCCATTGTTGTTCGCGATCTATGTAAATGACTTGCCGGGAGAGCTGGGGGTGTCATCATTAATGTTTGCTGACGACCTTAAGCTCTGGAATATTGTGGATATCCCGGGAGGTCCTGAGGCAATTCAGCGTGCCTTGGATAGGCTTTGGGAATGGTCTATCTTATGGTTGATGCCCATAAATAGGGCGAAGTGCTCTGTTCTCCGAATCGGAGTTGCTAATCCTCCCACCCGATATGTCGTCGGCAGTGGTGAACTCCCTGGTGTCACTCAGCAGGTTGATTTAGGGGTCATACACGCATAAGCACTTCATTCTGGAGACAACTGGAAGAAGACTGCTTGTCGTGGGTTTCGTATGATGTGGTTTATCCGCCGCTCTTTCGGAATCTTAACGGCCAAGTTGTTTGCGAAGCCATGTTCGGCATTTGTCCGACCCCACCTGGAATATTGTATTCAGGCTTGTCCACCATGTCTTAACCGAGACAAAATGGACTTGGAGAGGGTGTTACGAGTGGGCACTCGGTTAGTGCAGGGTCTACGGGGACAGACGTATCCTGAACGCTTGCTCAGTTTGGGTATGTACTCCATGCACTACCGAAGGGTAAGAGGGGACCTGATTCTCACTTATCGTATTTTGACGGGTAAGATTGGCCCGGACTTGTCAGGACTTTTAGTCCCGCTACGTTACCTAGTCTCCGCGGTCACCCACTGAAACTGCATAAACCACGGTCTGATGGGATTAGGACGGAAACTCGTCTATCGCGCCGAGTTATAGATCGCTGGAATTCGCTTCCAGATCATGTGGTTAGGGAACCTACAGTTAAGGGTTTTGCGCGCCAGCTCGATGCTCTTGGGTGGCAACAGCAAAACTTTCCTTTTTCCTAGCTGACTCACCTTCACTTATCAGTTCTTTATTTATTGACTCAAATATCTTGGTATTCCACTTGATTAGCTCTTACCACTTTCTCTTTTGCCTCCTGCGTTTACTTTTTTCTCTTTCGTACTTCACGTAACCGACCCAGCAGGGACTGCTAGGGCAGGAGACGTGAACATTAATTGTTTGGACAGGGTGTGATGCGGTCTTTGTTTTAGGTCCATCAGTATTTCAAATTTCGCTAACGCCTGGTTCAACGACCCGCCGAAGAAGGAACACTCACGGGATAATCCTATCTTTCCAGTTCAGCTTGAACTTGAACTTGAACTAGAGACTCTACCTTATTGTCAACAGATTCCATGGCTTAAAAATGACGCAAAATATAGGCTTACAGAATGCAAAAGTAAACCGCAAAATATGAAAAATATATGGAACGAGCTCACCGGAGAAGAGTTAAAAATATCTGGCGCTGAGATTGTTCCGGATTCGGGGTTACCTATTTAGATGGTTGCCTGTACCGGGAGCCCAGAGAGCGATTCGAGAAGACGGATCGAGTTGCAGGGAAATTATTATTGGTACAGTAAAAGATTCCCTGTTATCTAGCTGTAAATGAACACCGTGGACGCTCTAGCTAGTGGAATGGAACATGCACAGCACACAGGGCAGTTGCGAGTTGCAACCGAAGCGAGCGCCAAGCAAAAATGACGATAAGCAAGTAGAGCCTTCGAACTCGGCAAGCAGTTCAACAAACCACACCGGTTGCCTAGGTGTACGATTATAGAATTTTGGTTAGAATTTTACACAAGCAAACCGGGAATCTCCAGACTGCTACAATCGCACGCCAAAGGTAAGGACCGCTTAATTTTTGGAGACTTCAATGCACCTCAAATGGAGTGCGACCTGCCATATTCTTGTATTTTTTGACTCTTTTGATGCTCTTCTTCAGACCGTTCACGATTGTAACTCTTCAGCATGTATTTTCACCCACTCGATTGTTCTCAGGGCTCCTGCCGCACATTCTTGATCTATTGCTATCCCCGATGCCGTCGGATGTCACTGACCTGGTTGTTGTGCAACCTGTTGGTAAAAGTGATCACTGTGCTATTTCCTTCCAATGGGCACATCGATTTTCTGTTCATGACCAAGGTAATTTCCGGCGTAATTTCTAGTGAGCCTGGAGGCTGCTTCTAACATGGACTGGACCATTCCTCATTTTCTGAGTATTGACGATGCTTGGACTCACTTTTCCTCCAAAATAATGTCGCTAATCAAACAAGTTGTTCCCGTTCCTTGAAATAGAGGTCTAACAAGAGGTCCTCCTTTGAGTTACAAAGAGTTGAGGTCTCTGATGAACAAAAGACGCAAATTATGGGACCGATTCAAGTCTACACAATCGACGACCGACTACTTGGAATACAAAACGCTTAGGAAGCTATGTATCCTGAAGAAGCGAGAGAATCGCCAAAACTACGAGTTTCAATTGGCTGTGCAGTCCAGGTGCTCCCCCAAAATGTTCTCATATCTGAAAAGTGTAACGGCATTCTATCTATGTAGTCCAGTAAACACGCTGCCTTACTTCATGAGGATGCTGCGAAAACCGCTCTCTTAGCTTAACAGTATTCATCCGTTTTTACAAATGAAACTCCGTTTTCTGTGCTAGTACTCCCCTGCTCATCTTTGCTGGATCATCTTGAGATCAGTACGGAAACCGTTACTCAGTTCCTTCTCCAGTTAGATCCGAACACCTCGCTTGGTCCTGATGGCCTGCACCCTCTGGTTCTCAAGGTCGTGGCTAAGTACATTGCAGCCCCAGCTTGTCATGTGTTTCGTTGCTCTACTGAATCCGGACGACTTCCATCAGCCTGGAAGCTGGGCACTGTCAAGCCCAAATGTAAAGGTGGGCATCGCCAAGACCCAGCAAACTATAGTCCTGTTTGCCTAACATCTGTAATGCGTAAAATTATGGGACGGATTCTCATGGAAGCTCTCAGCCTTTACTTCGACGACCGGAGTGTGATTTCTACTGCTCAGCAGTGACTGCTCAGCAGTCACCCTGGTGTACCACCAATTTGTTAGTTGCTAAGGAGAGATGAGCGAACGCACTGGATGTGGGCAAACGTATGGACATTATCTACGTTGGTTTCAGCAAGGCGTTTGACGAAGTTCCTCATGAGCGTCTTTTGTTTAAACTTCAAGCAATTGGTGTCTCTGGGAGGGTTCTGTCGTGGATCTCTGATTTCCTTTCAAACCGAGTTATGCGAGTTATGGTCAATGATAGGCATTCAGCTCCCGTCCTTATGAGCAGTGGCGTTCCTCAGGGCTCTGTTCCCGGACCAGAGTTGTCCATATTCTTTATTAACGACCTTCCTTCAACTCTCCGGGCCGAATGTTTAATCTATGCTGATGAGTTGAGGTTATGGATGGAGGCAACCAGCGCTGAGGATGCTGACCGCTTCCAAAATACACTGGATCGGCTGCATGATTGCTCACTTAAATAGCAGTTGCCTATAAATTGCGATAAATGTGCTGTATTCCCCATTGGTGCTGCTGAACCATTCGGCGCTTACCACCTTGGTGGTTATTTGCTTAATAATGTGAAAGAGGAAAGAAACCTCGGTGTTATTGTATGCTCTGATCTAAAACCCACCCAAGATACTTTGAGGAAGATTTCTGCGGCTAACAGACTACTGTGCTCTATCCGAAGAGCCTTCTCACGATTGACGCCGGAGATTTGCAGACTTGTGTTTTCCTCCCATGTGCGTCCAATCCTCGATTATGGATTACCCGCAGTTCATCCGCTTACAAAGTTTGAACATGGCTTAATTGAGAAAGTTTAGCGACGCGGTTCTAAGTACATCTTTCAGCTCCGACACCTGCCATATCACATTCGTCTCCAGCACTTGAATATGTTCTCTCTTGCATATCGGCGTCGCTGAGGCGATCTGGCCTACGCTCGACACATTCTGCGGTGCGAGATGGGAATCGAGTTCCAAGGTTTCTTCCAGATTAACACTGAGTGTAACTCGGGGCCACTGCTGGAAACTGTTTAAGCCTAGGAGACTCAGGCTTCGCTCTGATTTTACCCTATCGACTCGTGTGGTGAACGACTTGAACTGCTTGCCTGATTCCGTCGTCAACGCGCATACGGAGGAACGTTTTAAACGATTGTTGGATTTATACTTCTTGAATTTGCAGGGATCTTGTTGTTGCTTATGCAACTGTGACAATCGTACTTATTGATTTCTGTTACGCAATCACCTGCTGTGATTGGGTGATGATGGAGCTGACAAAGGTCTTTTCTTCTGCTCTTTACACTCCAATGATTCTAATGGAATAGGTTGAAGCCCTGACGAATTGTATATTGTCCCGAAAACAAGCCGGATGTCCTCCCGGGGTAATTTGTAATATGGGTTGGAAGTGTAGATATCCTTGGCCAAATGAACGGGCAAAGCGGGGTAAAGAGCTTCGGATGAAGGTATCCGGTAGCGAAAATGGCCGAACCTAATTGTTCTGCCTTGCATCGGCAGGAGAATGTGCCTTCTGAAGTCAGCAGGAGAGCTCCAGACAAGAAGTATATATAACAGATATTGTTTGATGAAGTGAACCCAATTGTTCAGGCCACAAGAAAATTTTATCCTTGAGTGATAACGAATTATTTGCTCGGTCGGTAAGTTGTAAAAGCAGTGGATAATCTTCCACTCGATGCTTCGTATTTTAGTAATGTCGCAGCTACGGACGATTCCTTGGGTGCTTGACGCCGTATCTATGACAATCTCGGGAAAAAAGGCACTGGACAAAGACAGCCACACAGGCAAACGGAAGACATGCATCCGGAACGCAGTCGATCAATTTCAATAATGGCCGAACTATTTTACCCCTATATCATGTAATTGTTATTTAAATATCTCGTATACACATTATCTTAAGTACGAAATACAAAGAGAAGCGAGCAAATCACGGATCAGTAGTGAATGAAAGACTTCCAAATTAGGAATGAAGACGAGACAAAAAGAGTTTAAGGGGTCCTAAAGCGCATATGCACAATCTGTGGGACACCAGAGGCGGACGAGATGTGCCGATTATAGAAAATATATCGCTCAGAAGAAGCTACAGGGACGCGTTGACTCCGTCCTAAATTTTTAGGAATATAAGAAGTCAGGGAGGACAAACACATGAAAGTTAACGTCAAATGAGGAAGGAATGCAACAGAAAGCACGAAAAAGAAAGAAAGGCGTCGGAGACGAAGTGGAAAAGCTAACGACCTCCAGGTGATGATTCATCCTCGTTACTAAAGTGAAAGATGAATAATGTCCAGCAATGTTATTGAGGTAAGGGGGCAGATTGCTGCGCCGCAGTAAGTAGGTAGCATGAAGAGCAAAGCATTAAAGATGAGGGGCACAGAGTGTCGCGACAACAGAGCCTAAATCGTTTACGTCTCGGAGGTGTGAAAGTGATCAGAAAGCAAGAGAATGGTCAGACGAAGCTGGAAAAGAAGTCCGTGAGAGGTAAAAAAGCAGACCGGTCAAACAAAACCGAATAAGTCAGCAAGCGAAAGCTAGGCCGCCGATTGGACCTCCCGATCTGCGGATAACGACGTCCGGTGGCTCGTTCCCATTCTTGCTATACGTTTGTCTTACAAGTGAAATACGCTTGAATACCGGTGTTTCAACGCACATTGGTAATAGAATTTGACGTCTGTCAAATTCCTTCACACATCCAAGGTGATTTGGATAGCGACACCTATCCACAAGACATCAAGCATAACGAGCAAGGTCCAGCGAGCTGCGACCTCCCGTGCT